>CM075981.1:8605428-8687646 GCA_038087875.1 Malacoraja senta | reverse complement strand
ATGGGGCTTTTGCGATCTCTTCTCTAATATTATTTTCTACAACTGTGCCTACTGTTTCAATCAAGTCATTTTGTATCTTGTTAGAAATGCCAGAAAAAAATGGATGAACTCTGTAAATGATGTGCCAATTTTTCATCAAATTTTGCTGTATATTTCAGTAACTCAATATGGTTTCCACAATTTAGCGATTCTTTGTTTTCATTATCACCATGAAGAGCAAGTTCTTGGCTGATCAAAAAGCAAGTAGCACATATTGACTTTTTTAGTATCTCTCTGTTCTCAACTTTTTCATTGTGAATATCGATGCTAAGTTGCTTCAGCTTATCCATGATCAAGTCGATCCGTGTAGATCCAAATGTCTTCAATGCTATTTGGCTTTCATAATGCGCAGCAGATCTCTCGTGGTTGTTTAAAGCATTAGGCAAATTATTTAAATCACTGTATCCACCTGCTACCCATACAGTTCCACTAGATAGAGAAAATAATAGGCACGAGAAACAAAACAGTCTATTTGTTGAAATACAAGCGCATGGCCACTCTTTCCTGTTGTACCAAGCTGTTTTAAATGTTCTAATTATTTTGTTCCTTTGCGCTGTTGAAGTTCTTTAAGTTCCGGCGTTGGTCTGCCATTTGTAATGATTTTGGTCTCTTCCTCGCAAGTTTGCTTCGAGAAACTCTTCAGGTAATCACTATCCATCTTTGAAAAACCCGCCAAGAAACTTGCGCGTGCGCATGCGCAATAGGCTGGTGCACATGCGCAGCGCAGCACATGCACGCAGTCCATAGTGTAAAGGCAGAGATTCAGCTGTCTTTACGGACCGTTCCCACTGATGGCTTGAAGCATTGTCGACGGCATGTGAGTAGCACATACTTCCGCGTTTTAAACGCACTACGGATGAAAGGCACGGGAGAATTATGCCTCCCTAAGAGATCGATCTCTTAGGGAAGCATAATTCTCCCATGCCTTTACTATATATGACCATTTTATATATTATATATATAAAATAATGACCATTTTATAATTTTAGTCAGGGTAGGCACTGCCTACCTTGCCTACCCTTATGGCACATGCCTTATATATATATATATATATATATGTTTTACTTCTGAATATGTGTATGTATATACACACTGAACTTTTTTCTTTCTCGTTTATCATATTTTTTACAGTGTGCTATGTTTACATATTCTGTTGGGCTGCAGCAAGTGAGAATTTCATTGTTCTGTCTGGGACACATGACAATAAAACACTTGACTCTTACTCTGTTCCATCATTGTTTGAGATCCTGCCTACTACAGTGGGGTCATCTGCAAACTTATAGATGGAGTTAGATTAGAAATTAACTGCACAGTCAAAAGTGTATAGGGAGCATGGTAAATGACTAAGAAAGTTAGTATGCAGGTGCAGCAAGCTATCAGGAAGGCCAATGGAGTTTTGGCCTTTATTGCTAGGGGGATTGAGTATAAAAACACGGAGGTCTTGCTGCAGCTGTACACAGTATTAGTGAGACCACATTTGGAATACTGTGTACAGTTCTGGGGTCCATACTTAAGAAAGGATGTACTGGCCCTGGAGGCAGTGCAGCGAAGGTTTACAAGATTAATTCCTGCAATGAGGGGATTGACATATGAGGAAAGGTTAAGTAGGCTGGAACTCTACTCTTTGGAGTTTAGAAGAATGAGAGGCGATCTCATTGAAACATATAAGATCGTGAGGGGCCTTGATCGGGTGGATGCACCGAGGATGTTCCCAATGATCGGGGAAACTAGAACTAGGGGACATAGTTGCAGAATAAGGGGGGGCTCTTTTAAAACTGAGATGAGGAAGAACTTCTTCACCCAGAGGGTGGTTAATTTATGGAATTCACTGCCCCAGGGAGCAGTGGAAGCAGAAACATTAAATATATTTAAGTCTAAAATAGATGGTTTTTTAGCTGCTAAGGGGATAAGGGGCTACGGGGAGAGGGCAGGGATATGGACCTAGGTAGGGTTAGTATAGAAAGACCTGGACAAGTGTCGATCGCCTGGATTGGGGTCGGAGAGGAATTTCCCGGATTTTTTTCCCGAATTGGACCTGGGTTTTTATCCGTTTTTTTGCCTCCCCCAGGAGATCACGCGGTTCTTGGGGTGGAGAGGGGTGATAGCGGTATAAAGGGGAGGGTAGTGTCTTGTGTTCTGTGTCTTGTGTCTACTGTTTGTGGGTAGGGGTGTCTGTTTGGTGTTCAGCCATGAGCGAATGGCGGTGCGGGCTCGATGGACCTGGTGGTCTACTCTCGCACCTACTTTTTATGTTTCTATGTTTCTATAGGACAATAAAATTGTTAAAGAAGGAACTGCAGATGCTGGAAAATCGAAGGTACACAAAAATGCTGGAGAAACTCAGCGGGTGCAGCAGCATCTATGGAACGAAGGAAATAGGCAACGTTTTGGGCCGAAACCCTTCTTCAGACTGATAGGGGGTGGGGAGAAGAAAGGAAAAAGGCGGAGGAGGAGCCCGAGGGTTGAGGGATGGGAGGAGACAGCCAGAGGGCTGAGGAAGGGGAGGAGACAGCAAGGGCTAGCAAAATTGGGAGAATTCAATGTTCATGCCCCCAGGATGCAGACTGCCCAAGCGGAATATGAGGTGCATTTCCTCCAATTTCCGGTGTTGCTCGCTCTGGCCATGGAGGAGACCCAGGGCAGAGAGGTCGGATACGGAATGGGAGGGGGAAGTTGAAGTGCTGAGCCACCAGGAGGTCATGTTGGTTATTGCGAACGGAGGTGTTCGGCGAAACGATCGCCAAGCCTCCGCTTGGTCTCACCGATGTAGATCAGCTGACATCCAGAGCAGCGGATGCAATAGATGAGGTTGGAGGAGATGCAGGTGAACCTATGTCGCACATGGAACGATTGCTTGGGTCCTTGAATGGAGTCGAGGGGGGAGGTGAAGGGACAAGTGTTGCATCTCTTGCGGTTGCAAGGGAAAGTGCCCGGGGAGGGGGTGGTACGGGAGGGAAGGGAAGAATTGACAAGGGAGTTACGGAGGGAGCGGTCTTTGCGGAGGAAGGCAGACATGGGGGGAGATGGGAAGATGTGGCGAGTGGTGGGGTCACGTTGGAGGTGGCGAAACTGACGGAGGGTCACTTGTTGTATGTGACTGCTGGTAGGGTGAAAGGTGAGGACTAGGGGGACTCTGCCCTTGTTGCGAGTGGGGGGATGGGGAGAGAGAGCAGTGTTACGGGGTATGGCAGAGACCCTGGAGCGAGCCTCATCTATGGTGGAGGAGGGGAACCCCCGTTCCCTGAAGAATGAGGACATTTCGGATGCCCTGGTGTGGAACGCCCCATAATATTCTTGCTTTGCTTCAGCACAACAGAATATAGAAGGCATAAATACAGAACAGATCAGTGTGTCCATATACCATTGTATAAATATATACACACATCAATAAATAAAACAGATAAAGTGCAAATAAACAGATAATGGGCTATTAATGTTCAGAGTTTTGTTTGAGTTGAGTTCAATAGCCTGATGGCTGTGGGGAAGAACCTGTTTCTGAACCTGGAGGTTGCAGTCTTCAGGCTCCTGTACCTTCTACCTGAAGGTAGCGGGGAGATGAGTGGCGCCACAGTGGAGAGAGTGGAGAGCATAAAGTTCCTCGGGGTGCAAATTACAGACAGCCTCACCTGGTCCAGGAACACCACTGCGACCGTCAAACGGGCCCATCAGCGACTGCACTTCCTGAGGAAACTAAAACAGGCCTCACTCCCCACCAACATCCTCAGGACTTTCTACAGGGGTACGGTGGAGTCTGTACTCACGTACTGCATAAATACGTGGTACTCCACCTGCAACTGCTCGGACAGGAAGGCTCTGCAGAGGGTAGTGAGGGGAGCAGAGAGGATCATTGGCGTCTCCCTACCCTCGGTACAAGAACTGTTCCAGAGCCGCTGTCTGAAAAAAGCTCAGAGAATTGCTAAGGACAAACTGCACCCCCTCCACATACACCTGGATCTCCTGCCATCAGGCAAGAGATATCACAGCATCAAAGCCCGGACTACAAGACTGCTAAACAGCTTCCTGCCATATGCTGTGAGGCTGCTAAACAGCCACTCTGTACTCACAGTCACCTGATTCTGCGGCTTGGCACGGACACTTTAATAACTGGCACTGGCCACTCAAATCAGCTGCCCCGGACATGTTTATGATTGGTTTTACTGTATTTTAACGTTGTTTTTACCTACTTTTTAACTATTTATACTGTTCCATCAGGGACTGGATTGTTTTTAGTGTTATTATGTGTGAAATGTTTTAAATTTCATGTGCGATGCCCTGGGAAACTTCTTTTCATTTTGCACTGTACAACTGTTGCTTGCAAGATGACAATAAAGGTTGATTGATTGGTGTGTGGCCAGGATGATGTGGGTCCTTGATGATACTGCCAGCCTTTTTGAGGCAGCGACTGTGATAGATCCCCTCGATGGTAGGGAGGTCAGAGCCGATGATGGACTGGGCAGTGTTTACTACTTTTTGTAGTCTTTTCCGCTCCTCGGCGCTCAAGTTGCCGAACCAAGCCACGATGCGACCGGTCAGCATGCTCTCTACTGTGCACCTGTAGAAGTTAGAGAGAGTCCTCCTTGACATACCGACTCTCCGTAATCTTCCCAGGAAGTAGAGGCGCTGATGTGCTTTCTTTATAATGGCATCAGTGTTCTCGGACCAGGAGAGATCTTCAGAGATGTGCACGCCCAAGAATTTGAAGCTCTTGACCCTTTCCCCAATCGACCCGTTGATATAAACGGGATTGTGGGTCCCCATCCTACCCCTTCCAAAGTCCGCAATCAGTTCCTTGGTTTTGCTGGTGTTGAGGGCCAGGTTATTGTGCTGGCACCAATTGGTCAGTCGATTGATCTCACTTCTATACTGACTCGTCCCCATCAGTGATACGTCCCACAATAGTGGTGTCGTCAGCGAACTTGATGATGGAGTTCGCACTATGACCAGCTACGCAGTCATGAGTATAGAGTGAGTACAGCAGGGGGCTGAGCACGCAGCCTTGAGGTGCTCCCGTGCTGATTGTTATCGAGGCTGACACTTTTCCACCAATTCGAACAGTCTGTGGTCTGTGAATGAGGAAGTCAAGGATCCAATTGCAGAGGGATGAGCAGAAACCCAGTTTTCAGAGTTTGATAACCAACTTGGAGGGGATGATTGTATTAAATGCTGAGCTGTAATCAATGAATAATAGCCTGACATATGAGTTTTTGTTGTCCAAGTGGTCCAGAGCGGAGTGGAGGGCCAGTGAGATCACATCCACCGTTGATCTATTGTGGCGGTTAGCGAACTGCAGTGGATCCAGGTTTTTGTCGAGGTAGGAATTGATTTGTGCCATGATCAACCTCTCAAAGCACTTCATCACCACCGACGTTTGTGCAGGGCTCGAAATTAGCAGTTGCCCGGGTGCCAATGGCAACTTACAGTCCCGCCGGGCAACCTAAAAGCCATCCTATTTTGCCCGGCTTGGCAAGCAACCGGGACACCTAGCGTTTAATTCTGAGCGGGCCCCCTCTCTATCACTCTCTCTCTGTCAATCTCCGTCTCCGCCCGACATCCGTGTCCGGGACTCGGCTCTCCGCTCGGCGCTAGGCTCTTGGCTCTAGGCCCTCGGCTCGGCTCCAGGCTCTCGGCGCTAGGCTCTCGGCGCTCGGGTCTCGGGTCTCAGCTCTCGGCTCGGCTCTCGGGTCTCCGCTCGGCACGGCCGGCCGCCTTATACATGCGCACTGCCAAGGCCAGCACATCATCGGCCGTGGTTGTGCGCATGTGCGGCCCTGCACATGCACACTGCCACGGCAACTGGTCGGCATCGGCCACTTTCTCCCTCCCTGTGCATTGTGGGAGTTCTGGCCGCCATTGCTGTCCGGTCGCAGCCTCACTGCGACCGCTGAAAAACAACGCAGATTCACTCCCTGGAGCTGGAGTAACTCCCTGGAGTAACTCTTGCTTCTTGGTTTCCTGCTCCTCCAAAAATATTCGAAATGGAATTTAAACTGGTGGACCCATCACCACCAAACTCCAAAAAATAACAGCCTATTGCATTTTATCTGTTTATTTATTGTGTCTATAGTGTATAGGCACACTGAACTTTTATCTCCTGTTCTGTATTATGTTTATATATTCTGTTGTGCTGCAGCAAGCAAGAATTTCATTGCCCTATCTGGGGCACATGACAATAAAACTCTCTTGACTCTTGACTTGGACTTAAGCTAAAAAGGGTTCTTGGGAAAAAAAAAAGCTACTTTAAATTTAGTTGCGTATGGTTGGTACCTATGGTAGGGTGAAGACTATTCCATGCTTTAATTGTGCGGGGGAACTCCATGGAGCAGCCAGCATCTCTGGATAGAAGAAATCGGGTGATGTTTCAGGTAGAAACCCTTCTTTACATTTCCTCTGGTTTTAATGGTTTTAGTTTAATTTAAAGATACAGGGTGGAAACAGGCCCTTCGGCCCACCGAGTCCACGCCGACCACCGATCACCCGTACTCTAGTTCTATCCCACACATCAGCGACGTAAGTCAAGTCAAGAGTGTTTTATTCTCTCAAGTCCCAGTTAGAACAATGAAATCCTTACTTGCAGCAGCACAACAGAATATGTAAACATAGTACTCTGTAAACAATGTTATAAACGAGAAAACAAAACTCCATACAGACAGCACCCACATTCAGGATCAATTCCAGGTCTCTGGCAATTTTAGGCAGCAACTTTATGGCCAATGTACTGCCCCAATAGCCTTGAACTGAATTAAATCATACAGTAGCTGTAAAGGGGGACATAGCGTCACTTAGAGATTTAAGACTGAAAATGGAGTTGTTGTTTTTTTAGTAACCAAAGTTATCAACGTATAATTTTTTGTGTGTTGGAAAATAAAATATAGTGGCACAGCTGGTGGACTTGCTGCCTCACACGCCAGAGATCTGTGTTCGATCCTGTTCTTGGGCACTGTCTGTGTTGAATTTGCACATTCTCGCTGCAAGCATGTGGGTTTCCTCCCACATCCCAAAGACGCATTGGCTTTGTAGGTTAACTTGTCTCTGTAAAATTGCCCCTAATGTGCAGGGAGTGGGTGAGGAAAGTGGGATAACAGAACTTGTGTGAATGGGTAGACAAAAATGCAGGAGAAACTCAGCAGGTGAGGCAGCATCTATGGAGCGAAGGAAATAGGCGACGTTTCGGGTCGAGACCCTTCTTCAGACTGATGTGAGGGTGCGCGGGAAGAAGAAAGGAAGAGGCGGAGACAGTGGGCTGAGGGAGAGCTGGGAAGCGGAGGAGAAAGTAGGGACTACCTGAAATTGGAGGTCAATGTTCATACCGCTGAGGTGTAAACTGCCCAATAGGCGACGTTTCGGGTCGAGACCCTTCTTCAGACTGATGTCGGGAGGGGTGGGGGGCGGGAAAAAGAAAGGAAGAGGTGGAGACAGTAGGCTGTGGGAGAGCTGGGAATGGGAGGGGAAGGAGGGAGAAAGCAAGGACTACTTGAAAATGTTCATACCGCTGGGGTGTAAACTACCCAAGCAAAATATGAGGTGCTGTTCCTCCAATTTGCAGTGGGCCTCACTCTGGCCATGGAGGAGGCCCAGGACAGAAAGATCAGATTCGGAATGGGAGGGGAAGTTGAAGTGCTGAGCCACCGGGAGATCAGGTTGGTTATTGTGAACTGAGTGGAGGTGTTGTGCGAAGCGATCGCCAAGCCTGTGCTTGGTCTCACCGAGGTTGATCATACGTTGAATAACCATATTTTTGTTTGGAAGTGGAAAGAGATAATAGAAATTGCATTCATTGCAACGTGTAAAAATAGATGAGATACTGTATTGTAATTTTGCTGCATGTCATTGTGGTATATATCATGTCTTGATTGGTGAATATGTTTAGTTTGCGACTTTATTTGAAGCAGAAATAATATGTGAATACTTCATTGACCATAATTCCGACTGGTAACTACGCACTTCGTCCAAGCACATTATCGCACACGTCATGCAAGCCATCTTAAATGACCACCTAAACTGTCATTTGGCAACCTAAAAAGCTGCCGAGGTTGCCCGGCTGGCAACAGGGAAAAAAAGTTAAGCGAGAGCCCTGTAGTGCCACTGGTCGATAGTCATTGAGGCATGTCACCTTGCTCTTCTTGGGCACCGGTATTATTGATGCCCTTTTAAAGCAGGTGGGAACCTCGGACCTCAGAAGTGAGAGGATGAAAATGTCCGTAAAAACTCCAGCCAGTTGGATCGCACAGGTTTTTAAAACACGACCATCAGGCCAGGCGCTTTTCGAGGGTTCATCCCTCTGAAAGATTTTCTGACGCAGGCCTCTGTGACTGTGACTGAAATACCATCACAGCAAATGGGGGCTCGAGAAGGCACATCAGTGTTCTCCCTATCAAAGTGTGCGTAAAACGCATTGAGCTCGTCAGGGAGTGACGCTACGCCGACATTCGAGCTGCCTCCTGATTTTGCCTTGTAGGAGATGATTTCATTCAGACCCCGCCACAGTTGCCAAACATCTGTCTCATCCTCCAGCTTGGAGCAGGTCCCTTTTGGCGTTTTGATGGCCTTACCAAGGTGGTATCTGGGCTTTTTGTAGACCACTGTATCATCCGACATGAATGCCCGGTGTCTGGTCTTCAGGAGAGTGCGGATCTCAAAGTTCATCCAAGGTTTCTGATTGGGAAACACTCGGAAGGCTTTTGTAGGGATGCAGTCCTCCACACACTTCTTAATGAAGTCCGTAACGACTCTGGCGTATTCGTTCAGGTCCGTTGCCGAGTCCCTGGACATTTGGACATTGCCCAGTCTACAGACTCCAAACAGTCCTGGAGTTGTTCCTCTGCCCCCCCCCCCCCCGCCCAGCTCTGTACTGTCCTCACCTCTGGGAGTGCACTCTTTAATTGCACTTCCAGAAGAAGGAGCACCGCGGTTTGGTCGGATTTACCTAAGTGAGGGCGAGGAATGGAGCGATAGGCATTCTTAATGGTGGTGTTACAGTGGTCGAGGGTGTTTGATCCTCTGGTGCAGCAGGAGACATGTTGGTGGAAGTTAGGGAGTGATTGCGTAAGGTTTGCTTTATTGAGGTCCCCAGCTATGGTGGTAAACGCCTCGGGGTAAGACGTCTGGTGTTTGTTGACCATGCCGTGCAGCTCCTCCAGTGCCAGCGGTCTGCCTGGGGTGGGATGTAGATCGTGGTCAGGATGATGGAGGTGAATTCCGTCGGAAGGTAGAAGGGGCGGCACTTCACCGCCAGATGTTCGAGGTGTGGAGAGCAGGAGTTGGACAGGACTGCCACGTCTGAGCACCACGCAGAGTTGACCATGAGACAGACGCCCCCTTTTCTCCCTTTCCTAGATGCCTGCGTACGGTCCATACGGTGGATGGAGAACCCTTCAGGCTGGACCGCTGAGTCTGGGGAGCTGGGGGTGAGCCATGTCTCTGTGAAAGAGCACAGAACATTCCCTCAGCTCCCTTTGATAAAGCAGCTTTGCCCTTAAGTCTTCCATTTTATTTTCAAGGGACTGTACATTGGCCAGTAGGATAGTAGGGAGAGGGGGCCGAAGTCCCCTGTGCTTTAGTCTGACCTGAAGTCCTGCCCGACGGCCACGTTTCCGGACACAATGGAGGCTTCTCTTTGTTTCCAGGTACTTTGATTCCTGTACCTGCTGTTTCTGCGGACATGCGCTGGGTGGGGATTCCCTTGCAGACGGCAGCTCCAGCTCCATTCCGATTGGGGATTCCCTCCCCAACGGCAGATCCAGCTCCTTTGCTCCCGGGAAATCCTGCTCGTTGGCTCCGGAGGTGATCCCAGGTACAGTGTCTTTGATTTCTGGATGGGTCGGATTCTCTCCAGTGGTCCAGGGAACGCTTGCAGTCGGAGGCTCCCGCAGCTGCGGGAGGTCGCGAAATCGCTAGTGCTTTCAGGTGCACTAGCAGCTTGTCCGTTATGGCGCCGATCTCTGCCGTTTTTCCTATCCAGGTAAGTTGCTTGTCGCTGTAGGTAATCTTCTTCTTCTGTTTTGCTGTTAGCAAAAAGTCACCGCTGGCAGGCGCCATCTTGGTCGTGGGGTTACGACCAAAGATCCTGGATATGATCAAATGAATAAAGGTCCAGATGAGTCTCACTGGGATGATGTCCAAAACACAAAGTACTGGAGGAACTCAGGAGTCTGAAGAAGGGTCCAGACCTGAAACTCACCTGTCATTCCCTCCACAAATCCTGCTGACCCACTGAGTTCCTCAAGCACCTTTGTTTTGCTCAAGATTCCAGCTTCTGCAGTTCCTTGTGTCTTCACTTGGATGTTACCCGGGATGGAATGTTTCCATTACGAGACATTGGATATTGGCTGAATTTGTTTACTTTGCAGCAGGAACGATCAAGGGGGGGAACCAGATAGAAGTGTATAACATTTTGAGAGGTATAGGTGGGGATAGATAGACAGTAAACTTTTCCAAATAGCAGAAATGTCGAAGGCAAGAGGCAGAGGTTTAAGGTGAGAAGGAAGAGGAAGAAAGAAGAATTCAAGAAGATTTTTTTTCATCCAGTGATTGAAATCAGGAAAGCATTGTCAGGGGGCTGAGACTCACCAAATTTACCACGGATTTGGACACGTATTTGTACCGCCAAGCCACAGTATGGTAATGGTAAATAGGGTGACAAACTTATATGCAGCAAAGGGCCTTTATCCATGTGTGACTATAACTTTAACCCGAGAATGACTGAGGAATAGAACACATTTTGTGGCAAGAGTAAATACATGGCCAGGAAGGTTAGATCACATTTGATACAGGGCGAGCTACCTAACTGGATATAGAATTGGCTTCATGGAAGGATGGTGAAAGGTTGTTTTTTTGGCTAGAGGCCTTTGACCAAGTGGAATGCCTTAGGGATTGGTGCTGGGCCCACTGCTGTTTGTAGTTTGTATCAACAATGTGGGTGAGAATGTATAAGGCACGATTAGAAAGCTTGCAGATGATCCTAAAGTAGGTGGTATCGTGGACATTAAAGATGGTTATCAAAATTACGAAAGCTTTATAACACAGAAACAGTGCAGAAATTAAGGGACACTTTGTTAAGGTTGAGTTGATTATCAATACCAAATAAATGTCTTAAGTCTATACCCAAGACATCAGGTAGATAAGGAGCTGGAGAGGGCCATGTACAATTCCTTATAGAATGCGGGAGGTTCTCTGGAGAAGGAGCCACTATCAGTGAAGCAGAGGAAGACCTGCCTGCACCATCTAATCCTCTGGTCCAGTCTGGGACTCAGGATGGTGGGGCTGAGGAACTAAACCACTGTCCCACTCTTCATTTCCATCAATGTCCAAAACCTCACCTACCTCCCGTTACCTTTCTTGTCCTGTATTTTGTATTCAACTGTCTCCCCCATCATATCCCAAATTAGCTCTCGTGTTTGCAGGCTCCACACTAGGCTCATCAGTGGCTTCCAAACCCAGAAACATAGAGAGGAAGCATGTCGTCTTCGATCCAGAGGTTTATAGGTCAAATTGGCTTTGGTAAATGTACAGTAGTAAATTGTCCCTTTTGTGTAGGATAGTGCTAGTACATAGGGTGAAGGTTGTTTGGCGCAGACTCGGTGGGTTGAAGGGCCTGTTTCCGCGCTGTATCTCTGAAGTCTAAAGTCACGGGGCTGCCCAAGAAGCCATCCTCTTGCATTCTTTGCCCATCAGAGATCTGATCAATTCATCTATCCGAAAAGGATTTGTTTTGCTATCTTCCCAATGACCTGTCAGGCATGGCCAAAGGCTCTTTGCTTTGCAACTTTTAGATTCATGTGTGTGTGTTCTTGCTCTCCAACTGCCCGTTTCAGAGCACTCGTGTTTGCATCCCTCTGACTGCCTCCATTAACCTATTGATTGAATGATTCATTCAAATTATCCCCCCGCACCCTGGCCTCACCTTATCAAAGATATTGCATTTTACTGGTATGCTCGCTGTCACCCTCTCTGCCACTGAAGCCGACAGGTTTTCTCTCTTTTTCAGTTCTGGTGAAGGGTCTTCAACCTTAAATGACCTGACAGATTAACTCCACACATGCTGCTGAGCTACTGTGTTTCCAGCATCTTCTGCTTTCATTTAAGACATCGACACTAACCTGAAATTGTATTAAATCTAAGCTGAAAGTTGACATTTAAACTTGCAATACCTGTGGTTCATGTGGCAAAAGGAAGTTCAAAGAGTTGAATCCTGCATCTTCCACTGAAGAAACATTCTCGTCTTCATCTATGGAACACACACGTTGAGCAAAGATCAGTTTCCCCTAGAAGGTTGAAAATTGATTTTTTGAAGGTAAATGTTCCTTAGTTTTTTGGTATGGCATGCTTGCCTTCATTGGTTGGGACATTGAGTATAAGAGCCAGGAAGTCAAGATGCAGTTTTGTAGGATATTGGTTAGGCCACATTTGGAATATTGTGTGCCACAATGGGTTGTCCCATTGCAGAAGGATGTGGATGCTTTGGGAAGGATTCAGAAGAGGTTAACCAGAGTGCTGCCTGGATTAGGGCTTATTACCTATAAGGAGAGGTTCGACAATCATGGGTTGTTTATTCTGGAACCCCAGAGGTTGACAGGAGACCTGACAGATGTATGTAAAATTATGAGTGGGGTGGATAGGATATTCAGAAACTTTTTTTCCCCGTGGTAGAAATATTAAAGACTAGAGAACATAGCTTTAAGTGAAAGGGGGAAAGTTTAAGGAACATTTGTGGGGCAAGTTTTATTGCACAGAGGGTGGTGGATGCCTGAAATGCACTGTCAGGGATTGTGGTGGAGGCAGATAGAGACTGGCATTTAAGAGGCTTTAAGATAGGCACATGGATGTGCAGGGAATAGAGGGATATGGATCAAGTACAGACAGACGATATTAGTTTATCTTTGCATCATGTTCTGCATAAACATTGTAGGTTGAAGGGCCTGTTCCTGTGCTGTACTTTTCTACATTCTATATCTATACCTATCCAGAGTTAGCGATCAACAAGATACCAAGTGTTGACAAGGTCCTGAAATTCAGTGAGATCAAGAGCTCTGGTGAGCCAGCGACCTCGACCATTATCTGAAAGGGAAACAGGAAATGCTGGAGACACTCAGCAGGTCAGGCAACCTCTGTGGGACGAGAAACAGTTAACGTTTCAGGTCATAGTCCGTTTGAAATTAGCTCCTCACTCAAACTGAATTCCCATCTGTATACAATGCTTCATCACCAGGAATACCAACCGTGATAAAGAGTGCAGCTCCAGAAGATGTCATTAAGAAAAAATATTCACAAGGATGTTACCAGGATCAGAGGGGTAAAATTATAAGAAGAGCCTGAGGGGTGACCTTAGAGAGGCATATAAAACCATGAGGGATAAAGATGAGGTCAGAATAGTTTTCCAAGGATACAGCAGTCTAACTGGATGGCATGGGTTTAAGGTGAGGGGGGTGGGAGACATTAAAGGTGACCTGAGGGGCATCTGCTCCACAGAGAGGGGCTAGATACTGTATGTGAAACAAGCTGAAGAGGAAGTATAGGAGTGTTCTATCTTTGTATTTTTATATTCTTGGTGTTTGTAATACTTGAGATATTTAACTTTGATTCTTTGTATTTTAAAACTTTGGAAACTCTGCATGTTTGTGCTCTATGTGAAGGCCTTTGTCCTTTGTATTCTGGTTTGATTGTTTTTGTAAGAGATAAGGAAGGCCCAAGATAGAGTAAACTTTGGTTCTTCTCTTGCAGCCATTAGCGTAAATCATTTGTGACAGATATATGACCTTTGTAACTCTGTATCAAGCCCTAGCTAAGAGAAATAATGGGGCCCAACAAAGGGGAAGCCATGTGGTTTAAATAAGGTGGGTTACGGAATGGAAAATTACTGGGGAAGGAGGAGAAAAGTATATGCAAGTGATTGGTTATTACGAAGGGAATGTTTGCAAGTGATTGGTTATCGATAAGAGAATGTCTGCAAGTGATTGGGTATGGAAATGCACCAGGGGTGGGACATACAGTGTTAAACATGCCATAAAAGAAGCAGCTCTTTGTCTGAAAGTGGGCAGTCACGCAATTGACTTTTTGATTGTCCCAGCCTTGATTTGCAAATAAAGGTTTGAACTTCTTGAAGAATTCTCCGCGTCGCCTGACTTACTTTTGAGTATCGGTAACCACGACAAAACTGGCGCTGCGAGCAGGGTGGGAAAGAGGCCCGTTCAATAAAAGACAAACAGCCAAGGGCGCTTCCCAACCCCTCAGTGGCTCCCAGGGACAACAGGACAAGGGTGGCCATGGCAAAAAGATAGGCGGTTTTCCGCTTCATTTGGACAAATAACCTGTTGTAAATGGGAAGCCACTGGGGATACAGAAGTGTCTAGGCGGTCAGGGGGCCTCTCCGATCCAAAGAATCTGTCACTAAATTATTCTTAGAGGGGAGCCGGAGGGTTACTCAAGAAGACTGTGCAGTAGGGTAAGTAGAATATAATTGATCTGAGAAAGTAGATTCTGTGTGATGTGACTAGACCTTGTGGATACCGTCCTTAGAAGAGAAATGGGACTGAACGGACAAGGCATTCTGTGGATTAGAAGACCCATTCTGTCCCTTTAGAAGAGTAAGGGGTCTGAACAGGCAGGATAATAATAGGACCTTGTGGATACCGCCCTTAAGAAGAGTAAGGGGTCAGTACGGGCAGAACATGTAGTCAGGGAGAATAGGTACTAATTAGGTACCATAAAATTGCAAATTGTTAAGGGCCGAGGCAGAGAAAGAAAGCGCTGATAAGAAGAGTTCAGAAAACAAGCAATTAGTAGTTAAGAACAAACCCAGTACTGGTAATTTCTCTGGAGACCCCTTGTCTGGCATGGCAACCCTTTTGATAGAAGAGCGGGGATGAAGGAAAAAAATTCGGTGGGGAATGAGGAACAAAGATGGGAATAGTGTAGACCACCTCCCCCATATAAGATCCCGTGGGGGGAGGCTCTAGCACCCCTACAGGGAAGGGCACCCCAGACAAAAATGATACTGATAGCGACTTGGAGACTGAAAAGGCAGATGAGAAAGAAGAAGGGAAAGGGATGAGGCAGCAGAGGAAGAAGCAGTATTGAACTCAGCAGTGAGAGAGTTAAACAACGCAGTGCACCAGAGAGAAAAACAGCAGACAAAATAAAGAAGAAAAAAGAGCATGAGAATTGAGGCTGTTCAAGATCTTTAAATCCCAGCCAACAGCCTGTACTTTTGTTTAAAACAAACTTGCCTTCGAATTTTGAATAACTTTTGGCACAGAGCAGCGAGCTCGCTTCTGCTGAAGTGAAACAAAGAGTGTGTGTCTTTGTTTGTGGAGATTGATGGGTGTGGGGTGTGGGAAGACCCTGAATGACAGGGAGTCTGACTAATCACAATCTGGATCAATGTCAAATCACAGCGCCCAGGATCCTGACTGACAGGGAATTGGACCATCCCACTGTGAATTATGCCCGCCCATTCCTAGCAGATTAATCCTTTTCATCTTAACTCTCTCATTCCAACAAGAAGACTTTCACAACTTAAAGACAACGATACCCACGATAAGTGGCCATTATTAAGTGCAATGCCTATATGAGTGGCCCGACAAAGCAGTCTCCCAGGGGAATGCCCTAGCTGACAATACTGCCTGCAAGGCAGCTTGCAAATTATTTATACTGATCCGAACAGAACCAAAGATTCTAGTAAACAGAACAGTCTTGTCAGACAAGGGAAGATTTAGAAATTACAACGGGACGCCTTTGTACATGGGAAAATAATTATGAAAACGAGAGGGCTGCGCCGTGAAGCTTTGACGGGCCTCTGGCAGCACTGCTCTCGGATAAAATGTGTGTATGTTGGAAAGGAGGAAAGGGAATGTGAAATGTGTGTAATGTAGCTTACACTTTGAAGCTATGAGCAGTGTCTAAGAGAGAGAGAGAGGGTCGAGAGGGATATAGGAATGTCTAAATGTGTGTTTTGGATCGCGACTGTTCTTCAGTATGTGTTACATAGAAACATAGAAACATGAATTTATGAACAATGTATGAACGTATTTGGGTGTATCAAAGTATTAAAAGTTGCATTCTTTCTTTGAAGTGAGAGTGAGAAGACTGTTACTTGTTTGTGTAACCGGTTTTGGATGAATGCTGATTTAATCCTACACTTCAGATGAAATAGGATATCATTGCTCTTTTACGTGATAAAGCTTTGTAGATTTATGTACCTCATGTATTTTAAGAGGTAGTGTGTGTCTCTTTAAGAAACTGCATTGCGTGGGGGTGGAGCTACACAGTTATTATATTTTCCTTTGCTCTTTGCAAATGTGTTAGCAATCTATGAAAATTAACTGTTCATTCTTTATTTTCTCTTAATTTTCAACAGAGGAGAGATGAAAAAAATGTAGGTTGCTTTGTCTTATTGATGTTTTAAATTTGTTTTCTTCCTATTTCTTATCTTTTGAATTGAGTTCAAAAGGAGACTTGGATGCCCCGCTGCCCATGTGTTAGAAGAGATTGGATAAGCTAATGTATTAAAAAAAAGAGAAAAAAAATGTTAATTTGGGAAATTGTTATTAGTATATATTTATACTGGGAATTTGAAATTGTGAATGTTGGGGAGATGGCTTGAAACAATTGAAAATAATTTAATTGCTATTGCATTGCTTGCTGGAACACATGACCAGATTTTATGGCTTTTTCAGACAAGCTTTCTGGTTGAAAAAGTTCAATCAGATAAGAGAGGCCCGAAAGATGACAAAACAAAAGATGAAGCGTACAAATTAGCCAGAAAAAGCAGCCTACCAGAGGACTGGGAGAAATTCAGAGTCCAGCAGAGGAGGACAAAAGGCTTAATTAGGAAAGGGAAAATAGATTATGAAAGAAAACTGGCAGGGAACATAAAAACTGACTCCAAAAGTTTTTATAGATATGTGAAGAGGAAAAGATTAGTTAAAACAAATGTAGGTCCCTTGCAGTCAGAAACAGGCGAATTGATCATGGGGAACAAGGACATGGCAGACCAATTGAATAACTACTTTGGTTCTGTCTTCTCTAAGGAAGACATAAATAATCTGTCGGAAATAGCAAGGGACCGGGGGTTAAATGAGATGGAGGAACTGAGTGAAATCCAGGTTAGCCGGGAAGTGGTGTTAGGTAAATTGAATGGATTAAAGGCCGATAAATGCCCAGGGCCAGATAAGTTGCATCCCAGAGTACTTAAGGAAGTAGCCGCAGAAATAGTGGATGCATTAGTGATAATTTTTCAAAACTCTTTAGATTCTGGAGTAGTTCCTGAGGACTGGAGGGTAGCTAATGTAACCCCACTTTTTAAAAAGGGAGGGAGAGAGAAAATGGGGAATTACAGACCAGTTAGTCTAACATTGGTGGTGGGGAAAATTCTGGAGTCAGTTATTAAAGATGGGATAGCAGCACATTTGGAAAGTGGTGAATTCATTGGATAAAGTCAGCATGGATTTATGAAAGGTAAATCATGTCTGACGAATCTTATAGAATTTTTCGAGGATGTAACTAGTAGAGTGGATAAGGGAGAACCAGTGGATGTGTTATATCTGGACTTTCAGAAGGCTTTCGACAAGGTCCCACATAAGAGATTAGTATGCAAACTTAAAGCACATGGTATTGGGGGTTCAGTATTGATGTGGATAGAGAACTGGCTGGCAGACAGGAAGCAAAGAGTAGGAGTAAACGCGTCCTTTTCAGAATGGCAGGCAGTGACTAGTGGGGTACCGCAAGGCTCAGTGCTGGGACCCCAGCTATTTACAATGTATATTAATGATCTGGATGAGGGAATTGAATGCAACATCTCCAAGTTTGCGGATGACACGAAGCTGGGGGGCAGTGTTAGCTGTGAGGAGAATGCTAGGAGGGTGCAAGGTGACTTGGATAGGTTGGGTGAGTGGGCAAATGCATGGCAGATGCAGTATAATGTGGATAAATGTGAGGTTATCCACTTTGGTGGCAAAAACAGGAAAGTAGACTATTATCTGAATGGTGGCCGATTAGGAAAAGGGGAGATGCAACGAGACCTGGGTGTCATGGTACACCAGTCATTGAAAGTAGCCATGCAGGTGCAGCAGGCAGTGAAGAAAGCAAATGGTATGTTAGCATTCATAGCAAAAGGATTTGAGTATAAGAGCAGGGAGGTTCTACTGCAGTTGTACAGGGTCTTGGTGAGACCACACCTGGAGTATTGCGTACAGTTTTGGTCTCCTAATCTGAGGAAAGACATTCTTGCCATAGAGAATAATCTTCCTGCATCTAGCCTGTCCAACCCCTTAAGAATTTTGTAAGTTTCTATAAGATTCCCCCTCAATCTTCTAAATTCTAGCGTGTACAAGCCGAGTCTATCCAGTCTTCCTTCATATGAAAGTCCTGCCATCCCAGGAATCAGTCTGGGATGGCTGGACTTTCAGAGTCTACAGAGAATCACCTACAGAGAAGGTTCACCAGACTGATTCCTGGGATGGCAGGACTTTCATATGAAGAAAGACTAGATAGACTCGGCTTGTACACGCTAGAATTTAGAAGATTGAGGGGGGATCTTATAGAAACTTATAAAATTCTTAAGGGGTTGGACAGGCTAGATGCAGGAAGATTATTCCCGATGTTGGGGAAGTCCAGAACTAGGGGTCACAGTTTAAGGATAAGAGGGAAGTCTTTTAGGACCGAGATGAGAAAATCATTTTTTACACAGAGAGTGGTGAATCTGTGGAATTCTCTGCCACAGAAGGTAGTTGAGGCCAGTTCATTGGCTATATTTAAGAGGGAGTTAGATGTGGCCCTTGTGGCTAAAGGGATCAGGGGGTATGGAGAGAAGGCAGGGATGGGATACTGAGTTGGATGATCAGCCATGATCATATCGAATGGCGGTGCAGGCTCGAAGGGCCGAATGGCCTACTCCTGCACCTATTTTCTCTGTTTATATGTTTCTATGTAACTGACAACAGGATAGCCACTGGCTGGCACATGTTAGGACTGGACTGTTGCATTCTGGGACATTACCTAATGCCCCATATATTGTGCATATGTGACTATTTTTGTATAAAATACCCCAGTATTTTTGTTAAATAAAGTGATATTTTGGGGGAAACCGGCCACTCCCATTTGACGTAAAAAGTAAAAGCTTGTATGGTTTACTTTAATTTGTTGTATTTTGTCTGTTGTTAAGATGCAAACATTATCATGTGGCAAGCCAGCTGGGATTTCGCTGGGACCATCAACCAACGACTGAGTAAGTGGCCGCAGGTTCACCGGGATCAGTTGGGGAGAGAAAAGTGCATTAGTCAGACCCTTTGAGACTGACCCCCCCGAAGAAGCTCCCGGGAACACTGAGGTCCTTCGTAATAGGTTGATCTGGTTCCCTGCTAAAAATTCTTACAAAAAGAGTGTATTGGATAGTATAGTAACTACAGGAACGGGACGAAATAGAATAAGGACTATGACTGGACTGATTGATAAAGTGCACTGAACAAGATAATACAATGAATAAGGCAACTGCAGTTGAACCACTAAGTAAAAAGTTCCCTGTATCTAAAGAGGACATTATAAAGCACTCTGAGAAATGGGAAAAAATAACGGAAAAATTTCTGATGAAGTGGCCCAAGGAAGGCACTTTCGATATAAATATGTGTGACGTGATGGAAGTGTTAATTAAGAATTATAGGTCCAAAGATAAGTTGGAAACACGAAAAAAAGACGAGAGGAAAGAAGTTAGACATACTTAAGCTGTTTAGAGCGGAACAGAGGCTGATGAAAGTATACCAGGTGGTAAATATGACAAAGGAAGAGGGTGAGAGAACCGAAATGCAGCATGAAAGCCAGGAACTCCAAGGAAAAAGTCAACCTTATGTCCAAACTTGAGAGACCCTGGGCATCCCCCTCCCTATCCAGGCCCGGACGGTACAAAGCAGAGTCCCTTGGTAAAGGGAATAGTGGAGAAAGAAGGAGAGGTTGCAATTTGGGACGATGAGAAGGAAATAAGGGAATATAAACAGAGAAGGGGACAAAGTGAAAGGGAAAGGATGAAGCAAGAAATAAGGGAATTAGAAGTGGATATCAGGAGGCTGCAGGACTTGAGGAACTAGAGGGATTTTGAGGCATCCTATTCAGCAGAAGGGGGGGAACGAGGAAAGTGATAGACAGGATTGGAAAATGGTCACTGAATGGAAGGCAAGGCAGCGGGGAGGAAACAGAATCGGGAAGCGATAGGGGAGATGTGAGGGAAACAAGGGATGAGGATTTAGTGGAAGATTTTAAAAGAAAGGCGAAGGAATCGCAAAAGAAGGCTAGAATATCTGAGAAGCAAGAAATAGAGATTAGAATGAGAAAGAAGGCACTCCAAGAAGGATTGGAATGGGAAGACATACAGGTAGAAGAAGAGGAACAGGAACGGAGGGCTAAAATGATGCCATTGCTTTTAAACAGAATGGGACAGATACAGTATATCGCTTGGGGGACCCAGGACCTGGAAGGGCTAAAAAATGCCTTGCCCAATATTCATGATGGGGCAGGAAAATGGATTAGGGCATTTGAGAACACAGGATGGTTGTTAGCTATGGGAGATTTGAAGGCACTGTTGGTGAAAGTGATAGGAACAACTAAACTTCAGAACTCCTGAAGATGGCTGGTATAAAAATACGGTGGATAACGCAATGGTCAATGGCAAGCCGTTTGACCCAGTCAGACAGAGGGTATGGCAGGTCCTCAGACATTGTTACCTGCTTAAGGTGGACCTCAAGGCATTAAAGGGGAGATCCACTGGGGGAGGCAGAGAATCCAGCAGCCTATCTGGAGAACCAGCAGAAATAGTGGAGAATAGTACATGATCTGCAAGTGGTAAACGAGGTGGTGAGAGATTGGCCAGCGGTCGTCCCAAATCCACATACACTGCTGACTAATGTTCCAACAGAGGCAGCTTACTTTTCAGTAGATCTTTGTTCAGCGTTTTTCAGTATGCCCTTAGCAGAGCAATGTCAGTATTTGTTTGCTTTTACCTATAGGGATACTCAATACACCTATGCTAGGATGCCGTAGGATTCATACACTCGCCCCATGTCTTAAATCAGATATTAAAGGCAGATTTGGAAGGCATACCCTTAGAAAGTACATTAATACAATATGTGGATGATTTGTTGGTTTGCTCCGTAAGTGAGGAGCAATGTGAGCGAGACACTTTGACTCTCGTGGAAAGGCTGGCGTGCGGAGGCCATAAAGTATCCAGGAAGAAGCTGCAGTTTTGTAAGCAGCAGGTAGAATATTTAGAACGATTAATATCTAAAGGAGTAAAGGCTATAGCACTGGATCAAATTGAGGCAATAATTAAAGCTCCCAAACCTCAGGACAGATGATGACGTTCTTGGGAATGGCAGGATACTCTCCAATCCAGTCTGAACTGTATGCTGAAATTTTGACGCCATTAAGGAAAATAATGAAGGAAGCAGGACACACAAGCCTAAGAAATGTTTTGCAATGGAATGATGAGGCGGAAACAGCTTTTAACACTATTACGAAGCAGCCAGAACAGCGTCTGGATGTCGATCAGCCGTTATTGCACCTCAGGTAAGCTTGGATCTGGAACCCACAGAGGAGGACATAATTGAAATGCAAGGTAAGAGCAAACAATGTGGAGACAAAGGGGAGATAAGCAGAACTTGGAGGGCATGTGGATCACTGAAGAAGGATTGTTGGTAGCACCCACACCATTGCTGACCATTCTTATTTCAGAAGTGCATGGGTTAGACCATTGCGCAAGGGGGAAAGTGATATGAGAGGTAAAAAAGGATGGGTTTTGGTCACCCTATTTACAGGCTTCGGTAGATCACATTTTGTCACAGCGTGAGGTATGTGCTCAAAACAATGTTAGAAAGGGAATAACAACGCCTATAGGTCACATACCTGTGCCTGAAAGGCCATTTAGGCACCTGGTGATTGACTATGTGGATGTGATAAAGACGGTAAGAGGGAAAAGGTACATGCTAGTAGTGATCGATAGATTTAGCAGGTGGGTGGAGGCAGTACCTTCCAAAGATTTAGGTGCAGGGACTGTAGTAAAGTTTCAGACGAATGAAGTAATCCCAAGGTTCTTAAGGTTTGGTATAACTACAGAAATTAGCTCTGACAATGGATTGGCTGTTATTCAGAAAGTAGTCAAGTTGGTGCTGCAGGCCCTGAGAGTGAAACAAAGGTTTGGGTGTGGCTGTACCACCCTCAGTCACAGGGCATGATGGAAACAATTAATGGGATGTTGAAGACGAAGCTAAATAAGATTTGTGCAACTACAAAGTTGAATTGGATCGATGCCCTGCCATTGGCACTGATGAGCTGTCGCATGCAAACAAATCGCATAACTCATTTGACACCACACGAGATGCTCACTGGCAGACCCATGCCGGCGCCCAAATGGAGAGGTCCCTACAAGGGATCAAGTTTGGAGCAGTTAGAGGTAGAACTTCAGTAGAGTAATGCAACAGTTAACTATGAATACACGTCTATTCATGCACAGGAAAAGCAAAAGAACCCGGAGGAAGGACCCATAAAACCCGGAGACAAGGTTTGTGTACGAGCCTTCCGAAGGAAGTGGAATGATTAAAGGTGACCTGAGGGGCATCAGCTCCACAGAGAGGGGCTAGATACTGTATGTGAAACAAGCTGAAGAGGATGTACTAACTTTGTATTTTTATATTCTTGGTGTTTGTAATACTTGAGATATTTAATTTTGATTCTTTGTATTTTAAAACTTTGGAAACTCTGCATGTTTGTGCTCTATGTGAAGGCCTTCCCTTGTATTCTGGTTTGATTGTTTTTGTAAGAGATAAGGGAGGCCCAAGATAGAGTAAACTTTGGGTTCTTCTCTTGCAGCCACTAGCGTAAATCATTTGTGACAGATATATGACCTTTGTAACCCTGTATCAAGCCCTAGCTAAGAGAAATAAGGGGGCCCAAGAAAGTGGATGCCATCTGGTTTAAATAAGGGTGGATTACAGAATGGAAAATTATTGGTGAAGGAGGAGAAAAGTAAATGCAAGTGATTGGTTATTGTGAAGGGAATGTTTGCAAGTGATTGGTTATCGATAAGAGAATGTCTGCAAGTGATTGGGTATGGAAATGCACCGAGGGTGGAACATACAGAGTTAAACATGCCATAAAAAGAAGCAGCTCTTTGTCTGAGAGTGGGCAGTCACGGAATTGACTCTTTGATTGTCCCAGCCTTGATTTGCAAATAACGGTTTGAAGAATTCTCCGCGTCGCCTGACAATTTTGAGTATCGGTAACCACGACAGAAGCAGGAGAGGCAGATATAATTACAACGTTTAAATGGTATTTACACAGGTACATGGATAGGAAAGGATTAGAAGGATATGGGCTAGCACATGGGACTGTCAGATAGACAACTTGGTTGCATGGATGAATTGGGCAAATGGGTCTCTTTCCCTGCTGTATGGCTCTTTCCCTGCTGTATCAGTCCCCTCCTCTATCTCCTTCCATCCATGTCTCCTTATCCAACATCCTTTCCATCTCTGGCCTTTGTCACTTACTCCAACCATCTGCCATTCCAACACCCAGTCCCCTCACCTGTATCCACCGATGACTCGCCAGGCTTTGCCCAACCCCCACCTCTCTTTTTGAGCTTTCTACCCCCCTCCCAGCCATCAATCTGAGGAAAGATTCTGACTTGAAATATCATCTGTCCATTCCCTTAACAGATGCTGCCTAACCCACTGTTCTTCCAGCAGCTTGTTTTTGTCTCAAGATTTCAGCATCTGCAGTGTTGTGTCTCAATTTTTTCTCACTTTTTCTGTTTTAATAAAGGGTTTTAATTGGAAACATTTACTCTCTCTTCCCACTTGACAGACCTACTGAGAGTTTCTAGCAATGTCTGATTTTATTTCACATTTTATAGCATCTGCATTAAAAAGAATGTCATGCACTATTCCTTGTCTTACTTTATTTTTCTCTCGGGCACCCATATAACCATATATAACCATAACAGCACGGAAACAGGCCATCTCGGCCCTTCAAGTCCGTGCCGAACGCTTTTATTTTTTAAACTTCCCCCTAGTCCCATCTACCTGCACTCAGACCATAACCCTCCATTCCTTTCCCGTCCATATACCCATCCAATCTATTTTTAAAGGATAACATCGAACCTGCCTCCACCACTTCCACTGGAAGCTCATTCCACACAGCTACCACTGCCAATAATCTAAGTTTAAAATGGGAGTATGAAAATATGGATCACACATGGAGAGAATTTTGTGAAAGAAAGCTTCATGCTGTATATCTTTGTTCCATCAGATCCAGGCGATGTTTGACAGTCCCAGCAGAAAGACTGGATTTGAGGGCACCAACATCTTGTACACCTCGAACTCCTGTACTGATTGGCCTCTCTGTGGAAGACGTGCCTTCTTCACCACCTTGTCTACCAGTGTTGCCACCTTTAGGAAACTAGGAAATTGTACCCTGAAGTCTCTTGATTCTACAACACTCTCCAGGGCCTTGTCATTATTGTATAAGTCTTGCCCTGGTTTAGACAGAGTACAATATCAAATAACGATGAGACATAGTACAGCAAAGAGATTGAGAACCTCCTGTCGAGTCACCAATTTTCCCTGAACGTCAGCAAGACAAAGGAGATAGTGGTCGACTCCAGGAAGTGAAGCGGTACACATGCCCCAGTTGTGCAATGGTACCAAAGTAGAAATGGTTGAAAACTACAAATTCCCAGGAGTCAATATCACCAACAACTTCCCCTGGACCACCCATATTGAACCAATGACCAAGAAAGCACACCAACGCCTCTACCTCTTTAGAAGGCTTATGAAGTTTGGCATGTCCCCTACAACTCTCACCAACTTCTACAGGTGCACCATAGAAAGCATTTTATCAGGATGCATCACAGCTTGGTTTGGGAACAGCTCCATCGAGAACCGCAAGAAATTGCAGTAAATTGTGTATGCAGCCCAGGCCATCATACAAACCAACCTCCCTTCTATTGACTCCATTTATACCTCACGCTGCCTCCGCAAGGCCAGCAGCATAATCAAGGACGAGTCGCACCCTGGCCACTTCCTCTTCTCCCCTCTCCAATCAGGCAAAAGGGATAGAAGTGTGATTTTCTTCCCTGCTGTTATCAGGCAACTGAATCATCCTACCACACCAGAGAGCAGTGCTGAACTAATATCTACCTCTTTGATGACTCTCGTATTATCCTTGATTGGACTTTGCTGGCTTTACCTTGCACTAAACATTTGTTTCCTTATCATGTATCTATACACTGCAAATGGATTGATTGTAATCATGTATTGTCTTTCTGCTGACTGGTTAACACGCAACCAAAAGCTTTTCACTGTACCTCGGTACACGTGACAATAAACTAAGCTGACTGTATCTCTCCGCATCAGTACGAGTTAAATGCCATCTTGCTGGGTCTTCACTCTGCCCTGGACAACTTAGGACAACAGGAACACACATGTCAGGCTGTTGTTCATTGATTACCGCTCAGTGTTCAATACCATCGTCCCTTCCAAACTCATCGTCAATCTCAGGTAAATGTGTAGGAAGGAACTGCTGATGCTGGTTTACACTGAAGGCAGACACAAAATTCTGGAGTAACTAAGCAGGTTAGGCAGCATCTCTGGAGAGAAGGAATGTGTGACATTTCAGGTCGAGACCTTCAGACTGAGAATCAGGGGAGGGGGAGTCTAGAGATATGGATGGGTAAGATGTGAAAACGACAGATCAAAGCAGATGATGATGAAGGAAATGTAGAATGGTTCATTGCTGGCTGAGGGGAAGGAGACGAGACATTCAATCAGAAAAATTAATCAGGACAGTGAAACTAGGATGGGGAGGGATGGAGAGAGGGAAAGCAAGGGTTGCTTGAAGTCAGAGAAATCAATATTGAAACTAGGTTTTTACTCATCCCAATGCAAATGGATCATTGACCTTCATCAGCAGACATCTGTCAGTATGAATTGTCAGCATCACCTGCTCCTCACTGACCATCAGCAGCACAGGGGCATCTCAAGGCTGCGTGCTTAGTTCCCTGCTCTATTCTCTCAATACCCATAGTCACAGCGCCAATACCATTTAAAAAATTTCCAACAATACCACCCTTGTTGGTTGTGTAACGATTAGTCAGGGTACAAGAGGGAGCAGGATAATATGGCTGAGTGCTGCCAGAACAACAGTCTTGTTCTCAGACTGCAAAATCAAGGAGCTGATTGTTGACTTGAGGAAGGAAAAGCTGAGGGACCATGAACCTTTCTACATTGACACGATGGCAGGGAAGAGAGTCAAGATAGAAATTGCTTGGTCCACCATGGGTATTAACTTTCCCGCCATTGAAGGGATCTACAGGAAGCGCTGCCTCAAGAAAGCAACTAGTATCACAAAAGACTCATTCCACCTTGCCCACACTCCCTTCTCACTGATACCATCGTGAAGGAGCCCAAGAACTGATACCTCCAGCTTCAAGCACAGCTTCTTCCCATCAACCATTAGGTTATTGAACCACAATCTCTAACTCAGTGCTACATTTCTATGGACTTCTACTAGGATTGCAGTACCTAATTTGGCTTACAACATAATGGTTTGGTTTACATAGGCATAGAACAGAACAGACAAGAACAGGCTCTTTGGCCCACAATATTCCTGCCAAGACCATATCTTATCCACCTGCATTTAATTCATATTTTTCTATTCCCTATATATCCATATGACTCTCCAAACGTTTCTTAAATGCCACTATTGTATCTGCCTCAACTGGCAGCGCATTCCAGGCACTCACCACCCTGTGTAAAGTTGTCCTGTATAACTCCTTTAAACTCTGCCCATCTCACCTTCAAGCTATGCCCTTTAGTATTTGATTCTCTAGTATTTGATATTATCTAGTATAACTGAAAATTTCCGTATTTATTTATTGTATTTTTTCTTTTAATGTATCTGTAAACCTGCAGGAAGTAAGAATGTTGTTGTTCCACCTCTGGTGCATAAGTCTATTAAGCACACACTCTTGACTCTTGAATTCCATTTGCCATTCCATGGCCCACATTCCCAGTTGATGTAGATCCTGTTGTAATCTTGGATCCACTAGGATCTTATCAAAAACCTTTCTAAAGTCTGTGTAGACACATTTACCTCCCTGCCTTTGTCAATCCTTTTGGCCACCTATTCAAAAAAAGAACAACCGAATGAGTGTGATGCCATTCTGGTGGCATGAAGCCATGCTGGCTATCCCTAATCTGTCCTTGTATTTTCAAGTCTTCATTTATCATTGTCATCCTATGATCCCTATTCTTACCATATTTTCCTTTCACCCTTACTGGAATATGCTGTCCCAAACCATTGTAACATTTCTTTTAAAAGACTCCCACTTGTCAGATGTAGTTCTACCTGCAAGTCATCGGCGGTCACTCGAAATGAGAATGACTGTCCTCTCATGGAGGACACCTGTGTGTGACTTTGTTTAACGTGGGGAGACTGGTGCATCGACAGCCACCTTGACAGATCTGGGTCAGGATCCAGTGGCATGGAATCCAAGACGACCGGAGACCCTTTTCTGCTGCAGCCTTCATCCGCCTTCCCAGCCGTTGTGACGCTCCACTAAAGTCAGCCATCATCCTCTGCCTGTTCCACCATTGAGGTCTTGGTTGGATTGCTCTTTGTCAGAGACCTCCCCCTCGACCGTACCGCCATGGGTGGCCCTACCAGGAGCATAGCTCCAGACGGCATCGCTCTCAGGATCTAAGGACCACACAAGCTTCTCCACCACGACAAGGTGACAATCTATGGAGAAGTACCTGCAAGTATCTGCTTCTATTGAACTTTTGCCAGCTTCTCTCTTGCACTCTGGAAATTGAGGACCAATCTCATCCCTTTCCATAACTCCTTTCAAGCTCACAGAACTGCTTTGCAACCTTTCCCTTGTTACTCTCTTACTTCTGACATTGAATATATTGGAATCTCCTTAATCTTTCTTGCAAGGGTATTTCCTGGGTCCGTTTCATCCGAACTTCTGTGAAAAAGTTGCCCCCACCCGATCCACATTTTGTTACGTTACAGCCTTATTCTGAAATGGATTAAATTCATTTTTTTTATCACCAATCTACACAATACCCCATAATAAAAAAGCGTAAACAGGTGTTTAGAAATTTTTGCAAAGTAATTAAAAAGAAATAATTGAAATATCACATTTACATAAGTATTCAGACCCTTTACTCAGTACTTTGTTGAGGCACATTTGGCAGCGTTTAAAGCCTCAATTCTTCTTGGGTATGACACTACAAGCTTGGCACAACTGTATTTGGGTAATTTCTCCCATTCTTCTCTGCAGATCCTCTCAAGTTCTGTCAGGTTGGATGGGGAGCGTCGATGCACAGCTATTTTCAGCTCCCTCCAGAGATGTTCGATCGGATTCATGGACATTCACAGACTTGTCATGAAGCCACTCCTGCGTGGTCTTGGCTGTGTGCTTAGGGTCGTTGTCCTGTGGGAAGGTGAACCTCCGCCCCAGTCTGAGGTCAAGAACGCTCTGGAGCAGGTTTTCATCAAGGATCTCTCTGTACTTTGCTCCGTTCATCTTTCCCTCGATCCTGACTAGTCTCCCAGTTCCTGCCGCTGAAAAACATCCCCACAGCATGATGTTGCCACCACCATGCTTCACTGTATATATGGTATTAGCCAGGTGATGAGTGGTGCCTGGTTTCCTCCAGACATGACATTTGGCATTCAGGCCAGAGTTCAATCTTGGTTACATCAGACCAGAGAATCTTGTTTCTCACGCCTTTTGGCAAACTCCATGCGGGCTGTCATGTGCCTTTTACTGAGGAGTAGCTTCCGTCTAACCACTCTACACATAAAGGCCTGATTGGTGGAGTGCTGCAGATATAGTTGTCCTTCTGGAAGGTTCTCTCATCTCCACAGAGGAACTCTGGAGCTCTGTCAGAGTGACCATCGGGTTCTTGGTCATCTACCTTCTCCCCCGATTGCTCAGTTTGGCCGGGCGGCCAGCTCTATGAAGTCCTGGTGGTTGTAAAGTTCTTCCATTTAAGAATGACGGAGGCCACTGTGCTCTTCGGGGCCTGCAATGCTGCAAAAATTGTTTTATACCCTTCCCCAGATCTGTGTCTCAACACAATCCTGTCTCGGAGGTCTACGGACAATTCCTTCATCTTCATGGCTTGGTTTTTGCTCTGACATGCACTGTTAACAGTGGGGTCTTATATAGACAGGTGTGTGCCTTTCCAAATCATGTCCAATCAATTTAATTTACCACTGGTGGACTCCAATCAAGTTGTAGAAACATCTCAAGGATAATCAATGGAAACAGGATGAACCTGGTAAATTTTGAGTGTCATAGCAAAGGGTCTGAATACTTATGTAAATGTGATATTTCAGTTATTTGTTTTCAATTACTTTGCGAAAATTTCTTAACACCTGTTTTTGCTTCTTCATTCTGGGGTATTGTGTGTGATTGATGATTAAAAAAATGAATTTAATCCATTTTAAAATAAGGCTGTAACGTAACAAAATGTGGAAAAAGTGAAGAGGTCTGAATACTTTCTGAATGCACTGTAGATAATAAACAACAGTGGACCCAGAACCAACCTTGGTAGCACTCCACCGATTACAGACCTCCAATCAGAAAAACAAGTCTTCATAACTACCCTTTGACTCCTTCCTTCTCCTTCTTTAGGTGGCACAGTGACGCAGTGGTAGAGTTGCTGCCTCACTGTGCCAGAGTCCCAGGTTCAAACCTGAAATTGAATCCTGAATTCTGCGTGGAGTTTGCACATTCTCCCTGTGACCTTGTGGATTTCCTCCAGGTGCTCTGGTTTCCTCCCACATCGAATGACGCATGGGTCTGTAGGGTAATGTGGCCTCTGTGAATTGCCCCAAGTATATATTGGGATAACTAGTGTGAACAGATAATTGATCGTTGGCGTCGACTCGGTGGGCTGAAGGGCCTGTTTCCATGCTATATAACTAAACTAGAAACAGACCTCAACGAGTGAATATACCACACTGCTATGCATTTCAGTACTTTTACATTGCTTTTAAAGAATTTAGAAAGAGATGGAAGCGGAACTTCAAATGCAGCTCATTAAAAAAGGAGATATTACTTTGAGTGGGCATAAAGAAGCCTAACGAGATGTATGATAGGCTGCTATAGGAGACAAGGGTGGAGATACATGACAGAGATTTTACAATCTTCATTGGCTACTGGAGATGTGCTAGAAGACTGGAATGTGAAGTGTAGCAGAGTCAAGTAATTACAGGCCATTCTCCTGTCAGTCCTGATGCACAGAAGTTGCAGTGGAGATTCACCTCCATGCTTCCAAGGATGGAATGCTTCAATAATGAGACTGTATAAGGGGTAGTTTCTGTTTTACTTGAACAAATGAGGTTGAGGAGGTCTTGGTAGACATGTACAAAGTTGTGAGAAGCATAGATCAGATAGGCAATAGGAAAGCCGTCCCCATGACAGAGGAGTCTAAGACACGATGGCATAGGTTGAAGGTAAGGAGTAAAGTGTTTAGAGAGGATCTGAGGAAGAACATTTCACCCAGAGGGTGGTTGCAATATGGAACACAGTGCCTGAGGTGATGGGGGCAGGTGTTCTCACAATATTTAAGAAGCATCAGGTATGGTACTTTATTTAGCGAGTACTTGAATTTCCAAATCACGTTATGGACCAGTCCTGACAAAACTGGATAGAAAATTTGCTAGGAGTCAGAGGGCGATTGCGTGGGCTTCCTCTGGGTGCCCTGGTATCCTCCCATATCCCAAAGATGTGCAGTTTTCTAGGTTAATTGGCTTCTGTAAATTGTCCCCATGTGTAGGATCGAACTAGTGTACAGGTGATCGCTAGTCGGCATGGACACGGTGGCCGAAAGACCTGTTTCGATGTTGGATCTCTCTGAGCTAATAGATTCACAAGGATTTTACCAGGACTGGAGGACTTGAGTTTAAAGAAAAACTGGATAGGATTGGGCTTTTTTTCTCTGGAGCGCAGGAGGCTGAGGAGTGAATTTATCTTGGTATATAAAAATATGAGTGACAATGTAGATAGTCACAGTATACATCATTTGAAACGTACAAATTAATTAGGTAAAATCAGAATGGATTTTTAAGCAAGATTGTGGCTAACAGTTTAACTTCTTGAGGAATGCATTTGAATCATTCCACATGAGTTTGGGTGAGGTTTTTGACAGGGTCGCACATTGGGGCCTTTTCAATACTTGGTTTCAAAATTGATTTAGTTGCAGAAATAAAGTGACTGGAAGGCAGTTACAAATAGGGTCCCATGGTAATTAGTACTCCATCTCTTGCTTTTAGTAACAACTAAGTGGGATCTGTTGGGTCCCTGTCACATGGGAGGTCTGGTCCCCCAACGCAACCCATTCCTCAATGCAATATTCCACCACTCCTTCGTTCCCCCAACGCAATATTCCACCACTTACACCTATCCCCCTACCATCAAATCCACCCTCCCTGTCCCTTTCTCCCTCTACTCCCCTCCTCTATCCCACCCTGCCCATCACCCCAGACCCCTTCTACCTCCCTCCCTGCACTCCACCACCCCTCTACCCCACTCCCTCCCCTCTTTCCCTCTCCCTCCTCCCCTCATCCCCCTCCCACTCATCCCTCTCTCCGCTCCCTCTCCCTCATGCCTCTTTCCCCCCTCCCTCATCCCTCTCCCCCCTCCCTCCCTCATCCCTCTCCCTCCCCTCATCCCTCTCCCCCCTCATCCCTCTCTGCTCCTCCCTCCATCCCTCTCCCCCTCCCTCCCTCATCCTTCTCTCCCCCTCCCTCCCTCATCACTCTCTCCCCCTCACCTCTCCCTCCCTCATCCCTCCCTCCCCCTCCCTCATTTCTCTCTCCCCCTCCCTTCCTCATCCCTCTATCCCTCTCTCCCCCTCCCTCCCTCATCCCTCTCCCTCCCTCAGCCATCTCTCCCCCCTCCCTCCCTCATCCCTCTGTGGATGGATGGATGGATGGATGGAGGGGATGGATGAGTGGATGGATGTGGATGGATGGGTGGATGGATAGATGGGTGGATGGATGGATGGGTGGATGGATGGATGGATGGATAGATGGATGGGTGGATAGATGGATGGGTGGATAGATGGATAGATAGAATTTGACCTAAATGATGGGCATAACAAAGAAGTTTGTAGATGATGCAAAAATTTACCCGGTAAATTTAACATTTTTCAGTGAAGCGGACACCAATTAGAGACAAATGATCAAAGTGGTAAATTAAATTTAAAGTAAGTAATTCATCATGCTGGAATTAAGCATGGGAATACGTAATAAATGGGAGGATACTGACATACATGGAGGAACAGAACAGATGATTCAGGTGGTTAAAATACATAAAGATGCTTTCCTTGGATACAGGTTATGCTGGAAGTGTATGTAATGTTAGTTAGACTACAGCCCGAGTGTTAGGTATAGTTCTGATCAATATGTTACAGGATACACGTGATTGTACTGGACGGATTAGCAAAGGTAATCTGTGAGGATGTTGCGTAGATTGTGAAATTATAGAGTTGAAGGAAGATCGGAAAAGAGGATAGTGGTGATAAACGAACTGAGGTGTGGAAATTATGATATCTCCAGAGTATAAATGGGAAGGACAATTTCTCAGATCAGAAAGGCTAAAAACCAGGGTGTAAAGATCTAAAGCAAATAGTAGAAGGATTGGAAAGGAGATACTGACAAATCTTTCATCAAAGGTTCGGAACACATTCGCTGAAGAAGCAGAAAGCTTCATCATTGAATATGTATCTGCACATATTCAGGGCTACACACCTAGTAGTAGAGAGTAGGATTATATGGGTAAATTTGGTGGATTTGAACATGATAAGCTTCCTTCAGTGTTGTCAATTTTCTATGACTAAGATCTCTTCAAATATCTGTTTACTTATTTCCGTCTGGAGTCTGAAGAAGAGAACATCACCCATCCATGTTCTCCAAAGATGCTGCCTAACTCGCTGAGTTACTGCACACATTGTGTTGTACACAAGATTCCAGCAACTGCAGTTCCTTGTGTCTATTTATTTCAGTTTGAGTTTACCCAGATCCACTGGCTCCAGAGCTCACCAGTTTAGCCCCATGACAGAAAAAGGAGCTGGTATCCAGCGAAGAGATAGGAAGGATTGCTTTTGCCATGAAGGCAGCATTAGATCGACTGTTACCAATGAACCCAAAACACAAGTCAATAGAAATTAAAGCATACATTTTCCCTGGCTGAAACGGAGATGGTCATAGGTATTTGAGGGACAAGCTCTGCATAAGATATTATTGCCGCAGTTCATTAAAATAGTGCCCCAGTACCAGGGGTCAAGTTAACTATTTCATTAGATTCATTCCCTCCATTATAACTGATTACTTTGGTTTAGTTCAGAGATACAGCATGGAAACAGGCCCTTCGGCCCAACCGTGTCCACACAAACCAGCAATCCCTGCATATTAACACTACCCGACACACACTAGGGACAATTTTATATTTATACCAAGCCGATTAACCTACAAACCTGTACATCTTTGGAGTGAGGGAGGAGACCAAAGATCTTGGAGAAAACCCACACAGGTCACGGGGAGAACGTATAAGCTCCATACAGACAGCACCCGTAGTCAGGATAATAATAATAATAATAATAGATTTTATTTTAAGGGCGCCTAATACCGAGGTCTCTAGGACACCTTACAATTTAAGAAACATATAAACATATAATCAGAGTAAAACAAGTTATAAAGACATCACAAATACACAAATTAAAAACAGAAATTGATCCAAAAAAAGACAACAACAAAATTCAGAAAACACAACATGAAGGGAGAGCAGCGGCAGCCAAACCGCGCCAGCGTACACTCTCCCTTCCGCCCGCCATGTTGGATATAGACTAACACAGACACTTAACTCTACACACAAAATCATAATAGCTCCATACAGACAGCACCCGTAGTCAGGATGGAATCCGGATCTCTGGCGCTGTGAGGCAGTAACTCTACCGCAGCACCACCATGCTGCCCCGTGCCTACACCGTGATGTAGGAATGTTTTTTTGACGATTGCACAACACTCAATTGTATTTGCACTGTACAAAACATGAGGCACTGCACACCTGCACAGTGTAGGGCCCAGATAATACTGAGGCACAAGCTGCTAAATGGCAAGTGACATTCATGACCCACAAGTGCATCATCAACTGGAGAAATGGCACATTCCTTTGATGTTCAAAGGCATGACTGATCGGTGGATGGATGGATCAGCCTCCCAGTTTCAACATTCAGACCCTCCACCACTGCCACACTGTGGCTGTACAGTACACCATGTACTGAATTCACTTCAGCCACTCTCCAAAGCTTATCAACAGCGCTGCTGATATAAGTGAGCCTAGGTCATCAGATTCATGTAGTCTCTTGTGCCTATGTAAATGTTATTCTATTCCTTCTTTGTTAATTGGTCAAAAACCTGGAACTCCCTATCTAACAGCATTAAAACAGGACATTTACCAGATAGATTTCAGCTGACAACCAGCCTCACCAGTTTGGTTAACCTTTAATAATAAATGCTAGCCTTGTCTGTGACAGCCACAACTTGTAAATTAATTGAAAAGAGTCTGATAACAGATCTATGACAGAACAGATTTATGAAAATGCATTTTAGAAACCCACAAATAGTTCCATTTACTAAGTATGGAGACTTATTTCAAGCTAATTTACAGTAAATGGTTGGACACCAAAGGATGTTGATGAACAGAGGGTCCTTGGAGTTCACGTCCACAGTTCTCTGAAAGTGGCAACACAGGTAGAAAGTGTGATGAAGATAACATATGACATGCTTCATCGGACTGGGCATGTAGTATAAAACTAGGGACATGATGCAACTTTATAGAACACTGGTTAGGACCACTGAGTGTGGTGACATAGACATTAGAAATGCAGGCCCTTCGGCTCACGATACCTGTGTTTAATATGATGCCAAGTTAAACTAATCTCCTCTGCCTGCAGGTGACTCTTATCCCTCCATTCTATCTTAATGGCTATCTTAAATGCCACTATTGTTTCTGCCTCCACCACCACCCTATCCTAGGAGAAATACTGACTATATAACCTATCCACGTCTCTCGTGATTTTATATACTTCTATCAAACCTCTCCTCAACCTCCAACATTCCAGAGAAAACAATCCAAGTTTGTTCAACCTCACTTTATAGTTAATACCTTCTAGTCCAGACAGCATTATAGCCAACCTCTTCTCCACCCTCTCCAAAGTCTCCATATCTTTCCTGTAATGGGGCAATGAGAACTGCACACAATACTTCAAATGCGGCCTGACCAAAGTCCTACAAAGCTGCAACATGACTTCCTGACTCTTATACTCAATGGGCTGACTGATGAAGGCAAACATACCATATGGTTTCCTTACCACTGTCACACTGTAAAATAATGCAATTGAGCTGAGAGAGTGCAGAGGAGATTCACCAAGATATTGCATGAATTGGAGAACCTTTGTAATGGAGAGGAGTTGAAAAAACTGGGCTTGCTTACCCCAGAGTGAAGGAGTCTAAGGGATGACCAAATTATGGGGTAGATAGTCATAATCATAAGGGGAAAGTAGGGGAATCATAAACAAGACAGCATCGGTTTAAGGTGAACGGAAAGAATTTTAAAGATGATTTGAATGGTTGATATCTACAACTCACTGCCAGATGAGGCCTGTGAGTCAGATACAATCACTATGTTTCAGAGACATTTAGACAGGCATTTAAAGAGGCAACCATAGACCTATTTGTACCTATTGTGGGCAAATGGAATTAATATAAATGAGCATAGAGGTCAGCATTGACATATCTATGCTTACACCCCACGACTCAATGATATGATAATCAATTGTGAGAATCGCACGGCAAAATCCACAGGCACACTCGCCGGGAAAGTTGTTGGAGTACTAATCATAAACAGGTACAACACTGAGTGCTGTGTTCATCCAAGCGCTGCAGAGGTAATGGGCCAGTGAAACTAAACCTACAACAGCAGGTCCACAAGGCTTGAAGCTCACTCATCAGCTTCTCGTGGAATGATGAGTACATTCCAGATTTTCCATTTATGTTAAGTCTTCCCCAATTGCAATGACACAGTTGCTGAGACTATCATTGACAATCAGCCAGATCTATCATTGGCCTAACATTGCCAGTTGCTGCACCCTGGACCACACTGTTTCCACACAGTGCGGTCCCGGCCAGTCTCCTGCTGGGATGTCAGCTCCAAGTCATCCTCCAGGCACAGTTTGTGCAGGGCCTCTCCCAGTGCAAGTGACTGACACAACTGCTGTGGAAGCTATTAAGACTCTGACCCCCCCCCCCCCCCCCAGGGCTCAATGGTCTCAAATTTAATGTTTGTGACACTTGAAACCTGTTAAAAAAAATGAAAGTAATGTTAAAAAAATTTAAAGTTATTAAAAAACAAATTAAAACACAAATTAAAAACACACATAAAAAACAAGCAAAAACATCTAAATAAAATTAATTAAATCAAATAAAAGGCTTTACACCTTCATGACTCCCATTCATTGTGATGGGGCCTATTGTACATGCCAGGTTAACCAGGCAAAGGGTTACAACAAAGAAGAGGACAACACGGAACAGGCCATTCAGCCCACAATGTCTGTGCTGACCATGAAGCCAATTTAAACTAAACCCATCTGCCTTCACATGGCCCATCCCTCCATCCGCTGCCTGTTCAGGTGCCTGTTCAAATGCCTCTTAAACATTCCAATCATATCTGCTTCTACCATATTCCTGGCAGTGTGTTCCAGGCACCCGCCACTTTCTTTGTCAAATACTTACCTTGCAAATCTCCTTTAAACGTTCTTGTTTGCACCTTAGAGATACGCCTTAAAGTATTTGATATTTCCACCCTGGGAAATAGATTCTGACCATCTACCTTATTCATGCCTCTCATAATGTTATATACTCTATCACGTCGACCCTCAGTTTCCATGCCCCATAGAAAAGTAATCTGATTTTGTCAACCTTCCCGTCTGTCAATACTCTCTAATTCAGGCAACATCCTGGTGTAGCTCTTTTGAACCCTCTCCAAAGTGCTCACATACCTCCTGTAATACAGCAACCAGAACTGCACACAGTACACCAAATGCAACCTGATTTGAAATGTTATACAGTGCAAAATGACTTACCACCTTAATACCCGACCAATAAAGGCAAGAATGCCATAAGCCTTGTTTACTACCCTTACCACTCTTTACCACTGTTAGTTTCACAAGACGTTGGTGAGGCTGCACCTGCAATATCGTGTTTAGATTTGCTCACCCTGTTATGGGAAAGATGTTGTTAAGCTGGAGGGAGTGCAGAGAAGATTTACAATGATGTTGCCAGGACTTGACGGCCTGAGCTATAGGGAGAGGTTGGGCAGGCTAGGAGGATATTCTTTGGAGTGCAGGAGACTAAAGTGTGATCTTATAGAGGTATGGAAAATCATGAGGGGCAGAGATAAGTGAATGCACTATTTTTCCCCATAGATAGGGAATCAAGAATCAAGAACAGAGGGCATAAGTTTAAGGTGAGATTTAATAAGAACCCAAGAAGATACAGGGAGTGAGGGATGTATGGAATGCAATGCCAGTAGAACTAGTTGAGGCAGGTGCAATAGCAACATTTAAAAGATAACAGGACAGGTAAAGAGGGATATGGGTCAAAGGCAAATGGGACAACTTGGTCGGCATAAACGTGTTGGGCTGAACGGCCTGTTTCTGTGACCTAATCTCTTTGTGCTGCCACTTTCAGGGAGCTAAGGGCTAGCACCCCATTTAGTTTACTGTCTCTTACATTTGAACTCTCAAGGTAAAGAACCTCACACTTGACCCGATTAAACCCTATCCGTCATCTATCCATATTACCAACCAATCTAAATCCTGCTGTATCCTTTTTGTGGTGTTTGCAAATTTACTAATCAGCCTACTTACATTTTTATGCATTTTTTTTAAACAGTGCCCTCCATAATGTTTTGGACAAAGACCCATCATTTATTTGCCTCTGTACTACACAATTTGAGATTTATAATAGAAAAAATCACATATGGTTAAAGTGCACATTGTCAGATTTTATTAAACAACATTTTTATACATTTTGGTTTCACCATGTAGAAATTACAGCTGTGTTTATATATAGTCCCCCTATTTCAGGGCACCATAACGTTTGGGACACATGGCTTCACAGGTGTTTGTAATTGCTCAGGTGTGTTTAATTGCCGCCTTAATGCAGGTATAAGAGAGCTCTCAGCACCTTGTATTTCCTCCAGTCTTTCCATCACCTTTTATTGCTGTTTATCAACATGAGGACCAAAGTTGTGCCAATGAAAGTCAAAGAAGCCATTATGAGACTGAGAAACAAGAATAAAACTGTTAGAGACTTGTCGCTTTACCTCCCCCCTCAACTCCATCTAAGGACACAAGCAGGCTTTCCAGGAGAGGCAGAGGTTCACCTGTCACTCTTCCAACCTCATCTATTGCATCCACTGTTCTAGGTGTCAACTGCACTACATCGGTGAGACCAAGCGCAGGCTTGGCGATCGCTTCGCCCAACACCTCCGCTCAATTCACATTAATCAACCTGATCTCCCAGTGGCTCAGCACTTCAATTCCCTCTCCCATTCCAAATCTGACCTTTCTGTCCTGGGCCTCCTCCATGGCCAGAGTGAGTCCCATCGCAAATTGGAGGAGCAGCACCTCATATTTCGCTTGGGTAGTTTACACCCCAGCGGTATGACCATTGACTTCTCCAATTTCAGGTAGTCCTAGATTTCTCACTCCTTCCCCTTCCCTTCCCAGTTCTCCCACAGCCCACTATCTCTGCCTCTTCCTTTCATCTTCCCGTCCCCCCACCCCTACATCAGTCTGAAGAAGGGACTCAACCCAAAATGTCACCTATTCCTTCGCTCCATAGATGCTGCCTCACCGGCTGAGTTTCTCCAGCATTTTTGTCTACTGTTGATTTTTCCAGCATCTGCAGTTCTTTCTTAAACAAAACTGTTAGAGATATCAGCCAAACCTTAGGCTTGCCAAAATCAACTGTTAGGAACATCATTAAGAAGAAAGAGAGCACTGGTGAGCTTACTAATCGCAAAGGGACTGGCAGGCCAAGGAAGACCTCCACAGCGGATGACAGAAGAATTCTCTCTGTAATAAAGAAAAATCCCCAAACATTTGTCCGACAGATCAGAAACACTCTTTAGGAATCAGGAGTGCATTTGTCAATGCCCACTGTCCGCAGAAGACTTCATGAACAGAAATACAGAGATTGCACTGCAAGATGCAAACCACTGGTTAGCCGCAAAAATAGGATGGCCAGGTTACAGTTTGCCAAGAAGTACTTAAAAGAACAACCACAGTTCTGGAAAAAGTTCTTGTGGACAGATGAGACAAAGATTAACATATCAGAGTGATGGCAAGAGCAAAGTATGGAGGAGAGAAGGAAGTGCCCAAGTGCCAAAGCATACCACCTCATCTATGAAACACAGTGATGGGGGGCGTTATGGCCTGGGCATGTATGGCTGCTGAAGGTACTAGCTCACTTATCTTCATTGATGATACAACTGCTGATGGTAGTAGCATAATGAATTCTGAACACATCCTATATGCTCAAGTTCAAACAAATGCCTCACAACTCATTGGCTAACGGTTCATTCTACAGCAAGACAATGATCCCAAACATACTGCTAAAGGAACAAAGGAGTTTGTCAAAGCTAAAAAATGGTCAATTCTTGAGTGGCCAAGTCAATCGCCCGATCTGAACCCAATTGAGCATGCCTTTTATATGCTGAAGAGAAAACTGAAGGGGACTAGCCCCCAAAACAAGAATAAGCTAAAGATGGCTGCAATACAGGCCTGGCAGAACAACACCAGAGAACACACCCAGCAACTGGTGATGTCCATGAATCGTAGACTTCATGCAGTCATTGCACGCAAAGGATATGCAACAAAATACTAAACATGACAACTTTCATTTGCATTACATTGCTATGTCCCAAACATTATGGTGTCGTGAAATGGGGGGACTATGTATAAACGCTGCTGTAATTTCTACATGGTGAAACCAAAATGTATAAAAAAGGGCTTTATTAAAATTTGACAATGTGCACTTTAACCTCATGTGATTTTTTTCTATTACAAATCTCAAATTGGGGAGTAGAGGCAAATAAATAAATAATGGGTCTTTGTCCCAAATATTATGGAGGGCACTGTAAGTATCACAAACAACAGATAAGAACACGGTACAACAACACAGCGGAACACCACTGGTCAAGATTTTCAGTCAGAATAACGCCTCTCCACTGCTACCCTCCTTCTATGGCCAAACATTTACTAACCCAATCGGTAATTCTCTGTGGTTCCCATATGCCTCAATCCTCTGCATCAGCCTACCATGAAGGACCTTGTCATATCTTCACTAAACTCTAGTTGTAGAACCGGAGAGTAGGAGGACATCAGTGCCGGCTCCCATTTGTTCTGAACCTTTCCATACCTCTGGTTTCCTTCTCCCCTGACTGTCAATTTGAAGAAGGGTCTCGACCCGAAAAGCCACCTATTCCTTTACTTCAGAAATGTTGCCCGACCCTCTGAGTTACTCCGGCATCTTGTGTCTATCTTCACTAATCTCTATGTGGACAACATCCACTGCCGTGCCATCTTTGATCATCTTCATCAGCTCCTCAAAACATTCAATCAAGTTTGTAGGACATGACCTCTGCCTGGATGTTACCAGATCTTACCCCAAAGAATATTCTCCAATAATATCCCTACCACTGAAGTAAAGCCTATAATTTCTTGATTTGACCCCATCGCTCTTCTTAAATAAAGGAACGATGTTGGCTACTCTCCAGTCCTCGTAGATAGATTTCTTAGTCAGACAGCTTGAAAATTTGTAAAAATCTGCATTTTCATGTTGTTCTCCATGACGTATTCATGGCTATTGGTCTGCTGAGCAGATGGCTTGACTACACCTCCACTTAGGAACAGCTGAATCACCAGTATATCTGCATCAGATCCATGCAGATCTTGGCAGAAAGTAACTGCATTGCATTTCATTAGTACAAGAATGATTTTCATAAAGTGCTATCTTTTGTTCAGTTTTTTTGTACCTGAAACATGTGCATCCCAATGCTTACGAATCAGCACCTCCATGCACCTCACGACTTCCATCCACACTTCATCAAAGAGCTCTGTCACAATAGTATTCCTTCTGCAGAGACTTGGAGAGATTGGAGGCAAACCACTTCTGTCTTCGTACTGCAAGGACAGATCCAGCCTTGTCTCAGAGCCATCTTCCTCCCTGTGTGGATACATGGCACAAATCTGTCAATAAATTACGTACAGGCAAAGTAAACACATCAACTCGCATCCAGAATAGATGTCTGAAACCCACAATAAAAATCACAAAGTCACATAGAAAGAAACAAAATCTTTACCCCATCATGTCCATGCCAATCATCAAGTCCCCATTGATATTAATCCCATTCCCCAGCACTTTTTCTGGGAAATTTGCTGGAGTGTTGCTTTTAATGCCTCAGTGACTCAAGTATGTCTTTAGAAACATCTTAAACGTTTATCGAGTCTCGGCCTTTGTCACCCAATCAAGTACTGCACTGCACTGCAAAGTCCCGTCACCCTCCCACTTTACTTTAAACCCATGGTCTTAGATACTCCTGCTATGGGTGAATATTTCTTACTCTCACAATTTTGCACATTTCTATCTGGTCTCCCTTCAGCCTCCTCTGCCCCAAGGAGAACAAAACCGCTTTCAAGTCTCTTCTCATAATTAAAAAGCTCTATGTCAGTCAGCATACATAGAAACATAGTAAAAAATAGGTGGAGTAGCGATTCGGCCCTTCAAGCCAGCACTGCCATTCAATATGATCATGGCTGATCATCTAAAATCAGTTCCTGCTTTCACCCCATATCCCTTGATTCTGTTAGCCTTAAGAGCTATATCTAAAGGGCCTGTCCCACTTACTTGTCCTTGGCACGCAAATTACGTGACCTCGTGGTCGAGTTGAGGTGCACGGGCATCGTATGGCCACGCGGGGCGGTCCCACTTAGAAGCCGCGGAGGGGTATGTAGTTGTGCGCGACATCGCGCGGGGCTCCGAAATTTTTATAGTGAACGAAATCTTTGCGCGCCAACGGCCTGTCGCGGAACTGATGGCCCAAGACCCTGGCGCGACGCAACGTCTCACCTTCAACAGCAGCAGAAGCAGGCAAACAATCGCCGAACTCGGCCTGGGGCTCACGGCCGTTGCGGTCCGGATCCGCCCCCACTTCTACTCCCAGAGCGGGGCCAAGAAAATTGAAGATAGACACAAAATGCAGGAGTAACTCAGCGGGACCGACAGCATCTCTGGAGAGAAGAAATGGGTGATGTTTTGGGTCAAGACCCTTCTTTTCAGACTGAAGAAGAGTCTCGACACGAAACATCACCCATTGCTTCTCTCCAGAGATGCTGCCAGTGCCGCTGAGTTACTCCAGCTTTGTGTCCATCTTCGAGTGACGTCACGTGCTCCAGACGGCTGTGCGTACGCATGGAATCGCGCCCGACCTTCGCGGGGCCGTCTCGGCTCAACGCGACCACGAGGTCGCGTAATTTGCGTGCCAAGGACACGTAAGTGGGACAGGCCCTTAACTCTCTCTTGAATAAATCCAGTGAATTGGCCTCCACTGCTTTCTGTGGCAGAGAATTTCCAGATTCACAACTCTGGGTGAAAAAGTTTTTCCTCATCTCAGTCCTAAATGGCCTACCCCTTATTCTTAAAAAACCGTGACCCCTGGTTCTGGACTCCCCCAACATCCCCATACTGAGCACCTCCCCCATGCATTCATGTCCTTCTTTTAGTGTGGTGATCAGAAGTGCACATAGTAGTGTACATGTTCGCCAGAATGCTGCTTGGATTGGAGGGTATTAATTATAAAGAAAGCTTGGTCAAACATGGATTGTTCTCAATGGGGAAACCTGATAGAAGAATAGATAGAGTAGACAGTCAGAGCCTTTTTCCACAGGGCGGAAATGCCAAAGACTAGAGGGCATAGTTTTAAAGTCAGAAGGGGGAGGTTTAAAGAAGGTGTGCACAGCAACTTTTCTGCACAAAGAGTGGAAGGGTTTAGAGGAATATGAGCCAACAATGGGCAGGTGGGACTGGCGTAAACGGGCATTTTGGTCGGCATGGTCAAATTGGTCCGAAGGACCTTTTTTTGTGCTGCATGATGCTAAGAGTGATGGGCACTGCCAGAAATGGTGGTGGTGGACCCAGGCATGGTAATGACATTAAAAAGGATTTTAGACAGGCACATGGATGCAGGTAATGGAGGGATACGGATCAGGGGAGATTAGTTTAACTTGACATCATGTTAGGTGCAGACATTGTGGGCTGAAGTGCTTGATCCTGTGCTGTACATTTCTATGTTTGTCTGTGTGGTGCTTGATTGTTCTCTCTGCAATTGTCTAGGTTTCCCTTGAATGCTCCAGTTTCCTTCCACCTTCCAAAGATATGCTGAAGACAGACACAAAAGGCTGGAGTAACTCAGCGGGTCAGGCAGCATCTCTGGAGAAAAGGAATAGGTGACATTTCGGGTCGAGACTTTTCATTAGACCAAGACTCTGGGGAACAGCTAGCGAAGGGGGCGCTGTCCTGAACGGCTGCCGGTCCTGCAGCTGTCCGTTTTTGTCACTTCTTTTTTTATTATTTTTAGTACGTTAAAGTGTGTAGTGGGGGGTCTAATCTTTTTATGTGTGGGGGGGGTGGTGGGGGAGAAAGGGGTAACTGCTTTTTCAAGTCCCTACCTGGTCGGAGAGGCTGCTTTCCTCCGAGCAGCACCTTCGACCCGTCCTCGCGGCCTACCAGCGGGGCCTGGAGCGGCGTTTCCTGAGGGGACCTGGCCAGAACCTCGGCTTCGGCGGCGGCACAGCGCTGGAGCGCTATCGCGGAGTGGGTGATGCCTTGTCTGGGTCGCCACGCTGGAACTGGGTCGTATGCTGGGACCGCCGATAAAAACATCGCGGAGCCGCGGGTCTGTGGAGCGGCCAGCTGCGGGGACCGCCGATAGAAACATCGCGGAGCCGCGGGTCTGTGGAGCGGCCAGCTGCGGGCGGCAGCGCTGACTTTAACATCGCGGAGCCTGGGATCTCTCGCCGAGATCGCCAGTATGTGGAGCTCCGTCCAGAGCGGCCTGTTGGTTGGAAGCCGCGGTCTCCGGTAAGAAGGCGGCCGTTCCTGGCACCCCAAGCCGCTGAGAGGGTTCTCCCGACGCCGGAGTACCATCACCCGGCGAGAACGGCCAGGATCATCGAGCCTCCGTAGCGGCGACTGTGGAGGCCTCAATAGGCCCGACTATGGGTGGACATGGGGATGGGGACTGGACTTTGTGCCTTCCCCCACAGTGGGAACCATTGTGGGGGGATGTTTTTATGTTTTAATGTTAAACTTCTTTAATGCTATGTTGTATTTTTATTAGTGTGCTGCAAGGACATCTGAATTTCCCCTGAATAAGGGGATTAATAAAGTAAAATCAAATAAAAAACGAGAGATATAGACAGTACTTAGGAAAAAGGAATGGAAGATATGCAAAAAGCAATGATAATCAAGGATATGTGGCACACAATAGGCCATTGTGGGATAGGCAATAACGAGTAAAAAGACAGCAACTCAACAGGACGACAGTGAAACTAGTACGACGACGAGGGTTTGGGAGAGACAGAGAGAGAGGGGATGCAAGGGTTACTTGAAGTTAGAGAAATCAATATTCATACTGCTGAGTTGTAAGCTGCCCAAGCGAAATATGGGATGCTGTTTCTCCAATTTACGTTTGGCCTCACTCTGACAATGGAAGAGGCCCCAGACAGAGTCTGAAGAAGGGTCTCGAGCAGAAACGTCGCCTTTTCCTTCGCTCCATAGATGCTGCCTCACCCGCTGAGTTTCCCCAGGATTTTTATCTACCCCAGACAGAAAGGTCAGTGTGGGAATGAAGGGGAGTTAAAGTGTTTGGCAACCGCGAGATTATGTAGGACGCGGCAGATTGAGCGAAGATTTTCAGCGAAATGATCGGCAAGTCTGCACTTGGTCTCGCAGAGGTTAATTGTGACCATTGCAAATTGCCCCTGGATAAGTTAGTGATAGAATCTGGTGAAGCTGATATAATTGTGGGGTAAATAGTTTACAAGAAAAATGAATGGGTGCATGTAAGCTCCATACACTCGATAGTCAGAAACGGTCTCCTGCTATGTTGTGTGACAATATGTTATGGTAGACATCCAGAGAGCACAATCTTAGACCTAACATCTGCTCCCTGAGGTCCTGCTGTAAGTGCTCATTCTTCTTTTCCATGTATTCTTAGTATCGTTGTGTACTGCAACCTTTAGCTGTTTACCCTTTTTGTTTAAAATGCTTCACAACTGTTCAGAGACATCCTTTACCCTGGCAGCAAGGAGGCAACACTATCTTGCCTCTGGCCACAGAAATGCCTGTCCATTGCTCTCACTATACATCCTTCTGTGCTCCAATTCCTACCCTGTTCAAACACTCCCTATAGCTAAGGCCCTCGAGCGCTGGCAACATCCTCGTAAATATTCTCTGCACCCTTTCCAGTTTTACAACATTTTTCATACAACATGGTGCCCACAACACAATAATCTATATGCGGCCTCACCAATGTTTTATACAACTGCAACGTGTCCTCCCAAGTTCTTTACTCAATACTCTGATGAAAGACAATGTGCCAAAAGCCTATTGGGCCACCATATCTACCTTTGGTGCCACTTTCAACAAACTATGCACCTGTATACCTCGATCCCTCTGCTTTAAAACACTCCCCAGAGTCCTACTGTGTCGGTCCTGCCTATGTTAGACTTCTCAAAATGCAACACCTCACATATCTCTGCATTAAATTCCATCAACCATTCCACAACCCACCTGCCCAACCGATCAAGATCCTGCTGCAAGTTTTGACAACCATCTGTAGTACAACTAGTGTCACATTGACAACTATCTACAATACTACCCACTTTAGTGTCAAATTAGGCTATTCTGTTAGCTGTGGTTGATCCTAATTTTTATGGACAGATATATCTGGGCAATTTTTTACTTTGCTAAAATAATATCGCTATTGCAAATGTATGCAACAGCTCGGCTGGCTCCAAAGCATTTCTTCACAATACAGCCAAAATATTATCAACACATTAACATTGTGCTATATAGAATGGAATAAATGCAAGTTTACATTATTGTTATGAGAAGAGGGAAACGGGCATTGATTTTCAGCATAGGGTTGTGAGTGACCAGTGCACGATCAGCACTTTGAAGACAGAATAGGTTCTCCAAGATGGTACTGAAGAGAGAATGAATGACGCTAAAGCTAATTTTAAAAAGGTCATGAAATCCACTGTTATTCTGGTTAAACTGGCTCTTTGATACTAACTGGTCATTGTAATTAAGTGCCAAATACTCCTCCATAAAGCCTTCTGCAATGATAACGCTGTCCTCCGACTCGTCTCCTTCCTCTTCCCAGGGAAACCTGTCAATCTTCTGCATGAAGTCGCTCCCTTTACACAGAGGCAGACCCGAGAACGTTGCACTCTTTCCAACAAGACAAAGTCTGAAAGAAAGAAAACACAATTCCATTTTGTTCAAGGATTCTGTTCACGTGGATATGCAGGAAGTGGATGGATATGGATCATGTGCAGGCTGAGCAGATTAATTTATGGCATCATGTTCCGCACAGATAATGTGGGCCGAAGGGCCTGTTCCTGTGCTGCACTGTTTTATGTTCTGTGTGGTTTAAGGTGAACTGTGATGGAAAACTGTTCCATTCCCTAATGAATATCTGGCAAAGATCATTTAAGGCTGAGCTATGATGCCTTGGGAGGATCTATATTCAATCCACAACTTGATATGGTTGGAATTTAAAAAAAGAGCTCCTTATCTACTAATCTCTGCTGATGGGTCAAATCAGCACCGAAATAAAAGTAGAAAGTGTCGGAGATAATCAGCGAGTCAGGCAGCATCTGTGGAGATGGAAACATAGTTAACATTTCAGGTTGGTGCAAGATCTGAAGCATTAATTCTGTTTCTCTCTCCACAGAGGGGTGGCAGTGCACAGCGGTAGAGCTGCTGCCTCAGCGCCAGAGACACGGGTTCGATCCTGACCACGGGTGCTGTCTACTTGTAGTTTATACTTTCTCCCCATGACTGCGTGGGTTTTCTCCGGGTGCTCTGGTTTCCTCCCACACTCCAAAGACGCACAGGTTAGTAGGTTAATTTGCTTAGGTAAAATTCTAACTTTACCCTAATGTTTAGGATAGTGTAATGTGCGGAATCACTGGTCGGCACTGACTCACTGGGCCAAAGGGCCTGTTTCCTCGCTCTATTTCTAAAGACGAAAGATGCAATGTATTTCCAGTTATTTTAATTTAAAATTGTTGTTTTGTATGCATTACAAACACAAGATTGAGCTTGGGTGCAAGTATCTCTATTGTGAAATTGTTTGATGTTGTTAAGTCTATATAACACGAACATGCCCTATGGTTATATACATTGACATATCAGAGAAAACTGGAGTAAAATCACAGAATGTCGACACACAATCCCATCAATCTGAATGCAAACTCCACAGGATGCAAGTCTCTTGTGTGTGTTTGCTACAAGGTTAAATAGGAACTGGCTCCTAGTGCAGTTAGACAGTGGACAACTCTCCTAAAACCTTCTGTCTACACAAGCCATTGACCACCTGACCAGATCAAGTCGCATTAATTTTGTTTGTGTTTCCTTCCTCCACATCTGTTCAAACACATTCAATTCAATGAACGTCCACTCATCTGCCACTTTCCCAATTAATCTAGATCCGGTTGCAGTCTTGCATAACATTCATTATTGTCCACAACACCACCAACTTTGGTGCCATCTGCAAAGTTACTAAACACTTCAACTACATTCTCATCCAAATGATTAATACAGATAGATCGTGGATAATCCTGGACCCAGCACCAATTCCTGCTTCCAATATGAATAAACAATCATCCACTACCATCCTCTGACTCCTGCTACCAAGCCAAGTTTGTATCCAGTTGTCTAGCTCACTCTGGATTCCATGTGGTCTAACATTTCCAAGCAGCCTACCATGCGAGACCTGGTCAAAGGCCTTAATAAAGTCCATGATGGCAACGTGTACCATCCTGCCCTTGTCAAACCTCTTGGTAATCTCTGCAAAGAACGCTCAATCAAATTCTCACACACACTAAACCACGTTGACTATCCTTGACGAGTCTTTGCCTTTCTAGATGCAGGTGGAATCCTCTCCAGAAACTCTACTACAACTGGACGGCACGGGCAGCACGGTGGTGCAGCAGTAGAGTTGCCAGAGACCTGGGTTCAATCTTGACCTCGGGGATCACTAGTCAGCGAGGACTCAGTGGACTGAAGGGCCTGTTTCCACACTGTATCTCTAAACTAAACTAATCTAAACTAAATTAAACTGCTTTTAAACTCACTGGCCTGTAGTCCCCCGGCTTGTCCTATCACCTCTTCATAAATAAAGCACAACACTGGCCACCCACCAGTCTTCCAGTACCTCAACCATACCTAAAAAATGATACTGATATCTCTGCCAGGACCCCATCACTTTCTTCCCACAATATCTAAGGATACACTTGCAGGCCTTGGGCAGTTATCCACCTTTATGTGCTTTAAGACTGCCAGAAACTCCTCTATGGTAAATGTGAGTAGTAATGACAGTTAGCGGAGTGGTATACTCCTCCTGTGAGACATGGCAAGTCAGGAATTGGTCCAGTGTTTGCAGTGTGTCTCTTGCAGATCCTCTCAGATGGCATAGATCGGTAGGAGTGGCAGTTGGACTTACCAAGGAGTATAGAGGAAGCAGAGAGGGTTAATGGACAGCAAAGGTTCAGGCAGATGGACGGGTGACTGTCAGGTGAGGCAGGCAGTGCAGGAGTGCGAGAGGCTGTCCCTGTCTCAAACAAGTATATCATTTTAGATACTTATGTGGAAGCCTCTTAAGGAGTAGATAACAGCACATGCTGGACGAGTGGCACTATGACTGGCTCTGTTTACTGGGAAGATGATGGAAGCTAAGGAATTGAGGTATAGGAGTTATGATGATTTAGATCATATATAAATTACCAAAATGGAGCTATGGGCTGTTGTATATCATGTTGAGGTGGATAAATCCCCAGGGACTGACTGTGAATCCTTGGTAGACACAAAATGCTGGAGTAACTCAGAGGGACAAGCAGCATCTCTGAAGAGAAGAAATGGGTGACGTTTCGAGTCGAGACTCTTCTTCAGACTGAGGCTCTCTCCAAAGTGAATCCTTGGACCTGGTGGAAAGCTAAGAAGGAAATTGTGGAGGCCCTTGCAGAAATACCTGCATCATCTTTAGCCATAGGTGAAGTTGTGAAAGACTAGAGGTGGCTAACATTGCACCATTTCTAAGACAACTGTCACTGTCTTTCACCTGAGCAATCGGCTCGCCAATGCAAAGCTCCGAGTGTCCTTTTCTGGTAAGCCCGTGAAGAATGACGAATTCCTCAAGTACCTCGGAGTCACCCTGGATCGCACCCTCACCTATCATGAACACCTGAAGAGGGTGGCTGATAAACTGAAACCAAGGGTCAACATCATCAGGAAACTTGCAGACAACAGCTGGGGATCCAATGCACACACCCTCCATACCACAAACTTAGCCCTAGTCTACTCAACAGCCGAGTTTTGCTCAACAGCTTGGGCTAATAGCTGCCACACCAAAGGAGTTGACACTGTCCTTAACTCTGCAATGCAGGTCATCACAGGGACGCTTAAGTCAACACCTTTGCAGTGGCTCCCTGTCCTCTCTCATATCGCCCCCCAGCATATGCAGAAGGGAGAGGATGTTGAAAGATTGGTGCACCATCGAGGCTAGCCCCTGACCTTCCCATCCATGCTGACTTTAACAATCTGCCCAACGTGCGCCTGAAGTCCCGCAAACCCTTCTGGTCTTCCGTTAAATCCCTGGAAGACTTTGACCCCAAAACTGAGTGGCAAAGATGCCAACACCAACAAAGGAGAGGTCATCACAGACCCCACAGTGAAACCACCGGGTTTTGACCTCCATCGCAAGCAATAGCTAACCCTGAACAGAATCCACTCCCTCCATGCAAGAACAGCCCATCGCCTGCATAAGTGGGGGATGACAGACAGCCCTGCTTGCGACTGCGGACATCCAGACCAGACCATTCCACACATCGTGAATGACTGCCCACTGAGGCTTTTCCCCGGGGGCATCAAGCCATCCACCAAGTAACTGATGCTAGTCCCCCTAGTCCTCACCTTTCACCCCACCAGCCGTCACATACAACAAGTGATCCTCCGTCAGTTTCGCCACCTCCAACGTGACCCCACCACTCGCCACATCTTCCCATCTCCCCCTATGTCTGCCTTCCGCAAAGACCGCTCCCTCCGTAACTCCCTTGTCAATTCTTCCCTTCCCTCCCATACCACCCCCTCCCCTGGTACTTTCCCTTGCAACCGCAAGAGATGCAACACTTGTCCCTTCACTTCCCCCCTCCACTCCATTCAAGGACCCAAGCAGTCGTTCCAGGTGCGACAGAGGTTCACCTGCATCTCCTCCAACCTCATCTATTGCATTCGCTGCTCTAGATGCCAGCTGATCTACATCGGTGAGACCAAGCGGAGGCTTGGCGATCGTTTCGCCGAACACCTCCGGTCGGTCCGCAATAACCAACCTGAACTCCCGGTGGCTCAGCACTTCAACTCCCCCTCCCATTCCGTATCTGACCTCTCTGTCCTGGGTCTCCTCCATGGCCACAGCGAGCAACACCGAAAATTGGAGGAAATGCACCTCATATTCCGCTTGGGCAGTCTACATCCTGGTGGCCTGAACGTTGAATTCTCCCAATTCTGCTAGCCCTGGCTGTCCCCTCCCCTTCATCAGCCATCTGGTTGTCTCCTCCCCTCCCCCAGCCCTCGGGCTCCTCCTCCGCCTTTTCCTTTTTTCCTTTCTTCTCCCCACCGCCTATCAGTCTGAAGAAGGGTTTCGGCCCGAAACGTTACCTATTTCCTTCGCTCCATAGATGCTGCTGCACCCGCTGAGTTTCTCCAGCATTTTTGTGTACCTTCAAGTAACTGATGCTGTCCTGGCCTGCATGTCAACCTTTGATCTACAACTTTAGGCTGTGCACTCCATACACAAGAAGAATTGCACCATTATTTAAGAAGGGTTACAAGGACAAGCCATGGTTCTACTAGCCACAAAGCCTGATGTCCGTGGTGGAAAAGTTGTTGGAAGGGATTGTTTGGAACGTGTGCAATCCCTTCCAACAACTCCGCTGCTGTTTGTTATCTACATTACTGATTTGGGTGGCAATGCAGTTAACACTGTTAGTAAATTTACAGATTACATCAAAATTGATGGCATAGTGGACAGTGAGGAAGGAAATCTGTTTACAACAGGATCCAGATCAGTTTGGAAAGTAGGCCAAGGATTGACAAATGGAATTTAACTCTGACATACGTGTGGTGTTGCACTTTTGTATGTCAAACCAGGGCAGGACTTACACAGTAAATGATAGGGTTCAAGAGAGTGTTGCAGAACAGAGAGATCTAGGGATACAGCTGCATGATTCCCTAAAAGTAGTCTGTTAGGTGGACAGTGCACAAACAAGCACATAAAAATGCAGTGAATGGTGAGTCTGGATCATGTGCACGCACGTGGGGTTAATTAAATTTGGCATCATGTACTGCACAGACATCATAGTCCGACGAGACTGTTCTTATGCTGTGCTGCCGTATGTAATGCATCCCAATGTCAATTCTATTGCAATTAGTACATGTTCCCATGATGTTGGTGTTCCTGAAGTTAACCATTGTAACACTGCCGCTAACTGCAGCTATTCACTAAAGTTCTCAACATTCCTCTCCGTGAATTGACCGTCTTTAACATGAATTCCAACCCTCTATAATAGTCCCAACTAAAGAGGCAAGAAGATTAGACTTTATTGCCTTCCATCACATTGACGAATGTGGAATCCCCTGAGGTGGATGTTTATGTTAACTTTTTTGTAGTTGTGTGTTTTGTTGCTTTTTTTATTATGGCTGTATGGTAAATCGAGTTTCACTGTACCTTAATTGGTACACGTGACAATAAACAGACCGTTGAAACCTTTGAACTTCTTCACAAGCTCAATAAGTACATGGAGAATTACACTCTGGGAAATGGAAAATTTTCAAGGATACCCATGATTTGCACATTTTTCTCATAACACTGGTTCCCAATACATGCAAAAACAAATGGAAAGATTAAAGAAAGATTAAAGTGCAATACCAAAAGAAAAGTTTTTGCCACCAAATTATGAATGAGTGCATATCGAACACAATGCTAAATTTATGGGTCATGCAGAGGCTGACTTCAACTGGAATATACCATATTATCTTAAATTGACAATGCAACATCACTTAATTTCAGAGGCTACAAACGTTGTGCCATTCTTGACTAACACTTACTCATTCATGGCAGTGCCAGTAGCTGGACTGGAAATTGGCTGTGGGCTTCTCACCTCCTCTGGGCCAGGATACCAAGCATAAGCTTCATTAACAGGAGCTGCTATCTGCGTACCCAAAATTCTGAAAAAGAAAATTAAATAAATGCTATTAGTAATAAAGATCCTAATTGGTGCACATACAAATTGGTGCCTCAAAAGGAATAAAACACTATGGGAATGATTGATTAAAACTACATTGAATACAAAGAGATATAAGAAATACGCACTGATCAGAATCAGTATGGAATAAATGTGATACCTTCCATTGAAACTTGAAAGTATACAGCAAGAAAGGTTATTCCACACCAAACAAGGAGAGAGAGCACAAATGTTCCATTGTATATTTACAGTTCAATAAGCGCTTAGCGCTTCAGAGACCCGGGATCGATCCTGTAGATGGTTTATGCATGCAACCAATAATATAGCTACCTCAGTACCACTAACCACGCCTTAGTTATCAAGTATAAGAACTCTATCTCCCGTGTGCTCCTCCCTTGGTTCCAGCATGATGACAGACTGGGTGCAGTCAGTGCTGGAAAGTGTTTAACCTGTCTTATTATTAAACGTCAGGTAAAGCTACAAGTGAGTCAGACTCAGCTTCTTTACATGGTGTCAGAAGTTTAAACACGCGCCTCCTGCATATCGTGTTTTTTTTTTCTTTGAAAGTGTTGCTTTATCGGAGTTTTGTGACTTTTGGCCATAATAATAATAAGAATAGATTTTATTTATATAGCGCTTTTCAGGACTCAAAGTCGCTTTACAATTGAGAGTCAGGAATAAACAAAACAAAATAGAGCAGTAATAATAATAATAATAATAATAATAACTTTATTTATAAAGCACTTTAAACAACCACAGTTGCCACAAAGTGCTGTACATGAGAAATCATGAACAAAAAGCTATTACAAACAATTAAAAACCATTAAAAACCGTAAAACGAAGGACTATAAAAAACACACTAAAAATTAAAAGACATTAAAAGCACTAAAAACAGGGGCAATGCCTCAGCCAGTGTCGAAAGCCAAAGAATAAAAATATGTTTTTAGGGAGGATTTGAAGATGGACAGTGAGGGGGCCTGTCTGATGTGCAGCGGCAAGGTGTTCCAGAGTGCCGGAGCAGCAACAGAAAAAGCTCTATCCCCTCTGAGCTTCCGCTTAGACCTTGGTACCTCAAGGAGCAGCTGATCAGCTGACCTGAGGCACCGGGCAGGAGCATATAGGTGGAGCAGCTCAGAGAGGTAAGGCGGGGCGAGGGGAACATGGGACTAAGACAGAGGGGAGGGGAACATGGGACTAAGGGTATGCAGAGGTGAAGAGATGGGTCTTGAGGCGGGACTGGAAGATGGTGAGGGACTCAGAATTTCGGACCGGTTGTGGGAGGGAATTCCAGAGCCTGGGAGCTGCCCTGGAGAAGGCTCTGCCTCCAAAGGTGCAGAGGTTTGATTTCGGAGTGGAGAGGAGACCAGCTGATGTGGATCTGAGGGACCGTGAGGGTTGGTAGGGGGAGAGGAGGTCAATGAGATAAGGGGGGGCCAGGTTGTTGAGGGCTTTGTAGGTGAGGACCAGGATTTTGTAGGTGATCCGGTGGGAAATGGGAAGCCAGTGAAGTTCTTTGAGAACTGGGGTGATGTGGTGCCAGGATTTGGTGTGGGTAATGAGTCGAGCGGCAGCATTTTGGACCAGTTGGAGTCGTTTGATGTTGCTGGAATTGATTCCGAAAAGAAGAGAGTTACAGTAGTCCAGTCGGGAGGAGATGAAGGCATGGATGAGTCTTTCAGCAGCGGGGGGTGTGAGAGACGATCTGATTTTTGCAATGTTGCGGAGGTGAAAAAATGATGTTTTGACAACATGGCGGATGTGAGGCTCAAGGGAGAGGGTTGAGTCAAGGATCACGCCAAGGTTGCGTGCCTGAGGAGATGGGGAGACAGTGGTGCCGTCGATAGTGAGAGTGGGGTTGTTAATTTTAGTGAGTGTTGATTTGGAGCCAATGAGGAGAAATTCTGTTTTGCTACTGTTTAATTTAAGGAAGTTGAGTTGCATCCAAGATTTGATGGCTGATAGGCAGGAGTTGATATGGGAGAGAGGGGGGTGATGCCATGGCATCCTCGTGCCGCAAACCCTCGCCCCTGGTCTTTGATGCTGACATAGCTGAACGCTGGGCGACTTTTGAAATGGACTTCACTCATTACATCAATATCGTGCATCGCAACGATCCCGATATTGTTAAAGCTTCTCTCCTACTGAACCTTGCGGGTCCAGATGCCATGAGGAGAGCGCGAGCCTTTGCCTATGATCCCGAGGTCCGGGATGCGAACGACCTGATTCAGGTACCTGCGGAGTCTGCAAACGACCCAGTATGTCTATTGCGAAAATTTGCCGAAATTTGCGACTTGCCCTCGAACCGTATTTTAGAGCGAGCAAAGTTTTTCACGAGAAAGCAACAGCCCGACGAACCTGTTGAATGCTTTATTGCGGATCTGCGCTATCTCGCACAGAGATGCCGATTTGAAAACATGACTGACCAGCTAACCAGGGACATTTTAGTGACAGGTATGCTGGATCAGAAACTGCGATCCGAGCTACTAAGGAGGCCGGATCTTACTCTGACAGACGCAATGCATGCATGCAGGTTGGCTGAAGTCGTTGACCCATTGTTCGGACAAAGGGGCACTGATGGTCGATCGGTCAATTTAACTGGTCTCAACAGACCACGTCCCAAAATAGATAACGCTAGACCCGCGTTACCCAGAGGACGGGTGGTTAAAAGGTGCCCTAATTGTAACTATGTACATTCAATGCAATCGCAGTGTCCGGCTTATGGTAAATCATGTAATTTCTGCAAGAGATTGAATCACTTCTCGGCAGTTTGCCGTTCTCGTGGGAACCTGCCACCTGTTCCTAGACAAGTATTAAACAACCTAGCACAAGTTGATAGCGATTTTGATTCCCAGTCCTCTCTCGACACTGCCCATGACTCTGAGGCAATTAGTTCTCAAGGAGATGCTAGTATATTTACACTCCTACACGCACCTGCTCGCCTCCCCGATCCATCGGTCCTCGTTACCGTCAACAACTGTCCGTTCACAGCCAAACTCGACACGGGGGCAAAAGTCAATGTTATGTCAACAAACCTGTTCAAAAAGATTAGACATAATGAACCACTGACTTCAGACCGTTCGACCTTACGTGCCTATGGGGGCGAGGTGCTGAAACCTGTGGGAAAGGCAACTTTTAATTGTGTGCTGCAAATGTTATCGCGGCCCCTCATGTTTTATGTTCTGGATTCTGATTGTGTGACTCTGTTGGGCAACCAGGCGTGCCAAGACCTGGGACTAGTGTCCTTCGATCGTACTGTCCACGAAATACGGTTGCCAATGGATCCGTTATCCGAGTACCCGGACCTGTTTGATAATGAACTGGGCAAACTGCCCCTTGTCTACAAGATTGTCACCGACCCCAAAGTGGTGCCAGTGGTCCGTGCACCACACAGAGTATCCCTCGCTTTAAAGGATAAAGTGGAAGCGATGCTGAAGAGCATGGTTACAATGGGGCTGCTGAAAGCAGTGAGCGAGCCCACCGAGTGGGTCTCCACCATGGTTGCTACCCTGAAAAAGGACAAAAACGAGATACGGGTGTGTATTAACCCCAAAGACCTGAACCTCGCGATCAGGCGGCCACACTACCCCATGAGAACCATAGAAGACGTCGCAGCTCAGGTCGGCCAGGCTACGGTGTTTTCTGTCCTTGATGCAAAAAGCTCTTTCTGGCAAATACCACTCGATAAGCGCTCCTCCGACCTGACAACTTTTTTCCACTCCTTATGGCAGATTTAAGTTTCTACGGATGCCATTCGGTATTAACTCTGCCAGTGAAGTGTTTCAGCGATCCATGGAACAGCTGTTCGCTGGCATGCCATGCGCCATCATCGTTGACGACATCCTAGTTTATGGGGAGAATGCCAACGAACATGATAAGAACCTCCGCAGAGTCCTGGACCGTGCCCGGCAGATCAACTTAAAACTGAACAAGAATAAATGCCGGTTTCGTGTCTCGGAGGAGCCGTACGTCGGGCACATCTTCACTTCCAATGGACTGAAACCCGACCCGCAAAAGACTATTGCAATATCCGAAATGCCAGCCCCAACTGACGTGCTTGGTCTACAACGATTCCTGGGCATGGTCAACTACCTCGGGAAGTTTATACCAAATCTCAGTGAGCTGAGCTCATCCCTGAGACAACTAACTAAGAAAGGCATCGCCTGGTCCTGGTTTCCACAACACCAGCAGGCTTTCGAATGTCTGAAGTCTAAGCTGATCAGCACCCCAACACTCAAATTCTTCGACCTGCGCCGTCCCATTGTTGTGACCTGTGATGCCTCTCGTTTTGGACTGGGTGCTGCTTGCCTGCAGCTGTACGGCGACGGCTCCCTGCTACCGGTCTCGTATGCCTCTCGGACCATGACCGACACAGAGCAACGATATGCTCAGATCGAGAAGGAGCTCCTGGCTGTGGTGTTTGCTTGTTCCAAATTCAAAGACTTTCTCTTTGGCTGTAGATTCAGTCGAGACCGACCACCAGCCACTGGTAACCATTCTTAACAAACCCATACATGTTGCCCCTGCCAGACTACAACGTATGATGCTGCAACTCCAGCGTTTTGATTTTGAAATCACATACAAGAAGGGAACGGATATGCATGTTGCTGACACACTTTCTCGTGCCCCACGGGCATCCTGTGACCGCCACCCTTACGAGCAGGAAAGCCTACTCGTACTTAATGTCAACTTTGTTCCAACCAAGCAGCTACATAGATACATAGAAAATAGGTGCAGGAGTAGGCCATTCGGCCCTTCGAGCCTGCACCGCCATTTAATATGATCATGGCTGATTATCCAACTCAGTATCCCGTACCTGCCGTCTCTCCATACCCCCTGATCCCCTTAGCCACAAGGGCCACATCTAACTCCCTCTTAAATATAGCCAATGAACTGGCCTCAACTACCCTCTGTGGCAGAGAGTTCCAGAGATTCACCACTCTCTGTGTGAAAAAGTTTTTCCTCATCTCGGTCTTAAAGGATTTCCCCCTTATCCTTAAGCTGTGACCCCTTGTCCTGGACTTCCCCAACATCAGGAACAATCTTCCTGCATCTAGCCTGTCCAACCCCATAAGAATGTTGTACGTTTCTATAAGATCCCCTCTCAATCTCCTAAATTCTAGCGAGTATAAGCCAAGTCTATCCAGTCTTTCTTCATATGAAAGTCCTGACATCCCAGGAATCAGTCTGGTGAACCTTCTCTGCACTCCCTCTATGGCTATAATGTCCTTCCGCAGATTTGGAGACCAAAACTGTACGCAATACTCCAGGTGTGGTCTCACCAAGACCCTGTACAACTGCAGTAGAACCTCCCTGCTCCTATACTCAAATCCTCTTGCTATGAAGGCCAACATACCATTCGCTTTCTTCACTGCCTGCTGCACCTGCATGCCTACTTTCAATGACTGGTGTACCATGACACCCAGGTCTCGCTGCATCTCCCCATTTCCTAATCGGCCACCATTTAGATAATAGTCTGCCTTCCCGTTTTTGCCACCAAAGTGGATAACCTCACATTTATCCACATTATACTGCATCTGCCAAACATTTGCCCACTCACCCAGCCTATCCAAGTCACCTTGCAGTCTCCTAGCATCCTCCTCACAGCTAACACTGCCCCCCAGCTTAGTGTCATCCGCAAACTTGGAGATGTTGCTTTCAATTCCCTCGTCCAGATCATTAATATAAATTGTAAATAGCTGGGGTCCCAGAACTGAGCCTTGCGGTACCCCACTAGTCACTGCCTGCCATTGTGAAAAGGACCCGTTTACTCCTACTCTTTGCTTACTGTTTGCCAGCCAGTTCTCTATCCACATCAATACTGAACCCCCAATACCGTGTGATTTAAGTTTGTATCCTAATCTCTTATGTGGTACCTTGTCGAAAGCCTTCTGAAAGTCCAGATACAACACATCCACTGGTTCTCCCCTATCCACTCTACTAGTTACATCCTTGAAAAATTCTATAAGATTCGTCAGACACGATTTACCTTTCGTAAATCCATGCTGACTTTGTCCAATGATTTCACCACTTTCACCACTACAGAGCCTGATCGAGCACACCGCCGCGGACCCCGCACTGCAGCAGCTGGCTGCCATCATCAAGCGCGGGTGGCCCGTCAAACGTACCAATTTGCCATCGGGCGCACAACCGTTCTTCCTGGTTCGCGACGAGCTGGTGATCCAGGATGGGGTTATCATCAAAGGCCACAAAGTTGTGGTCCCAGCCTCTCTATACGATCTATACTATAACGCAGCCCACCGTGGTCATCCTGGAATCGAGGCCACTGTTTCTCATGCCCAAGGACAGTTCTACTGGCCTGGCATGGCCAACTACATCAGGAACCGGGTGTCCTCCTGTGCCTCCTGCAACAACCTTACCCCACACCAGCAGCGTCAACCTCTTCTGCAGCAGCCGGCGCCAGCCATGCCTTGGACATCGCTGGCTGCTGACATATTCGAATGGCGGGGTAAGCACTTTCTCGTCCTGGTGGACTCATTCTCCAATTGGTTCGACATTGACCACCTTCCGTCCGCCACCTCCGGGAGGGTCATCGCAAAGATGCGTCAGCATTTCGCCGACCACAGCATCCCTGTCCGCTTACAGACCAACAATGGACCGCAATTCACAAGTGCCGAGTTCAAAGCTTTCGCTGCAAGGTGGAACTTCCATCACTACACCAGCAGCCCGGAATACCCTCAGAGTAACGGCCTGGCCGAACGGGCCGTGCGGAGTGCTAAGGGCCTGATGGAGCAGTCCCGCCTGTCAAACAGCGATTTTTACCTGGACTTACTCAACAGACGTAACGTTTCACGGGACCCGCTTATGGGTTCCCCTGCCCAACGTCTGATGTCCAGAGTGACAAGACAACCCATGCCCATCGCCCTGCAGTCCCTGATACCCAAAGTGTTCGATCCTGCCACAGTCCAAAGACGGATCGATCATAAACATGAAGTTCAACGGCGTTCCCACGACAGGTCCTGCCGCCCTCTGCTGCCTCTGCTACCCGGGCAGGTCGTTCGGATGCGGACCACCACCGGCTATTCCCGCCTCGCGACGGTCAGCACCTGTTGGCCGTCAACGAGCCAAAGCCTCCTCCTGCAACTCCTTATGCTCCTCCGTTGTCGTTTCCACCTGCTGCCGCTGATCACCCTGCTGCTCCATGCATGCCCCACTCCCCTCGCTTATTGCGGTCTCCTGTTTCGCTGCCTCCTGGTCTTGGCCGGTCGCTGTCACCTCCTGCACGTCCTTCCCCTCCTATCTCTCCCGCTCCGGCTGCATCTCCCCCTCCCTTGACTTTCCTGCCTGCCTCCGCTACGGCTTCTCTTCTTTCTGATGGGGGGGGGGGGGGAAGGTGCTGTACGTACGCGTTCGGGTTGCATTGTTAAGCCGCCTGTCCGTTACAGCGACTTTGTCTAAATTCGCACGTTTATTGTAATAGCACTATCCTGATTGCCTCCATGTGCATTTGATTCTAAGGGGAAGGATGTAGATGGTTTATGCATGCAACCAATAATATAGCTACCTCATTACCACTAACCACACCTTAGTTATCAAGTCTAAGAACTCTATCTCCCGTGTGCTCCTCCCTTGGTTCCAGCATGATGACAGACTGGGTGCAGTCAGTGCTGGAAAGTGTTTAACCTGTCTTATTATTAAACGTCAAGTAAAGCTACAAGTGAGTCAGACTCAGCTTCTTTATAGTTGCTGTCTGTTTGTACATTCTCCCCGTGACTTCCCCGTGGATTTTCTCCGGGAGCTTTGATTTCCTCCCACAATCCAAAGACGTACAGATGTGTAGGTTAATTAGCTTGGAAAAATTGTAAATTGTCCCTCGTGTGTCCGGTAGTGTTAGCGTGTGAGGATCGCTGGTCGATGCGGCCTTGGTAGGTTGAAGGGCCTGTTTATGTGCTAGATCCCCAAACTAAACTGGAAATTATAAACTAAGTTAGAAATTATGAAAGACTGAACCACGTACAATGGTAATTTTAGGGAACTGAAAGAAACATAAAAAATCTGCCACCAAAACGCTAGAGGACCTTTGAGTTTGAAATGCCATTTAATAAGATCACAGCTGAGGAGCTGGCTTCTTTTTTCCCTGATTCCAACAATGGGATCTGATCTTGCCAAGTGGTTTGACAAAAATGCTGGAGAAACTCAGCAGGTGAGGCAGCATCTATGGAGAGAAGGAATAGGCGACGTTTCGGGTCGAGACTGATGTCGGGCGGGGGCGGCGGGAAAAAGAAAGGAAGAGGCGAAGACAGTAGGCTGTGGGAGAGCTGGGAAGGTGGAGGGGAAGGAGGTAGAAAGCAAGGACTATCTGAAATTAGAGAAGTCAATGTTCATACCGCTGGGGTGTAAACTACCTAAGTGAAATATAAGGTGCTATTCCTCCAATTTGCGCTGGGCCTTACTCTGGCAATGGAGGAGGCCCAGGACAGAAATGTCAGATTCGGAATGGGAGGGGGAGTTGAAGTGCTGAGCCACTGGGAAATCACGTCGGTTAGTGCGAACTGAGCGGAGATGTTGGGCGAAGCGATCACCGAGCCTGTGCTTGGTCTCGCCGATGTAAAGAAGTTGACACCTGGAACAGCGGATGCAGTAGATGAGGTTGGAGGAGGTGCAGGTGAACATCTGCCTCACCTGGAAAGACTGCTTAGGTCCTTGGATGGTGTCAATGGGGGAGGTAAAGCAACAAGTGTAGCATTTCCTGCGGTTGCAAGGAAAAGTACCCCCTCGGTGGTTTGGGTGGGAAGGGACGAATTAACCTGGGAGTTCTGCGGAAACCAGAAAGGGGAGGAGATGGGAAGATGTGGCCAGTGGTAGGATCCCGTTGGAGGTGGTGAAAATGTCAGAGGATTATATGTTGTATACGACGGCTGATGGGGTGGAAGGTGAGGACCAGGGGAACTCTGTCCTTGTTGCGAATAGGAGGATGGGGAGTAAGAGCGGAGCTGCGGGATATAGAGGAGATTCTGGTGAGAGCCTCATCTATAATAGAAGAGGGGAACCCCCGTTCCCTAAAGAATGAGGACATCTCCGATTCCCTGGTGTGGAACACCTCATCCTGGGTGCAGATGCGGCGTAGACGGAGGAATTGGGAGTAGGGGATAGAGTCCTTACAGGAAGCCGGTTGAGAAGAAGTGTAGGCCAGATAACTATGGGAGTCAGTGGGTTTGTAGTAATCACTGCCCCCCCTCTTGCCAAGTGGTTAGATTACTTGAACAGACAGAAATATGGACTCCTGATCTACAAGCATGAGTTTGAATCTTCAATTAGGCAATTAAAAAAATCAAAGATATCCAGAAATTTAAGAAAAATTGTTTTATGTAATGATTGCCATAATTCCACCAGTGTTGGGGAAAAAAAACCCATGGGTTCATTCAGACGATTCCTACCCGGTCAGGCCTACATGCAACTCCAGATTCCACAGTGGACAGGAATTGATCAGGAGAGGAAAGATCCACTTGCCTTGTTCTGTACGGGAAAGAATGATGTAAATAGGATAAAGAAGGATTCTGAGCAACTGAGGCGACCTTCGAAGGATCACTATCTCTGCATGGACCATTACTACCCAAATGTAACACGTAAAGAATAAAATACATGTCTCAAAGAATGTTGTGGGAAAAGTGAGTCTCAAGTCAAGGCACTGGCAGTACTGCCAGAGAAAGGGTTAGCTGGTCCATAGGGATTAGTGTCCTACGTCATAAGATCTGGCAGGTGAGGGCTAAGGGAATTTAAAGAAAGTTTAAAAGGAAGGGACAAAGCCAGGTGCATTATGACAAAAGGGATATTGATAACCCAAATCTATCAGTGCATAAAATCAAGTTTATCTAAAATTGGAGTTAATAGACTGATTGAGCTGTACTGCACAGAAACAGACCTATCAGCCCATCACATACGTGCCGACCATGCCTGTGTCATTCTATGTCTAAATGCCTCAAAAGCAGTGATACATACACCACTCCACCACATGTTCTGGGAGTATTACTCATGGGTGACTTTAATCTACATAGTGGCTTGCAAAAGTTTTCATACCCCTTGAACTTTTCCACATTTTGTCACGTTACAACCACAAACGTAAATGTATTTTATGTGATAGACCAACACAAAGTGGTGCATAATTGTGAAGTGGAAGGAAAATGATACATGTTTTTCAAATTTGTTTACAAATAAAAAACTGAAAAGTGTGGCGTGCAAAAGTATTCAGCCCCCCTGAGTCAATACTTTGTAGAACCACCTTTCGCTGCAATTGCAGCTGCAAGTCTTTTGGGGTATGTCTCTACCAGCTTTGCACATCTAGAGACTGAAATTTTTGCCCATTCTTCTTCGCAAAATAGCTCAAGCTCAGTCAGATTGGATGGAGAGCATCTGTGAACAGCAATTTTCAAGTCTTGCCAGAGATTCTCAAATGGATTTAGGTCTGGACTTTGACTGGGCCATTCTAACACATGAATATGCTTTGATCTAAACCATTCCATTGTAGCTCTGGCTGTATGTTTAGGGTCGTTGTCCTGCTGGAAGGTGAACCTCCACCCCAGTCTCAAGTCTTTTGCAGACTCTAACAGGTTTTCTTCCAAGATTGCCCTGTATTTGGCTCCATCCATCTTCCCATCAACTCTGACCAGCTTCCCTGTCCCTGCTGAAGAAAAGCATCCCCACAGCATGATGCTGCCACCAGCATGTTTCACAGTGGGGATGGTGTGTTCAGGGTGATGTGCAATGTTAGGTTTCCGCCACAAATAGCGTTTTGCATTTAGGCCCAAAACTTCAATTTTGGTCTCATCTGACCAGAGCACCTTCCTCCACATGTTTCCTGTGTCCCCCACATGGCTTGTGGCAAACAGGAAACGGGAATTCTTATGGCTTTTTTTCAACAATGGCTTTCTTCTTGCCACTCTTCCATTAAGGCCCGATTTGTGGAGTGCACGACTAATAGTTGTCCTGTGGACAGATTCTCCCACCTGAGCTGTGGATCTCTGCAGCTCCTCCAGAGTTACCATGGGCCTCTTGGCTGCTTCTCTGATCAATGCTCTCCTGTCAGTTTAGGTGGACGTCCATGTCTTGGTAGGTTTGCAGTTGTGCCATACTCTTTCCATTTTCGGATGATGGATTGAACAGTGCTCCGTGAGATGTTCAAAGCTTGGGATATTTGTTTATAACCTAACCCTGCTTTAAACTTCTCCACAACTTTATCCCTGACCTGTCTGGTGTGTTCCTTGGGCTTCATGATGCTGTTTGTTCACTAATGTTCTCTAACAAACCTCTGAGGCCTTCACAGAACAGCTGTATTTATACTGAGATTAGATTACACACAAGTGGACTCTATTTACTAATTAGGTGACTTCTGAAGGCAATTGGTTGCACTGGATTTTATTTAAGGGTATCAGAGTAAAGGGGGCTGAATACTTTTGCACGCGACACTTTTCAGTTTTTTATTTGTAAAAAAATTTGAAAACCATGTATCATTTTCCTTCCATTTCACAATTATGCGCCACTTTGTGTTGGTCTATCACATAAAATCCCAATAAAATACATTTACGTTAGTGGTTGTAACGTGACAAAATGTGGAAAAGTTCAAGGGGTATGAATACTTTTGCAAGCCACTGTTGGGCCAACCAAATTGGCAACAGTGCTGAGGAGGAGGACTTCCTGGAATGTATACGGGATGGTTTTTTAAACCAATATGTATAGGAACTGACTAGAGGGCAGGCCTTCCTAGACTGGGTATAATGAGGAAGGATTAGTTAGTGATCTTGTTGTGCAAGGCCCCTTGGGCAACAGTGACCATAATATGGTGGAATTCTGCATTAGGATGGAGAGTGACACGGTTAATTCAGAGACTAGGGTGCTGAACTTGAATAAAGGATACTTTAAAGGTATGAGACAGGAATTGGCCTGGATAGATGGGCAAATTATACTTGAAAGGATGTCAGTGGAGATGCAATGGCAAAGATTTAAAGACCGCATGGATGAACTCCAGAAATTGTACATCCTTGTCTGGCAAAAAAATAAAACTTGGAAGGCGGCTCAACCGTGGCTGATGGAGGAAGTCAAGGATAGTGTTAAATCCAAGGAAGAGGCATATGAATTGGCCAGAAGAAGCAGCAAACCCGAGGACTGGGAGAAATTTAGAACTCAACAGAGGAGGACAAATGGGTTAATCAAGAGGGGTGACAAAGAGCATGAAAGAAAGCTTGCGGGGAATATAAAAACTGACTGTAAACGTTTATTTAGGTATGTAAAAAGCAAAAGCAATGAAGACGAATGTAGGTCCTTTAGTCAGAGACGGGTGAATTTATGATGGGAAACAAGGAAATGGCAGAACAGTTAAACAAGTACTTTGGTTCTGTCTTCACTGAGGAAGACACAAACAATCTCCTCGATATACTAAGGGACCAAGGATCTAGTGGGAGGGAGGAACTGAAGGGAATCCACAATAGTCGGACTGCAGCACTTTTGTCTACCTTCGATATTCCAGCATCTGCAGTTCCTTCTTAACCACAATAGTCGGAAAATGGTGTCAGGTAAACTGTTGGGACTGAAGGCAGATAAATCCCAGAGCCTGACGGTCTGCATCCCAGAGTACTCAAGGAAGTGGCCCTAGAAATCATGAATGCATTGGTGATCATTTTCCAATGTTCTCTTGACTCTGGATCAGTTCCTGTGGACTGGAGGGTAACCTATGTAACTCCACTTTTTAAGAAAGGAGGGAGAGAGAAAACGGGGAATTATAGACCAGTTAGCCTTACATAGTAGTGGGGAAAATGCTGGAGTCGATAATTAAAGATGTTATAGCAGCGCATTTGAAAGCAGTGACGGGAACTGTCAAAGTCAGCATGGATTTATGAAGGGGAAGTCATGCTTGACTAATCTTTTGGAATTTTTTGAGGATGTAACAAGTAGAATGGATAAGGGAGAGCCAGTGGATGTGGTGTATCTGAACTTTCACAAAGCCTTTGACAAGGTCCCACACAAGAGATTAGAGTGCAAAATTAGAGCACATGGTATTGGGGGTAGAGTGCTGTCATGGATAGAGAACTGGTTGGCAGACAGGAAGCAAAGAATAGGAATTAACGGGTCCCTTTCAGAATGGTGGGCAGTGACTAGTGGGGTGCCGCATGGCTCGGTGTTGGGACCTCAGTTGTTCACAATATATATTAACGATTTAGACGAGGGAATTAAATGTAACATCTCGAAGTTTGCGGATGACACAAAAAGTGTGAGCTGCAAGGAGGATGCTATGAGGCTGCAGGATGACTTGGATAGGTTGGGTGAGTGGGCAGATGCATGGCAGATGCAGTATGATGTGGATAACTGTGAGGTTATCCACTTTGGTGGCAAGAACAGGAAGGCAGATTATTATCTGAATGGTGTCAAATTAGGAGAAGGGGAGGTGCAACTGTCAAAGTTCATTTCTTAAAAAGCAGATAGCAACAAAAACTGTTAAAGGTAAACCTTGGCAATCTTTAATTGATTCGTCAGATGGGAGTGGCACAGATCTACAATGAGCACAAACATTGCTCAGTGCTTCTCGGGCTCCACACAGAACAAAGGAAAGTTAGCACAATTATACATTTTTCTTATCAATAAAACACTCCTACCAAGTCTGAATATGGCATGACTGAAAGATTCTGCAGCCTTTCAGAATATAGGAAAGCTGGGTCAAAATCAAGCTCATCCAATAACAAGTTATTACTTATCTCTGGAGCGTCAGCTATTTTTTTCAATCTTGGCTTCTTTATGGCCTTGAATGAAGCACATGTTATTACTGCAGGCTGCCATCTTAATTTCTTTATTGAAAAGCCAACCTGTCCTCCATATTGTGTTCCATATAATTTACAAAGTCATTCAGACTTGGCACAGAGCCATTCTTTTGTTCTGCTAGACCATGCTTTTGTAGAAGAAAGACTCCATTTTAGATTTGACTATTAGATTTGACGATTAGCTCTTTCATGTGGATAAATGTGAGGCTATCCAATTTGGTGGCAAGAACAGGAAGGCAGATTATTATCTGAATGGTGCCAGATTAGGAGAAGGGGAGGTGCAACAAGACCTGGGTGTGCTTGTACATCAGTCACTGAAAGTAACCACGCAGGTACAGCAGGCAGTGAAGAAAGCTAATGGCATGTTGGCCTTCATTGCGAGAGGAATTGAGTTTAGGAACAAAGAGGTCCTACTGCAGTTGTACAGGGCCCTGTTGAGACCGCACCTGGAGTATTGTATGCAATTTTGGTCTCCTAATTTGAGGAAGGACATTATTGCTATTGAGGGAGTGCAGCGTAGGTTAACCAGGTTAATTCCCGGGATGGCGGGACTGACGCATGATGAAAGAATGGGTCGACTGGGCTTGTGTTCGCTGGAACTTAGAAGGATGAGAGGGAATCTTATAGAAACATATAAAATTCTTAGAGGATTGGACAGGGGAGATGCAGGGAAAATGTTCCCAATGTTGGGGGAGTCCAGAACCAAGGGTCACAGTTTAAGAATAAGGGGTAGGCCATTTAGGGCTGAGATGAGGAAAAACGTTTTCACCCAGAGTTGTGAATCTGTGGAGTTCTCTGCCACAGAAGGCAGTGGAGGCCAATTCACTGAATGTTTTCAATACAGTTAGAATTAGCTCTTAGGGCTAAGGAAATCAAGGGATATGGGGAAAAGGCCGGAAGGGGTACTCATTTTGAATGATCAGCCATGATTATATTGAATGGTGGTGCTGGCTCGAAGGGCCGAATGTCTACTCCTGCACATATTTTCTATGTTTACTGATATCAACAATTTTGTGTAAACAACTTTCTCCTCACATCTATCTATATCTCTATACTTATAAAACTCTGATCTTGGATGTGTATTTATTTGTTTGTGTGTTTGTGTGCAATCACATCTTCGCAAAAAAACGACACGGTAACGGTAAAATCTTTACATATTCCGGTAGAGATTTTTCTCGTGGAGTACAGAAATGTCTTATATGAACATTTCAGGCTTTATTTCTCGAGTTATTACTGAAAATGTTAAAAGATCTGACTAAACTTAAATAAAAACGACTGTCTTTCGCTGATGACATCACAATGGGTCTGCGTGCCCTTCTTACTCGCGCTGCGAGTGACGTCAACCCCCCGACCTCTCCCTCCTCCCCGTTATTTAAGACTCTGCCCGCGCCCCGCTGCAAAAGACGCAGTAAGAACGAGCAAGTCGGGCCCGCCCCCCTCGCCGACCATCCCGCTCTGCCCTCAATGAGGGGATGGGACTGAGTTGTCGGGTCCTCGGGTCGGGTCAGGTCCTCGGGTCAGGTCAGGTCCTCGGGTCGGGTCCTCTCTCTCTGCCCTCCCTCTCTCTGCCCTCCCTCTCTCTCTCTACCCTCTCTCTCTCTCTGCCCTCTCTCTCCCTCTGCCCTCTCTCTCTCTGCCCTATCTCTCTCTCTGCCCCACTCCTTCTCTCTGCCCTCTCTCTCTCTCTCTGCCCCCCTCCCTCTCTAACTGCGCCTGCGAGTTGGGGGTATGCTTGAGTGGATAGGGCGGGGGATGGGGTAAAAGGATAAAATTAATAATATTAATATTATATGAAGGGGGGTGGTTAGTGTGCGTGTGTGGGGGGTGGTTAGCGTGTGTGTGATGCCACAGGCCGCCCCCCCCTCCGCGACTGCTCATTGAGGGGACGGGACCCGACGGGTCCCACTTGGTCTAGTCCATCTTGTCCTCTTGCAGTTTGCGGTTTTTAAATTTGCGCAAAAACGATCCCCCTTAACGCTATGATTTTTCGCCACCTGACTCACCATTCTCCTCTGCTGCAAGTCAAATAAGTTTTGTTCCGATCGATGAATTAGTACAAAAGTCACGAAGGTTGAAAAATCAAAAAACCACCCCTTCCGGCACCCGCTGTCATTAAGCAGCGTGCGGGCAGAGAGCCGCTTGCGGAGAGTGAGCAGCTTGCGGAAAGTGAGCAGCTTGCGGAGAGTGAGCAGCGTGCGGGCTGCTTCTGCGGCGACCAGCACGATGCGCTGGAGGCTGCTGAGTTGAACCGGAAGCCTCTTAGTGATGCCAGAGTGGGACTGGGATCTGCTGCGTGAGGCCGAAAGCTGAAGGTGCGGGGTGAGCAGAGTGCGAGCTGCGTCTGCTGCAACCAAGTCAAGTCAAGTCAAGTCAAGTGAGTTTATTGTCATGTGTCTCTGATAGGACAATGAAATTCTTGCTTTGCTTCAGCACAACAGAACATAGTAGGCATTGACTACAAGGCATTCTATAAATATATACACGCATGAATCAATATACTGATAAAGTGCAAATAACAGTATTGGCTAATAAAGTTCAGTGTTATGTCTGAGCCAGGTTTAATAGCCTGATGGCTGTGGGGAAGTAGCTATTCCTGAACCTGGTCGTTGCAGTCTTCAGGCTCCTGTACCTTCTACCTGAAGGTAGTAGGGAGATGTGTGTGTGGCCAGGATGGTGTGGATCCTTGATGATACTGCCAGCCTTTTTGAGGCAGCGACTGTGATAGATCCCCTCGATGGAAGGGAGGTCAGAGCCGATGATGGACTGGGCAGTGTTTACTACTTTTTGTAGTCTTTTCCTCTCCAGGGCGCTCAAGTTGCCGAACCAAGCCACGATGCAACCGGTCAGCATGCTCTCTGCTGTGCACCTGTAGAAGTTAGAGAGAGTCCTCCTTGACAAACCGACTCTCCGTAATCTTCTCAGGAAGTAGAGGCGCTGATGTGCTTTCTTAATAATGGCATCAGTGTTCTCGGACCAGGTAAGATCTTCAGAGATGTGCACGCCCAGGAATTTGAAGCTCTTGACCCTTTCAACCATATAAAAGGGTTGATATAAACGGGACTGTGGGTCCCCATCCTACTCCTTCCAAAGTCCACAATCAGTTCCTTGGTTTTGCTGGTGTTGAGGGCCAGGTTATTGTGCTGGCACCATATGGACAGTTGCTCGATCTCTCTTCTATACTCTGACTCATCCCCATCAGTGATACGTCCCACAACAGTGGTGTCGTCAGCGAACTTGATGATGGAGTTCGCACTATGTCCGGCTATGCAGTCATGAGTATAGAGTGAGTACAGCAGGGGGCTGAGCACGCAGCCTTGAGGTGCTCCCGTGCTAATTGTTATCGAGTCTGACACATTTCCACCAATACGAACAGACTATGGTCTGAGAGTGAGGAAGTCGAGGATCCAATTGCAGAGGGATGCGCAGAGACCCAGTTCTGCGAGTTTGGTAACCAGCTTGGAGGGGATGATTGTATTAAATGCCGAGCTGTAATCGATGAATAACAGCCTGACATATGAGTTTTTGTTGTCCAAGTGGTCCAGAGCGGAGTGGAGGGCCAGTGAGATCGCATCCACCATTGATCTGTTGTGGCGGTAAGCGAACTGCAGTGGGTCCAAGTTTTTGTCGAGGTAGGAGTTGATCTGCGTCATGATCAACCTCTCAAAGCACTTCATCACCACAGGTGTTAGTGCCACAGGTCGATAGTCATTGAGGCACGTCACCTTACTCTTCTTGGGCACTGGTATAATTGATGCCCTTTTGAAGCAGGTGGGAACCTCAGACCTCAGAAGTGAGAGGTTGAAAATGTCCGTAAAAACTCCAGCCAGTTGGTCCGCACAGGTTTTTAGAACACGACCAGGTATACCATCAGGTCCAGGCGCTTTTCGAGGCTTCACCCCTCTGAAGGATTTCCTGACCACCCACCCACCCCTCCCCACACCCACCTTCCCCCTCCCCACACCCCCTCCTTCCCCCACCCCTTCCCCCTCCCCCACACCACCTTCCCCCTCCCCCACACCACCTTCCCCACAACCCCCCTCCCCCACAAACCCCCTCCCACACCCACCCCTCCCCATACACCCCTCCCCTCCCACATCCTCCCCTCCACACCTCCTCCTCCCACATCCCCCTCCCCCAGACACCCCCCTTCCCCCCCCACCCCCCTCCTCACACCCCCTCCCCTGAGTGGTGGAATATTGCATTGGGGAATGGTTACGTTGGGGGGACCAGGCCTCCCTTGTGACTGGGACTAAACGGGTCCCACTTAGTCTAGTATACTTACAAAACTCTGATCTTGGATATATATATGTGTGTGTGTGCGTGCGTGCGTGCGCGCGCGTGTGTGTGTGTGTGTGCGCGCTCGTGCGTGTTTGTGTATATCACAAGGGGGTGACGGCGTTGAAAGCTGAGCTGTCATTAATGAACAGCAGCCTGACGTGTCCCTGTTATTCAGAGGGTTTAGAGCAGTGGAGAGCCAATGAAGCAGCATCTGTTGTTGTCTGTGGTGTGAGGTAGGCTAACTGATCGTATCCAGGTCAATTCTGAGGTAGGTGTTTATTCACGCCATAACCAAACCCTCAAAAGAATTCATTATGGTGGAGGTAAGTCAAAAACAAGAGAGCACATAATTAAGGTGAGAGGAAGCAGTTTTAAAGGAGACTAGACCAAGTGGGACCCGTTGGGCCCCGTACCCCAAAACGGGGAGGGGGGGGGGAGGTGGCGTCACACTTTCTGTCTGTCTCTCTATCTCTGTCTCTGTCTCTCTCTGTCTCTGTCTGTCTCTCTCTCTCTCTCTCTCTCTCTCTCTCTCTCTGTCCCTCTCACTCTGTCTCTCTCTGTCGGGGAGATTGTTTGTGTCTTCCTCTGCTGATGCTGCTTCTCAACGATTGGGCCACCAATACCAGAGAGGGGCATCGCCATTGCTCGTGCTGTTGATGACACTGCGTTCCTGTAAGCGTGCGTGAGTGGATTGGGCGGGGGATGGGGTAAAAGGAGTGAAAGAATAATATTAATATCATATTAATGGGGGTGGTTACTGTGTGTGTGTGGGGGGTGGTTAGTGTGTGTGTGTGTGTGTGGGGGTGGTTAGTGTGTGTGGGGGGTGGTTAGTGTGTACGTGACGCCGCAGGCCGCCTCACCCCCCGCAACCGCACATTGAGGGAACGGGACCCAACGGGTCCCACTTGGCTAGTATACTATTAAAAGTCTCGTCTTGTTTGTCTGTCTGTGAGATCAAGGAACTACGGCAAAACGGTACACAATAGCGCAAAAACCTTTGCAGAATCTTACTCAACTTTTTCCCGTGATCATTAGTATTAAGTTTCTTCACATTTGATGTTATATTTCACGTTATCTATCTAGACATAACTAAAACTCTGATCTTGTTATCTTCTGGTTTGGCGGTCATTCTATTTGCGCAATAGCGCAACACGATAGCGCTACGATTTTTCTCCAGCTTACTCACCGTTCTCCTATGCTGCGATTGCACCAGGTTTCGTTCCGATCGGTGGAAGCTGGTAAGTTATTGAGGTTTAAAAACGTCAAAAACGCACGTGCGCAGATCAATTGCCTCTCCTGCCATTCTGCGCCGCGCGGATTCTACCGTCACTACGGGGTAACGGTCCGCCGCTTCCTGCGCCATCGCTCTTGTATCCCTCCCCCGTGATATAGCACTCTCCACCATGGCTCTTCCCCCGTCTTTTCTCCGAGCTCTCTCCCCCCCTGCCCCCACACATCCCCCACAACCCTCCTCTCCCCCACACACCCCTCCCCCACCCACAAACCACTCCTCCACAACCACCCCCACAGCCCACACATACCCCCCGCCCACACACACCCCTCCTCTCCACACCACCGCCCACACACACCCCTCCCCCAAACCACCCCCTCCCCTAAACCACATCCTCCTTCCCCCCACATTCAAATATATTAGCATTTTTTGAATGGGCTTCAGTCATGGCGTCCACATCTACCAGCGTAGTGCGCTGTTCTGCTATAAAGTGCTCGAATCGCCAATGTAAGCGACCCGACTTGTCTTTCTTCAGGTTCCCCACTAAGGATGAAAGGTAAGAAAAAATATCTTTACTTTCTGTCGTGTGGCCTGCTCGATTTCTTCCTATAGCTCAGATCGAGGAGCCGGGAGTCGCCAGAAGAATTGCTCTGATCGCTGACTATAACACCCTGAAGCCGCGGTATGCGGAGCTTCTAGTCGCGGGGGCAGCGTGCACTTTCCCTCGCGGAGTCTGGGATTCGTCGCCGGAGAAGAGCTCCAACCGCCGGTCCGCGGCCTATAACATCATGAAGTCCCGGTCTCCGGTAGGAGGCGGCCGATTCGGGACCTCCAAGCCGCGGAGATCCCGAATTGGCTTGTATTTAATCCGCTTTGAAATGGTGTTTAAAATACTGGATAAATGGTGTTAAATGTACATGGATCAATTGTGTTTAAAATACACGATAAAGTGTGTTATAGGGAACAATGATATGCCACGAGGAGCACACATTCAAGTTTTAATCTCCTTCCCAATGTATGATGACTGTAACATATACAATTCTATTTTTATGATCCCAACAATGTATTATATATAAGACATCATTTTTTGGTACATGAGCAAGTTATTAGAAAGTCTTCTTTTATAAGTCTAGACTTACCACAATAATAAAGGTAGACAAAAATGCTGGAGAATTTTTCCAGCATTTTTGTCTCCCATCGATTTTCCAGCATCTGCAGTTCCTTCTTAAACAATGATAAAGGTGTCAATTTTTACACTGCTGCACATTTTTGGTTTTGTTCTTGTTGTAAGGCATGAATGCTAGTGTAAGCTCTTCTACATTTAAGATAAATTGACTATTAGAGGAAAAATGCATCTTCAATATACATGTCTCTCTCCACCCCTGAAAACAATTGCATTTAAGTGACATATCATCCATTCTGCAGGTATTTAGTTGTAATAAGATTTGTTCTTATAAATCAACTCTATGATATTTTACTGTAATTTCAGATGTCGACAGTGGGTCCAGAATACTCGTCGACAAGATCTCTTTACACTGAACTACGGAGTATTTGTCTAAGAACTGCCGTCTTTGTTCTGAACACTTCGAACTTGACCAGTTTTCCAACAAGAAGACCAAGAACAGGCTAAAATGGAATGCAGTTCCAACGGTCTTTGACATCCCTAACCCACCAAAACGTCTGTCTTCCCAACGCAGGATAGTCAAGAGGAAGAATGAGAATCTCCCATCTGCACCAACGCCTTCAAAGCAGCAGAGGCAAGTAATTTTCTCATTTTTTAAATACAATTTGTTTTCTCACTTTGCTAAATTGCTAAATTTGTGAAATGTTCCAGAACATTCCAGAGCAAACGCCATCTCGCCTCACGCCAACCCCGTGTCTCGGCGGCGTGTGGCCACCTTCAGCCGCGGCGAGAGCGAGGCGGGCAAAGAGGAACCTGACGGGAACCGGAGCAGTGAACGCAGCGTCCCGCCCCACCGTTTCCTCGGAGACAATAACACGCTAAGATACTCAAGCAAATTTGTATTCTAACTGATACAATTGGTAGTGGCACAATATTTAATAGCCTGTATGGCACTTCTATTTTCATTTGTGAAATGTTCACAAAACTATAATCACACATAAGGCTACACAGTGTAGGATAAAAGAATGTGTACTTGTAAGTAAGAACATCCATTTAAGAATTCCTCAAGCATAATTCAGACATTTAAATTATTTAATGGGACTTCAAAAAATCAAGACCATGATTTTCTTTTGGTAGACTGAGATTGGTGCATCACATCTATGTTAAATGATAATTAATAGTAGATGCTGATTTATTTACATTTATATACTAAATTCATTTCATTTGTATACTTCTCAATTTTTTTCTTCTTACTAATCGTTCTTTGTCTTGGCAGTTTCACACAACATACAGGCCGAACATTCTTACTGCTTAGCTGCGGACCAAATTCACGAGAAAGAACCCAGCAGTGTTTCACCAGCTCCTGATACACCTGATCTTCAATTCACACCAGATGTAAAATACAGAAGAGCTCTGAAGAAGGAAAGACAGCGTACCTTCCGCCTCAAAAAAAGAGTACAACAGATTAAACTATCAACAGAAAAGAATACTAGTGAAAGTAAGACAATTAGTGAGCTGATCAGAGGCGCTGGTGAATTTTTACAAGAACCAGCTACTTTCTTTGCATCACAATTGCAGAATGCGTCTGGACGTAGACGAGCAAGAGGAAGACGATGGAGCTATTCAGATAAGGTAGTTGCGTTGTCCCTATACCACCAGAGTCCCCATGCATACCAGTTCTGCCAGTGCATTTTCACACTTCCATCAATTACATCCTTGTGTAGGTGGTTGCATAATGTTGAAGTAAGACCTGGGTTTCCCAATAAGATCTTTGAACTTTTGAAGGACAGGGTAGCAGTAATGACAGAGAATGATACGTTCTGTGTTGTCTCCTTTGATGAAATGAGTCTACGTGCAGGCCTCTCGTATAATATTAGTGAAGATTCAGTAGAGGGTTTGGAGGACTTTGGATCCCTAGGGAAGACGTCACGGCCTGCCAACCATGCTCTCGTTTTCACGGTTAGAGGCTTGATGGGGAAATGGAAGCAACCTGTAGGTTACTTTCTGTCGCGAGACTGCACAAGGGCGGAAAAACTACAAACACTACTCATTGAATGTTTACATAAAGTTACGGCAATTGGACTACAGCCTAAGGACGTGGTTTGTGATCAAGGCTCAAGCAATGTTCGACTCTGCACAAACTTGGGTGTGACTGAAGACCATCCTTTCTTCATCCACGGGGGAGCCAAAATCTATTGTATGCATGACCCGCCACACTTGTTCAAAAACAGTAGATCAAATTTGGAAAAATATGTTTTTGAAGTCAATGGAGAGGGTGGGAGAAAGAAACATATCAAATGGGGACATATTTACGCATTTTATGAACATGATTCACAGTTGCCCATTAGAAAAGCCCATAAACTAACCAGAGGCCACTTTGTTCTTAACAGCTTCTCTAAAATGAGTCAACAAGGCTGCGCAGGTGCTTAGCCATTCGGTAGCAGCAGGGGTCTACACCTATGCAGCTCTTGGAAAGTTGCCTGGGGAGGCTGTTTATACTGCTGAGTTCATTGAAATGATAGATCGGCGAGAGTCCACGAGCTGCACAGGGCCCCGAGCTGCGACTCCAACCTATCCCACGATTTCACAACACAAGAAATCGAGTTGGCCATCCGTCGGCTGAAAACCGTCAAGGCACCAGGCACCGACGGCATCCACCTGGAATACATAAAACACCAAGGCAAGAAGGCAAATGACTGGTTGTGCTCCTTCCTCTCCACGTGTTTCCGCTGCCTGAAGCAGCCAAAGATCTGGCGCCGTGCCAAGGTGATCGCTCTGCCGAAGCCAAACAAGCCTAGCGATGACCTCAAGGGATACCGACCCATCTCACTGCTGTGTGTGCCATACAAGATCCTGGAACGTCTCCTCCACACACGTCTCAATCCTGTGATCGAACCCCAGCTGCCTAAAGCAAGACATAGAGGACAGCTTCCAGGCAGGGGAGAAGGCTGGCGCTGTCTTCTTGGACCTCACAGCTGCATATGATACTGTCTGGCTGCGTGGACTACACATGAAGCTGCTGGAAACCATCCCAGACAAGTACATGGTGAGCTTCATCATGGAGATGCTGAGCAACCGCAGCTTCAGGCCACACACCAGCAACGGGAAATGCAGCAGGGTGAGGAAACTTAAGAACGGCGTCCCACAGGGCTCAGTGCTGGCACCAATGCTGTTCAATATCTACATCCATGACCTGCCTGCAACCCAGTCAAAGAAGTATGGCTATGCTGATGACCTGGCCATCCTACTTAGTAAGCCATCCTGGGAAGCAGCAGAAGAGGGCCTCTCTGAAGACATCAACATCCTGTCTTCATACCTGAGGAACTGGCGCCTCAAGCTCAGCATGGGTAAGACAATATCTTCAATGTTCCACCTCAACAACAGGGAAGCGACCCGCGAGTTGAACATCATGGTGGATAACGCCCGATTACGGTCCCAGCCTGTCCCCACGTACCTCGGTGTGAAGCTCGACAGAACATTGTCATTCAAACAACACCTGGTGAGTACCCCAGTGGCTGTACACCTTGAAAATAAGTACTCATGTTTGAGTAATGGTGGTGGAGACGGCCTACCTGGGGGCAGCGACAGCGGCCGGGCCTCTGGCACAAAGACCGGTCCTGTTGCTCAGAAGGGTAAGGAAAAGAAGAGGAGGGCAATTGTAATAGGGGACTCTATAGTCAGGGGGTCGGATAGGCGTTTCTGTGGACGCAGACAGGAGACCCGGATGGTAGTTTGCCTCCCTGGTGCCAGGGTCAGGGATGTGTCTGAACGTGTCGAAGAAATCCTGAAATGGGAGGGTGAGGAGCCTGAGGTTGTGGTACATATAGGTACCAACGACACAGGTAAAAAAAGAGAAGAGGTCCTGAAAGAAGAATTTAGGGAGTTAGGTAGAGAGTTAAGGAGAAGGACTGCAAAGGTAACAATCTCAGGATTACTGCCTGTGCCACGCGACAGTGAGAGTAGGAATGGAGCGAGGTGGAGGATAAATGAGTGGATGAGGGACTGGTGCAGTGGGTATGGATTCAAGTTTCTGGATCGTTGGGACCTCTTTTGGGGAAGGTGCGACCTGTACAGAAAGGATGGGTTGCACTTGAACTCGAGGGGGACCAATATCCTGGCGGGTAGATTTGCAAAGGCTACTGGGGAGACTTTAAACTAGTATGGTTGGGGGGAGGGACTCAAATTGGGAAAGCTAGCAGTCAGTGTGTGAGGCAGGAGGCAGAGAATGGAAGCACTCTGACCCAAAATGTAGGGGAGAGAGAAGAAAAAGACAATAAACGGAGAATAAGAAAGGGTGGGTTTCTTAAATGTGTATATTTTAATGCTAGGAGCATTGTAAGAAAGGTGGATGAACTTAAAGCCTGGATTGACACCTGGAAGTATGATGTTGTGGCGATCAGTGAAACATGGTTGCAGGAGGGCTGTGATTGAAAACTAAATATTCCAGGATTTCGTTGCTTCAGGTGTGATAGAATTGGAGGGGCAAGAGGTGGAGGTGTTGCATTGCTTATCAGGGAAGATATTACAGCAGTGCTTTGGCAGGATAGATTAGAGGGCTCTTCTAGGGAGGCTATTTGGGTGGAACTGAGAAATGGGAAAGGGGTAGCAACACTCATAGGGGTGTATTATAGACCACCAAATGGGGAGCGAGAATTGGAAGAGCAAATATGTAAGGAGATTGCAGATATTAGTAGTAAGCATAAGGTAGTGATTGTGGGAGATTTCAATTTTCCACACATAGACTGGGAAACACATTCTGTAAATGGGCTGGATGGGTTGGAGTTTGTAAAATGTGTGTAGGATAGTTTTTTGCAGCAATACATAGAAGTACCTACTAGAGAAGGGGTGGTGCTGGACCTCCTGTTAGGAAATGAGACGGGTCAGGTGGCAGAGGTATGCGTTGGGGAACAGTTCGGGACCAGTGATCACAATACCATTAGTTTCAATATAATTATGGAGAGGGTCAGAACTGGACCTGGACAGAATGTGAGGTGCTACATCTCGGCAGGACAAATCAAAATAGGACGTTACACGGTAAATGGTAGCGAATTGAGGAATGCAGTTGAACAGAGGGATCTAGGAATAACTGTGCATAGTTCCCTGAAGGTGGAATCTCATCTAGATAGGGTGGTAAAGAAAGCTTTTGGTGTGCTGGCCTTTATAAATCAGAGCATTGAATATAGAAGTTGGGATGTAATGTTAAAATTGTACAAGGCATTGGTGAGGCCAATTCTGGAGTATGGAGTACAATTTTGGTCGCCTAATTATAGGAAGGATGTCAACAAAATAGAGAGAGTACAGAGGAGATTTACTAGAATGTTGCCTGGGTTTCAGCAACTAAGTTACAGAGAAAGGTTGAACAAGTTAGGTCTTTATTCTTTGGAGCGCAGAAGATTAAGAGGGGACTTGATAGAGGTCTTTAAAATTATGAGCGGGTTAGACAGGGTGGACGTGGATAAGCTTTTCCCATTGAGAGTAGGGAAGATTCAAACAAGGGGACATGACTTGAGAATTAAGGGACAGAAGTTTAGGGGGAACATTAGGGGGAACTTCTTTACTCAGAGAGTGGTAGCTGTGTGGAATGAGCTTCCAGTGGAAGTGGTGGAGGCAGGTTCGATGTTATCCTTTAAAAATAGATTGGATGGGTATATGGACGGGAAAGGAAAGGAGGGTTATGGTCTGAGTGCAGGTAGATGGGACTAGGAGGAAGTATTTATTTTTAATTAAAAAAAAAAAATTAAAAAAAAATGTTCGGCACGGACTTGAAGGGCCGAGATGGCCTGTTTCCGTGCTGTTATGGTTATATGGTTATATGGTTATATGGACCTAGGGTTGAGATTTTTGATTGGAGAAAGGCTAACTTTGAGGAGATGCGAAAGGATTTAAAAGGAGTAAATTGGGACAGTTTGTTTTATGGGAAAGATGTGGAAGAGAAATGGAGGACATTTAAAGGTGAAATTTTAAGAGTACAGAATCTTTATGTCCCTGTTCGGTTGAAAGGAAATAGTAAAAATTGGAAAGAGCCATGGTTTTCAAGGGAAATTGGACACTTAGTTCAGAAAAAGAGAGAGATCCACAATTATTATAGGCAGCATGGAGTAAATGAGGTGCTTGAGGAGTATAAAAAATGTAAAAAGAGTCTTAAGAAAGAAATTAGAAAAGCTAAAAGAAGATATGAGGTTGCTTTGGCAAGTAAGGTGAAAGTAAATCCAAAGGGTTTCTACAGCTATATTAATAGCAAAAGGATAACGAGGGATAAAATTGGTCCATTAGAGAGTCAGAGTGGACAGGTATCTGCAGAGCCAAAAGGAGAAGGATATTGAATTATGTGAGGTAAGGGAAACAAGTAGAGTAGCTATGGAAACTATGAGATTCAAAGAAGAGGAAGTACTGACACTTTTGGGAAATATAAAAGTGGATAAGTCTCCAGGTCCGGACAGGATATTCCCTAGGACATTGAGGGAAGTTAGTGTGGAAATAGCAGGGGCTATGACAGAAATATTTCAAATGTCATTGGAAACGGCAATAGTGCCGGAGGATTGGCGTACTGCGCATGTTGTTCCATTGTTTAAAAAGGGGTCTAAGAGTAAACCTAGCAATCATAGACCTGTTAGTTTGACGTCAGTGGTGGGCAAATTAATGGAAAGGATACTTAGAGATAATATATATAAGCATCTGGATAAACATGGATTTGTGCCTGGAAGGTCATGTTTGACTAATCTTCTTGAATTTTTTGAAGAGGTTACTCGGGAAATTGATGAGGGTAAAGCCGTGGATGTTGTATATATGGACTTCAGTAAGGCCTTTGACAAGGTTCCTCATGGAAGGTTGGTTAAGAAGGTTCAATGGTTGGGTATTAATGGTGGAGTAGCAAGATGGATTCAACAGTGGCTGAATGGGAGATGCCAGAGAGTAATGGTGGATGGTTGTTTGTCAGGTTGGAGGCCAGTGACTAGTGTGGTGCCACAGGGATCTGTGTTGGGTCCACTGTTGTTTGTCATGTACATCAATGATCTGGATGATGGTGTGGTAAATTGGATTAGTAAGTATGCAGACGATACTAAGATAGGTGGGGCTGTGGATAATGAAGTAGATTTTCAAAGTCTACAGAGAGATTTATGCCGGTTGGAAGAGTGGGCTGAAAGATGGCAGATGGAGTTTAATGCTGATAAGTGTGAGGTGCTACATCTTGGCAGGACAAATCAAATAGGACGTACATGGTAAATGGTAGGGAATTGAAGAATGCAGGTGAACAGAGGGATCTTGGAATAACTGTGCACAGTTCCCTGAAAGTGGAATCTCATGTATATAGGGTGGTAAAGAAAGCTTTTGGTGTGCTGGCTTTTATAAATCAGAGCATTGAGTATAGAAGTTGGGATGTAATGTTAAAATTGTACAAGGCATTGGTGAGGCCAATTCTGGAGTATGGAGTACAATTTTGGTCGCCTAATTATAGGAAGGATGTCAACAAAATAGAGAGAGTACAGAGGAGATTTACTAGAATGTTGCCTGGGTTTCAGCAACTAAGTTACAGAGAAAGGTTGAACAAGTTAGGTCTTTATTCTTTGGAGCGCAGAAGGTTAAGGGGGGACTTGATAGAGGTCTTTAAAATGATGAGAGGGATAGACAGAGTTGACGTGGATAAGCTTTTCCCACTGAGAGTAGGGAAGATTCAAACAAGGGGACATGACTTGAGAATAAAGGGACAGAAGTTTAGGGGTAACATGAGGGGAAACTTCTTTACTCAGAGAGTGGTGGCTGTGTGGAATGAGCTTCGAGTGAAGGTGGTGGAGGCAGGTTCGTTTTTATCATTTAAAAATAAAATTGGATAGTTATATGGACGGGAAAGGAATGGAGGGTTATGGTCTGAGCGCAGGTATATGGGACTAGGGGAGAATACGTGTTCGGCACGGACTAGAAGGGTCGAGATGGCCTGTTTCCGTGCTGTAATTGTTATATGGTTATATGGTTATATATGGAAGGTGCCAAGGCAAAGACAAGCGCCCGTGCCGCACTGATTCGCCGCCTAGCCGGCACCACATGGGGAGCCACGACGAAGACACTGCGCATGTCCACAGTGGCCCTGGTGTTATCAGCTGCCGAGTACTGCGCCCCGGTCTGGTGCCGTAGCCCTCACTCCAAGAAGCTGGATGCTGCCCTCAACAGCACCCTGCGGACTGTCTCCGGGATGCCTACGAGTCACCCCAGTAAACCAACTGCCCGTCCTCGCTGGCATCGCCCCAGCCAACATCAGACGAGAAGCAGCCACACTGGCCCTCTCTCGAAAGGCACAGACCAGTGAATCCCACCTCCTCCATCAGATCGTCACAGAGACACCACGACGAGTGCGCCTCAAGTCACGGCACCCCTTTGCAACGCAAGCCCAAGAGCTGCTCTGCACAACACCGGCTGACGCTTCTAAGGCTGCCTGGGTCAAGACGAGATGGAGAGACCAGTGGAAGTCAGCGGAACCATCTAGGCTACACCATTACATCGAATGACCCCATGGACGTCCCTGGCCAGGACCTGCCCCGAAAGCAGTGGACAACCCTCAACCGCTTGAGGACAGGCATCGGACGCTATGGAGTAGCGATGAAGAGGTGGGGCCTCGTGGACTGCGCCTCCTGCGAGTGTGGGGACCCAACACAGACAGTGGAGCACATAGTCACCAGTTGCCCCAAACACCGGGCACCGAATGGTGAACGAGGTCTGATTGACCTGGACGATGACACGTTGGCCTGGCTCGCCTCAACGGAGCTGCAGGTCTAAAAGACACACGACAGAAGAAGCAGAAGATAGATGGACTGTTTGATTCATTTAACAGCAGGTATTTCAGAGACACAAAAAATTAGAGGCGGCCCATGTCTGATAAATCTGCGCATAAGTCATTCTTCGATTCATGCTTGCCTGTACTACAAAGCTTAAAAGTGCTTGGAGCAAAAAATGTATTGTTTGTTAAGGGATGGCGGCTTGCAAATTCATGCATTTCACAGCTGTGGCAGCATATGAAAGAAAGCACAGACGCTCGTTTTATGTTCACATCTTGGCTTAATCAGGATGTTGTTGAGAATTTGT
>CM075981.1:8534019-8605228 GCA_038087875.1 Malacoraja senta | reverse complement strand
GGGGCAGTGCTGGACCTCCTGTTAGGAAATGACACAGGGCAGGTGGCGAAGGTATGCGTTGGGGAGCACTTCGGGTTCAGTGATCACAATACCATTAGTTTCAATATAATTATGGAGAGGGTCAGAACTGGACCTAGGGTTGAGATTTTTGATTGGAGAAAGGCTAACTTTGAGGAGATGCGAAAGGATTTAAAAGGAGTGAATTGGGACATGTTGTTTTATGGGAAGGATGTAGAAGAGAAATGGAGGACATTTAAAGGTGAAATTTTAAGAGTACAGAATCATTATGTCCCTGTTCGGTTGAAAGGGAATAGTAAAAATTGGAAAGAGCCATGGTTTTCAAGGGAAATTGGACACGGTTCGGAAAAAGAGAGAGATCTACAATAATTATAGGCAGCATGGAGTAAATGAGGTGCTTGAGGAGTATAAAGAATGTAAAATGAATATTAAGAAAGAAATTAGAAAAGCTACAAGAAGATATGAGGTTGCTTTGGCAAGTAAGGTGAAAGTAAATCCAAAGGGTTTCTACAGCTATATTAATAGCAAAAGGATAACAGGGAATAAAATTGGTCCATTAGAGAGTCAGAGTGGACAGCTATCTGCAGAGCCAAAAGAGATGGGGGAGATATTGAACAATTTATTTTCTTCGGTATTCACCAAGGAGAAGGATATGGAATTATGCGCGGTAAGGGAAACAAGCAGAGTAGCAATGGAAACTATGAGATTCAAAGAAGAGGAGGTGCGGACACTTTTGAAAGATATGAAAACGGATAAGTCTCCAGGTCCTGACAGGATATTCCCTAGGACATTGAGGGAAGTTAGTGTAGAAATAGCAGGGGTTATGACAGAAATATTTCAAATGTCATTAGAAACGGGAATAGTGACGGAGGATTGGCGAACTGCGCATGTTGTTCCGTTGTTTAAAAATGGCTCTAAGAGTAAACCTAGCAATTATAGACCTGTTAGTTTGACATCAGTGGTGGGCAAATTAATGGAAAGGATACTTAGAGATAATATATATAAGCATCTGGAAAAGCAGGGTCTGATTAGGAACAGTCAACATGGATTTGTGCCTGGAAGGTCATGTTTGACTAATCTTCTTGAATTTTTCAAAGAGGTTACTAGGGAAATTGGTGAGGGTAAAGCAGTGGATGTTGTGTATATGGACTTCAGTAAGGCCTTTGACAAGGTTCCTCATGGAAGGTTGGTTAAGAAGATTCAATTGTTGGGTATTAATGGTGGAGTAGCAAAATGGATTCAACAGAGGCTGAATGGGAGATGCCAGAGAGTAATGGTGGATGGCTGTTTGTCAGGTTGGATGCCGGTGACTAGTGGGGTGCCTCAGGGGTCTGTGTTGGGTCCACTGTTGTTTGTCATGTACATCAATGATCTGGATGATGGTGTGGAAAATTGGATTAGTAAGTATGCAGATGATACTAAGATAGGTGGTGTTGTGGATAATGAAGTAGATTTTCAAAGTCTACAGAGAGATTTAGGCCATTTGGAAGAGTGGGCTGAAAGATGGCAGATGGAGTTTAATGCTGATAAATGTGAGGTGCTAGATCTCGGCAGGACAAATCAAAATAGGACGTACATGGTAAATGGTAGCGAATTGAGGAATGCAGTTGAACAGAGGGATCTAGGAATAACTGTGCACAGTTCCCTGAAAGTGGAATCTCATGTATATAGGGTGGTAAAGAAAGCTTTTGGTGTGCTGGCTTTTATAAATCAGAGCATTGAGTATAGAAGTTGGGATGTAATGTTAAAATTGTACAAGGCATTGGTGAGGCCAATTCTGGAGTATGGAGTACAATTTTGGTCGCCTAATTATAGGAAGGATGTCAACAAAATAGAGAGAGTACAGAGGAGATTTACTAGAATGTTGCCTGGGTTTCAGCAACTAAGTTACAGAGAAAGGTTGAACAAGCTAGGTCTTTATTCTTTGGAGCGCAGAAGGTTAAGAGTGGACTTGATAGAGGTCTTTAAAATGATGAGCGGGTTAGACAGAGTTGACGTGGATAAGCTTTTCACATTGAGAGTAGGGAAGATTCAAACAAGGGGACATGACTTGAGAATTAAGGGACAGAAGTTTAGGGGTAACATTAGGGGGACCTTCTTTACTCAGAGAGTGGTAGCTGTGTGGAATGAGCTTCCAGTGAAGGTGGTGGAGGCCGGTTCGTTTTTATCATTTAAAAATAAATTGGATAGTTATATGGACGGGAAAGGAATGGAGGGTTATGGTCTGAGTGCAGGTATATGGGACTAGGGGAGAATACGTGTTCGGCACGGACTAGAAGGGTCGAGATGGCCTGTTTCCGTGCTGTAATTGTTATATGGTTATATGGTTATATATGGAAGGTGCCAAGGCAAAGACAAGCGCCCGTGCCGCACTGATTCGCCGCCTAGCCGGCACCACATGGGGAGCCACGACGAAGACACTGCGCATGTCCACAGTGGCCCTGGTGTTATCAGCTGCCGAGTACTGCGCCCCGGTCTGGTGCCGTAGCCCTCACGCCAAGAAGCTGGATGCTGCCCTCAACAGCACCCTGCGGACTGTCTCCGGATGCCTACGAGTCACCCCAGTAAACCAACTGCCCGTCCTCGCTGGCATCGCCCCATGATGGGACTAGGGGGAAATAAATAAATGGATTTATTTATTTATTTATTTATCCCCCTAGTCCCCCTAGTCCCATCTACGTGCACTCAGACCACAACCCTCCATTCCTTTCCTGTCCATATACCCATCCAATCTATTTTTAAAGGATAAAATCGAACCTGCCTCCACCACTTCCACTGGAAGCTCATTCCACACAGCTACCACTCTCTGAGTAAAGAAGTTCCCCCTAATGGTACCCCTAAACTTCTGTCCCTTAATTCTCAAGTCATGTCCCCTTGTTTGAATCTTCCCTACTCTCAATGGGAAAAGCTTATCCACGTCAACTCTGTCTAACCCGCTCATCATTTTAAAGACCTCTATCAAGTCCCCTCTTAACCTTCTGCGCTCCAAAGAATAAAGACCTAGCTTGTTGAACCTTTCTCTGTAACTTAGTTGCTGAAACCCAGGCAACATTCCAGTAAATCTCCTCTGTACTCTCTCTATTTTGTTGACATCCTTCCTATAATTAGGCGACCAAAATTGTACTCCATACTCCAGAATTGGCCTCACCAATTTTAACATTACATCCCAACTTCTATATTCAATGCTCTGATTTATAAAGGCCAGCACACCAAAAGCTTTCTTTACCACCCTATCTACATGAGATTCCACCTTCCGGGAACTATGCAGTTATTCCTAGATCCCTCTGTTCAACTGCATTCCTCAATTCGCTACCATTTACCATGTACGTCCTATTCCATGTACGTCACAATGGTATCTCGCAGTCCTCCAGTCACAATGGCATTCCTTTACATACGCTGCTGTGAACATTCCGCAAGTCAATAATGCCATCACAATGGGATCTCAGCTGCCACATCCCACAGCCCACTCAGCAGAGCTTCCAGGGGAGTGAGAGTGAGATTTTAAAAAAAAATCCGTTGCGCTGCCAATGGTAACGGCAGCCTCACACGCGTCGCAGTCGCAACCTGCCGCCATCGTCAGTCCGACTGGGCCGCTTACACAAGCAATCGACAACACATGCAATGGCGATGCCCCTCTCTGATATTGGTGGCCCAATCGTTCAGAAGCAGCATCAAGAGAGGGAGAGAGGGACAGACAGACAGACAGACAGACAGAGAGAGAAAGTGTGACGCCACCTCCTCCCCACCCCGTTTTGGGGTACGGGGCCCAACGGGTCCCACTTGGTCTAGTCTCCTTTAAAACTGCTTCCTCTCACCTTGTTTTTGACTTACCTCCACCATAATGAATTGTTTTGAGGGTTTGGTTATGGCGTGAATAAACACCTACCTCAGAATAAACCTGGATACGCTCAGTTTGCCTACCTCACACCACAGACAACAGATGCTGCTTCATTGGCTCTCCACTCTGCTCTAAACCCTCTGAATAACAGGGACACATCGTCAGGCTGCTGTTCATTAACGACAGTTCAGCTTTTAACACTGTCACCCCCTCCAAACCCATCACTAAGCTCCGAGAGTAGACACAAAATGCTGGAGTAACTCAGCGGGTGAGGCAGCATCTCTGGACTGAAGGAATGGGCGACGTTTCGGGTCGAGACCCTTCTTCAGACTAAGCTCCGAGGTTTGGGTCTCTGCACCTCCCTTTGCAACCAGATCCTAGACTTCCTCATCGGCTGACCTCAATCAGCTTCTCCTCCTCACTGACCATTTACACAGGGGCACCTCACGGTTCCGTGCCTAGCCCCCTGCTCCACTCTCCTTACACCCACGACTGTGTGGCTAAGCACGGCTCCAATGCCAACTATAAATATGTCAATAACCCCACTGTTGTTGGCTGAAGTGTAGAGGAGATGGAACACCTGGCCGAGTGGCGCATCAACAACCATATCACGCGCAATGTCAACAAACCCAAGGAACTAATCGGTGAAATTAGAAAGGGAGTCAGCAGAGCACGTGCCAGTTTTCATCGATGGGTCAGAGGTGGAGCGAGATAACAGCTTTAAATTTCTGGATGTTAACAGCTTGGATGCTCTGTCCTGAGCTAAGTATACAGATTGAATAATTGAATGATTGAAAGATCCAGCATGGAAACAGGTCCTTCGGCCCGCACTAGTTCTACATTATCCTACTTTATCCCACTTTCTCATCCACTCCCTATACACTAGCGGGAATTTACAGAGGCCAATTAACTTACAAACCGAAACATCTAAGGGATGTGGGAGGAAACTGGAACACCCAGAGGTAAACTATGCAGTTCCAGGGTGAATGTAGAAACTCCACACGGACACCCAAGGTCTGGATCAAACCTGGGTCTCTGACACTGAGAGGCAGCAGCTCCACCAACTGCACCCCTGTCTCTGTGCCGTCCTTCTAATCATGAAGAACGCAATTTAGCACCTCCACTTCTTATATGCTTACATAACTCGGAATGACACCAAATATTTAAACAAACCTCTACAGCAAGTACTCGAGAACTGTTCTGTTAAAGAAGGAACTGCAGATGCTGGAAAATCGAAGGTACACAAAAATGCTGGAGAAACTCAGCGGGTGCAGCAGCATCTATGGAGCGAAGGAAATAGGTAACGTTTCGGGCCGAAACCCTTCTTCAGACTGATAGGGGAAAAGAAAGGAAAAAAGGAAAAAGGCGGAGGAGGAGCCCGAGGGCTGGGGGGAGGGGAGGAGACAACCAGATGGCTGATACATAGATACATAGATACATAGAAAATAGGTGCAGGAGTAGGCCATTCGGCCCTTCGAGCCTGCACCGCCATTCAATACGATCATGGCTGATCATCCAACTCAGTATCCCGTACCTGCCTTCTCTCCATACCCCCTGATCCCTTTAGCCACAAGGGCCACATCTAATTCCCTCTTAAATATAGCCAATGAACTGGCCTCAACTACCCTCTGTGGCAGAGAGTTCCAGAGATTCACCACTCTCTGTGTGAAAAAGTTTTTCCTCATCTCGGTCTTAAAGGATTTCCCCCTTATCCTTAAGCTGTGACCCCTTGTCCTGGACTTCCCCAACATCGGGAACAATCTTCCTGCATCTAGCCTGTCCAACCCCATAAGAATCTTGTACGTTTCTATAAGATCCCCTCTCAATCTCCTAAATTCCAGCGAGTATAAGCCAAGTCTATCCAGTCTTTCTTCATATGAAAGTCCTGACATCCCAGGAATCAGTCTGGTGAACCTTCTCTGCACTCCCTCTATGGCTATAATGTCCTTCCTCAGATTTGGAGACCAAAACTGTACGCAATACTCCAGGTGTGGTCTCGCCAAGACCCTGTACAACTGCAGTAGAACCTCGCTGCTCCTATACTCAAATCCTCTTGCTATGAAGGCCAACATACCATTCGCTTTCTTCACTGCCTGCTGCACCTGCATGCCTACTTTCAATGACTGGTGTACCATGACACCCAGGTCTCGCTGCATCTCCCCATTTCCTAATCGGCCACCATTTAGATAATAGTCTGCCTTCCCGTTTTTGCTACCAAAGTGGATAACCTCACATTTATCCACATTATACTGCATCTGCCAAACATTTGCCCACTCACCCAGCCTATCCAAGTCACCTTGCAGTCTCCTAGCATCCTCCTCACAGCTAACACTGCCCCCCAGCTTAGTGTCATCCGCAAACTTGGAGATGTTGCTTTCAATTCCCTCGTCCAGATCATTAATATAAATTGTAAATAGCTGGGGTCCCAGCACTGAGCCTTGCGGTACCCCACTAGTCACTGCCTGCCATTGTGAAAAGGACCCGTTTACTCCTACTCTTTGCTTCCTGTTTGCCAGCCAGTTCTCTATCCACATCAATACTGAACCCCCAATACCGTGTGATTTAAGTTTGTATCCTAATCTCTTATGTGGTACCTTGTCGAAAGCCTTCTGAAAGTCCAGATACAACACATCCACTGGTTCTCCCCTATCCACTCTACTAGTTACATCCTCGAAAAATTCTATAAGATTCGTCAGACACGATTTACATTTCGTAAATCCATGCTGACTTTGTCCAATGATTTCACCACTTTCCAAATGTGCTGCTATCCCATCTTTAATAACTGACTCTAGCAGTTTCCCCACTACCGATGTTAGACTAACTGGTCTGTAATTCCCCGTTTTCTCTCTCCCTCCCTTCTTAAAAAGTGGGGTTACGTTTGCTACCCTCCAATCCTCAGGAACTACTCCAGAATCTAAAGAGTTTTGAAAAATTATCACTAATGCATCCACTATTTCTGGAGCTACTTCCTTAAGTAATCTGGGATGCAGCCTATCTGGCCCTGGTGATTTATCGGCCTTTAATCCATTCAATTTACCCAACACCACTTCCCGACTAACCTGGATTTCACTCAGTTCCTCCATCTCCTTTGACCCGCGGCCCCCTGCTATTTCCGGCAGATTATTTATGTCTTCCTTAGTGAAGACGGAACCAAAGTAGTTATTCAATTGGTCTGCCATATCCTTGTTCCCCATGATCAATTCACCTGTTTCTGACTGCAAGGGACCTACATTTGATTTAACTAATCTCTTTCTCTTCACATATCTATAAAAACTTTTGCAGTCAGTTTTTATGTTCCCTGCCAGTTTCCTTTCATAATCTATTTTCCCTTTCCTAATTAAGCCCTTTGTCCTCCTCTGCTGGTCTCTGAATTTCTCCCAGTCCTCTGGTATGCTGCTTTTTCTAGCTAATTTGTACGCATCATCTTTTGCTTTGATACTATCCCTGATTTCCCTTGTTATCCACGGATGCACTACCTTCCTTGATTTATTCTTTTGCCAAACTGGGATGAACAATTTTTGTAGTTCATCCATGCAGTCTTTAAATGCCTTCCATTGCATATCCACCGTCAACCCTTTTAGAACTAATTGCCAGTCAATCTTGGCCAATTCACATCTCATACCCTCAAAGTTACCTTTCTTTAAGTTCAGAACTGTTGTTTCTGAATTAACAATGTCACTCTCCATCCTAATGAAGAACTCAACCATATTATGATCACTCTTGCCCAAGGGGGCACGCACAACAAGTCTGCTAACTAACCCTTCCTCATTACTCAATACCCAGTCTAGAATAGCCTGCTCTCTCGTTGGTTCCTCTACATGTTGGTTTAGATAACTATCCCTCATACATTCCAAGAAATCCTCTTCCTCAGCACCCCTGCCAATTTGATTCACCCAATCTATATGTAGATTGAAGTCACCCATTATAACTGTTTTGCCTTTGTTGCACGCATTTCTAATTTCCTGTTTGATGCCATCCCCAACTTCACTACTACTGCTAGGTGGCCTGTACACAACGCCCACCAGCGTTTTCTGCCCCTTAGTGTTTCGCAGCTCTACCCATACCGATTCCACATCCTCCAAGCTAATGTCCTTCCTTTCCACTGCGTTAATCTCCTCTCTAACCAGCAACGCTACCCCACCTCCTTTTCCTTTCTCTCTATCCCTCCTGAATATTGAATATCCCTGGATGTTCAGCTCCCAGCCTTGGTCACCTTGGAGCCATGTCTCCGTGATCCCAACTATATCATAATCATTAATTGCTATCTGCACGTTCAACTCATCCACCTTATTACGAATGCTCCTTGCATTGAGACACAAAGCCTTCAGGCTTGTTTTTACAACGCTCTTACCCCTTATACAATTATGTTGAAAAGTGGCTTTTTGATTTTTGCCCTGGATTTGTCTGCCTGCCACTTTTACCTTTCACCTTGCTACCTATTGCTTCCGCCCGCATTTTACACCCCTCTGTTTCTCTGCTCACCCATTTAAGAACCCCACCACCTCTTATTCTCTGTTTATTATTGTTTTCTTCTTTCCCCCCTACATGTTGGGTCTGAGTGCTTTCCTTCTCTGCCTCCTGCCTCACACACTGTCTAATAGCATTCTCTATTTGAGTCCCTCCCCCCAACCATTCTAGTTTAAAGTCTCCCCAGTAGCCTTTGCAGATCTCCCCGCCAGGATATCAGTCCCCCTCAGGTTCAAGTGCAACCCATCCTTTTTGTACACGGGAGGGGACAGCATGGGCTAGCAGAATTGGGAGAATTCAATGTTCAAGCCCCCAGGATGTAGACTGCCCAAGCGGAATATGAGGTGCATTTCCTCCAATTTACGGTGTTGCTCGCTGTGGCCATGGAGGAGACCCAGGACAGAGAGGTCAGATACGGAATGGGAGGGGGAGTTGAAGTGCTGAGCCACTCGAGAACTGTTGCTCTACAATTCTGAGAACAATGTTATGTGCCCTGTTTCTTTCCTTTTGCTCTACCTATTGTACTTGAGTTTGGCTTGATTGTACAGTAGCCCCTCATTATAACGGACCACAGTAGGGGGAATGGTGTCTGTTATTGCCGATTGTCCGCTATAAGCGTGTAATGGTTTGTTCCCCATTGCCATCACTGCCTGGGTGCTGGGTCAGAATCCTGGAGCCCCATCACTGAGAGCTCAGTGAGACCGCCCTCACCACACGGAACACAGTGGCACAAGAAGGCATCTCATCTAGCGCAGCTGGGGAGCGGCAATAACCACCGCCCCTGCTACTGATTAACCCATTCAGAGATCGAGAGCAAAATGGGAAGTCTGGGGCGTTGGAGTGATGGGGTGAAGAAATCCTGTTCCGCTCTAACTGAGATTCCCACGACCAACCGCCTCCAGTGTGAAAGGTCATCAACCTTAACTTCCAAAGGCACTAAGCTGCCTAACTTGCTGAGTGTACAAAGTACTGACAGCTAAAAAAAAATATTTTTATGGCAAGCTGATAATACTAAAGGCTGTTTGTTACATTGTTTAACTGAGTTAAGTGTCGATGGAAGCGATTGCTTGTCAATTTCAATGCCATGTCAATTTCAAAAGCCTGCAGCAGTATTCTTAAAGAGACAGTCCACTATAACTGAAATCTGTTATAAAGAGGTCTGGTTGGGTGTACTGTCGAAGTATAGTATTATCTGACTTGTTTGGATAGCATGTAAACAGTGTTCTTCACTTGACAATAATAAATTAAAACCTACCCAGACTGGTACAGCAATTCCAACACACAGGAACACAGGGAATGGTGGATTCAGCAGGGCCCATCATGGGCACAGTCCTCCCTACCACCAAAAGCCTTTTTCAGGCCTAGCCTGGAGAATGCAGCATTTATCATCAAACATCCCCACCACCCTTCCTTGTCACTGCTACTGTTGGGCAGGGGGTACACAACTGATGTTTCACAACACCACTATATGAGCCAGGGCTGCCAACATTGGGTGAGAGTTGGGAGTGAGAAATTGCGAGAGACCAAGCCCGAGGGAGCATAGCGACCAGGGGGGAGGGGGGGGGGGAGGAGGGTGTACAATATGATGCATACTGTAGCAAGTCTTTTAACTTGAATGTAACATATATGCTTTAAATTGGATTAGCTATGAATAAGGTTAGACTAAATTACATTCCTAATTACATTCCACAGTAGAGCCCAGGCTCTGATCAACACGTGCAGCACATGACTGATCTTAGTATATTCATGTATGGAAATCAGATTATAATCAAACACGGCCCATGTTGACCAACCTGGGTTTCACTGCACACCTGGTACTACTCCTGACCCTGACTCCAGTTGCATACCTTCTCTCATTCCTGACCCTGACATTCTCTCATTCCTGACCCTGAGTCCAGCCTTACACCTGCCCCCCCCTTATTCTACCCTGATCATAGCTGCTTACCTGCTTAGGTTCCCAGTGCTGAACACTCCCCTGGTCCCAGCTTTGACTGCACACATAGTACTATTCCAGACCTTGACTCTGGATGCACACTTGGCCTTGCTCCTAGCCCCTCTGCACTGGCAATATATCAGGCCCTCACATAAAGCCCCATATCTGACCCCCTGGACTTAACCTATTACGTTCAAGTCCACAGGTGCTTATCTAATGCAGTAATCGTTTTTGGGGCACTTCACAGACCAAATCATCTATAACAAAATTTGCTACATCCATTGGCTTCCTTGTTATCTAACATTTGTCAAAGAAGTCATCAAATTATACTCACTCAGCTGTATAAGTATTCTGTTACCATTTCTTTCATTTTCCTAATAAACTGTCCTGAAGTAATTTTCACCCCCAATATTTTCAGTATTTTGCTGTCTTCCTCTCAGTTGGGACTTTTCAGAAATGCTAAGTCCAATAACTATATATTTAAGCAATATTATTCTATTAAATGTGATCTTGAGAGTACATATTTTCTGTGGTATCCATGACACAACAATGATAAAAATATCTTTGTTTTGATTGCACCTACCAACATACATACTGTGGCGGTCCCTGGGGGGTAGGCCACTCCTTAGATCATCCCCCTCGCCGAGTGAGGGACAGGGGCACTGGTCTGCCACGGGGTTTCCAGACGACCCTGGATTTAGTGCTCTCGAGGTGTGTGTGTGGTGTACTCTCGCTGTTGGGATTAAAAGTCTACTGATTGAACCCACCTGGCGTCTGGCCTTTTTCTGACCTCGTGCAGGCCGCTACACTGGTGACCCCACGCCATCCATCACGCGTCGTGATGGATAATAACGCCGTTGCGTTGAAGCTCCCTACTCTGTGGACCGAAGAACCTGACATCTGGTTCCAGCAGGCAGAGACACAGTTTGTTGTGAGAGGTATTACGGCAGATGAAACTAAGTATTATTACGTGGTTGGCGCGCTTGAGCAAGTGACTGCGAGGCGAGTTAAGCCTTTCCTCAAGAACCCCCCGGTAGCAAACAAAAATGGGGGCCTTAAGGAATTCCTTATCAGGAGGTTTGGCCTAGGTGACTCCGAGCAGGCTGCTCGGATTTTCAGAATGGAAGGCCTGGTTGACCGCCGGCCGTCTGCCCTCCTGGAGGACATGCTACCCCTAATGGGGGACCATGAACCTTGTTTTCTGTTTAAATACGCCTACCTGCCACAGCTACCGCCCGACATCTGCATGCAGCTCGCCAGGAATCCATTTACAGACATGCGGGCGCTGGGTGAACAAGCCGACGAACTGTGGATGAACCGCCATCAGAACCAGGATGCGCTGACCGTCCTTCGGTCATTCCTGACCCTGAGTCCAGCCTTACACCTGCCCCCCCCCCTTTTGGAGGCTCAGAGCAGGCCGGGACCGATATCGACCGCGTCTCCACTGCTCCCAGTCGGCCCCCGCGGCAAAATCCGGCCGCCATTGCGCATTCCACGGCAGGCACGTCCTTCCAGGATGGCCAGCCTGCAGTTCCACCCAACACCACCAGAGGTCGCTGCTGTCCAAACCAGCCAAATTCGTCTGCAGTTCCACCAGACACCAGCAGAGGGGGTTGGTGCTATTACCACCGTTGCTGGGGAGCTGCAGCCAGGCAATGTCGCTCACCTTGTTCATTCCCGGGAAACGAAAGGGCCGGTCGTCAGTGATTCCTTCGGCGGCCGGCAAAATTCATCGCGTCTTCGCTTGGGATCGCCGCACTGGAGGTCGATTCCTCGTGGACACTGGTGCAGAAGTGAGCGTTCTGCCTCCCTCCATAACTGACATCCGTGCGGGCAAACGAGGCCCCCTCCTCACCGCGGCGAACGGGAGTGCTATTCGCACCTTCGGGTTTCGCACCCTCAACTTTGGCCGCAGCTCCTTTTCATGGAAGTTCGTCATTGCTGACGTTTCCCAGACGCTGCTGGGCGCCGACTTCCTTCGAGCCCATTCACTGCTCGTGGATGTCAAGCGGCGGCGCCTGATAACACTCTGTCACGCTGGAGCCGGTTTTCCTCTGCATTGGGGATCCTGTATCACGCCCTGATGCCCCCGTCGTCCATGGACGCGACTTTCGCGCGCATCCTGGCAGATTTTCCAGACATCCTGGAACCCCAGTTCCGCTCCTCCACCCCCAAGCACGGGGTGGAGCACCATATCCCTACTACTGGCCCGCCTGTGCACGCCCGGGCGTGTCGTCTCGCGCCAGACAAGCTTCGTCTTGCTCGGGGGGAGTTCCGCCTAATGGAGGCGATGGGCATCGTGCGTCCCTCTGATAGCCCATGGGCGGCACCGCTCCACATGGTCCCTAAGGCAGACGGGGGCTGGCGCCCGTGTGGGGATTACCGTCGCCTGAATGATGTGATCGTCGCCGACAGGTACCCAGTCCCGCACATTCAGGACTTCAATGCCCATCTGGCTGGAGCATCCATATTCTCCAAGGTGGACCTCGTGCGAGGGTACAATCAAATTCCGGTCCGCCCCGACGATATTCCGAAGACGGCCATTATTACACCATTTGGTCTATTCGAATTTGTAAAGATGCCGTTTGGGTTAAAGAACGCTGCGCAGGCCTTTCAGCGGCTTATGGACTGTGTGTGCCGCGGCCTGGACTTCGTCTTCGTGTACTTGGATGACATACTCGTGGCCAGTCGCTCGCAGCAGGAGCACTGAATCCACCTCCGTCAGCTGTGTCAGCGCCTCAGCGACTTCGGTTTGGCCATCAACGCGTCCAAGCGCCGTTTCGGGGTGACGTCTATCGACTTCCTTGGCCACCACGTGACTCCACAAGGGGTGGTGCCTCAGCCGGTCAGGGTGGACGCTATCCGCAGGTTCCCCCTTCCGACCACAGTTAGGGGCCTACAAGAATTCGTGGGGATGGTCACTTTCTACCACCGCTTCCTGCCGGCAGCGGCCGCAGTCATGCATCAGCTTTTCCAGCTGATTGCTGGTCATCGCAGGGAGGTTGAGTGGTCTGCGGAAGCATCAGCGGCATTCGAAAGGGCTAAGCAGCCACTGGCTGAAGCCACGATGCTCGTCCACCCACGGGAGGACGCCCCGACCGCCCTGACGGTAGACGCTTCTGAGGTTGCGGTTGGGGCAGTGTTGGAGCAGCTCGTTGATGGATACTGGCGGCCACTCGCCTTCTTCAGCAGGCATCTCAGTGGTGCTCAGCGCCGTTACAGCGCCTTCGACCGCGAGCTCCTTGCCCTATATCTCGCCGTACGCCATTTCCGCTACTTCCTCGGGGGGAGGCCATTTACTGTATTTACGGACCACAAGCCACTAACCTTCGCGTTCGCCAAGGTTTCAGACCCGTGGTCTGCCCGGCAGCAGAGGCAGTTGGCGTATGTGTCCGAATACACCACCTCCATCCGGTTCGTTGAGAGCAAATTCAACAGAGTGGCCGATGCCTTATCCGGGTTTTTGCCTCCCCCAGGAGATCACGCGGTTCTTGGGGTGGAGAGGGGTGATAGCGGTATAAAGGGGAGGGTAGTGTCTTGTGTTCTGTGTCTTGTGTCTACTGTTTGTGGGTAGGGGTGTCTGTTTGGTGTTCAGCCATGAGCGAGTGGCGGTGCGGGCTCGATGGGCCTGGTGGTCTGCTCTCGCACCTGCTTTCTATGTTTATCGAGACCTGCAGTCCACGCGGTTCTACAAGTCGCTGAGGGGATCAATTATTCTGCCCTAGCAGCCGGTCAGCTGGTCGACGAGGAGATGTCCGCTTATCGTACGGCAGTTTTGGGCCTGCAGTTGGAGGACGTTGTCTGTGGTCCTGGGGGTGCAACGTGCTGTGCGATGTCTCCTCTGGAGTTCCGCGACCCATCGTCCCCATCGCCTGGCGGCGCAGGGTGTTTGAGGTGCTCCATGGGCTTGCGCATCCCTCCATTCGGGCAACAACGGCCCTGGTATAGTATTTTTTTTAATTTTTTTTTTAATGACCACACAGCCAAGCTGGTGGAATTTTGGGTTGTCAGCAGCGATACAATAATAAGAACACACAACCACAATAAAAAAAATGTAACACAAACATCCACCACAGCATTCAACACTGTGGTGGAAGGCACAAAAATTTGGCCAATCCTCCTCCATTTCCCCTCCGTGGACAGGACCAGAGTCCAGAGTCAGTCCAGGATCGGGTCTTCCTCACCGGAGACCGCGGCTTTAAGTTGTTGTAGGCCGCAGGCCGGCTGTCGAGATTTAAAGACTCCGCCGCAGCCAGAAGCACCGTAGACTGCAGGGCCGGCGGTCGAAGCTCCCTTGCAGGGGTGTTGGTAAGTCCATGCCGGCCCCGCGGTAGAAGTTGACCGCGGGCCGGCAGTGATGGCTTCTTCTTCTTCCCCCGGGTCCCCCACGAGGGATCCCGGGCTGTAGACGCCGCACCAGCTGGAGCTCCGCAGACTGCGACTTCAGGCTGTGACTTCAGGCTGCCGGCTGCCCCGGGCCAGCGAAACGGAGCGCTCCCCTCCAGCGAGCCCCAACGAGGGTTCACCCGCTCCACGCCGAGAGTCCACGTGCGCCCGCCGCTGAAGCCCCGGGCGCGTCTCCGGGAAAGGCCGCGCCGATCCTTGATGTTAGGCCACGGGGGAGGCGACCTGGAAAAAGTCGCCTCTCCATGGAGGAGGCGACCGAAGCGGTTTCCCCCTTACCCCCCCACACCTCCCCCCACACAAGACACACAAAGAAACATTAAATACACACTTCAAAACATACTAAAAAACAAAAAGAAGTTGAAAAAACTGACGCGCTGCTGACATGACCGCTGCCCAGAGCAGCGCCCCCTACCATGGTAGCCTCCCGCTTCATGTGGCACGGGCTGCGGAAGGAGGTTGGACACTGGGCGCGCACTTGCATCCCGTGCCAGACAGCCAAGGTGCAACGACACGTGCGCGCGCCGTTGCAGGAGTTCCCCATTCCTCGGCAGCGTTTCGACCACATTCACGTGGACATCGTGGGGCCGCTGCCGTCGACCCAGGGCATGACCTACCTATTCACCGTTGTGGACCGCTTCACGCGGTGGCCTGAAGCCATTCCGAAACCAAATTCTGCAACGACCACTTGTGCTCGAGCCTTGGTGGCGCACTGGATCGCCCGTTTCGGTGTGCCACTGGACATAACTTCCGACCGGGGGTCTCAGTTCACGTCGGAACTGTGGTCAGCCATGGCACGCCTCCTGGGTGTTCGTCTGCACCACACGACGGCGTAACATCCGCAGGCGAACGGCCTGGTGGAGCGGTTTCACCGTCAACTTAAGGATGCCCTGAAAGCACGGCTGAATGATCCGGACTGGATGGACGCTCTGCCGTGGGTTTTGCTGGGGATCCGCACTGCACCAAAAGAGGACTTGGCCTCCTCCTCCGCCGAGTTGGTGTATGGGTCTCCGTTGACGGTGCCCGGGGAGTTCATCCCGTCGGCACGTGGCCAGGTGGAGCAGCCTTCGGACGCTCTGCAACGTCTTCGGCAGACGGTGGGAAGTTGGCGCCGGTGCCGTCTCGTCATGGGTCCTTCCGTCCGCACGTTCCGTCTGCCCTGGAGGACTGCCAGTTCGTTTTCCTGCGCAGGGATGCGCATCAGACACCTCTCCAGCGGCCGTACGAGGGTCCCTTCTGGGTCCTGGAGCATGGCTCATCCTCTTTCGTCCTGGACATGGGGGGTCGGCATGAGACTGTTTCAGTTGCGCGGCTGAAGCCAGCACATATTGATATTGATCAGCCGGTGCTGGTAGCGCGGCCCCGTAAGCGAGGGCGGCCTCTGTCTAGGGTACCTCCTTCTCAGGTTACTCCGTCCCCTGCACCTGTTGGTCAGTCGCCTGTTCCGGGGCCGGGCATGGTGTGTACCCGCGCTGGCCGCCGTGTACGCCCTCCTGTCCGTTTCGTGTCTCGGGTACTTGGGGGGGTGTCCTGTGGCGGTCCCTGGGGGGTAGGCCACTCCTTAGATCATCCCCCTCGCCGAGTGAGGGACAGGGGCACTGGTCTGCCACGGGGTTTCCAGACGACCCTGGATTTAGTGCTCTCGAGGTGTGTTTGGTGTACTCTCGTTGTTGGGATTAAAAGTTTACTGATTGAACCCGCCTGGCGTTTGGCCTTTTTCTGACCTCGTCCAGGCCGCTACAATACATTATTATATAACAGTTAATATGTACCGAGGGCAAATTTTTGTTCCAATGCTCCCCATTCCCAATTACTTTTACATTGAAGTGATTGAAATCCAAGTGAAGTTTAAATGGCATCATAAAAGTCAAACCTCCAGAATGGATGATATTCATTACGTGGTTGGTTGGGTTCAGTATCAGTACAATTACTATATTAAACTTTGAATCTTCAGATGTCCTGGTTCAAGCTAAAACTAAAGAAAATAATAACCTCCTCACACATTCCACTGCAAGTATCTCCGTCACTCCTTTAAAATATTCCCCTTCTTTGAACAAGCTCTTAAATATCGCATCTGAATCAGTTCCCATCTGATTACACTCCTTGAGGATGTTCATCTACGTGTTGAATTAATAAAACAACGAGATTGGGGACATTTCTATTCAACCTGTCAAAGGAATTTAGGGGGAGGGGGGGGGGGTTAGAAATAGTCAGTGAGGTAAACAAACATAATAATTGAGTGGCAAATGACAATAGTGCTACCTTCCCAATATTTAACTGAAGGAAATAATGGGTTAACGGAGCTGTATGTTGTGACAGACAGCCTGACACCTTGCATGTCATTTTAATATTACACTTATCCCATCCCCCGGGATATTCCAGATTCATAAATTAAGGTTTTGTCAACTAATTACAAATCAGGCTAATTACAAATCAATAACATTAGCCGACTCTGAAACATGAAGCACTGAGCATTGGGATCCAGACATCATGGACAACTGGCCTCAGTTCCCCGCTCACATCTGGCACTGTTCTACATCTGAACCAGGGGCCGCGGAGCGTTTTTGAAAGTGGGGAGGCTGAGCGATCACTGATCACTGGCTTTGGGGGTACCCGGTGAGGGGGTGGAGCAAAAGAGTGGGGAGAGGGTGTGGAAGTGGGGGGTCCCCCCTCCCAGGTTAGGGACTTTTTGAAATTTGATGTATTAAAATCATGTTTTAGTGCAATGTAGAAGTATGATTTCAATGTTTTTTGTATGAATTATTTTTAAGAGGTAACTTTTTAAGGGGTAACTTATTCCACACAAAGGGTGGTGGGTGTATGGAACAAGCTGCCAGAGGAGGTAGTTGAGGCAGGGACCATCCCAACATTTAAGAAACAGTTAGACTGATATATGGATTGGGCAGGTTTGGAGGTATGGACCAAAAGCAGGTAGCGTAGCTGGGACATGTTGGTGGGTGTGGGCAAGTTGGGCCGAAGGGCCTGTTTTCACATTGTATCCACCATGCATGAATGCTTCAAAATCAAGTGATTGAGTTTTATTGCCATATACTCAAGCATAGAAACATAGAAAATAGGTGCAGGAACAGGCCATTCGGCCCTTTGAGCCAGCACTGCCATTCAATATGATCATGGCTATTCATCCAAAATCAGTACCTCTTTCCGGGTTTTTTCCCCATGTCCCTTGATTGCATTAACCCCAAGAACTAAATGTAACTCTCTCTGAAAAACATCCAGTGAATTGGCCCGCACTGCCTTCTGTGGCAGAGAATTCCATAGATTCAGAACTCTCTGGTGAAGAAAGTTTGTCCTCATCTCAGTCCTAACTGGCCTACCCTTTATTCTTAAACTGTGACCCCTGGTTCTGAACTCCCCCAACATTGTGAACATTTTTCCTGCAGTTACAGTAAGTGAAAATCTAGCAGGCAAGCAGGGTGCTTTCTCCAACCACTCCCATTTGAAGTCCACTATCTTCCACCGTTTCTACCCAGTGCTTGGTACTTACTTCCAGCAGCCATTGGTTGTCCTCCAGGATGCACCGAGCCACAGCCTGATCCATGCTGATCACCTGGGAGAATTTGGCACAGAGACTTTCAAAGCGACGCCGCCGATGGCCCGGGACTCTTGCACTGAGGCGGCTCCATGGCCGGAGTTGCAGTGAGCAACTCGCCACCCCAGAAAACACTCGCCAGCCCAGAAAACACTCGCCATCCCAGCAAACACTCGCCATCCCCGCTTCCCGTCCGCATCTGTCCCCGCCGCTGCTTCTGCTTCCAACTCCCGTGGCCCATGCAGTTGATATTAGTTTTGAAATTTTCGTTGATCACAGAATTTCTCACGACAGAGAGTGAGAAATTTGTGATCAGCATGAGAATTTGGCAAAATGCGTGATTCTCATGCTCGCTCAATGCACGGGAGTTGGCAGCCCTGCCTCAATATCCCCCTATCTCCCCCACTCTCTCCTCTCTCCCTCTCTTTCTCTCCACTCTCTCCCTCCCACCTCACTCTACCCCCTCTCTCTCGCCCCTCTTCCGCTCTCTCTCCTTACCCCCTCTCTCCCCCATCTCCCCTCCCTCTCTCACCCCCTCTCCCTCTTCTCTCTCCCCCCTCTCTCTCCTTTCTTCCCCTCTCCATTTTCTCTCCCCCCTCTTTCTACCCCTCTTCCCTCACCTCACTCTCCCCTCTCTCGCCTCCTCTCTCCTCTCTCTCTCTTCCCCCTCTCCCTCCCACCTCACTCTCACCCTCTCTCCCCTTCTCTTTCCCCTAACTCTCTCTCCCCTCACTTTCCCCTAACTCTCTCCCCCTCTCTTTCTCCCTCCTTCTCTATCTCCCCCTCTATATCCCTCTCTCTCTCCCCCTCTTGCTCTCTGCACTCTCCCCTCTTTCTCCCCCTCTCTCTCGCCTCTCTCCCCTCTCCCCCATTTCTCCCTCCCACCTCACTCTCCCCTTGCCCTCTCTCTCCCCTTTCCCCTGTCTCTATCTCCTCTTTCCCTTTGCCTTCCTCTCCCTTTCCCCCGTTTCTCTCTTCCCCCCTCTCTCCCTTCTCTTTTACCACCCCTCTCTCTTCCCCTTCCCTCTCCCCTCCCCTCTCTCCTCTCTCTCTTTCTTGGGCCCAATTGGTCCATACTGATCAAGTTGGCATTCTGCATGCGCAGGGACTGGCCACAGTTCTCAGGTCGGCTCGCCTGCCCCGACCCCGTGAAAACGAATTGAAAAAAAATACGCGTTTTTTCTGGTTACGGGCCGTGTGCCCGTAGTCCGAACCTGTCCTAGATGTTTGGCCTAATTGTGGTCGTCGTCGTTCCCCCCCATGTTCTACAACTGATTCACCTGGTTAGTTCCATCTCCGGCTGCTTCATGTTGTCGGCAACTGCACATTCCACCAAAAGAGAAGAGAAGAGACGCGACGTCACACAGCCGTCAACCGACGCGCTTCCCCAGACCGGACAGATCGCGCTGGCATGTGGCGCAAAGGGACAAACTGCGCAGGGACTGAACTCAACGTGAGGGCTTGAGAATTGGCTCCAAGGCGTGATTCTCACGCTGAAAGCGTGAGAGTTGGCAGCCCTGATATGAGCAGATATATTTACAACAAAAGACCACCAGGGGAGATGGCAGCCCTGCCGGCAGTCTGTTTGTTTTTTCTTTCCTTTTGGTATTTTTTAGTTTGTTAAAAGTTGGTTTTAATGTTCTTCGGTTTGTTTTATGTGGGGGAGGGGAGAGGAGATCGGGGGAAACTTTTTTTCAAGTTCCTACCTTCCCGGAGATGTGATCAATTTTCGGATCACATTCTCTGGGCTCTGCAGCCTACCATCACTGGAGCTGGAAGCCTCCTCGGACTGTTGTGAGCCCCACCGCGGGGCACGGACTGAACATCGGAGCGGATCCCTTGCCTGGGATCGTTCCCACCGCGACCACTGTGGACTTACCATCAAGGGCTCGCAGTCTCGGGAGAGGCTAGTCGGGAGCTCCAACGTCGCAAAAGGTTCGACCAGCCCCGACGCGAGGTTCGATCGCCCGGCGCGGGGGAGCTGACATTCTCCTGATGCAGGAGCTGATCGCCTCGACGCGGAGGGCCCGAACGCCGCCGGCTACGGGAGTCAAGACAATCCCGCCAACGGAGGGCTCGAGGCCCACGACCGAGGAAGAACAAAAGGAAGGACTTGAACTTTATTTCGCCTTCCATCACAGTGAGGAATGTGTAGGAGTCACTGTGGTGGATGTTCATGTTAAAATGTGTTTTTGAGTGATCTGTTGCTTTTAATTGTATGACTGACCTGGCCAATGAAATTCCTCATATGTTGCAAAACATACTTGGCGAATAAAGTGTGATTCTGATTCTGAACTTTTATAAAGCATTTGGACAGACATATGGATTGGAAGGACGAGAGGGGTATGGGCCAAATGAGACTCGCCCAGTATGCCAACTACCTTGGTGTGGGCAAGATGTGCCAAAAGCCTATTCTGTGACACCTGTCCTGGTTCTGAGGCACAGCAGGGAAGGGTGAAGTCAGACTATAGTGATATAGTTAGAGCAACTGATATTCTTCGAGCAGCTTGTGGTCAAGCCTACTAGGGTAATTCTGGATTTAGCGTTGTGTAATGAACCAGATTTGAATAGGGAATTTAAGGTAAAGGAACTCCAAGCAAGTCGTGGCCATAATATGTTAAAATTGAACCGGCAGTTTGAGAGAGAGAAGATTAAATCAGATGTGTCGGTATTACTTCTTGATATCACAGAAGACAAACTATCCACTGACATCTACCATAAACCCACTGACTCCCATAGCTATCTAGACTACACTTCTTCCCACCATGCTTCCTGTAAAGACTCTATCCCCTATTCCCAATTCCTCCATCTATGCTGCATCTGTGCCCTAGATGAGGTGTTCCATACCAGGTCATCGAAGATGTCCTCATTTTTTATGGAACGGTGGTTCCCCTCTTCCATTATAGATGAGGCCCTCAGTAGGGTCTCCTCGATATCCCGCAGCTCCGCTCTTGCTCCCCCTCCCCCATTCGTAACAGGGACAGAGTCCACGTTGTCCTCACCTTCCACCCCATCAGCCGTCGCAAACAACAAATAATCCTCCGACATTTTCGCTACCTCCAACGGGATCCCACTACTGGCCACATCTTCCCATCTCCACCCCTTTCTGCTTTCCGCAGTGACCGTTCTCTCCGCAACTCGTGGTCAACTCGTCCCTTCCCACCCAAACCATCCCCTCCCTAGGCATCTTTCCCCTGCAATCGCAGGAGATGCAACACCTGTCCATAAACCTCCCCCCTCGAATCCACCCAAGGACCCCGAGGCAGGTGAGGCAGAGGTTCACTTGCACCTCCTCCAACCTCATCTACTGTATCCGCTGTTCCAGGTGTGGACTCCTATATCGGCGAGACCAAGCACAGGCTCGGCGATCATTTCGCTGACCACCTCCCCTCAGTCCGCCTAAACCTACCTGATCTCCCGGTTGCTCAACACTTTAACTCCCCTCCCATTCCCACACTGACCTTTCTGACCTGGGCCTCCTCCATTGTCAGAGTGAGGCCCAGCACAAATTGGAGGAACAGCACCTCATATTTCGGTTGGGCAGTTTATTCCCCAGCGGTATGACCATTGACTTTTCCAACTTCAAGTAGCCCTTGCTTTCCCTCTCTCTATCCCCTCCCCCTTCCCAATTCTCTGACCAGTCTTACTGTCTCCTACTACATTTTATCTGTTTGCTTTGTTGTTACCTTTTCCCAACTAACAATGATCTATTCTACCTTTTCCTTGAACTCCATTCCCTTTGTCCTGTTTTCACATCTAACACTACCTTATCTATACACTTCTTTATCTATGCACTGCCCACTCCCCTGACATCAGTCTGAGGATGGGTCTCGACCCGAAACGTCACCCATTCCTTCTCTCCAGAGATGCTGCCTGTCCCGCTGAGTTACTCCAGCATTTTGTGTCTAATGTCGGTATTACTGTTGGGTAACGGTAACTACAGAGGCATGAGGGAGGAGCTGGCTAAAGTTAATTGGAAAGGGATCCTGATGGTGGAACAGCAATGGGCACAGGACTTTTTGGAAATAATTCGGAAGACGCAGGATTTTTCTGAAGAAAGATTTTATGGGTGAATGAGGCGACTGTGGCTGATAAAGGAAGTCAAAGACAACGTAAAAGTAAAAGAGATGGCATATAACATTGCAAAGATTAAAACAACAGAAGGCAACTACAAAAGGTAATAAGGGGAGGAAAGATAAAATATGAAGTTAAGCTAGCCAATAATATAAGAGGAGTGCAGGATAGCAAAAGTTTCTTCACATACAGAGAGTAAAAGAGCAGCCAGAGTGGACGCTGGACCGCTGGAAAAGGATGCTGGAGATGTTAATGGGGAATAAACAAATAGCGGATGATTTGAATATTTTTGCATCAGGGTTCACTGTAGAAGACACCAGTAACATGCCAGAAATTCAAGGGTCAGGGAGCAGAAGTTGGTGGAGATGCTATTACGAAGGAAAAGGTGTTTGGCAAACTAAAAGGTATGAAGGTGGATAAGTCTCCCGGACCAAATGGACCACACCCCAGGCTTCCGAGAGAGATAGCTTTATAGATTGTGGATGCATTAGTTGTGATCTTTCAAGAATCACGAGAATCAGGAGTGGTCCCAGAGGATTGGAAAATTGTAAGTGTTCAAGAAGGCTGCGAGGCAAAAGTGAGAATATTGAAGGTAGGTTTCAATGGATGGGAGATTTTAGAGCCCACTATTAATGATGTCGTTTCTGAGTACTTAGAAGCACATGATAAAATAGGCCAAAGTCAGCATTGTTGGAATTCTTGGAGAATGTAAATAGCAGAATAGACAAAGGAAAGTTAGTGGGTGTTCGATTTTCAGAAGGCCTTCAATAAATTGCCGTAAATGAGGTTGCTAAACATGATGAGAGAATCCCTACAAATGTGAGGTGATGTATTCTGGAACTCAAATACACCAGTAGGATATCTACAGTAAAGAGTTGGGCACTGAAGTATGCTGATGGACTGAAAGAACTTGGTGCTCAACTCCATAGTTCCTGAAAAGTAGCAATACTGTTAGATAAGGTGGTGACGAAGGCATCTGGCATGCTTGTCTTAATTAGCCATGGCCTAGATCAGAAGAATATGCACCATTGTCATGTTATGTTGTAATTTACAAGACTTTAAGCTGTATGTGGAGTATTGTGTGTAATTCTGATCCCGACAGTATAGAAAGTGTGTGACTGCTGAACAGGGTGCAAAGGAGATTGAGTTTAAATTGAGTCTGAAGAAGAGTCTCGACCTGAAACATCACCCATTACTTTTCTCCAGAGATGCTGCCTGTCCCGCTGAGCTACTCCAGCTTTTTGTGCCTATTTTGAGTTTAGTTTAGAGATACAGCACAGAAACAGGCCCTTTGGCCCACCAAGTCTGCACCGACCAGTGATCTCCGTACACTAACACTATCCTACACACAATAGGGACATTTTACAATTCTTACCAAAGCCAATTAACCTACAAACCTGTATGTCTTTGGAGTGAAGCCTTCCGTGGTATCGCGGCTGTTGTTGCGAAGTCGAGGCTGGAGCCTCGCAGGTCAGAGCCTGGACCTTGTGGGCCGGCGCTGGAACCTTGCGGGGCCAGGCCTTGCGTATCGGAGCCTGGACCTCATGGACCGGAGCCTCGCGAGTCGGCGGTGGAGCACGTGGCCATCAGTGCCTGGGTCTGCGGAGCCAGCAGTTGGGGCCTGGGTCAGGGCCACGGAGTCATCCGGAGAGGACCCGGCGGCGTTCGTGGAGAGGTCAGTGTGGGGGTCGACGATGGCGCCGACCAACGGACAAGGACAGATACGTGGAGTGAGGACACCGTTGCCGAGCGAAGGAACAAAGGCCGTCGTGAGGAAGGGGGAAGAGCAACGGGGACCCGGCATGGGGGGACTGCTGTGAGGAAGGTGGTAGAACCCCCATGGTATTAGGGGTAGGGTGTTGACCTGGATAGAAAATTGGTTGGCAGAACGGAAGCAAAGAGTAGGAGTGAACGGGTCCTTTTCAGAATGGAAGGCAGTGGCGAGTGGAGTGCCACAAGGCTCGGTGTTGGGGCCGCAACTGTTTATCATATATATTAATGATTCGGAAGAGGGAATTAGGAGCAACACTAGCAAGTTTGCGGATGACACAAAGCTGGGTGGCAGTGTGAACTGTGAAGAGGATGTTTGGAGGTTGCAGGGTGACCTGGACAGGTTGAGTGAGTGGGCAGATGTGTGGCAGATGCAGTATAATATAGATAAATGTGAGGTTATCCACTTTGGCGGCAAAAACAAGGGGGCAGATTATTATCTCAATGGGGTTAGGTTAGGTTAGGTAAGGGGGAGGTGTAGCGAGACCTGGGCGTCCTTGTACACCGGTCACTGAAAGTTGGCTTACAGGTACAGCAGGCCGTGAAGAAAGCTAATGGAATGTTGGCCTTCATAACAAGAGGATTTCAGTATAGGAGTAAAGAGGTTCTTCTGCTGTTGTATAGCGCTCTGGTGAGACCACATCTGGAGTATTGTGTACAGTTTTGGTCTCCTAATTTGAGGAAGGACATCCTTGTGATTGAGGCAGTTCACGAGATTGATCCCTGGGATGAAGACTGTCATATGAGGAAAGATTGAAAAGACTAGGCTTGTATTCACTGGAGTTTAGAAGGATGAGGGGTTATCTTATAGAAACATATAAAATTATAAAAGGACTGGACAAGCTAGATGTAGGGAAAATGTTCCCAATGTTGGGCGAGTCCAGAACCAGCGGCCACAGTCTTAGAATAAAAGGGAGGTCATTTAAGACTGAGGTGAGAAAAAAAATTTCCACCCAGAGAGTTGTGAATTTATGGAATTCCCTGCCAGAGGGCAGTGGAGGCCAAATCACTGGATGGATTTAAGAGAGAGTTAGATAGAGCTCTAGGGGCTAGTGGAGTCAGGGGATATGGGGAGAAGGCAGGCACGGGTTATTGATTGGGGATGATCACAATGAATGGCGGTGCTGGCTCGAAGGGCCGAATGACCTCCTCCTGCACCTATTTTCTATGTTTCTATAGAACAATGGACAATGGGGTGACTGCCGTGAAGAACAATGGAGGATCCGACGTGGGGGGATCGCTGTGAGGGAGGGGGAAAAACAAGGGGGAACTGATGCGGGGGGGGGGGGGGGGGGAGAGGGAATTTGTAACATTGTTAGCATCCTTTATAGGAGAGATTTTGCATACTTTGGCACGGTATGCAAGCAACAAATTTCACTGTGACGTCACATGTGAAAATAAAGTATTCAATTTAATTCAAAACTTTGGAGTGTGGGAGGAAACTAGAACACAGAGAAAACCCACGCAGTCACGGAGAAATAAACTCCGTACAGACAGCACCCGCGGTCATGAGCCCAGGTCTGGTGCTGTAAGGCAGTAACTCTACCGCTGCGCCACCAAGCCGCCCTGAACTGGAAGTTGCCTGGATTGGAGGCATTAGTTATGGGGATTAGCTTACTTTTAGTTTAGAGATACAACACGGAACCAGGCCCTTCGGCCTACCGAGTCCGCACTGACCAGCGATCCCCATACACTAACACTATCCTACACACTAGGGACAACGTACAATATTTACCGAAACCAATTAACTTACAAACCTTTACGTCTTTGAAGTGTGGGAGGAATCCGGAGCACCTGGGCAAAACCCACGCAGGTCAGAAGGAGAACATACAAACTCCGTATAGACAGCACCTGTAGTCAGGATCGAACATGGGTTTCTGGCGCTGTAAGGCAGCAACTCTACCGCTGAGCCACCGTGGTGCCCTAGCTGGGCCAGTTTTCCTTGGAGCAAAGGTGGCTGAAGGGGACCTGGTAGAGTTACAGGCAGTCCCTGGGTTATACAAGGGAACTGTCCATGAGCTGATTTCTGCATGTCAGAAACATCCGTTTGCGAAAGTTATCACTATAGTAACACATTGGGTGATGTTGTCTCACTCAACAAACACATACAACTGCAAGAGGAGGTGATGCGATTAGATAAAATTTCTATGTTGAAGAGGCATTTAGAGGTAACTGATCATGAAAGGCATGAAACGTCACAGACATAATGTAGACAAAACAGTGCAGATGGGGACAACATTCAACATGAATATGGTGGGTTGAAAAGCCCATTTCTGTACTCTGTAAGTCTTACCGAAAATGTGGGAAACTGTGTTTCCATTCCTGACATTCCTCCTCCAGCCTCTGTACACGTGAACATCTCTTCTCTTCAAACAGTAGTTCATCGATCTCAAAGAACATTTGTTGAACCTGCTGGGAGGCTGCATTCTCAAACTCCTGAGACATGATAAAAAAGAGTGCATTCAAGATTTCCAGCACTAATTAAATAGAATAGTAAAGAATTGCAGGTGTCCCCAGGAAACTATGGGTAAAAGGCTTAGGCATTGCACCACTACTCTCTGCCTAATAGCTCCTAAATGTTGCTATCATATCTTCTTCTACACTTCCCCGGCAGAGTGTTCTAGCCTGTGTAAAACACTTACCTTCTATATCCCCCCCTTACCTCAAAGCTATACACTCTAGTATTTGACATTTCCATCCACTGCCACCTTTGCCTCTCATAATTTTATATATTTCTATCAGATCACCCCTCAGCCTCCAATGTTCTCGAAAAACAATTCAATGTTGCCCTTACAGCTAATACTCTCTAATCCAGGCAACATTCAGATAAGCATTTCCTGCACCCTCTGGAGAGCCTCCACGTCCTTGCTGTAACGTGGCAACTAGAACTGCACATCAGTACCCAAAGTATGGCCTAAACAAAGTTTTATACAGATGCAACATGAATTGCCATTGTTTATACTCATTGGCCCAAAGATGCAGGCAGGTATGTGGCAGGTATACTTGGAACACTTACATTGTTCCCCCAGGAGAAGGTAGAGCTGCAGGCTGTGGAGAGTCTGGTTTCGGTGTAGCTGTTTGTTGCAGACCAAGGATGCCCAATATCAGCCAACAAGAGATGGCTACTGGTATCTTCCGAAATCTTGGACTCACTGCAAGATCATCAATTATCATCAATGCTAAGCAGTATACTGGAAAAATACCCCATACCGAAGGGCAAACACTCATTTCCAGAGGCCAGGGCTTTGGTTCCAGGCCAGCAGAATAGAACTACTTGAAAATCATATACAAGAAACAGAACCATCAGTAGACCTCATAGACCCCTTGAGGTTGCTCAAACATTTAATTAAATCACGGCCTATCTGCTTGTTGGCTTCATCTTCGCTCTTCTGGCTGATCATAGTGAGTGGATGGATGAGGAGACTTTACAAAGGTTGACCAAGGTAAGATTAGCTGCTTTTTCCTACTGGCAGGCTCCATAAGCAAAATGTAGCATACAAAAGGCAGGCAAGATCCAGCGTGGGCATTTTGAGAAAAGCTATTTTGACGTTGGAAGTGCTGGAGGTATTAATGCAGAGGCTCTGATGAGTAAGATTTTAGCGAGAAGACTGAGCAGTGACAAGGTAGAGTCTTCCTTCTTATTAAACTAGTACTAACTTCAGAGATAAGGGAGTCAGTGGGTCATATGCACCTCCTGTGAAATGTGGGAGATTAAGGAGAAGCTAAATGTCCCTGCAACTACATTTGTAGGTAGGGTGTCCAGTTGTAGCTCCTTACAGACTGCATCGATCGGTCAGAGCTGCAGTTTTGGACCTATCCTTCTTGAAATCATGCCACAGGATACAAAGTTGGCTTGGTGGTTGGTAGCAGAGGGTGGTTGTTCCTTTGTTGTTTGTCAAATATATGAATGAACAGGATGAGAATGTAGATGGAAAGATAAGTATGCAGGTAGACAAAAATGCTGGAGAAACTCAGCAGGTGAGGCAGCATCTATGAAGCGAAGGTAATAGGCAACGTTTTGGGTGGAGACCCGAAACGTTGCCTATTTCCTTTGCTCCATAGATGCTGCCTCACCCGCTGTGTTTCTCCAGCATTTTTGTCGAGACCCGAAATGTTGCCTATTTCCTTCGCTCCATAGATGCTGCCTCACCCGCTGAGTTTCTCCAGCACTTTTGTCTACCTTCGATTTTCCAGCATCTGCAGTTCCTTCTTAAACATGATAAGTATGCAGGTGACATAAAAACTGGAGGATAATGAAGAGCATTATCTAAGGCAGCGTTTTTCAAACTTTCTACTCTTGCGGAACCCTTGAAATAATTTTCATGTCTCAGGGAACCCCTGAGATGGGGGTTGCCGGGCCTGCCGCCATTTTGAGATCGTCATTTTGGCTTGCGTCACAACGGCGATCTCTGGCGTCACAACGGGGACCCGTCAGCTGCGTCTGCGCAGTTGGGGGTGGATTGCCGGGCCAGGATCGCCATTTTAACATCCAGGGTTGTGTATAGGTGAGTGCTACTGGGGGAATATCGCGTTGGGGAAGGGGGACCCAATGGGTGCACGCGTCACATGTGTCTCAGTCTCTGCTATAGCTACAAAGTGTTTCACTTTACGAATTTTGTTTCTGATGAAAAAGATTGCCTAACAAGCATTACTTTTATGACTGGTACTGACTTGGTACTAACTTACAGACGTAGGTGTATGGTGCCGGAGGATTGGCGTACTGCGCATGTTGTTCCATTGCTTAAAAAGGGTTCTAAGAGTAAACCTAGCAATCATAGACCTGTTAGTTTAACGTCAGTGGTGGGCAAATTAATCGAAAGGATACTTAGAGATAATATATATATAATCATCTGGATAAACAGGGTCTGATTAGGAACAGTCAACATGGATTTGTGCCTGGAAGGTCATGTTTGACTAATCTTCTTGAATTTTTTGAAGAGGTTACTAGGGAAATTGATGAGGGTAAAGCAGTGGATGTTGTCTACATGGACTTCAGTAAGGCCTTTGACAAGGTTCCACATGGAAGGTTGGTTAAGAAGGTTCAATTGTTGGGTATTAATAGTGGAGTAGCAAGATGGATTCAACAGTGGCTGAATGGGAGATACCAGAGAGTAATGGTGGATAACTGTTTGTCAGGTTGGAGGCCGGTGACTCAGGGATCTGTGTTGGGTTCACTGTTGTTTGTCATATACATCAATGATCTGGATGATGGTGTAGTAAATTGGATTAGTAAGTATGAAGATGATACTAAGATAGGTGGTGTTGTGGATAATGAAGTAGATTTTCAAAGTCTACAGAGAGATTTAGGTAATTTGGAAGAGTGGGCTAAAAGATGGCAGATGGAGTTTAATGCTGATAAGTGTGAGGTGATACATCTTGGCAGGACAAATCAAAATAGGACGTACGGTAGCGAATTGAGGAATGCAGTTGAACAGAGGGATCTAGGAATAACTGTGCATAGTTCCCTGAAGGTGGAATCTCATGTAGATAGGGTGGTAAAGAAAGGTTTTGATGTGCTGGCCTTTATAAATCAGAGCATTGAGTATAGAAGTTGGGATGTAATGTTAAAATTGTACAAGGGATTGGTGAGGCCAAGTCTGAAATCTGGTGTACAATTCTGGTCGCCAAATTATAGGAAAGAGGTCAACAAAATAGAGAGAGTACCGAGGAGATTTACTAGAATGTTGCCTGGGTTTCAGCACCTAAGTTACAGAGAAAGGTTTAACAGGATAGGTCTTTATTCTTTGGAGCGCAGAAGGTTAAGGGGGGACTTAATAGAGGTCTTTAAAATTATGAGAGGGATAGACAGAGTTGACGTGGATAAGCCTTTTCCATTGAGAGTAGGGAAGATTCATAGAAACATAGAAAATAGGTGCAGGAGTAGGCCGTTCGGCCCTTCGAGCCTGCACCGCCATTCAATATGATCATGGCTGATCATCCAACTCAGTATCCTGTACCTGCCTTCTCTCCATACCCCCTGATCCCTTTAGCCACAAGGGCCACATCTAACTCCCTCTTCAATATAGCCAATGAACTGGCCTCAACTACCTTCGGTCGCAGAGAATTCCAGAGATTCACCACTCTCTGTGTGAATTTTTTTTTTCTCATCTCGGTCCTAAAAGATTTCCCCCTTATCCTTAAACTGTGCCCCCTTGTCCTGGACTTCCCCAACATCGGGAACATTCTTCCTGCATCTAGCCTGTCCAACCCCTTAAGAATTTTGTAAGTTTCTATAAGATCCCCCCTCAATCTTCTAAATTCTAGCGAGTACAAGCCAAGTCTATCCAGTCTTTCTTCATATGAAAGTCCTGACATCCCAGGAATCAGTCTGGTGAACCTTCTCTGTACTCCCTCTATGGCAAGAATGTCTTTCCTCAGATTTGGAGACCAAAACTGTACGCAATACTCCAGGTGTGGTCTCACCAAGACCCTGTACAACTGCAATAGAACCTCCCTGCTCCTATACTCAAATCCTTTTGCTATGATTCAAACAAGAGGACATGATTTGAAAATTAAGGGACAAAAGTTTAGGGGCAACATGAGGGGGAACTTCTTTACTCAGAGAGTCGTAGCTGTGTGGAATGAGCTTCCAGTGGAAGTGGTGAAGGAAGGTTCGTTTTTATAATTTAAAAATAAATTGGATAGGTATATGGACGGGAAAGAAATGGAGTGTTATGGTCTGAGTGCAGGTAGATGGGACTAGGTGAGAGTAAGTGTTCGGCACGGACTAGAAGGGCCGAGATGGCCTGTTTCCGTGCTGTAATTGTTATATGGTTATATGGTAGGCTACAAGAAAGTTGTGATGAAAGAGAGAAAAAAACAATGCCATTTTGCTCTCCTGGCACTTTCCCTTGCAATCGCAGGAAATGCTACACTTGTCGCTTTACCTCCCCCCTTGACTCCATCCCAGGACCCAAGCAGCCTGTCCCTGACTTCCCTTGTCAGCCACGGTCGCCCCCTACTCCCCTTGGGATCTTTCTTCCTCTTTGGAATGAACTGATCCTGCACCTTCTGTATTATTCCCAGAAATACCTGCCATTGCTGTTCCACTGTCATCCCTGCTAGGGTATCTTTCCAGTCAACTTTGGCCAGCTCCTCCCTCATGGTTCCATAGTCCCCTTTGTTCAACTGTAACATGGACACCTCCGATTTACGCTTCACCCTCTCCAATTTGGATTAATGTAGATTAAAACCTACCATATTATGGTCACTAACTCCTAATGGCTCCTTTACCTCAAGTTCCCTTATCAAATCGGTTTATTACACAGCACTAAATCCAGAATTGCCTTCTCCCTGGTAGGCTCCAGTACAAGCTGCTCTAAGAATCCATCACGGAGGCACTCCACAAACTCCCTTTCTTGGGATCCAGTACCAACCTGATTTTCCCAGTCTACCTGCATGTTGAAATCTCCCATAATAACTGTAGCATTACCTTTACGACATGCCAATTTTAACTCTTTATTCAACTTACACCCTATATCCAGGCTGCTGTTTGGGGGCCCGTAGATGTCCCATTAGGGCCTTTTTTCCCTTAGAATTCCTTAGTTCTATCCATACTGACTCCACATCTCCTGCTTCAATGTCACCCCTTGTAAGGGACTGAATTTCATTCCTCACCAACAGAGCTACCCCACCCCCTCTACCCACCTGTCTGTCTTTTTGATCGGAGGTATACTCTTGAATATTCAGTTCCCAGCCCTGCCCCTCTTGCAGCCAAGTATCTGTAATTCCCACAACATCATACTTGCCAATTTCTAACTGAGCCTCAAGCTCGTTCACTTTATTTCTACTTGTGTTGCCACTGCCTCTCTCTGCATCGCTGTCAAGGGTCTTGCCATTTACGGTATACTTTGCCTTGCACTCAATTGCCCAAAAACCTTACGCTTGCTCAGATTAAACTCATTCTGCCTCACTGTCCCGCAACTTCATCGATCTTGGTGTCATGTGTAAACATACTAACTGACCCATCTATGTTTATGTCCACATTTTTTGCTCAAACAAATGGCAGCAATCACAGGCATGGGATATGTATAAAAATGAACACGGGTAAAAGTTATCCTTCCAAGTGCACGGGATCCGTGATTGTTAGAAATTATTCCTTTTCAACCCAGAGGCATTCATAATCTTCAGATGTTGTTCTGGAGATGGTCTTCTACACAAGGAACTAAAAGGGTGTCAAGGTATGTTAGCTCTAGCCAAGCTACTAAACCTGTCACATTGATATCATCTGTGCTGGTACATTGACTGTAATTGCTTACTTTGGCATTATGGAGGGAAAACCTCAACAAAGACTAAAATCCAGCTTTGTATCGTGACCAGTGTGATTCTCTGTCAATAAAACTTAAGGCAAAGTACAAAGCAGACTCCTCAGTTGTTTCAGACAAAACGCAAGAATAATGCAATTAGGCTGGGATAAATGAAGCTCGTACCCACTGGAGATGGAATCTGAATCCTCAACACTCGTGATGGGAGAGGGAGCTGAATACTCTGCTTCTTTGTCTGGTAGTGGATGATTGGCCACGCTAGATTGCAGCAGACCACCTCTGTGGAAATAAAAGCCAACTTTTACATCAAATGTTCAGATACCACAGAACAGAAAATACTTAGCTAATCTAATTGCTTCTGTAATAGCACAGACCAGGAATCGGCCCTCCGGCCCACTATCCATGATGCCAATCTAAACTAATTCCATCTGCCTGCACATGGTTTATATCTCTCCGTGCCTGCCTGTTCGTGTCAAAATACCTCATATTTTGCTGTCATCCCTGCCTTGCAAACTTTCCCTCCCTCCCCTCTAACATTTAACATTTCCACCAGGGGAAAAATACTAAAGTGTTTATCATTACCCCTCATAATTCTACATATTTCTATCCGATTGCCCTCAGAATCCGATGCCCCAGAGATAACAATCCAAGTTTGTCGAACTTCTTATAGCTATTAATCCAGGTAACATCCTGAAGACATGTATACAATCATGAGGGGAATAGATAGCGTGAGTGCACAGAGTTTTTCCCAGGGCAGGGGAATCTAGAACCAGAGGATATAGGTTGCTGAAGAGAAAAACTTAATAAGACTCCAAGGGGCAACCTTTTCTACATAGAAGGTGGTGAGTACATGGAATGAGCTGCCAGAGGAGTTAGTTGAGGCCTGTACTATAATAGCATTTGAAAGAAACTTGAACAGGTAGCAGGAGAGGCAAGGTTTAGAGGGTTATGGGCTAAATGTGAGCAAATGGGACTATCTTAGATGGAGCATCTTGGTTGGCATGGACGAGTTGGACAGAAAGGCCTGTTTCCATCTTGTATGACTCTCTTCTGCACCCTCCAAAACCTCCACATTCTGTGGCAACCAGAACTGCACACAATAATCCAAATATGGCCCAACCAAAGTATTATGCAGATGCAACACATTTTTATACTCATTGTTGTGACCAATAACCATATACATACCATGTACGTAATTTACAACCCGCTCATGGAGCTATGGGCTCATACCCCAAGATCACTCTGTACATCAATGCTCCTAAGGGTCCTGCCATTTACTTTATACTTGCCTCTTATATCTGACTTCCCAATATGTATAATCTAAGACTTGTATGGTTTAAACTCCATCTGCCATTTCTTTGTGCCAAATTTCTAAGTCATCCATATCCTGCTATATTCTTACTAGCCACAACTCGGCATTTTTTACGTCATCTCCAAACTTACTAAGCAGACCACCTATGTTTTCATCTACATCATTTATATATTACAAATAGAAACTCCAGAACTGATTCTTGCAGAATACCACTGATCATAGCCCTTAAATCTGAATTTAATGAGTACGGGTGTCAGAGGTTATAGGGAGAAGTCAGGAGAATGGGGTTAAGAGGGAGAGATAGATCAGCCATGATTTGAAGAAGTGTCTATCGAAAGAAGAAGGGTCTCGACCCAAAATGTCACCCATTCCTTCTCTCCAGAGATGCTGCCTGTCCTGCTGAGTTACTCCAGTTTTTTGTGTCTATCTTCAAACATGATTGAATGGTGGTGTAGACTTGATGGGCCAAATGGCCTAATTCTGCTCCTATCACTTACGATCTTCACGTTCACAGGTTATAGGAGTAGAATTAGGCCATTTGGCCCATCGAGTCTACGCCATTCAATCATGGCTGATTTCTGCCTCCTAATCCCATTTTCCTGCCTTCTTCCCATAACCCTTGACAAATCAAGAATGTGTTTATCTCTGCGTTAAAAATATCCACTGACTTGGCCTCCACAACTCTCTGTGGCAATGAGTTCCACAGATTAACTTACCCTCTGACGAAAGAAGTTCTTCCTCACCTTTCTAAAACGGCGTCCTTTAATTCTGAGGCTTTGACCTCTGGTCCTAGACTCTCCCACCAGTGGAAACATCCTTTCCACATCCACTCTGTCTATGCCTTTCATTATTCTGTAAGTTTCAATGAGGTTCCCCCTCAATGATCTTATGACCACTACCCTCTGTCTTCCATGACCAAAGCAATTTTGTATCGTGGATCCCAAGGGTTTTAATTTTCTGGACCAGCCAACCATTAGAGACCTTGTCAAATGGTTTACTACAATCCATGTAGGCAACATCCATTCCCCTACTCTCATCAATCATCTTCGTTACTTGCTCAAAGAACTAAATCAACTTTGCAAGGCAGGCCCTCCCCCATGCAAGACCCAACAAGTGCATACCTTTCCCCAAGTTAATCCTGTCCCCAAGAATCTTCATCCATCATTTCCCAATGCAAGGCTCACCGGCTAAAAATGTCCTAGATTATCCCTACTTCTCTTCATAAACAAAGGAAAACATTGGGTATTCTCCAGTCTTCTGAAACCTCTCCTGTAGCTGAGGAGCAAACAAAGAACTTTGTTAACGCGATCACCTCCCTCAGCATCCTAGGAGAGATTCCATCAGGCTCTGAGGACTTATCCACCTTGATGTTTTTCAGTACACCTAATATCTCCTCCTCCTTGATATCAACATGCCTTGGCTTAGAATAACAACATTTCCCTCTCTACCACCATCATCCATGTATTTTTCCTTGGTCAACCAAGAATGTTTTGCAATTTTGGTATGGAATAGCTAAAAAGGCAAATGTGTGAGATAGTTAAAAATGTGTGGAATGAGAATTAGAAAAACGCCTATTTGAACCAAAGCAGCAGCCTGAGAATAAATTCACAATATTGAATTAATATTTTGGTGGAGGGAAGATATTAAGGAGAAAGAATGAGATGTACTGGAATTGATAAATGAGAAGAAAGAGAACATGTAGAGACATGGAACTGCAGATGCTGGAATCTTGCATGGAACACAAAGTGCTACAGTATCTCAGAGGGTCAGGCAGTATCTCTGGGGGACATGGATAGGTGACATATTGTTCACAGAGAATCTTCAAGAGTGAATGAACTACTGAACCCAGACTTTTAAGGGAAACAAAAATAGAATAGCGTCTAACTAGTTTGAGTATTCTTTGCCCGCAACAATGCCAGTGGAGACTGAAAATTGGATATGTAGTAAGGCGTGTTTTTCAGATGATCAGTGGTGTTCTGCAAGAATCAGTTCTGGGACCTCCATATTGTTTTAAAGGGGAGAAAGAGATAAACTGGGTAACCAATGTCCATTGAGAATGACATCAGTACTGGATAAAAACTTTGCAGGGGAGCACATATCAGAATCTAGAGGTTCATCAAAGAGATTCAGAATGGATTGCTAAGGGAAGATTGTATTTGACTGTTCTGACAGTCACCAACCAGAAATTGTAATTCTGCTTCTATTTCCTGTTGCCTGACTTTCTGTGTGTTTCCAGTATTTTCTGCTCTTGTGTCTGATGCTAATTATTTTCTGAGGCAGTAACGGGGAGATATCATAGGACATGTTTGATATGGCGTATGTGAAATTAAGCACGACATACAGTCAGACAGGCCCTTTGGCTCAACTTGTCCATGATGACCACAATGTCCCATATAAGCATGTCCTGTATAGCACGTTTGCCCCATATTCCTCAAAACCTTTCATATCCATGTACCTGTCCAATTTTTTTTAAAGTGTTGTTATTCTAACCGCCTCAATTACTTCCTCTGGCAACTTGTTCTATTTAGCCACCACTCCCTGTGTGAAACAGTTGGCCCTCGGGTTCCGATTAAATCTTTTTCCTCTCACTTTACATGTATGCAATCAAGTTCTTAATTCCCCTACCCTGGGAAAATGGCTCCGTGCATGAACGCTATCTATTTCCCACATGATCGTATACACGTTCATAAGATCAACCCTCAGCCCCCTGTGCTTCAAGGATTAAAGTCCTAGCCTGCCCAACCTCTCCCTACAGCTCGGCCCTCAAATCCTGGCAACATCCGGGTAAATGTTCTCTGTAGCCTTTACAGCATGACATTTTTCGTACAGCAGGGTGATCAAATTTGAACACAATACTCCAAGCGTGGCATTACCATCATCTTGTATACCTGTAACATAATATCCCAATTTCTATCCTCAATTTCCTGATGGATGAAGGTCAATGCGCCAAAAGCTTTCATCACCACTCTATCTACGCGTGATGCCACTTACAAGGAACTATGTATTATGTTGACACAAAGCTGGGTGACAGTGTGAGCTGCGAGGAGGATGCTATGAGGCTGCAGGGTGACTTGGATCTCGACCCGAAATGTCACCCATTTCTTCTCTCCAGAGATGCTACCCGAGTTACTCCAGGTTTTTGGGTCTATCTCCGGGTGACTTGTATAGGTTGGGTGAGTGGGCAGATGCAGTATAATGTGGATAAATGTGAGGTAATCCACTTTGGTGGCAAGAACAAGAAGGCAGATTATTATCTGAATGGTGTCAGATTAGGAAAAGGGGAAGTGCAATGAGACCTGGGTGTGCTTGTACATCCGTCACTGAAAGTAAGCATGCAGGTACAGCAGGCAGTGAAGAAAGCTAATGACATGTTGGCCTTCATGGTGAGAGGATTTTAGTATAGGAGCAAGGAGGTCCTACTGCAGTTGTACAGGACCCTGGTGAGACCACACCTGGAGTATTGTGTGCAGTTTTGGTCTCCTAATTTGAGGAAGGACATTCTTGCTATTGAGGGAGTGCAACGTAGGTTCACCAGGTTTCCCAGGATGGGGGGACTGACAAATGATGAAAGAATGGATCGACTGGGCTTATATTCACTGCGATTTAAAAAGATGAGAGGGAATCTTACATAAAATTCTTACGGGATAGATGCAGGAAAAATGTTCCCGATGTTGGGGGAGTTCAGAACCAAGGGTCACAGCTTAAGAATAAGGGGTAGGACATTTAGGAATGAGATGGGGGAAACACTTTTTCACCCAGAGTGGTGAATCTGTGGAATTCGCTGCCACAGAAGACAGTGGAGGCCAATTCACTGGATGTTTTTTAAGAGAGTTAGATATAGCGTTTGGGTCTAATGGAATCAAGGGATATGGGGAGAAAGCAGGAACGGGATACTGATTTTGGATGATTAACCATAATCATATTCCCGGAGATGTGATCATTTTGCGGATCACATTCTCTGGGCTCTGTGGCCTAACATCGCTGGAGCTGGAAGCCTCCTCAGACTGTCGTGAGCCCCACCGTGGGGCGCAGACTTAACATCGGAGCGGATGCCTTGCCTGGGATCGCTCCTACCGCGACCACTGTGGACTTACCATCAAGGGCTCGCAGTCTCGGGAGAGGCTAGTCGGGAGCTCCAACGTCGCAGAAGATTCAACCAGCACTGACGCGAGGTTCGATCGCCCGGCGCGGGGGAGCTGACATTCCCCTGATGCAGGAGCTGAACGCCTCGGTGCGGAGGGCCCGAACGCCGCCGGCTACGGGAGTCAAGACCATCCCAGGCCCCCGACCGAGGAAGAACCAAAGGAAGGACTTGAACTTTATTTCGCCTTCCATCACAGTGAGGAATGTGTAGGAGTCACTGTGGTGGATGTTCATGTTAAAATGTGTTTTTGAGTGATTTGTTGCTTTTAATTGTGTGACTGACCTGGCCAATGAAATTCCTCGTATGTTGCAAAACATACTTGGCGAATAAAGTGTGATTCTGATTCTGATTCTGAAAGGTGGTGCTGGCTCGAAGGGCCGAATGGCCTACTCCTGCACCTATTTACTATGTTTTTATATTGTATGTTTCAGGAAATTCTGTACTATGTCCAAGGTCCCTCTGCACAACAACATTCCTCAGGGCCTTACTGTTCACTATGAACCTCCTGCCCTAGTGTGATTTTCCAAAATGGGACACATCGCACTTATCTGAATTAAACTCCATTTGCCATTCCTCTGCCTACTTGCCCACTGTAAATCTTGATAACCATTTTCACTGTCTACTTCCTAATCATGTCTTGTACATTCTTATTCAAAATGTTGCTATAGATGACAAAGAGGAATGGGCCCAGCACCAGTCCCTGAGGCACACCACTACTGGACTCCACCACCACATTCGGCTTTCGACCATGAAGTCAATGCTGAATCCAGCTAGCTAGATTTCCCTGGGTCCCACACGATCTAACCTTCCAGAGGGGTCTACCAAGTGGAACCTTACCAGAGACCTTGCTAAAATCCACATAGACTATGTCAAGGGGTCTGTCCGTGTCATCCTTTCTGTCCTGGGCCTCCTCTTTTGCCAGAGTGAGGCCATACACACACTGACTTAACAGCCTCATCTTGGGAAGATTACAACCCATACTTAAATTCTCCAATTTTAGGTAACAAACCCCCTCCCTCCACATACATGTCCCATCTGGACTTGCATTTATTTCTCCCCCTCACCCCCTCCACCCACATACCTTCCACTAGCTTCATAATTCACAATGCTTTAATGTTTTTGCCTCACACCTTCTGTCTTTTCATCTCTGGCCTTTGTCTAACCATCTGCCTACTCTGCTGGTTGGTCAGTGCTGAGAGGAGGTTTGTCTACTTCCTCAGACAAACAATTTGTCTACTCTTTTACTTTCACATTTGGATTGCACCCTTGATTCTCCACTTCACATCCCTCCCCTCCCCTCCTCTCCCTCCTGTCACCCTCTCCCTCACCTCCTTACTCCCACCCCTCACTCCACCCTTGTTCTCCCTCCTCCTTCTCTCCCCTTCCACACCCGTCCACCTATTATTCCGCGCTTCACTCTCCACCCTCCCTCCTCCTCCTCCTCCCTCCCTCCCTTCCTCCTCCCTCCCTCCCTTCCTCCTCCCTTCCTCCTCCCCACCCACCCCCCTCCCTCCCTCCCTCACTCACATTTCCAGCGTGTTGCAGACGGGCCTCCGGCTGTACCTGTGAATCATGCCGCTGTGGGGCCGCTCCGCCCCAGGCCCCGCTCACATCCGCGGCCCAGCGCCGAGTGTGGGCGTCCGCATAGGCCGCGTCACCATGGCAACGCGCGGGCCCGGGACACATGACCGGGGGCGAGGCGGGGTGGGGGCACCCCGGGGTGGGGGAGTGCCAGCCCGGGTCAGGACCCTTCAATCTGTGTGTACGAAGGAACTGCAGATACTGGTTTAAACCGAAAATAGACACAAAATACTGGAGTAATTCCGCGGGACAGGCAGCATCTCAGGGGAGAAGGAATGGGTGACGTTTCGGGTCGAGACCCTTCTTCAGACTGCGAGGGGAGAGGAGAAACTGGAGATATGGGAAGGTGCAGAACAAATCAGATGACTCGGGAACGGTGGAGCTCACAATGCTCCATTGTTGGCTGTGCAAGAGGCGATAACGAATGGATATGAAGTATGAATCTAGCTGGTGGACAAGCAACATCTCTGGAGAAATGAATGAGTTTCAGATGAAAACCCATCTTCAGACAGAGTCAGGGTAAAGGGAAACTAGAGATATGGAAGGTACACCAAACAAATTATTCTTCAATCTGTTGTGAGGTGGGGGACTGGAAGAGAGGAGGGGCAGGACAAAGTCGGCAGAACACAGCGGAGGAGTGCTTTAGTGCAGATGGTTGGACAAAGGCCAGAGATTAAATGATAGGAGGTGTGAGTTAAGGATAGAAGAGGAGAGAAATCTGAAGCCAGAGGAAGGGATAAGATCATGACATATGAGCAAAATTAGACCATTCGGCCCATCTCGTCTTCTCCACTATTTGATCATGGTTGGTCTATCTTTCCCTCTCAAACCCATTCTTCTTTATCTGTAACCTTTGACACTCGTACTAATCAAGAACCTGTCAATCTTCAGATTCTTTAAAAATTATACATAAAACACCTTGCATTGTGTCCGGGGAGTGGTTGGTTTGGGTGAAAAGGGATGAGTGAGCCAGGGTTGCTGGAGTAACATGAGAGGGAAAGGTCTCTGCAGAAGGCAGAACGGGGTGGGAAGATGCTGGTGGGAGGGGAATGGTTGGTGAAAAATGGTTGTCCCTGGGTGGGGCACAGGAGAAAGGGTGAAAATGGGGAGAAAGGGAGAGTGTGTTATCATCTAAAATTGGGGAATTCAACATTCATACCATTGGGTTGTAAGCTACCAAAGCAGAATATGAGGTGCTGTTCCACCAATTTACACGTGGCCTCAGTCTTATCATTGGAGGAGGCCCAGGACAGGAAGGTCAGTGTGGGAATAGGAAGGGGAGTTAAAATGTTAATACCGGGAGATCCAGTAGGCCTTGGCGGGCAGAGCGCAAGTGTTCAGCAAAATGATTGCTGTATCTGCATTTGGTCACGCCGACGTACAGGCCACTTCTGGTGCACCATATGTGGTAGATGAGGATAGAGGAGGTGCATGTGAATATCTGTCTCACCTGGAAGGAATGTTGGGGTCCCTGGGTGGAGGCGAGGGAGGAGGTATAGGCAGGTGTTGCATTTCCTGTGGTTGCAGGAGGAAGTACATGGGGAGGAGGTGGATTAGGCTGGAAGGGAGGAGTAAACCAAGGAATTGTGGAGAGAGTGGCCTTTGCAGAAGACAGAAATGTGTGGAAAGATGGGACTGGTGATAGAATCATGTTGAAGGTGGTGGTAATGTTGGAGAATGATGTGTTGGATGCAAATGGTGCACTCATTCCTTCTCACCCAAACTACCCCCTCTCCAGGTACTTTCCCAGCAACCGTTGGTGGGGTGAAAGGTAAAGACGAGGGGAGGGAAGGGTTGGTCTGAAAAAGAGCTGTCACCTATGTCCTCCAAAGATGCTGCTTGACCCACTTAGTTAGTTTAGTTTATTTATTGTTGCGAGCTAACCAGTTACTCCAGCAATGTGTTTTTGATCAAGATTCCTGCGGTTCCTTCTGCTTACCTTCAGACTGGGGCGGGATTAGAGGCTGTTGGTCCCGGGATCACTGAGCAGCTCAGGATAGGGACTGAAGGGGCCACCGATCTGATGTAGGGGCGCTTCCAGCATTCCTTTCCTTCTTCCTGCCTGCCTTCCCTCCCGGCAGGCCGTTCCCCCATCCAGCGCTTCCACTAGTTGCATCACAACCCCAATTAAACACTATCCCACGATTGGGAAATGCTGTAAGTTTGGCATCTGGCTCAGCAGGGGATAGTCGCTAAATTCCTTCAGGGCTCCATACTCCTCCGGCTCACAGGACTGGCTGCATAATTTGTAATAATACTACATGATGTCTTAATAAAGTTAATTTAAACCATAGATACAATGCAAAATGCTGGAGTAACTCAATGGGACAGGCAGCATCTCTGGATAGAAGGAATGGGTGATGTTTTGGGTCGAGACCCTTCTTCAGACGGGGACAGGGAGACACAGAGATATGGAAGGGTAAGGTGTGAAAACGAGAGATCAAAAGGGACGAAGCTCAAGGAAAATGTATAGATCATTGTTAGCTAGGGGAAGGTATATAAAGATAAAATGTAATGGGGAAGGGATGCAAGGGTTACTTGAAGTTAGAGAAATCAAAATTCATACCGCTGTGTTCATACCAGCATCTGCAGTTCCTTCCTACACACAAATTTAAACCATGTAGGGGCCCTGATAGGAATAAAGAACATGGACAAGTACAATCTGCTGGTGTGGCACTACAAAAGTCCTGTGTGTCTGATTACCTTGGAGATTCTGCGGAGGAATCTGGCATCTAGTTTTTAGGGTGCTGTTCTGAATGACTGCAGGATATTGCCTCATTGTCCTATAGGACAGCTCTCCCCATACACATACCAATCTGACCTCTGAAAAGATATGAGACAGACTTGTGAGGCAAGACCTCCCCTGGACAACCATGGTGATGAGCGACCTGATAGAAGATGGTGGTATACAGCATCCAAGGAAGAGACTTATATTTAAACCTAGTCAAGTGTAATATTTAGCAATCATAGATTAGAGGATTTTCAGGAGGAAGCAGATACAATATGTTGTGTTGGATCCATCGGATTATCCACACTCACATCAGCTTCTCTGATTTAGTTCTGACTTGGGTTACACGTAGACCCGTGCCTCTTATTAACCCAACTCTGAGTTAGCTCATACACCTTATGCTAATTACCAATTTTTTTTTGTTTTACAGATACAGCGCGGAAACAGGCCCTTCGGCCCACCGTCCTCACCGACCAGCGATCCCTGCACATTAACACTATCCTACACAACCAGGGACAATTTTACATTTATACCAAGCCAATTAACCTACAAATCTGTACATCTTTGGAATGTGGGTGGAAACCAAAGATCTCGGAGAAAACCCACGCAGATCATGGGGAGAACGTACAAACTCAGTACAGGCAGCACCCGTAATCGGGATCGAACCTGAGGGTCTCTGGTGCTGTGAGGCCACCGTGCTGCCCAGTTCTGATGCAGATTATACCAGCCCTGGTGATTCCTATCAGTTTAGCTATGATGTGTGTTTCATGTGCCCTGGTACGCATAGAACAGTACAACACAGGAACAGTTCCCTGTAACTTCTTGTGTAGGAAAGAACTGCAGATGCTGGTTTAAATCGAAGGTAGACACAAAATGCTGGAGTATCTCAGCGGGACAGGCAGCATCTCTGTGGAGAAGGAATGGGTGCCGTTTTGGGTCGAGACCCTTCTTCAGTCTGAAGACTTGTGCCTACCATTGTAACTTCTTGTTTTTTTACTTTCTGTAATCTACCTGAGGGTTATAGATTAACCTTCCTCCATCTCCTGCTGGCTATTGGGAGGACTATAGCACAATCCCATCTGTGATTGCACCTTTCTTATTTTTTAGCTCTCCCCATGTCATCTCAGTGAACGTACCTTCCGGTTTAGTTTAGTTTAGAGATACAGCGCGGTTACAGGCCCTTCAGCCCACCGAGTTCGCACCGACCAGCGATCCCCATACATTAACACTATCCTACAAACACTAGGGACCTGTACGTCTTTGGAGTATGGGAGGAAACCGAAGATCTTGGAGAAAACCCACAGAGTCACGGGGAGAACGTACAAACTCCGTGCAGACAGCACCCGTAGTCGGGATCGAACCCAGGTCTTCGGCGCTGCAAGTGCTGTACAGCAGCAACTCTACCGGTGCACCACCGTGGCTGCCTTAATCTTCTCTGAGTGTCTCCTTATCATTCTCGCTGATCAGTAAATTACGTTATTAATTCAGCTCTGATTTGGGCTATATTGTTCCTAATGCTTATTAATATCTCTGATAGGCATTGTACCTGCCCACTGCTTATTACTTCCGTTGTTTATTCAGATTTGATGTTGATTTAACCTGTTCTGGTGATTTACATTACTGTAGCTCTCATGTGGTTATGCTGTCCCACTGTGCATCATCGATCCCCTCTGGATTTACCCCAGTCCCGATACTGCTTCTAATTCAGACTCGAGTTATTCTCCTCTGTAGCTTATTATTAATGAATCTGCAAAATACATCATACTTACTCTGGTTTTCTTGTTCATTTAACTTTACAAGGATTTACCCGTCCTAAAGATCCTTACTAATTCAAGAAACAAAAGATACAAAGTGCTGGAGTAACTCAGCGGGTCAGGCAACATCTCTGGAGATCATAGGTTATTATGTGACGTTTTGGGTCGTGAAGAATCCTGACCCGAAACATCACCTATTCGTGTTCTCAACAGATGCTGTCTGACCTGTTGAGTTACTCCAGCATTATGTCCTTTTTGCAAACCAGCATCTGCAGTTCCTTGTTTCTATTGTTATTAATTCAACCCATCTGTCAGATTCGCCTGTCCTGTAGCCCTCCAAGCAACTGTGGGTTATGACGACAAACAATTAATTCCTTTCTGACCTACTGCATATTAAAATCAAATTAAACCTTACATTAGAGCAGTCTGAGGGAGTTTTTAACGTTGTCTCTGTTCTTTCCGAGGACTGCAATCTGATGGGAGATTTAATTTTGACACATACATGTTCAAAAATTGAACTAATGCTGAAATCAGGCCGATCTGCCATCACAGATGCTCTTCTCTGCAAATGGGCTCAACTCAACAACTGTTCTAGGGCGATCCCTTGGAGAGGTGTGTACTCCGATATGGACGGACAGATGGTGTGGAAGAAAAAATTAAAATCCTTTCTTACTTAATTTTGATCGGAATTGAACAAGGTAACAAAAGGGTGTACGGAGGTGGCAAACGGCATCTCTCGTTGACCAGGTGCAGAAGAGGATCGTGAGAATCGACAAAATAAGAATCAGACGCATTACCTCTTGCCTGGGAATGTGTAGAATGATGAATGTAAACAACAACATTAGGACAGAGATAAGGAAGTTTGTTTTCTCAGTAGAAAGTTACAGAATGCTGGATTACAATAGTAGATGCAATGTCAAGCTGGGTAGACCACCACTGGTAGCGCAGAAAGGTTGCAGTAAATGGGGGCTTATGATTGGCTCGGAGAGGGGGCAGTGGCGTGGTCTGCTTGAAAGATGAGATAGAATAATGTCAAGATACCCTACCATCTGTTGTTGAATAAGATTAACATAAATAAAAAGTATATTATGACTACTGAAATAATTAATAATTAAGAAGCTACAGAGGAGAATAACTCGAGTCTGAATTAGAAGCAGTATCGGGACGGGTAAATCCAGAGTGGATGGTATTTATAGGAAAACATATAGCCAAGGACGAAGTATATTTTCGTATAGTTGAATCGAACAAAAAATAAAAGTTGTTTACTGCACTAACTATCGGCTAATTCTGCTGTGAATTTGTTAATATCAGAAATTATGGGAACTTGGGAAAATGGAGGATGCCTGTCTTAAAGATCTGTAAAACCTGTTTGACATATTTTGCAGAAAGCTGCAGGACCATGTGACATGGGTGGCTCCAGAAAGTCTGAAGCCTGGGAAGGGGTTGTATAGAGGCTGCTGTCCAGATGACCTGCAAGTTGTTAATATGTATGAGATTTTGCAGAAGGAGCTAGGTCCAGTTGCAAAAGCATGCTTGGGAATGGTTGGGGAAATGTTGGGTTACAATTATGTTGCAGAGTCTTCCCACTGCTAATTGTGATTGGTCCAAGAAAGGGGCCTCGCCAAAGATGTTTCTTTACCTAGTGATAATGTTTCTTTACTTAATAGAAGTGTTTCCCCCTAAGTGCTTTGTGTTGAAACTATGTTATGTGGTATTGTATGATTGAGTTAGGGAACTGTCATTCAATGTACTTTGCAGCCCGTATCAGTAATTGTGTTGTAGGGGTTGTCCCCCCCCCCCCAATGTATTTTCGTGCCTTGGGTCTGTAAGGGTATAAAAGAGTGGGGAGCACATTGAGGTGTGCTGATCGTCTGGGGTTTGTTCTATTTGCGCAAAACTGTTGGGCTTGAATAATAAGAGACAAGGATCGGGCCCGCGGTATTGGTAGAAGTATTGGTATTGTGTATAATAAAGGAGAGTTGGATTTCCAGTGCTCGTATTCGGTGTTTGACTTTGGCCATTGTTTTGTGAGTAAACTTGTTGAGTCCTAGGAATTTTGTGATTTTGTGAATAGCCTGAGCCACTGTTTCCATTGTAATTAATAATGGATACAGGTGTATTCGAGGTTTGAGTGTTAGTAGACCCTGGGGTTTGACCCAAATCGATACAGCAACAGATCCCCGAAAGGCCTCTACAGATAATTTGCAGCAAGTTCCCCAAGGTGGCAGAAAGATTAAAGCATTTCTCAGGAACTTTGAATAAGAAATTAGTAAGTGAATTGTGGCCCGAAGGAGGGGTTAGAACCCTGGAGGGCGTAAGATATATTGAGATGATTATTTGGCAATATAGTCAAAGTGAAGCTGCCATGGAATTTATTGGTCTGTGGAGACAACATTATGAGGGATTAAGAGAACGTAGAGAGGCTGCAATAATGGCGAACTGGCAAGAGGCAGCTTCAAAACTAGGAATAGAATTGAAAGATGACGAAGGGAATAAACCCCAGGATACATTGAAAAATGAATGTGGATGTGCTTATAAAGAACATAGGGAACGGGAGAATAAGAGGACTCCTGATGGAAAGGTGGCACTTGTGGAATTAGAATTGAGGTACTCGTTGATTGCCTTTCGTTTGGATGGGGGAAGACGAGGAATATCTGGAAGATTGGGAGAGTACCTGTATTAAGAGAGGTTTGCAGCCTCCGCCTTATGCCCCTTGCGCAAACTATATGCCACCTCCATTACCTACACCTTATGTGCCTCACAGACCTCCTGTACCTGCAGCACCATCCACACCCCCTGCTGATAGTGATCCTGTAGTATCACCTGCTCCCCAGACAGCAGCACCAGCATAGAGTTCCTTGACCCCAACAGCTCTAGCACTAACAGACACCCCAGTAGCGCACAGTACAAGGAGCAAGACAAAGAAATTAGCACCTGTATTCCGAGAGAAAGAGCGAGTACCAGAACCAGTTTACAAACCACCTAAACCTAGGAGAATAAGATGGCCACCCAGTGAGTGAAGAGTCTTTTAAAAATTACCGCCTTCTCCCTAGTGATGAGGGTGAGACATCGGAGGGTGATGTAATCTCTGGGGATACAGAAATGGAGTCAGATATAGGAAAAATTATGCAGGCCGAGCAACTATCTCGCCTCCAGTTCCCAGTTAGGGAGATGCCTAACCCAGCCTTTGATCCGGCTAATGCAGTTGGTGCCAATAATCCTCGAACAATTGATGTGTACTCCGCATGGAAACCAAATGAAATGATGGCTGTACTGTGTAAAATACCTGACAGAAAGAAATCACCTGCTTCCTTTGGATCGGATTGGAGAGATTTGTGGGCTGTAATACAACAGATCATAACTCCTACAGAGCATACCAGGTTCCTAGCCACTTTAGGACACACAACTCACGAGGCACTGGCTAATGTAATCGCCAATAACAATGCAAGAGAAGATGCAGCTTTAACTGCCCTTGCACTACCCTCCAAAAGCCAATAGACATCACTAGAATTCTGGATGTTAAACCAAAGAAAGGAAAGGGAGCAGATGAGTTTCTAGAGAGGTTCTCAGAACTGTACATGGATCAGTCGGGAGATCTGAATTTTCGAAATGGGCCGATGTAGATCAGCTGACATCTAGAGCAGCGGATGCAATACATGAGGTTGGAGGAGATGCAGGTGAACCTCTGTCGTACCTGGAACGACTGCTTAGGTACTCGAATGGAGTCGAGGGGGGAGGTGAAGGGAGAAGTGTTGCATCTCTTGCGGTTGCAAGGGAAAGTACCCGGGGAGGGGGTGGTACGGGAAGGAAGGGAAGAATTGACAAGGGAGTTATGGAGGGAGCGGTCTTTGCGGAAGGCAGACATGGGGGGAGATGGGAAGATGTGGCGAGTGGTGGGGTCACGTTGGAGGTGGCGAAACTGACGGAGGATCACTTATTGTATGTGACGGCTGGTGGGGTGAAAGGTGAGGACTAGGGGGACTCTGCCCTTGTTGTGAGTGGGGGGATGGGGAGAGAGAGCAGTGTTGCGGGGTATGGCAGAGACCCTGGTGCGAGTCTCATCTATGGTGGAGGAGGGGAACCCCTGTTCCCTGAAGAATTAGGACATTTCGGATGCCCTGGTGTGGAACGCCTCATCCTGGGAGCAGATGCGGCGTAGACGGAGGAATTGGGAGTAGGGGATGGAGTCCTTACAGGAAGCAGGGTGGGAAGAAGTGTAGTCCAGATAGCCATGGGAGTCAGTAGGTTTGTAGTGGATGTCGGTAAGAAGTCTATCACCTGCGATGGAGATAGTGAGGTCAAGGAAAGGTAGGGAAGTGTCAGAAATGGTATAGGTGTATTTGAGGGCCGGATGGAAGTTAGTGGTGAAGCGGATGAAGTCAGTTGTGTGGGTGCAGGATGTGGCACCAAAACAGTATTCGTTGTAGCGAAGGTAGAGGTCGGGGATGGGGCCCAGGTACGTATTGAACAAGGATTGTTCTACGTACCCGACAAAGAGGCAGGCGTAGCTGGGGCCCATGCGTGTGCCCATAGCTACGCCTTGTATTTGGAGGAAATAGGAGGAGTCAAATGAAAAGATATTGAGGGTAAGGACCAGCTCCGCTAGGTGGAGGAGGGTGTCAGTGGCCGGGTATAGGTTACTTCTCTGGTCGAGGAAAAACCGGAGGGCTTCTAGACCATCCTGGTGGGGGATGGAGGTGTACAGTGACTGGACGTCCATGGTGAAGATGAGGGGGTGAGGGCCTAGAGAGTGGAATGCACTGAGACGACGGAGAGTGTCTGAGGTGTCTTGAACATAGGTAGGGAGGGATTTAACCAAGGGGGATAGAATGGAGTCGAGGGAGGTGGAGATGAGTTCGGTGGGGCACGAACAGGCAGAGACAATGGGTCTAACGGGACAGTCAGGTTTGTGGATTTTGGGGAGAAGGTAAAATCGGGCCGTGCGGGGCTGGGGAACGATGAGGTTGGAGGCTCGGTCGGGCAGGGCGTGGGAGTGGATGAAGTCGGGGATGGTGCTGGAGATGGTGGCCTGGTGCTCGTCAGTGGGGTCATGGTCCAGGGGTAAGTAGGAGGAGGTGTCCGAGAGTTGGCGCGTGGCCTCAGCTTCGTAGAGATCGACGCGCCAGACTACCACGGCACCTCCCTTGTCGGCGGGTTTGATAACCCAATCTAGGTTGTTGCGGACAAACAATATGGATTGGTCAGAGAACAGTGCAAGTCAAATGGCCCGTGCAGTTAGGTATCATTAGAAAGACATTAGAAAGCAAGAGAACCAGCCTCAAATTAAGGCCAAGATTGAATTCCTTTTACAAAAAAGGAAGCGCCAAGATGTAATTTCCTTATGGAGCAGTGCTGAGATAAGAGCCCGGCATGATGCGCCAGATTGGACAAGGGCGTCAGAACCGGTTTATCCAGGTTACCCTGATGAACCACATCCCTTAGAATCAATTTCCCCAAGACACTGGAGAGGGAATAGAGTATTGGGACCAGACCAATGTTATACCTGTGGCGGACAAGGTCACTGGAGCAGGGACTGCCCGACATGAAAACGACAGGAAGGAGGGGGCCAACAGAGAGAACAGAGAGGGAACTGGCAAAGAAATCAGGGACAGAGAAGATGAACACCCTTCTCTCAAAGTAATTCATTCTCACTATCCTGATTAGCGAGCCTGTCTGGATTTTAGGGACAAGTTTGCCAATACCCTATCTCTGGGCCAGTCGAAGTGGTGTATCAAGACAAGGCAGTAAAACATACATTCGTAATAACCACTGAAAATGTTGTAAGGAAGGAGACACTGAAAAATACCCCAGAACCATGGAACAATAACAGCCAACCCCATGTTTCCCTGAAACCACATTTTAAATTCAAGAGTAGTAAAGTCGGATGCTTGGCTTTAATTGTGGCCATCACGGAGACAAAGAAAAAGGGACTATGACAAAAGCAAAGGGGAGGCTGACAGAGAAACTGAGAACAGGGGAGACAAAATAATTGCTCCCATGATGATTCGTTATAACAGAACGTGAATATTTTGGCACTGGTAACAGGACAAGAAGGAACTGCAGAGTACGTTACGATACCCCTAGATTTATGGAAACGAGCTTCAGAGGTTGCTCCACACATAACAAGGAAGGTGAATTTTCCAGCAAATGCGAAGGGCTTGGGAACGATGGTTAAGAAAGCAATTGATCTGGCATATCCGAATATATATGAAGAACAAAGCTTGTCTAACCAATGTACTGTTGAGTTTTACCAGACCCTGAGGACAGTTGTTGCCCAGGTATACCAGCATCTGGGGAGTGAGGTATGTGAGTATGTGGACCCACAAGTGTGGGCAGAAGATGCAACTTAGGTAGGATGTGTTCGTATTGATCACATCCAGGTAGCTCTCCAGAAAGGGGTAACACTGCCTTCGATACAGCAGTACCCATTGAAACAACAGGCAATTCCGAGTATAGACAAGCTGATTCGGGGATTGCTAGAACAAGACATCTTCGTAGAGTGCCAGTCTATTTGCAACACACCAATCCTTGAGTGACCAAGGCAGGGAAAGAGGGCCAGTACAGACTGGGTCGACGTGAACAAACGGAAGATCAAATAGAACAAGTTGTCCAACAACTTTAGGCTGTGCACGCCACACGAAAGAAGAAGGACTTAAGGCCTGTCAACGCAATAGTGGAACTGCTCCATGCCTTGGTGCCAAACACGGCCCACCTTGATTCCAGTGGAAGCTAAGTTTTTTTTTAATTGTAGATCTGCAGCATGCCTTTTTCTCATTACCTCTGCACCGAAACAGCCAGTATTTATTTGCCTTTAATTACAGGGAACAACAACATACGTCGACAAGACTACCTCAGGGATTCATTAATTCGCCTACCTTGTTTTCTCGATGTCTTCAAGGACAGTTAAGCACCTTAAGCTTTAAAAGTAAATCCACTCTGGTTCAATTTGTGGACGACTTGTTGGTGGCTAGTTTAGATGAGCAGAGCAATCGTGAGGATACTACTCAATTATTGAACCACTTGGCAACATCAGGATATGTGGTCTCTCAGTTTTATTAATGGCTCAATAAAAAGTAAAATTTCTGGGAGTGATAATTTCTCCCGCGGAAAGAAGTCTAGAGAGTAGTACACTTGAACCAATTTGTGAATTTCCTGTACCAAAAGAGGTGAAGCAGATGAGACAGTGGCTCGGCCTGGTGAACTACTGCCGACCATGGATCCCTAATATTGCACTAGACACCAAGGAATTGACTCCTTATACCAGCCTAGAGGGCGAATTTCAGTTGTCCAAAGAAGCTCAGAAAGCTTTTGAGAATTAAAAAAGATCCTTAATGCAGGCCCCAGCACTATTTGTGTGTGGCGGCGCCTTGTGGCTCGGCTCACCTGCAGTCCGTCTGTCTTTTTGTTGTTGTCTTGTTAGAGTATGTTTTCGGTTTATTTTTAGTTGTGTATATGTGGGGGGGGGAGGGGGGGGGGGAGGAAACTTTAAAACCTTTTAATCTCTTACAGTTGAAAAGGAGAGGCAAAGCACAGGCAGACTTTACTCAGTGCTCCCATGGATTTTGAAGCAACAGCAACAAAGAGAAGCAGGAGAAAGCACTGATTGGCTCTAGCCCGAGTGGGAGGAGAGTTAGAAGTGAGTCAGAGGGGGAAAACAGTTTAAAACTGAGGAATTTGGTTTGTAAATTGGTAAATTAGGCAATTTAGCAGTCAATATAAGCAAGACAGCTGTTAGGGAGCAGCAGTGAGGGAAGTGCCCTGTGAGAAAAGTGTGAGTCTTTGGCGAGGAGGCTGAGGAGAGGGTGAGACAAAAGGAGATGTCAAGCAAGCTGATTCAGTGTGATGCTTGCAGTATGTGGGAGGTCAAGGACACTGCTGGTGCCTATGGCTGCTACAAATGTGAGAAGTGCATCCAGGTACAGCTCCAGAAGGACCGCGTTGGGGAACTGGAGAAGCAAGTGGATGACCTCAGGTTCGACCGAGAAACGGAGTAGTTCCTCGACAAGTCCTACAGTAAGATTGTTACACCTAAGGTGCTGGAAGAGAGAAGGTGGGTGACGGTGAGAAAGGGAGGGAAACATGGAATGCAAACGTCCCCGGGTGTTGTACCTCTTGTGAACAGGTTCACCTACTTAGAAGCTGTTGGGACAGAAGACGTTATCACACTGAGCGGTGGACTGCTTGCGAAGCAAAAAGGGCTGTTGAGCCAAAACCAAAGAGGCCAACGTCAGGCAACGCCATTATAGTTGGAGACTCCATTGTGAGAGGTACGGACAGGGGTTTCTGCGGCAACAGACGGGATTCGAGGATGGTGTGCTGCCTTCCTGGTGCCAGGATCCAGGATGTCACGGACAGAGTGCAGAAAATCCTCAAGGGCGAAGGTGAACAGCCGGAAGTGGTAGTGGATGTCGGCACAAACGATGTCGGAAAGAAGGGGATCAATATTCTGCAGCGTGACTTTAGAGAGCTCGGAAAAATGATGAAAAGCTGAACCTCCACGGTTGTTATCTCCGGTTTGCTTCCAGTTCCTCGTGCTGGCGAGAGCAGGAACAGGGCGATACAGGACCTGAATGTGTGTCTGAGGAACTGGTGCAGGGAGCAGGGATTTAGATTCTTAGTTCACTGGAATCTGTTTTGGAGTAAGGGGGAGCTGTACAAAAGGGACGGATTGCATCTTAACAGGTGGGGGACCAGCATTCTGGCAGGCAGGTTTGCCACTGCTACACGGGTGGTTTTAAACTGAATAATGGGCGTGGGGTGTCAAATGGGATAGTCGAGGACGGAGTTAAAAGGAAAGAGAGTAAAGGGTTGGTTAATGACCCCAGAATTAACGGGAAAGAAAGCTCACAAAGGGATAGGAGAGTATGGCCAAGTGTAATAGGGATCGATGTGAAAGGTGAGATGCGTAAGGAATTAAAAGTATTGTATATGAATGCGCGAAGTATAAGAAGTAAAGTAGATGAGCTTGAGGTTCAGTTAGAGGTTGGTAGATATGACATTGTGGGGATTACTGAGACGTGGCTACAGAAGGATCGGGCCCGGGAACTTAGTATTCAGGGTTATACATCCTATAGAAAGGACAGGCAGGTGGGCAGAGGAGGGGGGGGGGTAGCTCTGCTGGTGAGGGATGGAATTCAGTCCCTTGCGAGGGAAGACATAGGGACTGACGAGATAGAGTCTCTGTGAATTGAGTTGAGGAATTGTAAAGGCAAGAAGACACTAATTGGTGTTATCTACAGACCCCCAAATAGTAGCCCGGATGTAGGGTGTAACTTGCAGCAGGAGTTAAAACTGGCATGTAACAAAGGTAATGCCACTGTGGTGATGGGGGATTTCAATATGCAGGTAGACTGGGAAAATCAGGTTGGTTCCCAAGAAAGAGAATTTGTAGAATGCCTCCGAGATGGATTCTTAGAGCAGCTTGTAATGGAGCCAATCAGAGAAAAGGCAATTCTGGATTTAGTGTTGTCCAATGAACCAGAAATGATAAGAGAACTCGAGGGAAAGGAACCGCTTGGAGGTAGTGATCATAATATTATTAGTTTTAACCTTCAATTTGAGAAGGAGAACGTTAAATCGGAAGTGTCAGTGATGCAGTTGAAAAAAGGGGATTATGAAGGCATGAGAGGGGAGCTGGCCAAGGTAGACTGGAAATGGATCCTAGCAGGAATGACGGTGGAACAGCAATGGCAGAAATTTCATTCCAAAAAGGAAGAAAGATTCTAAGGGGAGTAGGAGGCAACCGTGGCTGACAAGAGAAGTTAGGGATAGAATAAAACTAAAAGAAAAGATGTATAACACAGCAAAGAGTAGCCGGAAGCCAGAGGATTGGGAAACTATCATAGGACAACAGAAGGAAACAAAACGGGCAATACGGGCTGAAAAGATGAAGTACGAAGGGAAGCTGGCCAGGAATATAAAGAAGGACAGTAAAAGCTTCTTTAGATATGTTAAGGGAAAAAGAGTAGCAAAGTCAAATGTGGGTCCCTTGAAGGCAGACACGGGTAAAATTATTATGAGCAACAAGGAAATGGCAGAAGAGTTGAATAGGTACTTCGGATCTGTCTTCACTAAGGAAGACACAAACAATCTCCCAGATGTACTGGAGAACAGACGATCTAAGGGGGTAGAGGAACTGAAAGAAATTTGCATTAGGTGGGAAATAGTATTGGGTAGGCTAATGGGACTGAAGGGTGATAAATCCCCTGGACCTGATGGTCTGCATCCCAGGTTCCTCATGGAGGTGGCTCTGGAAACTGGACGCATTGGTGATCATTTTCCAATGTTCAATAGATTCAGGATCAGTTCCTGTGGATTGGAGGATAGCTAATGTTAACCCACTTTTCAAGAAAGGAGCAAGAGAAAACGGGGAATTACAGACCAGTTAGCCTGACTTCAGTGGTGGGAAAGATGCTGGAGTCAATTATTAAAGAGGTAATAATGGGGCATTTGGATAGCAGTAAAAGGATTAGTCCAAGTCAACATGGATTTATGAAAGGGAAATCATGCTTAACTAATCTTCTGGAATTTTTTGAGGATGTGACAAGAAAAATGGATGAAGGGGTGCCAGTGGATGTAGTGTAGCCTTTCAGAAAGCCTTTGATAAGGTCCCGCACGGGAGACTGATGACTAAAATTAGAGCACATGGTATTGGGGGTAGAGTGTTGACATGGATAGAAAATTGGTTGGCAGACCAGAAGCAAACGGTAGGAGTGAACGGGTCCTTTTCAGAATGGCAGGCAGTGGCGAGTGAACTGCCGCAAGGCTCGGTGTTGGGGCCGCAACTGTTTACCATATATATTAATGATTTGGAAGAGGGAATTAGGAGCAACACTAGCAAGTTTGCGGATGACACAAAGCTGGGTGGCAGTGTGAGCTGTGAAGAGGATGTTAGGAGGTTGCAGGGTGACCTGGACAGGTTGAGTGAGTGGGCAGATGCGTGGCAGATGCAGTATAATATAGATGAATGTGAGGTTATCCACTTTGGCGGCAAAAACAAGGGGGCAGTTTATTATCTCAATGGGGTTAGGTTAGGTAAGGGGGAGGTGCAGTGAGACCTGGCTTACAGGTACAGCAGGCAGTGAAGAAAGCTAATGGAATGTTGGCCATCATAACAAGAGGATTTCAGTATAAGAGTAAAGAGGTTCTTCTGCAGTTGTATAGGGCTCTGGTGAGACCACATCTGGAGTATTGTGTACAGTTTTGGTCTCCTAATTTGAGGAAGGACATCCTTGTGATTGAAGCAGTGCAGCGTAGGTTCACGAGATTGATCCCTGGGATGGCGGGACTGTCATATGAGGAAAGATTGAAAAGACTAGGCTTGTATTCACTGGAGTTTAGAAGGATGAGGGGGATCTTATAGAAACATATAAAATTATAAAAGGACAGGACAAGCTAGATGCAGGAAAATTTCCCCCAATTTTGGGCGAGTCCAGAACCAGGGGCAACAGTCTTAGAATGAAGGGGAGGTCATTTAAGGCTGAGGTGAGAAAAAACGTTTTCACCCAGAGAGTTGTGAATTTATGGAATTCCCTGCCACAGAGGGCAGTAGAGGCCCAGTCACTGGATGGATTTAAGAGAGAGTTACATAGAGCTCTAGGGGCTAGTGGAGTCAAGGGATATGGGGAGAAGGCAGGCACGGGTTATTTATAGGGGACGATCAACCATGATCCCGTGGATTTGGAAGCAACAGCAACAAAGAGAAGCAGGAGAAAACACTGATTGGCTCTAGCCCGAGTGGGACGAGAGTTAGAAGTGAGTCAGAGGGGGAAAACAGTTGAAAAGGAGAGGCAAAGCACAGGCAGACTTTACTGAGAGCTCCCGTGGATTTGGAAGCAACAGCAACAAAGAGAAGCAGGAGAAAACACTGATTGGCTCTAGCCCCAGTGGGAGGAGAGTTAGAAATGAGGGGGAAAACAGTTGAAAACTGAGGAATTTGGTTTGTAAATTGGTAAATTAGGCAATTTATCAGTCAATATAAGCAAGACGGCTCATAGGGAGCGGCAGTGAGGGAAGTGCCCTGTGAGAAAAGTGTGAGTCTTTGGCTCGAGAGTCTTTGGTGAGGAGGCTTCGCAAAACGCTGGAGAGGGAGAGACGAAAGAAGGAGATGTCAGGCACGCTGATTCAGTGTGATGCTTGCAGTATGTGGGAGGTCAAGGACACTGCTGGTGCCTCTGGCAGCTACAAATGTGAGAAGTGCATCCAGGTACAGCTCCTGAAGGACTGTGTTGGGGAACTGGAGAAGCAAGTGGATGACCTCAGGTTCGTCTGAGAAACAGTCGTTCCTCGACAAGTCCTACAGTAAGATTGTTACACCTAAGGTACTGGAAGAGAGAAGGTGGGTGACGGTGAGAAAGGGAGGGAAGCATGGAATGCAAACGTCCCCGGGTGTTGTACCTCTTGTGAACAGGTTCACCCACTTAGAAGCTGTCGGGACAGAAGACGTTATTACACTGAGCAGCGGACTGGCTTGCGAAGCAAAAAGGGCTGTTGAGCCAAAACCAAAGAGGCCAACGTCAGGCAACGCCATTGTAGTTGGAGACTCCATTGTGAGAGGTACGGACAGCGGTTTCTGCGGCAACAGACGGGATTCAAGAATGGTGTGCTGCCTTCCTGGTGCCAGGATCTAGGATGTTACGGACAGAGTGCAGAAAATCCTCAAGGGCGAAGGTGAACAGCCGGAGGTGGTAGTGCATGTCGGCACAAACGATGTCGGAAAGAAGGGGATGAATATTCTGCATCGTGACTTTAGAGAGCTCGGAAAAATGCTGAAAAGCAGGACCTCCAGTGTTGTTATCTCCGGTTTGCTTCCAGTTCCAGTTTCGTGCTGGCGAGAGCAGGAACAGGGAGATACGGGACCTGAATGTGTGGCTGAGGAACTGGTGCAGGGTCCAGGGATTTAGATTCTTAGTTCACTGGAATCTGTTTTGGAGTAAGGGGAACTGTACAAAAGGGACGGTTTGCATCTTGACAGGTGGGGGACCAGCATTCTGCCAGGCAGGTTTGCCACTGCTACACGGGTGGTTTTAAACTGAGTAAGGGGGGTGGGGTGTCAAATGGGATAGTCGAGGATGGAGTTAAAGGGAAAGGGTTTCTTAAATGTGTGAGCAGAGAGAGGTGTAAAATGAGGGTAGAAGCAATAGGTAGCAAGGTTAAAAGTGGCAGGCAGACAAATCCAGAGCAAAAATCAAAAATGGCCACTTTTCAACATAATTGTATAAGGGGTAAGAGTGTTGTAAAAACAAGCCTGAAGGCTTTGTGTCTCAATGCAAGGAGCATTCGTAATAAGGTGGATGAGTTGAATGTGCAGATAGCTATTAATGACTATGATATAGTTGGGATCACAGAGACATGGCTACAGGGTGACCAAGGCTGGGAGCTGAACATCCAGGGATATTCAATATTCAGGAGGGATAGACAGAAAGGAAAAGGAGGTGGGGTAGCGTTGCTGGTTAGAGAGGGGATTAACACAATAGAAAGGAAGGACATTAGCTTGGAGGATGTGGAATCGATATGGGTAGAGCTGCAAAACACTAAGGGGCAGAAAACGCTAGTGGGAGTTGTGTACAGGCCACCTAACAGTAGTAGTGTAGCTGGGGATGGCATCAAACAGGAAATTAGAAATGCGTGCAACAAAGGTAAAACAGTTATAATGGGTGACTTCAATCTACATATAGATTGGGTGATTCAAATTGGCAGGGAAGAGGATTTCTTGGAATGTATGCGGGATAGTTTTCTAAACCAACATGTAGAGGAACCAACGAGAGAGCAGGCTATTCTAGACTGGGTATTGAGTAATGAGGAAGGGTTAGTTAGCAGTCTTGTTGTGCGTGGCCCTTTGGGCAAGAGTGACCATAATAAGGTTGAGTTCTTCATTAGGATGGATAGTGACATAATTAATTCAGAAACAAGTGTTCTGAACTTAAAGAAAGGTAACTTTGAGGGTATGAGACGAGAATTGGCCAAGATAGACTGGCAATTGATTCTTAAAGGGTTGACGGTGGATATGCAATGGAAGGCATTTAAAGGCTGCATGGATGAACTACAACAATTGTTCATCCCAGTTTGGCAAAAGAATAAGTCAGGGAAGGTAGTGCATCCGTGGATAACAAGGGAAATCAGGGATAGTATCAAAACAAAAGATGAAGCATACAAATTAGCCAGAAAAAGCAGCCTACCAGAGGACTGGGAGAAATTCAGAGTCCAGCAGAGGAGGACAAAGGGCTTAATTAGGAAAGGGAAAATAGATTATGAAAGAAATCTGGCAGGAAACATAAAAACTGACTGCAACAGTTTTTATAGATATGTGAAGAGAAAAAGATTAATTGAAACAAATGTGGGTCCCTTGCAGTCAGAAACAGGTGAATTGATCATGGGGAACAAGGACATGGCAGACCAATTGAATAACTACTTTGGTTCTGTCTTCACTAAGGAAGACATAAATAATCTGCTGGAAATAGCAGGGGACCGGGGGTCAAATGAGATGAAGGAACTGAGTGAAATCCAGGTTAGCCGGGAAGTGGTGTTAGGTAAATTGAATGGATTAAAGGCCGATAAATCCCATGGGCCAGATAGGCTGCATCCCAGAGTACTTAAGGAAGTAGCCCCAGAAATAGTGGATGCATTAGTGATAATTTTTCAAAACTCTTTAGATTCTGGAGTAGTTCCTGAGGATTGGAGGGTAGCTAATGTAACCCCACTTTTTAAAAAGGGAGGGAGAGAGAAAATGGGGAATTACAGACCAGTTAGTCTAACATCGGTAGTGGGGAAACTGCTAGAGTCAGTTATTAAAGATGGGCTAGCAGCACATTTGGAAAGTGGTGAAATCATTGGACAAAGTCAGCATGGATTTACGAAAGGTAAATCGTGTCTGACGAATCTTATAGAATTTTTCGAGGATGTAACTAGTAGAGTGGATAGGGGAGAACCAGTGGATGTGTTGTATCTGGACTTTCAGAAGGCTTTCGACAAGGTCCCACATAAGAGATTAGTATACAAACTTAAAGCACACGGTATTGGGGGTTCAGTATTGATGTGGATAGAGAACTGGCTGGCAGACAGGAAGCAAAGAGGAGTAAATGGGTCCTTTTCAGAATGGCAGGCAGTGACTGGTGGGGTACCGCAAGGCTCAGTGCTGAAACCCCAGCTATTTACAATATATATTAATGATTTGGACGAGGGAATTGAATGCAACATCTCCAAGTTTGCGGATGACACGAAGCTGGGGGGGCAATGTTAGCTGTGAGGAGGATGCTAGGAGGCTGCAAGGTGACTTGGATAGGTTGGGTGAGTGGGCAAATGCATGGCAGATGCAGTATAATGTGGATAAATGTGAGGTTATCCACTTTGGTGGCAAAAACAGGAAAGTAGACTATTTTCTGAATGGTGGCCGATTAGGAAAAGGGGAGATGCAACGAGACCTGGGTGTCATGGTACACCAGTCATTGAAAGTAGGCATGCAGGTGCAGCAGGCAGTGAAGAAAGCGAATGGTATGTTAGCATTCATAGCAAAAGGGTTTGAGTATAGGAGCAGGGAGGTTCTACTGCAGTTGTACAGGGTCTTGGTGAGACCACACCTGGAGTATTGCGTCTCCTAATCTGAGAAAAGACATTGTTGCCATAGAATGAGTACAGAGAAGGTTCACCAGACTGATTCCTGGGATGTCAGGACTTTCATATGAAGAAAGACTGGATAGACTTGGCTTGTACTCACTAGAATTTAGAAGATTAAGGGGGGATCTTATAGAAACTTACAAAATTCTTAAGGGTTTGGACAGGCTAGATGCAGGAAGATTGTTCCCGATGTTGGGGAAGTCCAGAACAAGGGGTCACAGTTTAAGGATAAGGGGGAAATCTTTTAGGACCGAGATGAGAAAAACATTTTTCACACAGAGTGGTGAATCTCTGGAATTCTCTGCCACAGAAGGTAGTTGAGGCCAGTTCATTGGCTATATTTAAGAGTGAGATAGATGTGGCCATTATGGCTAAAGGTATCAGGGGTTATGGAGAGAAGGCAGGTACAGGATACTGAGTTGGATGATCAGCCATGATCATATTGAATGGCGGTGCAGGCTCGAAGGGCCGAATGGCGTACTCCTGCACCTATTTTCTATGTTTCTATGATCACAATGAATGGCGGTGCTGGCTCAAAGGGCCGAATGGCCTCCTCCTGCACCTAGTTTCTATGTTTCTTCCTTGAACGGAGACGTGACCTTTTCCTTGGCGAGTCTCCGTTTCGCTGGGGCCTAACATCGTGGAGTTGGCGGCCTCCATCTGGAATCGACCTGAGGGCTCCAGTCGCAGAGCCTGCGGACTCACTTACCATCACGGAGCTGACTGACTCGGAGGCTGTGGTGGCACGGCGGCTGCGACCCAACTGCGGAGCTTCGGCCACAGGCACTGTGGACGGTAAAATCGGGAGCTCGCAGGTCCCTGGTGGGAGACCGATTTTCGTGGCAACTTCGCCCGCTCCGAATCGCGGGGTTTGAATCGGCCCATCGCAGGGCCTTACACCGCCCAGTGCGGCTTAATCGGCCGCGGGATTTACCAACGCCCGCCGGGGGCTTTAACATTAAGAGCCTCGACGTGGGAGAACAAAGAACAGGGAAGAGATAAGACTTTTGCCTTCCATCACAGTGAGGAGGTGTTTGGAGATTCACTGTGATGGATGTTTGTGTGGAACTGTGCTAATTGTGTGTTATGTTTATTTTACTGTTATGACTGCAGGGAACAACATTTCGTTAAGACCTCTGTATTGAATGACAAAGGCAATTTGTATTTGTATTGTATTTGTAGGAAGGCCACTCTGTTAGACCCTTCCAACTTTACTGTACCATCCTTTCGGAATGTTCAACTGCAGTCCTCCACCCAAAAACATGGGGATAAGCACAGACCAGTGGCTTATTATTCTTCGAAGCTTGACCCAGTAGCGAGAGGACACCCAATATGCACCCAGATCTGTTTACAGTCTGCTGCAAATCTGACCTTACAGCAAGAGATAGTAGTGGACAGTTCCCATTCAGTGGCAGCCTTGTTGGGACAACTGCAAACTCAGCATCTGTCAATAGCTCGTCAAAACAAATATGAAATCTATCTATTGAACAATCCAAAACTCCAGTTCTGATACTGTACAACTATTAATCCGGCATCTTTCCCCATTTCACCACCGGAGGAACAGTCAGAATCGGGACATGACTGTATATTTGTAATACAGGAAGACATCTGTAAGGGAAGATCTAAAGGACACTTCTATAGCAGACCCTGATATGACACTATACGTAGATGGAAGTGCATCTATTGGGCCCCAGGGAGAGACTTTCTGGGTACGCTACTGTAGACCAGGATGGGAACAGTGTAGAGGCAGCTGCCTTTGAGTTACCCATGACAAATATACAGTCATGTCCTGATTCTGACTGTTCCTCCGGTGGTGAAATGGGGAAATATGCCGGATTAATAGTTGTACAGTATCAGTACTGGAGTTTTGGATTGTTCAATAGATAGATTTCATATTCCAAATGTTTCAGCCCAACAAGCTGAGCTGTTCGCTTTAATCAGAGCACGTATTATTGGAAGAGATCTGAAAGTAAACATATATACAGATTCCAGATATACATTCGGGGTGGTACATGACTTTGGACAGTTATGGAGAAATAGAGGATTCCTAACCTCAGCAGGAACTCAAATATCTCACAAGCAATTGGTAACTGATTTATTACAGGCTCTGCTGCTGCCCAGGGAAGTTTTAGTAATGAAGTGTAGTGCTCACACAAAGGGACAGACCCTGATAGACATAGGGAATCGTTGTGCTGACCAAGTAGCAAAGGAGGTATCCCGGGAACGCAAGATGGTGGTGCCAAAAATGATGAGATGGATAAAAAGTTAATGTAACAAGTCTCCCTCAGAAAAGTCAATGCCAACCATCCAGGAAATTATTCAGTTGCAGGAGGAAGCTCCTGAAGGGGATATAAGATTATGGAAACAGCTTGGATGTACAATAGATTGCATGTCAGGATTGTGGGTTGTATGACGGATCCTCTTGCAGTTTGGGTTGTGGAGTGTATGCATTTTGTGACTCACTGGTGTGAGAGCAATTGGTGATGCTCTTTCAGTTACTTGGTGGCATCCAAGAATACAGACTTTGACCCCAAAATTGAGTAGCAGCTGTATAATTTGTCAGAAATATAATCCTGGGAAAGGAGTGGGTTGTGAGGATGGGAAAACACCTTTACCGATGGGTCCCTCAAACTCTTCAAATGGATTACATCGAGCTAGAGAAGTGCCAAGGATATAGGTATGTACTTGTGATTGTCGATGTATTCAGCAAATGGATTGAGGCCTACCCAACACTTGATAACAAAGCGGCTACTGTTGGCAAGGTGATTATGCGAGAAATTATCCCCAGACTCGGCATTTCAATTTGGCTTCGCTCTGACAATGGTCCTCATTTCATTAGGTAAATTAACAAAGAATTCTGTGAACAACTGGTCATCCAGCAACAACTACACTGTGCTTATCGACCACATGCTGCTGGACTTGTCGAAAGGGCAAATCAGACCCTAAAAACCAAATTGGCTAAATTAAAGGTTGAGACAGGAATTAATTGGGTTAAATTGCTCCCTGTAGCTTTATTTCAAATGCGTGTCAAGCCTGCAGGGAAATCGAGACTAAGCCCAGCTGAAATTGTATAGGGACGTCCCTTAAGAACCCCGTGGAGCCAAAATACTCCAAAGGTTGTCAATTTCCATCACATGACTACAGAGATGACCAATTATGTTCTGACCTTGACTCGAGCACTAAAAGATTTGCATTCTAGGGTGCGAGCAGCATAGTGAGTTACCTCCCTTGGTTTCTTCCATTAAGCTCAAGCCTGATTTTGTGATGAAGAATTGGGTAAGGAAAGGTTTTGAGGTTCGATGGGAAGGACCTTATCAGGTTCTCCTGTCGACCCCGACTGCTGTTAAGGTAGAAGGAAGGAACGTGTGGGTCCATCTTCACCATTGTAAAAGTATTAGTGGAAGAGTTTGAGCTGCTAACTTATTTTCTTCAAGGAATTTCTTAGTATTGGAACATCACATCGAATGTCAAGAGTACAGCAAGCTGACATGATGGATCAAGAGAATTCATGTTCGGCGAGTCCAGAACCAGGGGCCACAGTCTTAGAATAAAGGGGAGGTCATTTAAGACTGAGGTGAGAAAAAACCTTTTCACCCAGACAGTTGTGAATTTGTGGAATTCCCTGCCACAGAGGGCAGTGGAGGCCAAATCACTAGATGGATTTAAGAGAGAGTTAGATAGAGCTCTAGGGGCTAGTGGAGTCAAGGGATATGGGGAGAAGGCAGGCACAGGTTATTGATAGGGGACGATCAGCCATGATCACAATGAATGGCGGTGCTGGCTAGAAGGGCCGAATGGCCTCCTGCACCTATTTTCTATGTTTCTATGCCCATGTAAACTCGGGAGGTGGAGACTCGTCAGTCAGGAATCTTCAAAACTATGCCCATGAAAACTCGGGAAGTTACTTGGAGTTCTGACACAACTGCATCACTATCATTGTTGAATTGTATAACGAGAACAGTTGTCATCTTACCTTGTATGTTATCATATATGATAAAAGGTGGGAATGTTAATATCAGAAATTTTGGGTACTTGGGAAAATGGATGCCTGTTTAAAAGATCTGTAAAACCTGTTTGACATCTTTTGCAGAAAACTGCAGGACCATATGACATGGATGGCTCCAGAATGTCTGAAGCTTGGGAAGGGGTTGCATAGAGGTTGCTGTCCAGATGGCCTGCAAGTTGTTAATATGTATGAGATTTTGCAGAAGGAGCTAGGTCCTGTTGCAAAAGCATGTTGGGGTTACAATTATGTTGCAGTCTTCCCGCTGCTAATTTTGATTGGTCCAAGAGAGGGGCCTCACCAAAGATGTTTCTTTACTTAATAGAAGTGTTTCCCCCTAAGTGCTTTGCGTTGAAACTATGTTATGTGGTATTGTATGATTGGGTTAGGGAACTGTCAATGTACTTTGCAGCTCGTATCGGTAATTGGCTTGTAGGGGTTGCCCCCCGCATGTATTTTCACGCCTTGGGTATGTAAGGGTATAAAAGAGTGGGGAGCTAATCGTCTGGGGTTTGTTCTATTTGCGCGAAAATAGAACAATTTACTTGGGAAAAGGAATGCCTGTAAAAGATCTCTAAAACATGTTTGACATCTTTTCCAGAAAACTGCAGGACCATATGATATGGATGTGCAATGGAAGGCATTTAATGACTGCATGGATGAACTACAACTACAACAATTGGTCATCCCAGTTGGCAAAATAATAAATCAGGGAAGGTAGTACATCCATGGATAACAAGGGAAATCAGGGATAGTATCAAAACAAACGATGAAGCATACAAATTAGCCAGAAAAAAGCAGCCTACCAGAGGACTGGGAGAAATTCAGTCCAGCAGAGGAGGACAAAGGGCTTAATTAGGAAAGGGAAAATAGATTATGAAAGAAAACTGGCAGGGAACATAAAAACTGACTGCAAAGTTTTATAGATATGTGAAGAGAAAAAGATTAGATAAAACAAATGTGGGTCCCTTGCAGTCAAACAGGTGAATTGATCATGGGGAACAAGGACATGGCAGACCAATTGAATAACTACTTTGGTTCTGTCTTCACTAAGGAAGACATAAATAATCTGCCGGAAATAGCAGGGGACCGGGGGTCAAATGAGATGGAGGAACTGAGTGAAATCCAGGTTAGCCGGGAAGTGGTGTTAGGTAAATTGAATGGATTAAAGGCCGATAAATCCCCAGGGCCAGATAGGCTGCATCCCACAGTACTTAAGGAAGTAGCCCCAGAAATAGTGGATGCATTAGTGATAATTTTTCAAAACTCTTTAGATTCTGGAGTAGTTCCTGAGGATTGGAGGGTAGCTAATGTAACCCCACTTTTTAAAAGAGGGAGGGAGAGAGAAAACGGGGAATTACAGACCAGTTAGTCTAACATCGGTAGTGGGAAAACTACTAGAGTCAGTTATTAAAGATGGGATAGCAGCACATTTGGAAAGTGGTGAAATCATTGGACAAAGTCAGCATGGATTTACGAAAGGTAAATCATGTCTGACGAATCTTATAGAATTTTCGAGGATGTAACTAGTAGAGTGGATAAGGGGAACCAGTGGATGTGTTATATCTGGACTTTCAGAAGGCTTTCAACAAGGTCCCACATAAGAGATTAGTATACAAACTTAAAGCACACGGTATTGGGCGTTCAGTATTGATGTGGATAGAGAACTGGCTGGCAGACAGGAAGCAAAGAGTAGGAGTAAACGGGTCCTTTTCAGAAAGGCAGGCAGTGACTAGTGGGGTACCGCAAGGCTCAGTGCTGGGACCCCAGCTATTTACAATATATATTAATGATTTGGACGAGGGAATTGAATGCAACATCTCCAAGTTTGCAGATGACACAAAGCTGGGGGGCAGTGTTAGCTGTGAGGAGGATGCTAGGAGGCTGCAAGGTGACTTGGATAGGCTGGGTGAGTGGGCAAATGCATGGCCGATGCAGTATAATGTGGATAAATGTGAGGTTATCCATTTTGGTTGGCAAAAACAGGAAAGTAGACTATTATCTGAATGGTGGCCGATTAGGAAAAGGGGAGATGAAACGAGACCTGGGTGTCATGGTACACCAGTCATTGAAAGTAGGCATGCAGGTGCAGCAGGCCGTGAAGAAAGCAAATGGTATGTTAGCATTCATAGCAAAAGGATTTGAGTATAGGAGCAGGGAGGTTCTACTGCAGTTGTACAGGGTCTTCGTGAGACCACACCTGGAGTATTGCGTACAGTTTTGGTCTCCAAATCTGAGAAAATACATTCTTGCCATAGAGGGAGTACAGAGAAGGTTTACCAGACTGATTCCTGGGATGTCAGGACTTCCATATGAAGAAAGACTGGATAGACTCGGCTTGTACTCGCTAGAATTTAGAAGATTGAGGGGGGATCTTATAGAAACGTACAAAATTCTTAAGGGGTTGGACAGGCTAGATGCAGGAAGATTGTTCCCGATGTTGGGGAAGTCCAGAACAAGGGGTCACAGTTTAAGGATAAGGGGGAAATCTTTTAGGACCGAGATGAGAAAAACATTTTTCACACAGAGAATGGTGAATCTCTGGAATATTCTGCCACAGAAGATAGTTGAGGCCAGTTCATTGGCTATATTGAAGAGGGAGTTAGATGTGGTCCTTGTGGCTAAAAGGATCAGGGAAGGCAGGTACAGGATACCGAGTTGGATGATCAGCCATGATCATATTGAATGGCGGTGCAGGCTCGAAGGGCCGAATGGCCTACTCCAGCACCTATTTTCTATGTTTCTATAAGGATCGGTCCCGCAGTATTAGTATAGGTATTGTGTACAATAAAGGAGAGTTGGATTTCCAGTGCTCGTATTCGGTGTTTTACTGAACCAGACTAAGGGGGTAAGTCAGAAAACTGGTGAGCAGTTAACTGCCATCTATCCATGATATCATGCAATAAAGTCTCTTGAAGCAAACCTCGAAGTCTCAGTTTTTCCTTTATTTTCCCTGTTAATTTCTTCCACAGATGGAGTGAGTAATTCAGCATGGAAACAAGCCCTTTCGCCCACTGAGTCCACACTGACCATTGATCCCTACTTCTATGTTATCCCATCTTCTCATCCACTCCCCAACACACCAGGGTCAATTTACAGATGCCAAATATTACCACTGTTCTAGAAGGGAGCAAAGCAAGAAAGTGGAAACTATAGGCCGGTTAACCTGACTTCAGTGGTTGGTAAGATTGTAGAGTCCATTATAAACAATGAGGTTTGTGAGTATTTAGAAGTTCATGATAAAATTGGCCAAAGTCAGCATGGTTGTGTAGGCAAGATCTTGCCTGACGAATCTGCTGGAATTCTTTGAGGAAGTAAATAGCAGATCAGCCAATGGAGTCAGTGGATATTGTTTATCTAGATTTTCAGAAAGCCTTTGATAGGGTGCCACACGTGAGGCTGTTTAGGAAGATGAGAGCCCATGGTATCAAAGGGCAGATACTAGCATGGATAGCAGGTTGGCTGGATGGCAGAAGGCAGAGTGGCAATAAAGGGGGCTTTTTCTGGTTGGCTGCCAGTGACTAGCGGAGTTCCACAGGGGTCGGTGCTGGGGCCGCTACTCTTCACGTTGTACATTAATGATTTGGACGAGGGGATTGAAGGCCTTGTGGCCAAGTTTGCAGATGACACGAACATAGGTGTAGGAGCAGGTAGTGTAGAGGAAGCAGGGACTCTGGAGAAGGACTTGGACAGGTTGGGAGAGTGGGCTGAGAAGTGGCGGATGGAATATAGTGTAGCAAAGTGTGGACTCATGCATTTTGGTAACAGGAATGAAGGCCTTGACTATTTTCTAAATTGGGAGAGAATTCAGAAATCAGAGATGCAAAGGGACTTGGAGTGTTAATGCAGGATTCCGAAAAAGTTAATTTGCAAGTCGAATCGGTAGTAAGGAAGGCAAAACTAATGCTAGCATTTATTTCGAGTGGACGAGAATACAAAAACAGGGATGTAATGCTGAGGCTTTACATGGTGTTGACCAGACTGCAATTGGAGCATTGTGAGCAAATTTGGGCCCAATATCTGAGGAAGGATGTGTTGGCGTTGGAGACGGTCCAGAAGAGGTTTACGAGAATGAGCCAGGAATGAGTGGGTTAAAATATGATGAGCGTTTGACAGCACTGGGCTTCTACTCACTGGAGTTTAGAAAAATGAGAGAGGCCCTCATTGACACTTACCGAATAGTGAAAGGCCTTGATAGAGTGGTAGTACCGGTCGGTGTCAGGGGTTATGGGGAGAAGGCAGAAGATTGAGGCTTGGGGGGGGGGGAGAGAGATAGATCATCCATGATTGAATGGCGGAGAAGACGTGATTGGCCGAATGGCCAATTCTGCTTCCATCACTTATGAATTAACTTACAAACCCGCACGTGTATGGGATGTTGGAGCATCCAGAGGAAGCCCACAGGGAGAATGTGAAAACTCCACACAGACAGCACCAATGATTGAACCTGGGTCTAGTGCTGTGAGGCAGCAGCTCTATTTGCTGTGTCACTGTGCCGCCTTTAAATTAAAACAAAAACTGTCCCTAAGACCTAAACCTTTTCGATCCAAGCGCCGATTCCACAATGTGGGCTTCAGGAACTAAAAATCATTATTGATACAAAGGCAATTTTAAAGTTTTTCTAAGAACGCTTTATATGGCAAGGAGTATTTAACTGAGAATGCAATATTTTGTCATCCATTACCTTTTTGCCTCAGGATAATTTTTTTATAAAATCATATTCTTTGCTGATGGAACTTCCTAAAATGTGTGCAAAGGAGAAGGACAAGTTCTGATGCAAATGTAAGTTTGTTTTGCAGCTAGGATTTGCTGCAGGCTTCAGTGGCTGCAGGTGAACGAGTGAGGTCAGGTACTTCAGTCTTCTTCAGTTCCCTTCAGGCTGGATTTCATTTTGAGCTTCTCCTTCTGACCCAGCACTCGGAAGATTTTCTTTCGAGCTTCTTTTTGCCTTTTAATCTTACCCTCTTGCTCTTTCTCTTTCTGGGCGAGGAACTCCTTGTGCTGTTGCTTCTCTTTCTTGTGATGTTTCTGTGCCTTGTTCGCATTAACAGTGCTCAGAGAAGAGATCAGGGCCGAGATCTGTGGACAAAAACATTTCCAACAAGTGAAGACCGACTGCTGACTGCAAACAAGATTACAAAGAAAACACCAAGATCCAGCTGCTCTTTGGCTGGCTTTGTTTTCTGTACTCTTTTAGAAAGGAAGGTATCAACACCAAAAAGGCACTCCCCGTGTGAACAAATTCAACTATTGATACACGGCAGCAAGGCCAGTTCTGCGAAGTACATATTCTGTCTGACAGATTTTCTTACAGGATTCCAGGACATCGTGGGAGACTAGGAAATAAATTGTAGGACCCCAGATATTTGTACTATTGATGGAAATAGGAGAGTTGTTGGAAGACTGGAAGATGGCTAATTTAGTGCTTTTACATGAGAAAAAGGCTATTTAGCCGATATTTACCTCATGCATCTCTCTACCAAAATGAATTGTTTGCATGAAATTTATCAGCATGTGGACAGAATTGAGGTCGTCAGCTAATTAATTGAACTATTAACGAGCGACATGGTGGCATAGCGATAGAGCTACTGCCTCCAGGTTCAATCCTGACTATGCGTGCTTGTCTGTACGGAGTTTGTACGTTCTCCCCATGACCTGCGTGGGTTTTCTCCGAGATTTAGTTTAGTTTAGAGATACAGTGTGGAAATAGGCCCTTCGGCCCACTGAGTCCGCACCGACCAGCGATCCCCGCACATTAACACAATCCTACACACACTAGGGACAGTTTACATTTATACCAAGCCAATTAACCTACAAGCCTGTACATCTTTGGAGTGTGGGAGGAACCCAAAGATCTCAGAGAAAACCCACACGGTTACGGGGAGAACGTACAAACTCCGTACAGACGGCACCCGTAGTCAGGATCCTACCCGGGTCTCCGGCACTGCAAGGCAGCAACTCTACAGCTGCGCCACCATGCTGCCCTGAAATGTTCGGTTTCTTCCCACACTCTAAAGGCGTACAGGTTTGTAGGTTAATTTGCTTGGCATAGATACATAGAAAATAGGTGCAGGAGTAGACCATTCGGCCCTTTGAGCCTGCACCGCCATTCAATATGATCATGGCTGATCATCCAACTCAGTATCCCGTACCTGCCTTCTCTCCATACCCCCTGATCCCTTTAGCCACAAGGGCCACATCTAACTCCCTCTTAAATATAGCCAATGAACTGGCCTCAACTACCCTCTGTGGCAGAGAGTTCCAGAGATTCACCACTCTCTGTGTGAAAACGTTTTTTCTCATCTCGGTCTTAAAGGATTTCCCCCTTATCCTTAAGCTGTGACCCCTTGTCCTGGACTTCCCCAACATCGGGAACAATCTTCCTGCATCTAGCCTGTCCAATCCCATAAGAATTTTGTACGTTTCTATAAGATCCCCTCTCAATCTCCTAAATTCTAGCGAGTATAAGCCAAGTCTATCCAGTCTTTCTTCATATGAAAGTCCTGACATCCCAGGAATCAGTCTGGTGAACCTTCTCTGCACTCCCTCTATGGCTATAATGTCCTTCCTCAGATTTGGAGACCAAAACTGTACGCAATACTCCAGGTGTGGTCTCACCAAGACACTGTACAACTGCAGTAGAACCTCCCTGCTCCTATACTCAAATCCTTTTGCTATGAAAGCTAACATACCATTCGCTTTCTTCACTGCCTGCTGCACCTGCATGCCTACTTTCAATGACTGGTGTACCATGACACCCAGGTCTCACTGCATCTCCCCTTTTCCTAATCGGCATAAATGTAAATTGTCCCTAGTGTGTGTAGGATAGTATTAATATATGGAGATTGCTGGTCGGTGTGGACTCAATGGGCCAAAGGGCCTGTATCTCTAAACTAGAATCAGAGAGAGTAGGGTATGGAGGCAACAATGCCAACGTATATAGAGGTAACACCTTTTATTGTTACAAAATTGTGATTTTGGATAGCTGTGCAATAATTACAAGGACACGTTGGCAATATCAGAAATAAAGAGAATATCATCCCAAAACCACAAAATTAGCCATCATCCAGTCATCCAACATTTCTCCAGTTGATCAATAGTACAAATACCTCTGCCTGTGGACATGCTGTTTCCTCACTAGCTTCCCACAATGTCCTAGAATCCTATAAGAAAATCTGTGAAAAAATGTCAAAGGTTCTGGGGAGAAGGCAGTAGAATGGGGTTGAGAGGGAAATACAAATTAGCCGCGATCGAATGGCAGAGCAGACTCGACGGGCTGAATAGCCTCAAGCTGCTTCTGTCATATGATCTGATGTTGTGGACAATGTGGGTGGGGGGAATCACAAATAAGATGAATGAATTATGTTTAGTTGGATTGGAATCATGTAATGACCACTCAGATTGGCCAGTGAGGGGGAGAAGCGATGTAGCACTGTTTAAGGTGAAACCAGAGCTATCCATGGTTTAGCTCCTGACCAAATAAAGATAACCAAGACAATGACGACCACTTCTGGAAAGACTGATTTGCCCGTGGTCTGTAGCAACGTGTTCCATCCATTAAAGGCCAATTTTGTTTTAAATAACTCATTTGATATTAACATAAGCTGTCCCCTTTGTGAACCAATAAACTCAACTATTCCTGCCTGAGGAGGATTCTATATCTTACACTCCTCACTGTAAGAAATGTTATCTGCCACATCCATCTAATCTGCCAGTCTATCGTTACTGTCTAGACCCATGATCTCCACTGTTCACCA
>CM075981.1:8397323-8533819 GCA_038087875.1 Malacoraja senta | reverse complement strand
GACAAAGGGCTTAATTAGGAAAGGGAAAATAGATTATGAAAGAAAACTGGCAGGGAACATAAAAACTGACTGCAAAAGTTTTTATAGATATGTGAAGAGAAAAAGATTAGATAAAACAAATGTGGGTCCCTTGCAGTCAAACAGGTGAATTGATCATGGGGAACAAGGACATGGCAGACCAATTGAATAACTACTTTGGTTCTGTCTTCACTAAGGAAGACATAAATAATCTGCCGGAAATAGCAGGGGACCGGGGGTCAAATGAGATGGAGGAACTGAGTGAAATCCAGGTTAGCCGGGAAGTGGTGTTAGGTAAATTGAATGGATTAAAGGCCGATAAATCCCCAGGGCCAGATAGGCTGCATCCCACAGTACTTAAGGAAGTAGCCCCAGAAATAGTGGATGCATTAGTGATAATTTTTCAAACTCTTTAGATTCTGGAGTAGTTCCTGAGGATTGGAGGGTAGCTAATGTAACCCCACTTTTTAAAAGAGGAGGGAGAGAGAAAACGGGGAATTACAGACCAGTTAGTCTAACATCGGTAGTGGGAAAACTACTAGAGTCAGTTATTAAAGATGGGATAGCAGCACATTTGGAAAGTGGTGAAATCATTGGACAAAGTCAGCATGGATTTACGAAAGGTAAATCATGTCTGACGAATCTTATAGAATTTTTCGAGGATGTAACTAGTAGAGTGGATAAGGGGAACCAGTGGATGTGTTATATCTGGACTTTCAGAAGGCTTTCAACAAGGTCCCACATAAGAGATTAGTATACAAACTTAAAGCACACGGTATTGGGCGTTCAGTATTGATGTGGATAGAGAACTGGCTGGCAGACAGGAAGCAAAGAGTAGGAGTAAACGGGTCCTTTTCAGAAAGGCAGGCAGTGACTAGTGGGGTACCGCAAGGCTCAGTGCTGGGACCCCAGCTATTTACAATATATATTAATGATTTGGACGAGGGAATTGAATGCAACATCTCCAAGTTTGCAGATGACACAAAGCTGGGGGGCAGTGTTAGCTGTGAGGAGGATGCTAGGAGGCTGCAAGGTGACTTGGATAGGCTGGGTGAGTGGGCAAATGCATGGCCGATGCAGTATAATGTGGATAAATGTGAGGTTATCCATTTTGGTTGGCAAAAACAGGAAAGTAGACTATTATCTGAATGGTGGCCGATTAGGAAAAGGGGAGATGAAACGAGACCTGGGTGTCATGGTACACCAGTCATTGAAAGTAGGCATGCAGGTGCAGCAGGCCGTGAAGAAAGCAAATGGTATGTTAGCATTCATAGCAAAAGGATTTGAGTATAGGAGCAGGGAGGTTCTACTGCAGTTGTACAGGGTCTTCGTGAGACCACACCTGGAGTATTGCGTACAGTTTTGGTCTCCAAATCTGAGAAAATACATTCTTGCATAGAGGGAGTACAGAGAAGGTTTACCAGACTGATTCCTGGGATGTCAGGACTTCCATATGAAGAAAGACTGGATAGACTCGGCTTGTACTCGCTAGAATTTAGAGATTGAGGGGGGATCTTATAGAAACGTACAAAATTCTTAAGGGGTTGGACAGGCTAGATGCAGGAAGATTGTTCCCGATGTTGGGGAAGTCCAGAACAAGGGGTCACAGTTTAAGGATAAGGGGGAAATCTTTTAGGACCGAGATGAGAAAAACATTTTTCACACAGAGAATGGTGAATCTCTGGAATATTCTGCCACAGAAGATAGTTGAGGCCAGTTCATTGGCTATATTGAAGAGGGAGTTAGATGTGGTCCTTGTGGCTAAAAGGATCAGGGAGGCAGGTACAGGATACCGAGTTGGATGATCAGCCATGATCATATTGAATGGCGGTGCAGGCTCGAAGGGCCGAATGGCCTACTCCAGCACCTATTTTCTATGTTTCTATAAGGATCGGTCCCGCAGTATTAGTATAGGTATTGTGTACAATAAAGGAGAGTTGGATTTCCAGTGCTCGTATTCGGTGTTTTACTGAACCAGACTAAGGGGGTAAGTCAGAAAACTGGTGAGCAGTTAACTGCCATCTATCCATGATATCATGCAATAAAGTCTCTTGAAGCAAACCTCGAAGTCTCAGTTTTTCCTTTATTTTCCCTGTTAATTTCTTCCACAGATGGAGTGAGTAATTCAGCATGGAAACAAGCCCTTTCGCCCACTGAGTCCACACTGACCATTGATCCCTACTTCTATGTTATCCCATCTTCTCATCCACTCCCCAACACACCAGGGTCAATTTACAGATGCCAAATATTACCACTGTTCTAGAAGGGAGCAAAGCAAGAAAGTGGAAACTATAGGCCGGTTAACCTGACTTCAGTGGTTGGTAAGATTGTAGAGTCCATTATAAACAATGAGGTTTGTGAGTATTTAGAAGTTCATGATAAAATTGGCCAAAGTCAGCATGGTTGTGTAGGCAAGATCTTGCCTGACGAATCTGCTGGAATTCTTTGAGGAAGTAAATAGCAGATCAGCCAATGGAGTCAGTGGATATTGTTTATCTAGATTTTCAGAAAGCCTTTGATAGGGTGCCACACGTGAGGCTGTTTAGGAAGATGAGAGCCCATGGTATCAAAGGGCAGATACTAGCATGGATAGCAGGTTGCTGGATGGCAGAAGGCAGAGTGGCAATAAAGGGGGCTTTTTCTGGTTGGCTGCCAGTGACTAGCGGAGTTCCACAGGGGTCGGTGCTGGGCCGCTACTCTTCACGTTGTACATTAATGATTTGGACGAGGGGATTGAAGGCCTTGTGGCCAAGTTTGCAGATGACACGAACATAGGGTGTAGGAGCAGGTAGTGTAGAGGACGCTCAGGTAGGGACTTCTGGAGAAGGCTTGGGAGAGTTGGGAGAGTGGGCTGTGAGAGTGGCGGATGGAGTATAGTGTAGCCATGCTTGTGGAGTACTGGATTTTGTGTATTCAGGAAATGAAGGCCTAGGATACTTTTCTAAATGGCAGAGAATCAGGAAATTATTGAGATGCAATCTGGGGTTGGGTGTAATGTAGGATTGCGAAAACTAAGTCTAGATTTTGCGAGTGGACGAGTAGCTAAGGAAAGGAAAGGTAAGCTGAGGCTTTACTTGGTGTTGACCGGAACTGCAATTGGAGCATTGTGAGCAAATGTGTGGAGGTTTATGCGTGGGAGGTAGATGAGGTTTGCGGTTTGTGACGGAATGAGTGGGTTATTGAGGAAGGATGGGTGGTAGGTGGACGTTGTACTGCACTTGGTTAGAAGGTAGGTCTTTGGGAGAATGAGAGGACTGGTCTTGGGATTACGATATGTGAGGCGTGGTGGATAGGAGGTGAGGGGTAGTAGGTGTCTGTGGGTAGGTGGAGAGGTGGTTGAGCTTGGGGTGGGGAGGGGAGAGGATTAGGATGAGTCTGTGATTGATTGGCGGAGAAGACGGGATGAGCTGATTGGCCGAATGGCTGATTCTGGGTTCCTTTGAATTATGGAGGGGAGGGGGGGTTGGGGGGGGGGGGTGTTGTTGATGAATGGTGTCAACCGTGTATGGGATGTTGGGAGCATCAGAGGAAGCCCACAGGGAGAATGTGAAAACTCCACACAGACAGCACAATGATTGAACCTGGGTCAGTGCTGTGAGAGCAGCAGCTCTATTTGCTGTGTCACTGTGCCGCCTTTAAATTAAAACAAAAACTGTCCCTAAGACCTAAACCTTTTCGATCCAAGCGCGCCGATTCCACAATGTGGGCTTCAGGAACTAAAAATCATTATTGATACAAGGCAATTTTAAAGTTTTTCTAAGACGCTTTATATGGCAAGGAGTATTTAACTGAGAATGCAATATTTTGTCATCCATTACCTTTTTGCCCCTGAGATAATTTTTTATAAAATCATATTCTTTGCTGATGGAACTTCCCTAAAATGTGTGCAAAGGAGAAGGACAAGTTCTGATGCAAATGTAAGTTTGTTTTGCAGCTAGGATTTGCTGCAGGCTTCAGTGGCTGCAGGTGAACGAGTGAGGTCAGGTACTTCAGTCTTCTTCAGTTCCCTTCAGGCTGGATTTCATTTTGAGCTTCTCCTTCTGACCCAGCACTCGGAAGATTTTCTTTCGAGCTTCTTTTTGCCCTTTAATCTTACCCTCTTGCTCTTTCTCTTTCTGGGCGAGGAACTCCTTGTGCTGTTGCTTCTCTTTCTTGTGATGTTTCTGTGCCTTGTTCGCATTAACAGTGCTCAGAGAAGAGATCAGTGGCCGAGATCTGTGGACAAAAACATTTCCAACAAGTGAAGACCGACTGCTGACTGCAAACAAGATTACAAAGAAAACACCAAGATCCAGCTGCTCTTTGGCTGGCTTTGTTTTCTGTACTCTTTTAGAAAGGAAGGTATCAACACCAAAAAGGCACTCCCCGTGTGAACAAATTCAACTATTGATACACGGCAGCAAGGCCAGTTCTGCGAAGTACATATTCTGTCTGACAGATTTTCTTACAGGATTCCAGGACATCGTGGGAGACTAGGAAATAAATTGTAGGACCCCAGATATTTGTACTATTGATGAAATAGGAGAGTTGTTGGGAAGACTGGAAGATGGCTAATTTAGTGCTTTTACATGAGAAAAAGGCTATTTAGCCGATATTTACCTCATGCATCTCTCTACCAAAATGAATTGTTTGCATGAAATTTATCAGCATGTGACAGAATTGAGGTCGTCAGCTAATTAATTGAACTATTAACGAGCGACATGGTGGCATAGCGATTAGAGCTACTGCCTCCAGGTTCAATCCTGACTATGCGTGCTTGTCTGTACGGAGTTTGTACGTTCTCCCCATGACCTGCGTGGGTTTTCTCCGAGATTTAGTTTAGTTTAGAGATACAGTGTGGAAATAGGCCCTTCGGCCCACTGAGTCCGCACCGACCAGCGATCCCCGCACATTAACACAATCCTACACACACTAGGGACAGTTTACATTATACCAAGCCAATTAACCTACAAGCCTGTACATCTTTGGAGTGTGGGGAGGAACCCAAAGATCTCAGAGAAAACCCACACGGTTACGGGGAGAACGTACAAACTCCGTACAGACGGCACCCGTAGTCAGGATCCTACCCGGGTCTCCGGCACTGCAAGGCAGCAACTCTACAGCTGCGCCACCATGCTGCCCTGAAATGTTCGGTTTCTTCCCACACTCTAAAGGCGTACAGGTTTGTAGGTTAATTTGCTTGGCATAGATACATAGAAAATAGGTGCAGGAGTAGACCATTCGGCCCTTTGAGCCTGCACCGCCATTCAATATGATCATGGCTGATCATCCAACTCAGTATCCCGTACCTGCCTTCTCTCCATACCCCCTGATCCTTTAGCCACAAGGGCCACATCTAACTCCCTCTTAAATATAGCCAATGAACTGGCCTCAACTACCCTCTGTGGCAGAGAGTTCCAGAGATTCACCACTCTCTGTGTGAAAACGTTTTTTCTCATCTCGGTCTTAAAGGATTTCCCCCTTATCCTTAAGCTGTGACCCCTTGTCCTGGACTTCCCCAACATCGGGAACAATCTTCCTGCATCTAGCCTGTCCAATCCCATAAGAATTTTGTACGTTTCTATAAGATCCCCTCTCAATCTCCTAAATTCTAGCGAGTATAAGCCAAGTCTATCCAGTCTTTCTTCATATGAAAGTCCTGACATCCCAGGAATCAGTCTGGTGAACCTTCTCTGCACTCCCTCTATGGCTATAATGTCCTTCCTCAGATTGGAGACCAAAACTGTACGCAATACTCTCAGTGTGGTCTCACCAAGACACTGTACAACTGCAGTAGAACCTCCCTGCTCCTATACTCAAATCCTTTTGCTATGAAAGCTAACATACCATTCGCTTTCTTCACTGCCTGCTGCACCTGCATGCCTACTTTCAATGACTGGTGTACCATGACACCCAGGTCTCACTGCATCTCCCCTTTTCCTAATCGGCATAAATGTAAATTGTCCCTAGTGTGTGTAGGATAGTATTAATATATGGAGATTGCTGGTCGGTGTGGAACTCAATGGGCCAAAGGGCCTGTATCTCTAAACTAGAATCAGAGAGAGTAGGGTATGGAGGCAACAATGCCAACGTATATAGAGGTAACACCTTTTATTGTTACAAAATTGTGATTTTGGATAGCTGTGCAATAATTACAAGGACACGTTGGCAATATCAGAAATAAAGAGAATATCATCCCAAAACCACAAAATTAGCCATCATCCAGTCATCCAACATTTCTCCAGTTGATCAATAGTACAAATACCTCTGCCTGTGGACATGCTGTTTCCTCACTAGCTTCCCACAATGTCCTAGAATCCTATAAGAAAATCTGTGAAAAAATGTCAAAGGTTCTGGGAGAAGGCAGTAGAATGGGGTTGAGAGGGAAATACAAATTAGCCGCGATCGAATGGCAGAGCAGACTCGACGGGCTGAATAGCCTCAAGCTGCTTCTGTCATATGATCTGATGTTGTGGACAATGTGGGTGGGGGGAATCACAAATAAGATGAATGAATTATGTTTAGTTGGATTGGAATCATGTAATGACCACTCAGATTGGCCAGTGAGGGGAGAAGCGATGTAGCACTGTTTAAGGTGAAACCAGAGCTATCCATGGTTTAGCTCCTGACCAAATAAAGATAACCAAGACAATGACGACCACTTCTGGAAAGACTGATTTGCCCGTGGTCTGTAGCAACGTGTTCCATCCATTAAAGGCCAATTTTGTTTTAAATAACTCATTTGATATTAACATAAGCTGTCCCCTTTGTGAACCAATAAACTCAACTATTCCTGCCTGAGGAGGATTCTATATCTTACACTCCTCACTGTAAGATATGTTATCTGCCACATCCATCTAATCTGCCAGTCTATCGTTACTGTCTAGACCCATGATCTCCACTGTTCACCATTCCGCCAAGGAAGATCCAAGTCATCAAAGCATTTTAAATAATCCCGTGGCCCTGGAGCTGATTGCTGAGGATCACCATTGTTGAGCACAATCTGACAAACTCTGCCACACTTTTACCCACACTGTTTAGGATCTTTTATTTTACAGTCCTTACGTTTGCTAGCCAGCAATTTGTTGAAGATTCCTCATATTAAATCCATACAGATACCATCTACAGGTCCACCACCAATTTTTTCAGCCACTGGTAGTCCGGCACCTCCTTTAAACCAGACAAAATTACAAGAGTGCACTGGAAATCCCCCCCGCAAAATGTGGCGCCAAAAATGTGACCTCCTCAGCTGATCGGCGGGTCCAATTTGCCCCCTGCGGCCAGGGTTCTGGAACTCTGGCCCAGCCGGAGCGGCAGATCTGTTCCCATAGCCGACTTGTGTGTCCGACTTCGTGGGCCGATATCACTGCTCCCCAAGTCCGTGACCTCTGTTGGTCCGGCAAAACGAATAATACGGCAAGGCTCTGGAACCAAGAGTGCCGGAAATCGGTGGTGGGCCTGTACTGGATTGCCTAAATCAACCGCTTATCACCTTCTTGCTGATAATTCTTCATTAGCAAAAACATCACCACAAATGCTGTAGCATCTTTCTTTTTTATTTTTTTAATGTTTTTATTTATTAGAAGTACATTACATTACAACCAATTACACTAGTACTCATCACATATATCTTATTACAATTAATGTACTCTGTTTATTTCTACACTAATAAAGGGAAAGGATAAGATTGAGAGAAAGAAGAAAGTGAAGGTTGTAAAAAAGTGACAAAAAAAAAAAAGAAAAAAAATAAGACAAAGACCCTATAAGAAAGAAATTAAAAACAATTTTTTTGTAAGCATCACGCAAATCGGACATACCAACTCTCCAGCTTTCATCCCCCCTTACCTGACCTCAGTTTTTTTTTAGTACTTTTGCACCCTATACTTGTAATAATTCTATAAATGCAGACCACGTCAGGTGGAAATGATCTGGTTTACCTGACAGGAGGAGTCTTATCTCTTCTAGGTGTAATGTTTCGAACATATTTGAAATCCACATGTTTATAGTTGGTATTGGAGCGTTTTTCCAGAATTTTAGGATTAACTTTTTTCCAGTTATTAACCCATAGTCTATTAATTTCTTTTGGAACACATTTAGTTCTGGACTATCTTCCGTTGTTCCGAAGTTAATCCATTCTGCTTTGGGTATCAGTTTAATTTTAAATAATTTTGTAAAGATTTCAAAAATTTCAATCCAAAATCTTTGAATTTTTGTACAGAAAACAAATGTGCGCTATAGTAGCTTCTTGAGATTGAGATTTATCACAAATTGATGATACATTTAGGAAAATTTTATTGATTTTAGTTTTCGAATAATATAATCTATGTAAAATTTTAAATTATATTAAAGTGTGTCTTACATTAATCAAACATTTATGCACGTTTAATAAATGTTCATTCCACCTTTCCTTTGAGATTTTAATAGCTAATTCTTGTTCCCAGTCTCTTCTAATACCTTCCGTAGATGGTATTTCTACATTAAAATAATATTATACAAATATGATATTAAGTTTGCTGATTCAGCTTTTATCTGCATTGCTTCATCCAATACATCTGTTGAGGTATTATGATGATCTTTTGTATGGTTTTTCAAATAGTCACATATTTGAAAATATTTAAAATATTGATTATTTCCGAGTTTATATTTTATTTGTAATTGTTGGAATGATAGTAATTTTCCAGTTTTGTACAGTCACCGAACGTTTTAATTCCTAGTCTATCCCATTGTATGAAAGATTTGTCTGTAATAGAGGGATTAAATGAAGGGTTATTGATTATGGGAGATAAAAGCGATAAATTTCTTAATTTTAAATTTTGTTTTATTTATTTCCAAGTTCTGATTGTGCCATGTATAATTGGGTTTTTGTTATAATTTATGTTATTCAGTTTCATTGGTGAGAGAAGGATCGCTCCAATGTTTCCAGAGGAGCAGTCCTCTCTCTCCATTACAATGTAGCTGTAGCATCTTTCTCCTACAATTGTCTCCCAAGACTCAGCACTGGAGTTAAACTGAGCCATCGGACATTTCCCCAGATTCGCACTGTTGGAACTCTCTCGTCCTCTGCCACTTGCATCAGGGAAGCATTAGAAGCCCGATAGAAGACTAATTTCAAATGAAAGGCACCAAGTGCTGGCGGAACCCAGTGGACCAGGAAGTATCCCTGGAGAATATGCACAGGTGACGTTTCATGTAGCGACCCTTCTTCAGACCATTTTCAAAGGGGGGGCGGGCAAAGAAAGCTAGAAGAGAGGAGGGGCAGGACAAAGCAGGTCAAGTGTGGCAACGCGTGAAATCCACACACTGAAATTAGATCTAGAGGAGAAATACAAGAAGACTGTGCAGCATGGAAGAAAATGCTCCAACACCCGTTGCAATGAATAGGACATTTTTTTGAAGAAAGAATACTAAAATGATGTGTAGTTGCTCTTACCTTTCTCTCGTGTGCACTCTTTATAACAGCGACTCGCTTCAAATCGCCCGGTATTTTGGGAAGCTTCTCTTTGTTTTTGGGTTTGCTCTTAAAGGGCAGGGCTTTCTGCAGTGCCTTGGGGATGTAGAGGGCATTAAAATGCTTTGCCTTTCTCTGAATGGGCTGCAAGGAAAAGCATTCAGTTAGAAAACACATCAGCCATCAATACCTTCCGATTGCTAGGTCAGAAGAAATTAGTTGAAATAAGCAGCACTGGCCAGTAAGGAGATATGACCACATGGTTAAGATGCATTACAATCAACAATCAATGGCCAGCCTACCGATTCTTTACATATAACATCCAGACTCTTGTTATTGGCACGTGTACTGAGCACAAAGGTTTGTTTTACATGCTACCCAATCGGATAATTTGGAATTGATGATCAGATAATACCATATAAACTCAAGTACAATTGGTGGAGCAAAGGGGAAGGTACAGAGTGCAGAATATAGTTCTCAGCATTGTAGCGCATCAGTTCCACAAACAAAACCCAATGTCCGCAATGGGGTAGAGGTGAATCATACAGTACCCTATCTTATGGAAGGACCATTCAGAAGCCTGATATCAGAGGGGAAGAAGTTGTTCCTGTGTCTGCTTTCATGCTTCTGTACCTTTTCCCAATGGGAGAGGGGAGAAAGAAGAAATACTGGGGTGCGACGTCTTTGATTATGTTGCTGCTTTCACGAGGCAGCGTGAAGTATAGATGGAGTCAATGGTGGGAAGTCTGGTCTGTGTGATGGACTGGGCTACATCCACAATTCTCTCCAATCGCTTGCGCAGTCTCAAATTAACCTTGCAAGATCAGCACAGAGGGCAACCGTTTGATCCATTAGGTCTATATTGATTCATTCAGCAGCAAACCAGTGAGTTCCACTCCTCACCATTTTCTCTAGGGCCATACAGAACGTTCTTCTTTATACATTCAAGTCCTATAGATTCTGTTTCAATCACCCTTTCAGATAATGTACTACAGATCAGAGGAACGTTGCAAAAAATGTATTTCTTATGTCTCCTCTCGTTCATTTGCCAGATATAACATCTATTTCTCTGGTTACTACCCTCCTGCTTCTGCAAACTATTTCTCCATCTAACCCAGACAGATCCTTCTCAACTCTCAGTGGCATGGTGTTCCGGAGATCCACGAATGTGAAGGACACGATCTACCAGCATTTGGATAGAAAACTGATTGCCACATAGAGCAATTCAGCACAGGAACAGGCCCTTCAGTCCCAATGTTCATGCCGAACACGATGCCATTAAACTGATCTCCTCTGTCTGCACGTGATCCATATCCCTCCATATACATACATGTGCTTCTCTTACAGCCACTTAAACGCAACTATCCTCTGTCCCTGCACCACTACATATTTCAGGCACTCACCACCCTCTGTGTAAAAAACTCGCCCTGCACATCTCCTTTAAACATTCCCCTCTGACCGTAAGCCGATATTTCCACCCGAGGGAAAATGTTCTGACAGACTATGCCCCTCATAATTTTACCAACGTCTATCCAGAAAACAATCCATGGCTATCCTACTTCTTTTAGCTAATACCCGCTAATCCAGGTGTTATTCTGGTAAAACTCTCCTGCACTCTCTCCAAAGTCTCCATGGCCTTCCTGTAATAGGGCAACTGGGGTGGGAGATTGCAACTTTGACGTGGTCCACCCTGTTTCGACTATTGCAATCAACCCGATGTGCACAAGCAAGATCAAATAGAACAAGTTGACCTACAACTTTAGGATGTGCACGCCATACGCAAGAAGAAGAATGGGGCAACTAGCACTGAATGCAATACTCCAAATATAGTCCAAGCAAAGTTTCCTAAAGCTTCAATATGACTTAATAGAGTCTTACAGTATGGAAACAGGCCACTCAGCTCAACCTTTCCATGCCGACCAAGATGCCCTCTCTAAGCTCGCCCCATTTGCCCATGTTTGGCCCATATCCCTCTTAACCATTGCTAACCATGTATCTGTCCAAGTGTTTTAAAGATTGTTACTGTACTTGCCTCAACTATCTCCTCTGACAGTTTATTCAATATACCTACAACCCTCTGTGTGAAAAAGTTGCCCTTCGGGTTTCTATTAAATCTTTCCACTCACCTTAAACCTATGTCCCTTGATTCCCCTACACTGGGTATGAGACTCTGAGCATTCACCTTATCTATCCCCCTTATGATCTTATACACCTCCACAAGATCACCCCTCTTCCCTCTGCACTCCAAGGAATAAAGCCCTAGCCTGCCCAACCTCTCCCTGTAGGTCAGGCCCTCAAGTCCTGGCAACATCCCTGTAAATCTTCTCTGCACGCTTTCCAGCTTAACATCATCCATCATGCACTCTATCAATTCCCCTCATGATGTTTGTTATACACCCCTCAAAAGATCAGCCCTCAGCCTCCTGCACTCCAAGGAATAAAGTCCTAGCCTGTTCAACATCTCCCTATAGTTCAGGCCCTCAAGTTCTGGCAATAGCTTTGTAAATCTGCTCTGTACTCTTTCCAGCTACCGGTAATTAAAACTTTCTTTTAGCGGGCTGATCAAAACTGAACACAATACTCCGAATGTTTAAGAAAGAACTGTAGAAGCTGGGAAAATCGAAGGTAGACAAAATTGTTGGAGATACTCAGTGAGTGAGGCAGCATCTATGGAGCGAAGCAATAGGTGACGTTTCGGGTCGAGACCCTTCTTCAGACTGATGTGGGGGTGGGGGGCGGGAAGAAGAAAGGAAGAGGCGGAGACAGGGGGCTGTTGGAGAGCTGGGAAGGGGAGGAGAAAGCAAGACTACCTGAAATTGGAAAAGTCAATGTTCATACCGCTGGGGTGTAAACTACCCAAGGACCCAAGCAGTCTTTCCAGATGAGGCAGAGGTTTACTGCACCTCATCCAACCTCATCTATTGCATCCGCTGTTCTAGGTGTCAACTGCTCTACATCGGTGAGACCAAGCGCAGGCTTGGCGATTGCTTCACCCAACACTTCCGCACAGTTCGCATTAACCAACCTGATCTCCCGGTGGCTCAGCACTTCAACTTCCCCTCCCATTCCGAATCCGATCTTTCTGTCCTGGGCATCGTCCATGGCCAGAGTGAGTCCCAACGCAAATTGGAGGGGCAGCACCTCATATTTCGCTTGGGTAGTTTACACCCCAGCGGTATGAACATTGACCTCTCCAATTTCAGGTCGTCCTTGCTGTCTCCCTCCTTCTCCTCCCCTTCCCAGCTCTCCCACAGCCCACTGTCTCCGCCTCTTCCTTTCTTCTTCCCGCCCCCGCACCCCAACTTTAAGATTGTGCTCTGGTTTGACTTTCCAAAATGCAACTTCTCACACTTATCTGCAATAAACTCCATTCGCCATTCTACACCCATATGGAATCTTATTAAAGGCCTTGTTGAGGTCTATATGGACAATGTCTATGGCCTTGGGCTCATCAACCATCTTGGTTAATTTGTGAGACATGATCTCCCACATACAGAACCATGCTGACTGTCTTTAACTAGATAGTTCATCTCTAATTGCTGAAGAGAGCCCAATGATCCGCATATCCAAAGCCCTCACTCCTGCACAATTCCTAAGCCACTTATGGAACTGCACTATTATTATTTCTCATCTCACTAGCATATGGCATGGGTAGTAATCCTGAGATGACAACCCGAGAGGTCCTGTTTTTTTTTAACCTGTTACCTAATTTCCAAAGATGATACAAGGAACTACAGATGCTGGTTTACAAAGAAAAACACAAAGTATTGGAGTATGTCATAGGGCCAGGCAGCATCTCTGGGGAATGTAGATAGGTGATGTTTCGGGTCGGGACATTTCTTTAAACTGGACTAACTTCTGAAAAGAGCAGGATTAACTTCTGAACTGCTCTTTGCAAGTCCTAATTCATCTTCCGATCTATGCCATTGACAAGACCACGTATAGACTAGGTGACCCTTTTACCAAAACAAAAGGTGCTTGGAGGCACTAGAGAGGATGCAGAGACTATTTATTTGGGTGATGTCAGAAATTTTGTGGCATGTTTCCTATCTCCTCTGAAAACAAAGATACGGGACAGAGGTGCCTAAAATTATGAAAGGCTTTGATAGTCGACGGAGTTGGAAATTTTTAACTTGTAGGGAAGAGCTAAAGGCTCCTGTACAAGATATATAATTACTAAAGCCAGGATGTTTAGGCATTAAAAAACTCTGAAATAGGCAGGCAAAGAGGCATAATAAAATTACAAAAAAGGCATCAACAAGGCATTTATTGGCAAAAAAGGCATAAAAGGCATTTATTTGCACCACCAAAATATGGTTAAAAATAATTTAGTATACTACATTAAATGACCAAAGTTGCCTGGTTGCACATTACTAGCATTTTTTTCAAATCATCTGGTGTTAAACTAGGCTGTCTGTCTGACAGAATATGCTTCAGTTGTGAAAAACATATTGAGATCCATATTTTGTTGGTAGACAAAATTGCTGGAGAAACTCAGCGGGTACGGCAGCATCTATGGAGCGAAGGAAATAGGCAACGTTTCGGGCCGAAAGGGTTTCGGCCCGAAACGTTGCCTATTTCCTTCGCTCCATAGATGCTGCCGTACCCGCTAAGTTTCTCCAGCAATTTTGTCTACCTTCGATTTTCCAGCATCTGCAGTTCCTTCTTGTCCATATTTTGTTGGATGCAACTTCATCTCTAATTTTCTGCACAACAATGTTGAAGTTGCTGTCAACATAATTTTTCCGTAATGATGATTCGCTTGGTCTATGTTTCTCTGTGTATTTCTCTAAAAAACCTCTGAGAGGTTTGTTTTCCAATCTCCACAGTGTAATTCCAGCATCAATGAATGCCTTGCAAAGATCACTCAAACTCAGATTTGCGACTGGAGCCAGCAGTAAATGTAGTGAGGAGTCAGTTTTAGATGGACCTTGTCTTCTCCATCCTCCCCCTCCCCTTCCAAGCTCTCCTAGTCCTACTGTCTCTGCCTTTTCCTTTAATTCCCCCCCCCCGCATCAATCTGAAGAAGGGTCTCAATCCAAAACACCGTTTATTCCTTCTCTCCATAGATGCTGCCTCACCCGCTGAGCTTCTCCAGGATTTTTTGTCTACCTTCGATTTTTCCAGCATCTGCAGTTCTTTCTTAAATAGATCTTGGAGAAGACTGAACCAGCGGGCAGCGGCACAAACGAATGAATGACCGAAGGTGGCACCCCCGGTTTCGCCCCGGTGGTGGAAATTTTCATGTAAGTTATACTATGTTAACACATTAATAATAACATTAATATTAACGTGTTAACATAGAAAGCGTCATTGTAATCAAGGTACAATTAGAGAAAATAGCATGACCTTTTAGCAAAACGGCAAAAAAAGGCTGATTTAGGCAAGCGATCGTGAAAAATCTGGTGAGATCATCAAAAAAGGCATGAAAAGGCATTTATGGCAAAATCCTGGCTCTAATAATTACTATAATTACCAACAGTGAGGTCAGAAGATAAATCTCTTTATTCAGAGTTATGAAAAAGCGGGATTTGCTTTCATAGGCGGTGGCTGAAGCAAATACCATAGATAGTGAATATACCGGACACAGATACAATGAGCTGGGGGGAAGGGGTATTAGAGAAGGTGATGAAGGTTATGAAAGAAGGGCTGAGTGGAGCATAAACACCAGCATAAGTGGTCGGGCTGAATGGCTTGTGTCTATGTGTTTGTTCTGTGATCTCAGATAACCAGTTACTGCAGCCCTGTTGTAGCGTTCGGTAACGCTCAGCACTTTGCATTATCAGGCTTAACATGCTCTCCTCAGGAACTCTCCTTCCAAACTCCACCGAGGGACCCTCCCTCCATACTACTGACATTGAATGACCCTCTCTCCACACTCCCCTCTTTGAGGAGCCTGCCCCTCCACTCCCCTCATTGAGGGACCCTCTGCCAATCAAATTGGCAGGGGTGCTGAGGAAGAGGATTTCTTGGAATGTATGCGGGATAGTTATCTAAACCAACATGTAGAGGAACCAACGAGAGAGCAGGCTATTCTAGACTGGGTATTGAGTAATGAGGAAAGGTTAGTATGCAGTCTTGTTGTGCGTGCCCCCTTGGGCAAGAGTGACCATAATATGGTTGAGTTCTTCATTAGGATGGAGAGTGACATTGTTAATTCAGAAACAACGGTTCTGAACTTAAAGAAAGGTAACTTTGAGGGTATGAGACGTGAATTGGCCAAGATTGACTGGCAATTAGTTCTAAAAGGGTTGACGGTGGATATGCAATGGAAGGCATTTAAAGACTGCATGGATGAACTACAAAAATTGTTCATCCCTGTTTGGCAAAAGTATAAATCAGGGAAGGTAGTGCATCCGTGGATAACAAGGGAAATCAGGGATAGTATCAAAGCAAAAGATGATGCGTACAAATTAGCCAGAAAAAGCAGCATACCAGAGGACTGGGAGAAATTCAGAGACCAGCAGAGGAGGACAAAGGGCTTAATTAGGAAAGGGAAAATAGATTATGAAAGGAAACTGGCAGGGAACATAAAAACTGACTGCAAATGTTTTTATAGATATGTGAAGAGAAAGAGATTAGTTAAAACAAATGTAGGTCCCTTGCAGTCAGAAACAGGTGAATTGATCATGGGGAACAAGGATATGGCGGACCAATTGAATAACTACTTTGGTTCCGTCTTCACTAAGGAAGACATAAATAATCTGCCGGAAATAGCAGGGGGCCGCGGGTCAAAGGAGATGGAGGAACTGAGTGAAATCCAGGTTAGTCGGGAAGTGGTGTTGGGTAAATTGAATGGATTAAAGGCCGATAAATCACCAGGGCCAGATAGGCTGTATCCCAGAGTACTTAAGGAAGTAGCTCCAGAAATAGTGGATGCATTAGTGATAATTTTTCAAAACTCTTTAGATTCTGGAGTAGTTCCTGAGGATTGGAGGGTAGCAAACGTAACCCCACTTTTTAAGAAGGGAGGGAGAGAGAAAACGGGAAATTACAGACCAGTTAGTCTAACATCGGTAGTGGGGAAACTGCTAGAGTCAGTTATTAAAGATGGGATAGGAGCACATTTGGAAAGTGGTGAAATCATTGGACAAAGTCAGCATGGATTTACGAAAGGTAAATCGTGTCTGACGAATCTTATAGAATTTTTCGAGGATGTAACTAGTACAGTGGATAGGGGAGAACCAGTAGATGTGTTGTATCTGGACTTTCAGAAGGCTTTCGACAAGGTACCACATAAGAGATTAGGATACAAACTTAAATCACCCGGTATTGGGGGTTCAGTATTGATGTGGATAGAGAACTGGCTGGCAAACAGGAAGCAAAGAGTAGGAGTAAACGGGTCCTTTTCACAAAGGGAGGCAGTGACTAGTGGGGTACCGCAAGGCTCAGTGCTGGGACCCCAGCTATTTACAATTTATATTAATGATCTGGATGAGGGAATTGAAAGCAACATCTCCAAGTTTGCGGATGACACTAAGCTGGGGGGCAGTGTTAGCTGTGAGGAGGATGCTAGGAGACTGCAAGGTGACTTGGATAGGCTGGGTGAGTGGGCAAATGTTTGGCAGATGCAGTATAATGTGGATAAATGTGAGGTTATCCACTTTGGTGGCAAAAACGGGAAGGCAGACTATTATCTAAATGGTGGCCGATTAGGAAATGGGGAGATGCAGCGAGACCTGTGTGTCATGGTACACCAGTCATTGAAAGTAGGCATGCAGGTGCAGCAGGCAGTGAAGAAAGCGAATGGTATGTTGGCCTTCATAGCAAGAGGATTTGAGTATAGGAGCAGGGAGGTTCTACTGCAGTTGTACACCTGGAGTATTGCGTACAGTTTTGGTCTCCAAATCTGAGGAAGGACATTATAGCCATAGAGGGAGTGCAGAGAAGGTTCACCAGACTGATTCCTGGGATGTCAGGACTTTCATATGAAGAAAGACTGGATGGACTTGGCTTATACTCGCTAGAATTTAGGAAATTGAGAGGGGATCTTATAGAAACGTACAAAATTCTTATGGGGTTGGACAGGCTAGATGCAGGAAGATTGTTCCCGGTGTTGGGGAAGTCCAGGACAAGGGGTCACAGCTTAAGGATAAGGGGGAAATCCTTTAAGACCGAGATGAGGAAAAACTTTTTCACACAGAGTGGTGAATCTCTGGAACTCTGCCACAGAGGGTAGTTGAGGCCAGTTCATTGGCTATATTTAAGAGGGAGTTAGATGTGGCCCTTGTGGCTAAGGGGATCAGGGGGTATGGAGAGAAGGCAGGTACGGGATACTGAGTTGGATGATCAGCGATGATCATATTGAATGGCGGTGCAGGCTCGAAGGGCCGAATGGCCTACTCCTGCACCTATTTTCTATGTATCTATGACCCCCCTCCACACTCCCCTCATTGGGAGACGCCCCTCCCCCCTCCTCACTCCCCTCATTGAGGGACGCCCCCCTCCACACTTCCCTCATTAGGGACCCCCTCCACACACCCCTCATTGAGGGACCCTCCCCCCTCCACACTCCCCTCGTTGAAGGACCCCTCCTCCTCACTCCCCTCATCAAGGGAGCCTCCCTCCTCCACACTCCCGTAATCAAGGGAGCCTCCCTCCTCCACACTCCCCTAATCAAGGGAGCCTCCTTCCATCAAGGGATGTTCTCTCCACATTCCCTCCACGGCCCTCATTGTAGACATTCCCTCCACACCCCTCATTGAGAGACATTCCCTCCACACACCTTCTTTGAGGGACCCTCCCCCCACACTCCCAACGTCCCTGGATCAAGGTGCACCACAGCATGGTTTTGGAAAAGTTCCATGCAAAACCACAAGAAATTGCAGAGAATTGTGGACGCAGCCCAGACCATCACACAAATCAACCACACTTCCATTGACTCCATTTACACCTCAGGCTGTCTCAGCAAGGCCAGCAGCATAATCAAGGACGTCCCTCTTCTCCCCTCTCCCATCAGGCAAAAGGTATAGAAGTGTGAAAATGCACACCATGCACACCACCAAATTCAGGGACAGTTTCTTCCCCGCTGTTATCAAGCAACTGAACCATCCTACCACAACTAGAGAGCAGTCCTGAACTACCATCTACCTCATTGGAGACCATCAGAATACCTTTGATCGGACTTTACTGGCTCTATTTTGCACTAAACTTTATTCACGTTATACCCTTTATCATGCATCTGGACACTGTGGATGGCTCGACTGTAATCTTGTATAGTCTTTCCGCTGACTGGTTAGCATGCAAAAGCTTTTCACTGTACCTCGGTACACGTGGCAATAAAGCGAAGTGCCGCTTCCTGACATGGCGTGAGGATTATTTTCCACCAACTGACCTTGTAGAGGGAATCCTTGTTGGGTTTCATCCTGACGCCCAGGTCATGTTTGAGCTGTCCAACGGTCCTCATCCCAGTCCAGCACTCCCTTTCAGTGTTCGGCCTGAGCAATGAGGTGACTGGATTATACAACTTCGGCACCGAAACTGGGTACCACGTTCTCATGAAAATGATGTCTGAGAAAAAGAACCAATATTTCAGCTTTATACTAGTTAAAAATATTTCTATTCACTGATCATCAATTGTAACTTAATATAGTTTGCAGACAACACCACCGTGGTGGGCCGGATCTCAAACAATGGAGGGATGGAGTACAGCAAGGAGCTGCAGAGTTTGGTAGCACGGTGTCCAGACAGAAAACTGCCCTTCATTGGCAGCTAGATGAAGGAGCTGGACGTCATCTTCTGGAAGTGGGGTGGAGTACACTCTTCAGTCTGTATCAATGGTGCTATAAACTTTGGAAACTCTAACATGGGCAGGTCCTACATAGTGAATGGCAGGGCTCTTGGAAGTGTTGTAGAGTAGAGGGATCTAGGAGTGCAGGTACATAGTTCCTTGAAGGTGGAGTTACAGGTAGATGGGGTGGTCACAAAAAAGCTTTTGGCACATTGGCCGTCATCACTCAGAATATTGATGTTGCAGTTATGTAAGATGTTAGTGAGGCTGCAATTAGACTAATATGTTCAGTTCTGGGCACCATGTTATAGGAAAGACGTTGTCAAATTGGAAAGGGTGCAGAGAAGATTTACATGGATGTTGCCAGAACTCAAGGGTGTGAGCTAAAGGCAGAGGTTGAGCAGACTGCGACTCATTCCCTGGAGCACATGAGGATGAGGGGTGATCTTATAGAGGTGTATAAAATAATGAGAGGAATAGATCGGGTGGATGCTCAGAACCTCTTGCCCAGAGTGGGGGAATTGAGAAGCAGAGGGCATAGGTTTAAGGTGAAGGGGGAAAGACTTTATAGGAATCTGAGGGGTGATTTTTTTATTATGCAAAGGGCAGTGGATGATTGGAATGAGCTGCCAGAGGAGGTAGTTGACGCAGGGACTATCGCAATGATTGAGCAGCAATTTGACAGGTACATGGATAGGACACGTTTAGAGGAATATGGGCAAACACAGGACAGTGGAACTAGTATAGATGGGACATGTTGGTCAGCGTGGGCTTGTTGTGCCAAAGGGCCTGTTTCCACACTACATGACTCCATATAACAGTACAGAAGTGTACACAGTTAAGAGCTTCAAGGACTTAGGTATAAATATCACCAACAATTTGAATTGGGCCAAGGCAGGCACGGGTTATTGATTGGGGACAACGAATGGCAGTGCTGGCTCGAAGGGCCGAATGGCCTCCTCCTGCACCTATTTTCTATGTTTCTAACCCTATTGATGCTGTGGCCAAGAAAGTACACCAACATTGGCAGGACCTATATAGTGAATGCTGAGGAATGCAGAGGCTCAAACAAAAAGATTCCGACCAATTTCCAATGATTCCGACCAATTTCTACAAATGCACCTATGGAAATCACAGCTTGCTATGGCAATGGCTCTACCCAGGACCGCAAGACATTGCAGTGTTGTGAACACAGAACCATCTTACAAACAGTCTCTCTCTATACCTCATGTGGTCTTGCAAAGCAGCCAACATATTCAAGGACCACTCACACCCTGGTCATTCTCACTTCTCCCCTCACTCACCGAGCACAGTATACAAACGCTTTAAAGCGCCTAGGACCAGATTCAAGGCTAGCTTCATCCCCTCTGTTATAACATTAATCTGCTAGGGCAGTTTCACATCCAGTCAGAGGAGGGGTTGGGTCTCTTGAAGGGCATTAAGGTGGATAAATCCTCAGGGTCTGATGGAATCTCAGCTTATTGAGGGAAGCAAGAGATTACAGGGACCTTGATGATAATCTTTGGATCTTCTCAAGCCACAGGTGAAATCTCAGAGAAATGAAAAGTAGCTAATCTTGTTCATTTCTTTAAGGGAAGTAGAGAGAATCCAGAAAATTATAAGCCAGCGAGCCTTGAGTCAGTGGTTGTGAAGTATTGGAGAGGATTCTTCGGGATGAGATTTCCTTGCATTGGGGAATCGGTTAATTAGGGAGTCAACATGGCTTTGTCCACAGCAGATCATGTAAGCAGTCACATGCTTAGACACGTAAGCAGGTCACGTCTTACGAACTTGACTGAGTATTTTGAGGAGGTGATGCAGGTGATTGATGAGCATGGGGCAGTGAATGGTGTCTACATGGATTTGAGTTAGGCATTTGATAAAGTCCCTCATGGTAGGCTGATCCAGAAGATTAAGTTACATGAGATCCACGGTGACTTGGCTGTTTGGATTCAGTACCTGCTTACTCATAGAAGGCAGAGGGCTGTGATGGAAATGTGCTTTTATGGTTAGAAGTCTGTGGCCAGTGGAGTTCCACAGGGATCTGTGCTGGGACCTCTATTGTTTGCAACATGTACAAATAACTTGGACGTAAATATAGATGGGCTGATTAGTAAGTCTGCAGTCAACAAAAATATTGGCAGCGTTGCAGTCAGTGAGGAAGACTATAAAAGGATACAGTGGGATATAGATCAGTGACAGTCATGGGTAGAGCAATGGCAGATGCAGTTTAATCTGAGCAAATGAGAAGCGTTGCACCTTAGGAGGTCGAACATAAGGGGAAAGTGTACAGTTGCAAGACCCTTAACAGCATTCATCCACAGAGGGATCTTGGGGTCAAAGCCATAGCTCCCTGAATGTGGCACAAGTAGATAGAGTGTTAAAGGAGGAATACGAGGATTGGATTGGAGAGAAGAGTACAGATAAACTTGGATTGTTTTCTCTGAAGTGTCGGTGGCTGAAGGGTGGCGTGATAGAAGTTTATAAATTATGAGAGGCATAGATAGGATAGTGTGTCAGAACCTTTTTCCCCCAGTGTGGAAATGTCAAAGATGAGAAGGCATAGCTTTTTATTATTGTTATTATTATTACTATTATTGTCTGTTTGATTTTAAATGTATGTGTGCGCGTGCATGCATGGAATATATATATATACATAGTATGTAAATAATATAATAAGCAGACAAAAAAATGCTACATATTTTACTTTGGAGTCACGTGAGTGACTACGTGAAGAACCTCGCCAGTGCGCCTGCGCGTCATTACGTCAGACGCCTTGACGCAAACGGATGTGAGGAGGCTATACAAGGTGAAGAACGGCAGCTGGCAGATATTCCACCACTGGCAGTACGATTCGCTGCCCCGTCAGGGTCAGGAGAGCCGTTAGGAGAAGAACTGGCCTCCTTAATAAATTACTTGGTTTCCCATCAGCTGGAACAGCAGGAGATGGATGAGACTGCAAGAAAGCATGAGACCCCAAGTAACTGTGTGTTGCTGAAAGCACCAGCAGTGAATCAAATCATCTGGAATCAGTTGAGTATGACTATGAGAACTCAAGAATTAAAATTGCAGAGAATATTAAAGCTGCTGGGTTCTGGAATAACTGCTTTTGCCAGAATAGCGGATAAAAGCCAAGAGATGACGGAGTTGCATCAGGAAGCACTGGGGTTGCTATGCAGCACCCACTTCGAGATCAATTGTCTGATTGAGAGCATCTTAACATACTGTGTATGTGTGTGGTACACCAGCTGCACAGCGGCTAAGAGGAAAGCGCTCCAGAGGGCTATTGACAACGCCCAGAAGATTATCGGCTGCCCTCTCCTCACCTTGGAGGACCTACACAGTTCCCACTGTCTCAAAAAATCCCAGAAGATCATAAAGGACATTTCCCACCCCGGTCACTCCCTGTTTGAACTGCTGCCATCAGGCAGACGGTACAGATCAATGAGGACAAGGACAAACAGACTCAAAAACAGTTTTTATCCCACAGCAATAAATACACTTAATGTAGCCACCAAATGAGTACAGGTGCGCTACACACCAAAGGGACTGTGAAATCGACAGAAGAATGTGTTTTTTTTCATGTTATTTATTTAGTTGTTTATCTTAGACTTTTGCTCTAAGGAAATGTGTGACTGGTGCACTGACTGGTTGGCATTTCTAATTTCGTTGTATATGTTTACATGTTATAATGACAATAAAGTATTCATTCATACGGCCTACTATGAATCCGAAATTCGCAGCACTCTGCAAACCAAGTAATATACAATTACCCAACTTGCTCTTTGGAGAGAATCTCGGGAAACGTATTAAAGAGTTGGAAGATGAAGCGAAAACAGGATTGATGAAAACATCAATGGTTGTAAAGTCTGTAAAGAGGAAGTATCCTTTCAGACGTCATACGGATCCTGGACCAGGACCAAGTCGCTCATCAACGCAGGGACGTAGTTGGCGGCCTGCAGCGGGACCAAGAACCGGTGGGGGTGCTTCCGGGAGAACCCAGGGATCTCAGGGTGCTCAAATGACTCAAGAGGTAGGTGGACCTGGTTCTCATGGGAACATACTAACCGGATTAAGTCCAAAAGTTGGAGGCAGATTACATCTCTTCTATAACAATTGGAAGAAGATTACTTCAGATGTGGTAATTCTGAATAGTATACAAGGATTTCGAATTGAATTCAATCCAAATTATGATTTGCCTGTCCAGCATGTTCCTAGCAGAACTCTCCACTTTGCACAAAAAGAAGTGATGGAGGTTCAAGCTGCACTTGAAAAGGTGTTATTGAAGAATCAGTCTACCAAATTCACCAATTTGTGTCAAATATATTCCCTCGATCAAAAAAGGATGGAGGATGTAGGATTATTCTAGACTTGACAAGTCTGAATCCTTTTGTTCAATTTAGACATTTTAAAATGGAGACATTTGTGACTGCCAAACAACTTATTTCAGAAGCATGTTATATGGCAACTATAGATTTAAAAGATGCACAGTGTCTGTTCACTCGGAAGATAGGAAGTATCTTAAATTTAAATGGATGAACCAGTTATGGCAGTTCAAAGCCCTGCCTAATGGGTTAACGCCAGAATATTCACAACATTGTTAAAACCAATTCTGGGGTTGCTGAGAAGCCTGGGGCATGTACTAATGGCATACTTGGATGATGTCTTGATTATAGGAAAGACAAAACAGTCAACAGAAACATCTATTGCAGTTGTGAAATCAACTTTTGAAAATTTGGGGTTTCTAATTCATCCAAAGAAATCAAGGTTAACACCATGTACCTCAATTGATTATTTGGGGTTCACAATTGATTCAGTCCAAATGAAAATTACTTTGTCCAGGGAAAAAAGGGTGAAGTTGATTAAAGATTGCAGTAATCTGCTAAACGAGCAAAACCCCTCAATCAGACAGGTGGCTCGAGTACTGGGAAAATTAGTAGCAGCATTCCCAGCAGTCCAATACGGACCATTACATTATCAACAGCTGCAGAGAGTTAAAGTACAGGCACTGAGAATGCATGCTGGTCATTTTGATAGAACCACGCAACTAACAACAAATGCTGTTTCTGATCTGCAGTGGTGGATTCTACATGTCTCAAGCAGTTACAGCAAGGTACTGATTGAACAACCTTCCATGATATTACAAACTGATGCCAGTGCACTAGGATGGGGGTGCAACTGTTTGAGTAATAGTAATAGTAAACTTTATTGTCAATTCAAATAATGCAACAAGTAGTTACACAAAGGATTGAAATTGCGTTTCCCCATACTCCAATGTGCAAGTAATATTTATAACACAGACAGACAATATACCAATAAAAATAGACAATGGACATATACATTCTATAAAATATTCATTAATAAAAGATGTAATATAGAAAAGTGCAACTAGCATACTGCAGACATTGAGTTAAAGTTAATTTGACAGTCAGTTGGTCTTTGTTTGTGTAATGTTCATGGAATTTTCTTGAGTGTGTTGAGTAGTCTGATGGCCTGAGTGAAAAAGCTGTTTTTGAATCTGGTGGTTTTGCTCCGCATGCTGCGGTAGCGCTTGCCGGATGGTAGGAGGGTGAACAGTTTGTGTGCTGGGTGGGTGGTGTCTTTGATGATATTGGTTGCTCTCTTGCGACAGCGAGATGGGTATAAGTCCTGGATTGCTAGTTGGGGTGATCTAGTGATCTTCTCCGCTGTCCTCACCACTCTCTGTAGGGCCTTCTGGTCAGCAGCAGAGCAACTGCCATACCAGACTGAGAGACTGCTGGTAAGAATGCTCTCAATGGCACCCCTGTAAAAAGTTGTGAGGGCAGAAGGGGGGAGGTCGGCTCTCCTCATCCGTCGAAGGAAGTGGAGGCGTTGCTGTGCTTTCTTGACTAGGGAGATGGTGTTGGTGGACCATGTCTGATCATCTGTGATGTGTACTCCCAGGAACTTGGTGCTTTTCACAGACTCCACTGCACTGCCATTTAGCATCTAGCTGCGGAGGCAGATGGAATCAGGAAGAGTCATTGTTACTGCAGACATGGGGAATTAACTATTTGGAGCTTTTAGGATGTTTCTATGGACTCCAAGCTTACTGTTCTAACACAACTAATAAGCATGTTCAAGTTCAAATTGATAACACAACAGCAGTTGCCTATATTAATCATATGGGTGGAATCAAGTCGGTGCCATGTGACAAAATGGCTAATCAAATTTGGTCTTGGTGTATTGAAAAGAACATTTGGATTTCAGCTATCCATCTACCAGGTAGAATGAATACAATAGCAGACACCAGGGCACGAATGTTCCATGATAATAAAGAATGGATGTTGAATCGAGAGGTATTCAATGACATAGTAATCAGATTTGGAATGCCAGACATCGACTTGTTCGCATCTAGACTGAATCATCAGCTATCGAGATATGTCTCATGGGAACCAGATCCAGGAGCAGTGGCGATTGATGCTTTCTCGCTACATTGGGGTGGTATGTTTTCATATATATTTTTACCTTTCTGCCTCATAAGCCGATGTTTGCTTAAAATCAGGCAAGATGCTGCTTCAGGGTATTAGTAGTACCAGATTGGCCTACACAGCCATGGTATCCGTTGATATTAGAATTAACAACACAAAAGTTGATGAAAGTCCCAAAAATAAGTAATCTATTGCTGCACCCTGTAACAGGGGAACAACATCCATTATATGATCGTTTGGGTTTGTTGATTTGCAGGTTTTAAGAAGGCCTTTTCTGCGGCGAGGACTGTCTGAGCGTACTGTGGACATGCTTACGGCAGCCTGGAGGAAGAGCACTCAAAAACAGTACCTTTCTTATATTAAGAAATGGGAAGCGTTCTGTGTACAAAAGAATGTGGAATATAGTACTGCAGATATTTCAAATGTTTTAGAATTTCTGTCAAAACTTTATTATGATGAAGGTTTGAGTTATAGTGCAATTAATTCAGCCAGAAGTGCATTGTCGTCATATTTGGTTCTGGATTCAGAAAGAAATCCAATTGGGTCACACCCACTTATTTCCAAACTAATGAAAGGAATCTTTAATTCCAAACCACCGAAACCTAGGTACATGACAATCTGGGATGTAAGTGTGGTACTGAAACTACTTCGTGAATGGTCACCAAGTGTGTCTTTACCTTTGGCCAAGCTCAGTATGAAAGTAGTCATGCTTATGGCATTAGTGACAGCACAACGAGTGCAAACACTTGGAAAATTACAAATAGACAGGATGGAAGTAACTGAAGACAAGGTTACATTCTATATCTATGACCTACTAAAGCAAAGTAGGCCAGGTATGATAGGATTTAAAATTGTGCTGGCAGCATATCCAAATGATCCTTGTCTCTGTGTTAAGACATATTTGTTACAATACATTGAGGTCACAAAGAATTTGAGAAATACAGAAACTGGGTTGTTGATCACACACAAGAAACCACACAAGAGAGTTTCAGTACAGACTATTTCCAGATGGATAAAAGAAGTCTTAACAGCTGCTGGTATTAACACTGATGTTTTTACGTCTCACTCGACTAGCGCAGCAGCAACGTCGGCGGCCAGGGCGAAAGACGTCCCCGTCGACCATATCCTCGCAGCCGCCGGGTGGTCCAATGAGTTGACGTTTCAACATTTTTACCATCGGCCTATTGTTAATGCGGGATTGTTTGCAGAAACTATTTTAAGTTCTGTGTAAATTCCTCTGGTTTAAAGGGGATCTGATTAATTTCATTATTAAAATAAATGAATTACTGCATTTGTGGTACAAATGTTATTATGAATGCATGATTGATTATTCTCGTTCCGAGTCAATCAATGCAGTGAGAAGCCGGGATTAATCTACGGCATGAAATCACAAAGCTTTAAAATCTTCACGTAGTCACTCACGTGACTCCGAAGTAAAATAGTAAGATTAAACGAGAACTTACCAGTTTGAAGTTTGATCTTTATTTTATGAGGAGTTACGTAGGTGATTACCACGACCCTGCCCTCTATCATAAAGGTCAGATGGAAGTTCTTGTATTACTCGTTTTATTATACTATATTACTTTGCTTGTTGTTTTTTGTGATTTCACACCGCTGCTTTGAAGATTGACGCGCAGGCGCACTGGCGGGGTTCTTCACGTAATCACCTACGTAACTCCTCATAAAATAAAGATCAAACTTCAAACTGGTAAGTTCTCGTTTAATCTTACTATTCTGTTGTGCTGCTGAAAGCAAGAATTTCATTGTTCTGTCTGAGACACCTCTTGACTTTAAGGTGAAATTGACAACATTTAAAAGAGAGGTGTGAGGAAAGTTTTGTTTTATAGAGGGTGGTGGGTGCCTGGAACGTGCTGCCAGGAGTGATGGTGGAGGCAGAAATAATGGAAATTAAGAGAGTTTTGGATGGGCACATGGATATGCAGGGAGGGATATGGATCACATGCAGGCAGAGAAGATAAAATTAACTTGTTTGGCATGGACGTTGTGGGTCAAAGTGGCCTAGTTCTGTGTTGTACTTTTCTATGCTCCATACCTTGAACCAAATGTTACACTTAATAACAAGGGTTGCCCATTTACATTACAAATGAGGCTTTTTTTCTCCTGGAGTGTCACACATTTTTGAAACGCTCTTCCTCAAAAGGGCACTGGTACAGAGTATTTGAATATTTTTAAAATGGAGATAGATGTATTTCTTAGAAACATAGGTGCAGGAGTAGGCCCATTCGAGCCTACACCACCATTCAATATGATCATGGCTGATCATCTAAAATCAGTACCCCGTTCCTGCTTTTTCCCCATCCCTTAATTCCTTTAGAACTTGATAAGCAAGGGTGTGAAAGATGAGCGCAGATAGGTAGAAATGCAGAGTTGCAGCCACAATCCCTTCAGATGTTATCATCCTGGCAGAGCATGTTCAGCGGCCAAAGTTTGAACAGCCTCTTATGTACCCATGCATGGCCGTCCGAAGGGGGGGGGGGTGCGTTGGGAGCAGGCAGACACCGCATCCCCACCCCCCTTTCCCCCCCCCAGAGTTAAAAAAAAAAATACCTAGAAAAAAAAATAATTCGGAATTTTAAAAAAAATTCGGGAAAAAAATCAGCGTTTCCAATTTGTCGGAAAAGCGCCCGAAATTCTGGTTCCGGCCGCCGGATGATTTGGGAGAAAAAAATGCGACCATCCGCACCTGCGCAGTTGGGGAAGCGACGCAAAATGACGCCGTCTCTCCGCGCGTGGTCCAGGTAAGTAGTGGAATATTGCGTTGCAGGAGGGGGAGTCTGTTTTTTTTCCTCGGTTCAAACTACCCATGAGGGGGTCTAATCTGGCCCGCGGGATAAGGGAGTGCCCATTTCTCCGGGCCCGGGGGGTGGGGATGCGGTGTCTGCCTGCTCGGTCCAGCGTCTCAATCCGCGGCGTCAGAGCCTCACCAACGGCCAGCCCAGCGACCAGGAGACCGTTCTCTCGGAGCCGGGCAGGAGTGGCTGAATCTGAACCCAGTGGCTGAAACCCCAACACCAGACGCCGCTGCCGTTCTCCCCTCGCCTCCCCCCGCCGCCAGGGCCCAAGCCATCTTCTGCCCACGCCACCCCCGCTGGGCCCACGCCACCCCTGCTGGGCCCACGCCACCCCCGCTGGGCCCACGCCACCCCCGCTGACCCACTCCACCCCGCTGGACCCCCACCACCCCCGCTGAGCCCACGCCACCCCCCGCTGGGCCCACGCCACCCCCACTGACCCCCGCCACCCCCACTGGGCCCACGCCACCTTCATCGCCCCCCACCCGCTGGGCCCGCACCACCTTCATCTTCGTCCCCCCCGCCAGAAAGAGGGGGGGGTGTGGGAGGGGGAGAGAGAGAGGGGAAGGGAGGGGAGAGAGAATTGGGGGAAGAGGGAAAGGGGGATTATCCTTAGTGAGATTGCAAAATTAAGGTAGGTTTTAGAGCTGTTATATTTTCTCCTCCATATGAATAATTTTAAACAATATCAAATAATATCAAACAATTGGAACTGCTTTCTTTTCCTTGATAACAATACTTAAAAATATGAATTCCATAGTTTGTGACATAAATATACATTTAAATGGGATCATTATATACAGGTGTAACATTTCCATTTCGAGACGGGGGGGGGGGGCAAATATGCGTCAAGCCGATAGCCTAATCGTTAAAGAGTTAAAAGATAGACTAATCGATAAAGAGCTGAGAAGAGGAATCAGAGCTGCCAAGGAAAGGTACTCTGAGAAGTTGAGGAGCATGTTCTCAGCTAGTGACTCTTCTTCAGTTTGGAAGGGCATGCAAGAAATCACCAGCTATAAGAGGAAAGCCCCCCGCTCTTTGGACAATCGTCAGCTGACGAACAACCTGAATGAGTTTTACTGCAGCTTTGAAAATCAGAAACGTAACCCTGGTACCCCCTCCCCAACAAACACAGCCAGACCCCAGTCTGCAAAGAATGGACCCTGCACCCTCTCCTTCCCATTCACCACTTCACACCTACTTAAGGCAAGACCCCAGTATGAAAAGATTGGACCCTTTCCCACCCCAACCAACACTTCACACCCAATTACTCATTTTTAACCAGTCCCTGCAAAGATGTACAGTCCCTGCCTGCTTCAAAGTCTCCACTATTGTCCCTGTACCCAAAAAGGTAAGGATTACTGGTCTTAATGACTACAGGCTTGTCGCACTGACCTCTGTAGTCATGAAGACCGTTGAAAGGCTTGTGCTGGCCAAGCTGAAAAATATCACAAACCCTCTGCTGGACCCTCTGCATTTTGCATATTGGGCCAATAGATCTGTGGATGACGCAGTCAATCTGGGCCTACCCTTCATCCTCCAGCACCAAGACCGCCAGGGGACCTATGCGAGGATTTTGTTTGTTGATTTTAGCTCTGCATTCAACACCATTATGCCAGAGCTAATACACTCCAAACTTTTATGAGTTGACTGTGCCTGAAACCCTCTGTCGGTGGATCACCAGCTTTTTGAGACAGGAAGCAGCATGTGAGACGGGAAAGCATATCTCGGACCTGCAAACGCTCAGCATAGGAGCACCGCAAGATGCGTACTCTCCCGTCTCCTCTACTCTCGCCACACCAATGACTGCACCCCCACAGACACCTCTGTCAAGCTTCTCAAGTTTGCGGAAGACACAACCCTGATTGGACTGATCCAGGATGGGGATCTGTGTACTCTTTTCAGTTTGACATCTTTCCTATAACATGGTGCCCAGAACTGAACACAATATTCTAAATGCGGTCTCACCAACGTCTTATACAACTGCAACATGACCTCCCAACTTCTATACTCAATACTCTGACTGATGAAGGCCAAAGTGCCAAAATACGTTTTGACCACCTGATGTACCTGCGACTCGACCTTCAAGGAACCATGCAACCATCAACCATTCCTCTGCCCACCTGGCTAATTGATCCAGATCCTGCTGCAATCTTTCACAACCATCTTCACTATATGCAAAACCACTCACTTCTGTATCATCAGCAAACTTGCTAAACTTGCCCTGTTGGGAGGTCATGTTGCAGTTGCATAAGAAGTTGGTGAGGCCGCATTCAGAGTATTGTATTCAGTTCTGGGCACCATGTATAGGAAAGATGTCATCAAACTGGAAAGGGTACAGTGAAGATTTACGAGGATGTTGCCAGCACTAGAGGGCCAGAGCGATAGGGAGAGGTTGAGTAGGCTGGGACTCTATTTCATGGAGCACAGGAGGATGAGGGATGATCTAATAGAGGTGTATAAAATCATGATTTGAATAGATATGGTTGAGTCTTTTGCCCAGAGTAGGTGAATCGAGGAGCAGAGGACAAAAGTTTAAGGTGAAGGGCAAAGATTTAATATGAATCTGAGGGGTATGTTTTTCACACAAAGGGTGGTAGGTGTATGGAACAAGCTGCCAGAGGAGGTAGTTGAGGCGGGGACTATCGCAACATTTAACAAACAGTTAGACAGGTACATGGATAGGACAGGTTTGGAGGGATATGGATCAAACGTGGGCAGGTGGGACTAGTGCAGATGGGACATGCTGGGCCGAAGGGCCTGTTTCCACACTGTATCACTCTATGACTATCTATCTTTCCCTCTCAAACCCATTCTCCTGCCTTCTCCCCATTACCTCTGACACATGTATCAATCAAGAATCTATCAATCTTGTCCTGAAAATTGTCCATTGACTTGACCTCCACAGCTGTCTGTGGCAATGAATTCCACAGTTCACCACCCTCTGACTTAAGAAATTCCTGCTCATCTCCTTCCTAAAGGAATGTCTTTTAATTCCGAGGCTGTGGCCACTGGTCCTAGACTCTCCCACTAGTGGAAACATCCTCTCCACCCAGGTTTTTACCAGGCTGGGACAGACGGCAACAGCTTCACACCGTGTCCCAAAGCTTATGTCCTGTCCTGCATCACCCAAGGAAACAGAGACGTTATAGGAGAGGGCAAGCACCGTAACAAATTAGCTCACGATGGTTTGGGTAACATTCAGGAATGTCTATGCATGTCACATCATGAATATTACTGAAGAACGGTCTTGACCCAAAATATAATCTATAACTTTTCTCCAGAGATGGTGCCTGACTCATTGAGTTACTCCAGCACTCTGTGACATGTCATCTATCCATGTTCTCCAGAGATGCTGCCTGACCCGCTGAGTTACGCCAGCACTTTGGGTCTATTTTCCCTTCACCCATCTGCCCAAGCCCACTCTCCCCCCTCCTTTCCTATGTTCCTTTCCACCCATAAACCTCTCTCTGCCTTTACATTTCACTCCTCTTTCAAATCTGCTCTACTTATCTACATGCATTGTTCTTCTTAACTTTTTAGTCATAGAATGATGCAGTGTGGAAACAGGCCCTTCAGCCCAACTTGCCCACACCGACCAACATGTCCCATATAAACTAGTCCCACTCACGCGCGTTTGGCCCATATCCAGCTAAATCTGTCCTATCCATGTACGTGTCCAAATGTCTCTTAAACATTAGGATAGTCCCAGCCTTAACTACCTCCTCTGGCAGCTCGTTCCATACACCCAGCACCCTTTGTGTGAAAAAGCTATCTCAGATTCCTGTTAATTTCTGAAATATTGGTCATAAATTTGGTGCAAAAATGCTCCAAAATAAGGCTCAGAATGCATCAGAGAGCATCTAAAGCCCCAGAGCTTCCAGGGCCCTTAAGCAGGCCCAGGACCCTGGCATCGAGTGGCTTCACGCTTCGCGCTCGTGATGTGCACAGCGCGCACATTATTTCACATTAAATTTTTTATAATCCTGTCATGCCACCCCCCTTTTTGGAAAGCTTCGTACGGGCCTGCCATGGTCACAGAGGCCGAGGCAATTTCAGAAGACAGTTAATTATCAACCACTTCAGTGGTTACAGACAGGCTACACCAGTTAAATACCAGTTAAACTGTCTACCAGTTAAATACTTTGTGTTACACTTCCTACGAATAAGAGCCCGACACTATGAGAAAAGCTTGTTGCTATGAGTATTCAAAGATCTGGAGTCAATACAGATGAGTTTTTACAGGGTGTAAACTGGCAACTAAATTCCCTGAAGTCACAGCATGGTCAATTAGTTAGATACACAAAGTGGATTAATGGATTTTCAAATTGAGGATAGAGTGTTATAGAAACATAGAAAATAGGTGCAGGAGGCCATTCAGCCCTTCGAGCCAGCACCGCCATTCATTGTGATCATGGCTGATATTGTCTCCCATCAATAACCCGTGCCTGCCTTCTCCCCATATCCCTTGACTCCTCTAGCCCCTAGTGCTCTATCTAACTCTCTCTTAAATCCATCCAGTGATTTGGCCTCCACTGCCCTCTGTGGCAGGGAATTCCATAAATTCACAACTCTCTGGGAGAAAACGTTTTTTCTCACAGTCTTAAATGACCTCCCCTATATTCTAAGACTGTGGCCGCTGATCTGGACTCGCCCAACATTGAGAAAATGTTTCCTGCATCTAGCTTGTCCAGTCATTTTATAATTTTATATGTTTCTATAAGATCCCCTCTCATCTTTCTAAACTCCAGTGAATACAAGCCTAGTCTTTTCAATCTTTCCTCATATGACAGTCCCGCCATCCCGGGGATCAATCTCGTGAACCTACGCTGCACTGCCTCAATCACAAGGATGTCCTTCCTCAAATTAGGAGACCAAAACTGTACACAATACTCCAGATGTGGTCTCACCAGAGCCCTATACAACTGCAGAAGAACCTCTCTACTCCTATACTGAAATCCACTTGTTATGAAGGCCAACATTCCATTAGCTTTCTTCACTGCCTGCTGTACCTGTAAGCCAACTTTCAGTGACCGGTGGACAAGGACGCCCAGGTCTCGCTGCACCACCCCCTTACCTAACCTAACCCCGTTGAGATAATAATCTGCCCCCTTGATTTTGCTGCCAAAGTGGATTTATCTATATTATACTGCATCTGCCACGCATCTGCCCACTCACTCAACCTTTCCAGGTCACCCTGCAACCTCCTAACATCCTCTTCACAGTTCACACTGGAACCCAGCTTTGTGTCGTCCGCAAACCTGCTAGTGTTGCTCCTAATTCCCTCTTCCAAATCATTAATATATATGGTAAACAGTTGTGGCCCCAACACCGAGCCTTGCGGCACTCCACTCGCCACTGCCTGCCATTCTGAAAAGGACCCGTTCACTCCTACTCTTTGCTTCCGGTCTGCCAACCAATTTTCTATCCATGTCAACACCCTACCCCCAATACCATGTGCTCTAATTTTAGTCACCTGTCTCCCATGCGGGACCTTATCAAAGGCTTTCTGAAAGTCTAGATACACTACATCCACTGGCACACCCTCATCCATTTTACTTGTCACATCCTCAAAAAATTCCAGAAGATTAGTCAAGCAAGATTTCCCTTTCATAAATCCATGTTGACTTGGACTAAACCTTTTACTGCTATCCAAATGCCCCATTATTACCTCTTTAATAATCGACTCCAGCATCTTTCCCACCACCGAAGTCAGGCTAACTGGTCTGTAATTCCCCGTTTTCTCTCTCGCTCCTTTCTTGAAAAGTGGGATAACATTAGCTATCCTCCAATCGACTAGGTATGAGAAATCCTCCAATTGTGTTCAAGTAAGAGACAACTAAATGCTATTTCCCCATACAGTCATACGAATAAAAAAAAACCCACACAACACAATAGTCCACAACACAAACATCTCCACAGCGGCACCAAAGTTCCGCACTGTGAGGGAAGGAACCAAAGTCCAGTCAACCTCCTCGCTGATGTTCCCCGATGTTCACCCATGGTCGTGGCCTCCCAAGCCCACCGCTGTCGCCGCTAGGGGCAGCCCGATGTTCAGGCCCTCTCGCCGGGAAAGATGGAACCCCGACGTCGGGCGGAAGAACATCCTCAGCAGCCTGGACCTCTGAATCGGCCACCTCCCACCGGAGTCCGCGGCTCCCGAAGTCCACAGGCCGAGCTGGGCGGAGATTCAACGCTGGCGGCTCCCGGCAAAGGGTCTTAGGACTCCGCGATGTTGGTCAGCGCCGCCCGCGTTGGGAGCTCCGCGAACCACAACCGCGATGTCGATGCAGCAGGCCCAACACTCCGGAGCCTCAACGGCGATCCCAGGTGAGACATCGCCCGCTCCGGGATGTATCCAGCGCTGCGCCACCGCTGCTGCTGAAGCTCTGGTCCGATCACGGCAGGATAGGCCGAGCCAATCCAGTTGGTAGGCCGCAAGGAGGGGGGCGAGGGCGCGACTCGGAGAATAGTCGCATCCTCGCCTGGAAGTGACTGAAGGACTGTTTGCCCCTTACCCTCCCCCCCTCCCCAACATAAAATACTTTATATAAAAATAAAAAATAAACATACTTTGAACATACTAAAAATTAAAAAAAATTAAAAGACAGATTGCAGGCGGAGGCAGCCATCAACAGCGCCCAGATCCCAAAATGTTGGGAACAAAAATTGCTCAACATTAATAATTCCAATGGACAAACAATTTGTGGGGGAGTGAGAACTGATGGTGGAATAAATATGTTCATTAGGCTCTGCTGTCTTACATTTGGAGAACATTCCTTTCAGAAGGAGATGTAGAAGCTCATCACTCACCACTCATTAAAAGCTTGTCTTCGAAGGAGGCTCTGAAAGCACCCTCTGGGGCACGGAGCGCTTTCTTCACCTGACCACGGACTCCACTTACACTTCGCAGTGACGCATTTTCAAACTTGGCCACTTCCAGGGCAGAGTTGAACATTCCCTGTGTGCAAGCACAATAATCCATGAGGATGGATACATTCACCTGGACCATCTCCGACATCTCCCTCCACTTTCTTGATCTCACCGTCACAATCACAGGAGATAGACTATGGACAGACATCTATTGGAAACCCACTGACTCCCACAGCTATTAGGACTGCACTTCCTCCCACTGCAAAGACGCTATCCCCTACTCTCAATTCCTCCATCTCCGCCACATCTGCATCCATATCAGGACATCCGAGATGTCCTCATTCTTTAGGGAACGGGGGTTCCCTTCTTCCATCACAGATAGAATGGGACAGGTGCGAACCTTTATGAAGGTCTGAACCTCATGGTATTTAAATAACAAATGTAACTTAACCACACTAACTTAACTAGACATCATTACAAGACTGCAAACTAGTGGCACAGTGAGTAGAACTTCTGCCTTACTGCATCACAGCCCTGCACTGCATCAGAATCCTGACCTAGGATTCTGTCTGTGTGGAGTTTACAAGCTCCTCCGTGACTGCGTGAGTTTTGTCTTGGTGCTCTGACTCCTTCCACATCCCAAAGATGGATGGGTTGGTAGGTTCACTCTCCTTTTCCCCTCCCAATATCCAGGGACACAAGCACTGCTTCCCTGTGAATTGGAGATCCACTTGTACTTCTTCCACACGAGTGAACTGCATTTGGTGCTGACAATGTGGGCTCCTCTACTTTGGAGAAACCGCAGTGCTCAGCATCTCCGTTAAATCTACACGGGCCATTCTGAGATTCCACTCACATCACTTTAATTCCCATCTGACCTCCGTATTCAGCCTTTTACAATGCTTCAACGGAGCCCAGCTAAGCAGCATCTTAATGAGTACTGTGCATCGGTGCTCACCAAAGAGATGGACAGGGAGGTCAGTGAGATCAGGATGCTGTTACTCATGGGCACATTGATATCAAGATGTTGGATCTCTTGAAGAACATTGAGGTGGATAACTCACCAGGACACAATGGATCTATCCCAGATTATTAAAAGGAAAGAGAGAAGATTGCTGAGACTTTCACAGAGATTTTTGCATCCCTTCCTTTTCGTGTCTTTGAAGCTGGTTGGCTATATGACAGTTTCCCATTTCTTTACACAGTCCTTTGCGTTTTTATTGAACACTGCAAGATCCTTTGAGCTGCACTGGTTGGGTAGTAGGGGGCGGACAAGGCAGTGCTCCATTGTGTGGTCCTCTTCTCCACATTCACAGGTGGTTTGGCCAGTTTCATAGCCCCATCTGGCCATGGCATCTTTTGATCGCCCTGTTCCTGTTCTCAGGCGGTTGAGCGTCTTCCACTGGACCCATGGTGCTTCTGAGCCCGGAGGGAGGACTTCAGAAGGAGGGATACCCATGTCAGTAGGAGGGGTGTCATCCTCAAGCCTTTTTGTCCATAGTTGGAGTCTGGTTTCTTCCCGTGATGCTATTAGGGGCTGGACATGGCTGAGAAAGCTTCTCCTGGACTTCAGCCGTTGGGCCGGGGGTACACGTCCGTAGAGGAGGTGGCGTTCATGGCCTTGGTCATCTCTACTCGGCTGGCGACTTCCCGACTCACATCAGCAGGGGCAATGCCAGCGAGGAGGTGCAGGTTGTTTATATTGGTGGGCTTCAAGCAGCCAGTGATTGAGCGGCAGGTGTTATTCAACGCTGGGTCTAGTTTCTTGGCATGGGATGATCTCTCCCAAACAGGACACGCATACTCCGCAGTGGAGTAGCACAGGGCCAGAGCAGTAGATCTTAATGTGTGAGCTGTGGCTCCCCATTTGGAGTTGGTCAGCTTCCGGAGGATGTTATTCCGGGAGTTTACTTTCAGTTTGGTGTTTTTGACGTGTTCCTTATAGGAGAGAGTGCGATCCAGTGTTACACCGAGGTAGACAGGGTTGGTGCAGTGCTCAAGAGGTGTTCCAGACCATGTGATGTTAAGGGGTCTGTTTGCTTCCCGGTTCCTGAGATGGAACGAGCAGGCTTGGGTCTTCGCAGGGTTTGCGTGTAGGTGGTTGCGCTCGTAGATGTGTAGCTCATCTAGGGCTGAGGTGAGATTAGCTTCTACAGCTTCAAACGTACTCTCTTGGGATGTTACACAGAGGTCGTCGGCGTAGATGAACCGCTCAGTGTTCTGGTCCATTGGCTGGTCATTGGTGTAGATGTTATATAGTAGTGGAGCCAGCACACTACCTTTAGGCAAGCCATTCCGTTGTCGTCGCCAGCGACTTTGCTTGTTGTTAAGGACAACATAGAAGCGCCTATCTTTCAGGAGGGCTCCGATGAGGTCCGTGAGTGTCAGGTCTTTGGTATTCTCCAAGATCTTTTTTAGGAGGAGGCGGTGGTTCAGTGTCATACGCGGCAGACAGATCAACAAAGACGGCTCCTGTCACCAGTCCTTTCTGGAACCCGTCTTCAATGTGCTGTGTGAGATTCAGAAGTTGACTTGTTGTGGATTTACCAGGTCGGAATCCAGCTTGTTGAGGGATGATGGCTGGTTCAACGACTGGGGCAAGCCTGTTGAGGATCAGGCGCTCAAACAGCTTATACGGGTGGCATAGCAGGGAGATTGGGCGGAAGCTCTTTGCATATGCTGGATCTTTACCGGGTTTTAGAAGAGCGATGATTTTGGTTTTCCTCCAGATCTTTGGGATGTTTCTTAATAATAATAATAATAATAATGGATTGGATTTATATAGCGCCTTTCTAATACCCAAGGCGCTTTACATCGCATTATTCATTCACTCCTCAGTCACACTCGGTGGTGGTGAGCTACTTCTGTAGCCACAGCTGCCCTGGGGCAGACTGACGGAAGCGTGGCTGCTAATCTGCGCCTACGGCCCCTCCGACCACCACCAATCACTCACACGCATTCACACACAGTCACACGCAGGCAAAGGTGGGTGAAGTGTCTTGCCCAAGGACACAACGACAGTATGCACTCCAAGCGGGATTCGAACCGGCTACCTTCCGGTTGCCAGCCGAACACTTAGCCCATTGCGCCATCTGTCGTTCTTGTCAGCATGCAGTTGTTCATCAGCTCAAGGACCCACTTCCGTGTCAGAGGTCCAAACTGCTTGACCTCCTCTGTGAAAATATCGTCCAGGCCAATGGCTTTGCCAGTCTTGAGGGCTTTGATGCTGATATTGAGCTCTTCAAGGGAGAACGGCTCAGTCAGTCCGGTGTTTTGGGAGTGCCGACGTCGGTCTGCCTTTGGTCTTGGCTGTTTGGTGGTGGATTTCCCGTTGAGCAGCAACTGATATGCAACTTGGTTGGCCGTGGTGGTATACTGTTGATGTGTTGGTGTTGATGGGTCATTGCTGATTTTTCGGATGAGGCTCCATGCCTTTTTGCTGTTTTTTGCCATATCAGTTGTCTCCAGTAGAGGCACAGATGAGGAACAAGAGGAGTGGAGAATAGCAGAATAGAGAACAAATAGTTCCTCTGTTTAAGGAAGAAAATAGAGACAAACAGGGAAATGTTTGGGAGGGTGGGGGTAAGGGGATAGGAGAGGAAAGATGAAGGAGGTGAGGAGAGGGGTTGGAACAAGATTAGATGGGAAAACAATGGGAAAGATGCGAACCTTTATGAAGGCGGTGTTCTTGTATATCTTGAATGGGAATCCAATCAACTTGAGTTTTTTAACGACACTAATGGATTTATCGAGGTTCAGCACCACACCCGTCGCTGCAATTCTGAAATCTTTCTGCAAAGAAAAGAATCAATGGTTAGCATTGAGAATTGTGAGGTTTTACACTTCAAGGGTGAGGTAAGATTACTGGTGCAATGTTGGTGGGTGGCAGCAATGGCATTTGCCACGTGTGGGCAGAAGGGTGAGAGCATGGGGCACGGGGAAGTAGCACGTGGTGAAAAAGCATCTTCATAGTTGGTGGCCATAAAGACAATCGTGTCTATGCTAACTCTCCGGAAGAGCAATCCATGGTCGCATTCCCGTTTCTATTCCTGTAGCCAACTTTAATTCCCTTCCTATTTTCCTTGTGCCAGTGCAAATTTTAAAATGACTATCTCTGCTGCCATCACCCCAGTAAGCAGTGAGCTCTGGGTCATTACCACTAGCCACGTAAAAGTTCCTACATTCGCAGATCCTCAAAACGTACACAATTATCCTTGAATCACCAAGGGATGAGCTTTCCTTTGTTTACCTGTTTAAAACCTGCCATAATCTTCTGGTGAATCTCCTCTGCACTTCATGTTCACCCAAATCAGAACTGGGCATAAATCTGTAGCAGTAGCTGCAAATACCATGGTTGTTCACACATTATCTCCAGTAATGAGTCCAAGATCCCTTTTGCTTTTCCTCTCTAAAAAACTTCAGGACATCTATCCTCTGGGTGTCCTTACACACTCTCCTGGATGCTGGTGGGATTGGCTGAGACCAAATACTCTGTAGACTTTACATTGGTAAGGCAATCAGGTTACACTGAGTTGGTACTGAGGTACAAAACTTTTCTTGGACGAGCATAATATTCGGGAGGTTTTCCAGTCTGGGTTTAAAACTATGCATAGCACAGAGTCAGCATTGCTAAGGGTCTTTAATGACATCCTCCTAGCTAATGATTCTGGTGATTATGTGATTCTTGTCCTGCTGGACCTATCTGCTGCCTTTGATACAGTGGATCATGATATTTTAGTAGGTACACAAAAATGCTGGAGAAACTCAGCGGGTGCAGCAGCATCTATGGAGCGAAGGAAATAGGTAACGTTTCGGGCCGAAACCCTTCTTCAGACCGGGCCGAAACCCTTCTTCAGATATTTTAGTAACTCGGTTATGGCACCTAGTGGGCATTTGTGGTAGTGCCCTGGAATGGTTCAGATCTTATCTGGCAGACAGAACTATGTGTGTAAGCCTTGCCGATTTTGAATCCTCCTCCACTCCTCTGTCATATGGGGTTCCACAGGGCTCAATTTTGGGGGCCCCTGCTTTTCTCACTGTACTTACTTCCTCTGGGTTCCATTCTTAGAAAGCATGGCATCTCTTTTCATTGTTATGCTGATGATAGTCAGATATATGTGCCGCTGAAGTAGAAAGATGCTTTCTCAGTCAAACCACTTCTGTTATGTCTTGATGACATTAAATCCTGGATGGCCCTAAACTTTTTTAATTTTACTGAAAAGAAAACAGAAGTGATAGTGTTTGGTCCCAATGGCCCCCGTAAACCTCCCCCTGTTGACTTGGGTCCCTTGGCACTGTATGTGAAGCCAACAGTTTTAAACTTGGGTTTTGAGATGGACAGTGATTTTAAATTAGATTGTCAAATAGGCGCGGTAGTTAAGTCCAGCTTCTTTCATTTAAGGCAGCTGGCAAAGGTGAAGCCCATTCTTGAACGACAGCATTTTGAAACAGTAATCCATGCCTTCATCACGTCTCGGCTGGATTACAGTAACGCACTTTATTTTGGAGTTAGCCAATCATCCCTTGCACGTCTCCAGTTGGTTCAGAATGCTGCTGCTCGTCTTTTAACTGGAACACGTAAGAGGGAGCACATAACGCCTATTCTGGCCTCCCTCCCTCCACTGGCTGCCTGTGTACTTTAGAGTTCATTTTAAGATTCTTTTATTTGTTTTTAAATCTTTAAATGGTCTCGCCCCGCCTTACCTCTCTGAGCTGCTTCATCCCTACGCTCCTGCTCGGTGCCTCAGGTCAGCTGATCAGCTGCTCCTGGAGGTACCGAGGTCTAAGCGGAAGCTCAGAGGGGATAGAGCCTTCTCTGTTGCTGCTCCGACATTATGGAACACTCTACCTTTGCACATTAGACAGGCCCCTTCACTGTCCATTTTCAAAACTAGTCTTAAAACCCTTTTCTATTCCTTGGCTTTTGACCCTGCATGAGACTTTGCTCCTGTTTTAGTGTTTCTATTGTTTTTTATTGTTTTTCCTGTCTTTTAATGTTTTTATTGTTTTGTTTTATGTTTATGATTAGTCATGTACAGCACTTTGTTGCAACAGTGGTTGTTTTTAAAGTGCTCTATAAATAAAGTTCAGTTCAGTTCAGTTCAGTTATACTGAGTGGAGAAAAAGCTCCGCCATGGGACAGAGTGAGAGGTCATCGAGTCATCGAGCTATGCAGCACAGAAACAGGGCCTTCAGCACAACGCGTCCACACTGAGCAAGTCGGCCAGCATCGCTAAGAATTTTTCTGGTACCTGGTTGTGTCTTTTAAATGTGGTATTTATATGAATATAGAAGTTGGGTGGTCATGTTGCAGTTATACGTTGGTGAGGCCGCATTTAGAGTACTGTGCTCCGTTCTGGGCACCATGTTATAGGAAAAATGTTGTCAAGCTGGAAAGGGTACAGAGATTTACAAGGTTTTGGCCAGGGCTAGAGGGTCTGAGCTAAAGGGAGAGGTTTAGTAGGCTGGGAGTGCAGGAGAATGAGGGGTGATCTTATTAATATGTATAAAATCATGAGAGGAATAAATCGGGTAGATGCACAGAGTTTCTTGCCCAGAGTAGGTGAATCGAGGACCAGAGCTCTTAGGTTTAAGGTGAAGGGGAAATGATTTAATAGGAATCTGAGAGGTACCATTTTCACACAAAGGGTGGTGGGTGTACGGAACAAGCTACCAAAGGAGGTAGTTGAGGCGGGGACTATCCCAACATTTAAGAAACAGTTAAACAGATACATGGATAGGACAGGTTTGGAGGGATATGGACCAAATGTGGGCAGGTGGGTCTAGTGTAGCTGGGTCTTGTTGGGGGGAAGTTGGGCTAAAGGGCCAGTTTCCACACTCTTTGACTCTACCCACCTTGTCCCATAAACGCACACCCACTGTGTGAAAATGTTACTTATCGGGTCCCATGTAAACCTTTCCGCTCTCTCCTTAAATCTATGCCCTCGTATCCTAGGCTCTCCTACCTTGGAGAAAAGACTGTGGCCATTCATCTTAAATATGCCTCTTTACGTTCAACTTTCAGCCTCCTACAATCCAGCAAAAAAGATGCAGATTAGCCAGGCTCTCCTTATGACTCAAACCCTCCCGACCCAGTAACATCCTCGTAAATCCTATCTACCCTTTCCAGTTGAATGACATCCATCACATAGCAAGGTGAGCAGAAATGCACAGCTTTAAGGTGGGAGGGGCAAAGTTTAAAAGTGCATATTTTTTTTACAGAAAATGGCGGGTGCCTGGAATCTACCCCCAGGGATGGTGGTGAGCGCATAAACTTTGCCCATCTCATGTTAAAGCTATGCCATCCATCCTTTACACCGTTCCACCCGGGAAAAAGGGTTTAACTGTCTACCCAATCCATGCCTCTCAGAATGGTATATGCTTCGTCAGGTTTCCCCATAACTTCTGAAGCTCAAGAGAAAACAATCAAAGATTGTCCAATCTTTCCTTGTAGCCAATAAGCTTGAATCCAGGTAGCATCTTGGTAAACCTCTTCTAAACCCTCTCCAAAGCTTCCACTTCTTTCCTTTAAAGGATTCTTCATCTATTTACTTTGGTTGCCTCATTCAGGGAACTATGAGCTTGGAACCCAAGGTCTCTCTGTTCATTAGAGCAGTACGGTGGCGCAGCGGTAGAGTTGCGGCCTTACAGCATCAGAGACCTAGGTTTGATCCTGACTATGGGTGCTACCTGTACGGAGTTTGTATGCTCTCCCCGTGACCACATGGGTTTTCTTCGGTAGCTCCGATTTTCTCCCACGTTCTAAAGACATACAGGTTTGTAGGTTAATTAGTTTTGGTAAAAGAAAATTGAAAATCGTCCCAAATTGACTTGGCCTCCTACCTATGCCTTCCGTATTTAATAAACCTCAGCCTTCAAAATTTTAGTGAGAATAGACCCAACCTATCCTTGATCGGACGAGAGTTCATAATGGTGGGGAGTTAGAAAGGAGAGATTTGGGGTGACGCGAGAGTACAAGAGAGGAGCGTGCAAAAGGCATCGACTGAAAGCAGCCACCCCCTGCCCTACGTCCACGATTTAGGCTTTGCTGTGTCCTGCCTTCGGGAACTCACCGAACCACCATTCATAGATGAAATTGCAAAAAACCCTGTGCTTTGTGGAGTAATTGGACCTGGAATAAAGGGGAAAAAAGAATGTTTTAGAGTCAGATTTTATATTCCCCACAAGCTCTTTCCCACAATTTCATGCTCTTTTCCCCCCCTCTTAATTAACCCCTTTGACCTCCTCTGTTGAGTTCCTTACCCCAAATAGTAGCAGTACAGTGCATGTGCTCGGGTGTGTACTTGAGCAGTCTGTGACGTCCATTGTGGTCCTCTATGTGATACAGCGGTATGGTCTGAAAGCGCCTCCAGCCAAGTGAGAAGATCAGTGGGTCCCTGGTCTTCAGAATCTTCTTGTGCCATCGATGCTTCTTCAAACGCATCTGGTCCGAAGGAAACAAAGTATGTCATGAAACATGCTTTGGAAGCAACCAGAACTCTTTGTGCTGGGGCTGATTCAGTAGCATCATCTCGACACTATGCTCCCGCTGAGGTTAAAATTAAGAGTAGGGAGAAAGAACACTTTTTGGGATGTATATTTAAAATACAGTAAATACGTTAGGGATTGAATTGTGGAATAAAGACGGAACTATTAAATGAATGGAAAGTACTTCAGACGGAATGCCAGTGGGCAAAGGAATAGGAGATAAGGGCTAAGGCAGAGAAAGAAGGCGCTGATGAGAGTTTGGAGAAAAAAAAGCTGGTACCAGTAAGCCTTCTCGAGGTCTTCTCGAGACCCTATGTCTGGCAATGGCGACTCTGTCTATAGAAGAAGGGGGAGGTGGCCAACCACAATCTGGATCACTGTCCAATCACAGCTCAGACCACTCCCATTTTGAACATTAGCACACCCACCATTACATTGAACTACTCCCTTTGTTCATTTTAAATTCTCACTCCAACAAAGAAGATGACTTTTGCAAACCTTCCCAGTCCCAGTTCACAAAGTCTGCCAGGGGAATTTCCTAGCTTGCTAATTCTGCATCAATTCTGCAAATTGGTTCACACAGAAACAATTAATTTTTTTAAACAGAACGTCTTTTGTCAGACAAGGGAGGAAAATGGAAAATTAATACAGAGACGTCTCTAATGTTTTGCACAATTTTTTGGAAACGGGGGCTACGCCATGCCGATTAAATTTGTGTATTTTGCCTGTTTTTGTACTCGTTTTCTTTCAATGTTAGAAGAGAGGTATTTGTTCCAAACCAAATAGCTATTTCAAAAGTAGTTGTCACTCATCCAAGTAGTTGCAAGTTGTCACTCATCCAAGTTCTGGCCCTTATCAGATCTTCATGTTCTTTTGAGTTGTCACTCATCCAAGTTCTGTCTCTTATCTCAGTGTTCTTTTCAAGGCTATGCTACCAAGATACTAGCAGGTTCATTTTCCTGTGTTCAGAATTTTGCCTTGTTTTTTCTAAATTTCTCCCAAAGCCTATTGGGATACGACATCAAGTCCAAGGCTATATTTATATATATACCCCTTTTGATGAAATGGTCCATGTCAGATGAAATAGTATGTCATTGAATGAGCTTGCAATCTATGAAAATTAATTGTTTATTCTTTGTTTTCTCTTAACTTTAAATTTATTTTTTCCTTATTTCTTACCCTTTGAATTGAGTTCAAATAGAGACCTGAATTCCACGATGGCCACGTGGCATACATGTAGATGTGTTAGATGAGATTGGAGATGCCTTTATCTCAGAAAAAATCTGTTAATTTGAAATTGTAAATTTGGGGAGATAGATTGGAACAATTGGGAATATTTTTAAATTGTTTAAAAAAAAAATAATGATCTATTTTTTAAAGGGTCTGCCTTATAGGTAGTTAAAGAGTGATCTAACATCCCCCACCACCAGTAGAATTCTGGATTAGTGGAGGGAATGAATAGGACACTAAAGAGTGTGGAAGTTAGTTATGACCTACAGGCCCACAGCAAAGAATTAATTACATACACACAGCAATTAAGCACAACCTTGTCAGTCTTGCATTCACAGGGGTTGAAAACACAGAAGCCACTGCCAGTTGAACACAGACACAGTCCATACTACTGGGATCAGACAAAATTGGGACTATGTTGGAGGGGACTGTACCAGGTGAAACTACGACACCAACCGCCGTGAAGATTGAAGATTACTCCCGTTGGAGACATCTGATACTGTAAATGGAGGAGAACCAAGAAAGGACAATGGAGCTATTGATCCTACTTTTATCGTGAGGTTGGCCCAGATGGGCTGGACTTGGGGAAACACCCCTGCACCAAGACGTCCTTAATAAGGCTGATAACCGCCCATACGTTTATAACACTGACCAAGATGGATCCATTACCACAGGTTCTTGAAGTAACCAGAAAAGGTGGCAGCTTATCCTGGAGCTACAGACCGAGCTGAAACAGATGAGAAATGTGCTCACTAATGCCCAGTCTGAAAATGACCATCTCGCTTCCATCACTCAGCAGCTGAAGGAGAGCAATCAGGTTGTGGAGTTGAAAAGCCTTGATTTGTGAAACGAAACTACATTTGTGATGAATGTGGACAGACTTTCAAACAGTGGAAACAACTGTCAGTTCAACAAATGAGCCATACTGGAGCAAAACCTCTGAAGTGTGAAGTTTGTGGTTTCCAGTGCAGGCAAAGAGCATCCTTGAAATACCATATGACCAAGCACAAGATAGAAGCTGAACTTGAATTTGCTTGTGACCAATGTGAGAAGCGGTTCGAGAAGGCTCAGCAAGACACAAAGGATTAACATGAATAAATGCAATCCATTCAGGCTCACCTAAAATAGGTAGAGCAAAATTAGTGTGGAGAACATAGTTCTGAGCATTATAGCACACCAGTTCCAGAGACAAAGTCAATTGGAAGGACTGTTCAGAACCCTGATAACAGAGGGCCACAGTTACATCTTGGACATGCATTCAAGTCGCAGCGTTGTTTTGAATGAGGGACAATGCCCATCCAGTAGAAATAAGGACTCAATGGAGGAAGTTCTGGATGGTTCAATAACCCTTTCACCTCGGAATGGAACAGTGACTGAAAATGGTGAGGGTGATAATGTTGCGAAGCATCAACCTGTCCCAGTGTTAGCAGACTTTCAGCCTTGTACATACAGTGGAGCCACTTTGTGGTCGGTGGATGTGGACAACTCGGAATCCCCATTGAAGAAGGATATGTTCTTGAACTCAGATCCTGAATATACAGAGTGCTCTTGGGAAAAAAGTTTAGGTACAAGATGCAACTCAGCCATTAAATGTGAAAAAAACAGTTAACTGCAATGAAGCACGTTGTTCTATAAGATATGATGTTGTGGATGGATTGGAGTCCAGTGATCTTTCTGAAAGGTATTTATCAAGTGAAGATGATAGAGAAATAAAAGTTAAGAATGGTTCTTCAGATGAGTCTTTTCAACCATATTGGAAGAAGAAGAGTAAGTTACCAGTTAAGAAGTGTAATATTAAGGATGTGAAGAAACAATCTGGATAAAAACGTGGCCGGAAACCAAAGTCAAACTTGGAAAGGGAAGATTTCCCCACCGTGTATCGATGTCAGTATAAGGGTTGTTGTGCTGTTTACAGAGGAGTTGACGGACTTAAGAAACATATAAAAGAGCATGAAGAGGTGCGTGAAAGACCTTGCCCCCACCCAGGAGGTAACAAGGTGTTTCTGATTGATCGCTACCTGCAGCGCCATGTAAAGCTGATCCATACAGAAGAAAGAACATCTTTACAGATCAGGAGGAAGTGCAAAGCCTTTGGTCACTACTTCCGAAAGACAAACCACATTTGATCAACAATCTTGAAGCATTTTGAGCTCTATCATATGACCAAGGATCTAGCGAGAGAGAAGCTGAACATTTTGAAACAGATGGACCTCTTGAAAGAGATTATGCATAACCCTATCCAGGAAGGCAATGACTCAGACCTGGTGGGTAATCAGTGTGATGACAATCAGGACATTGATGAGGATGGCAATGATGGCGTTTCTCATGAGAAGGACAATTGCTGTTTTGTTCCCAACCCTGACCAAATCGATGCCGATGGTGACAGCAGAGGAGATAACTGCAAGGACGACTTTGACAACATCCCAGATATCTACGACTTGTGCCCCGAGAACAGCGCCATCAGCGAGACTGACCTGAGGAAGTTTCATCAAGATGGTTGTTAATGAAGAGAGTGAGAACTGGTTGCCATACCATTGGTTTGATGGACTTTGGGGTACTATTGCACTGGTAGCGATACCTTTGGTTTGGTGGACTTTGGGGTACTGTGATACATTATGGCTCTATCATTCTGCTAATCATTGCTCTAATGCTTGGGACCATTGTGTCTACCTACCGAGGGATGTGAATGTTATCACGTTTGATAAAAAGGAGGGAATGAAAGAGCTAATAGTCAAATCTAATAGTTTAATCTAAAATTGAGTTGTTCTTCTACAAAAGCATGATCTAGTAGAACAAAAGAATGGATCGGTGCCAAGTTTGAATGACTTTGTAAATTATATGCAACACAATATGGAGGACAGGTTGTCTTTTCAATAAAGAAATTAAGATGGAATCCTGCAGTAATAACATGTGCTTCTTCAAGGCCATAAAGAAGCCAAGATTGGAAAAAAAATAGCTGGTGCTCCAGAGATCAATAATAACTTGTCATTGGATGAGCTTGATTTGGACCCAGCTTCTCTTATATTCTGAAAGGCTCAGAATCTTTCAGTCATGCCATATTCAGACTTGGCAGGAGTGTTTTACTGACAAGAAAAATGTATAATTGTGCTAACTCGCCTTTGTTCTGTGAGTGGGAGCCTGAGAAGCACTGAGCAATGTTTGTTCTCATTGTAACATAGAAACATAGAAAATAGGTGCAGGAGTAGGCCATTCAGCCCTTTGAGCCTGCACCACCATTCAATATGATCATGGCTGGTCATCCAACTCAGTATCCTGTACCTGCCTTCTCTCCATACCCCCTGATCCCTTTAGCCACAAGGGCCACATCTAACTCCCTCTTAAATATAGCCAATGAACTGGCCTCAACTACCTTCTGTGGCAGAGAATTCCACAGATTCACCACTCTGTGTGAAAAATGTTTTACTCATCTCGGTCCTGAAAGACTTCCCCCTTATCCTTAAACTGTGCCCCTTGTTCTGGACTTCCCCAACATCGGGAACAATCTTCCTGCATCTAGCCTGTCCAACCCCTTAAGAATTTTGCAAGTTTCTATAAGATCCCCCCTCAATCTTCTAAATTCTAGTGAGTACAAGCCAAGTCTATCCAGTCTTTCTTCATATGAAAGTCCTGCCATCCCAGGAATCAGTCTGGCGAACCTTCTCTGTACTCGCTCTATGGCAAGAATGTCTTTCCTCAGATTAAGAGACCAAAACTGTACGCAATACTCCAGCTGTGGTCTCACCAAGACCCTGTACAACTGCAGTAGAACCTCCCTGCTCTTATACTCAAATCGTTTTGCTATGAATGCTAACATACCATTCGCTTTCTTCACTGCCTGCTGCACCTGCATGCCTACTTTCAATGACTGGTGTACCATGACACCCAGGTCTCGTTGCATCTTCCCTTTTCCTAATCAGCCACCATTCAGTTAATAGTCTACTTTCCTGTTTTTGCCACCAAAGTGGATAACCTCACATTTATCCACATTATACTGCATCTGCCATGCATTTGCCCACTCACCCAACCTATCCAAGTCACCTTGCAGCCTCCTAGCATCCGCCTCACAGCTAACATTGCCCCCCAGCTTCGTGTCATCCGCAAACTTGGAGGTGTTGCATTCAATTCCCTCGTCCAGATCATTAATATATATTGTAAATAGCTGGGGTCCCAGCACTGAGCCTTGCGGTACCCCACTAGTCACTGCCTGCCATTCTGAAAAGGACCCGTTTACTCCTTTACAAAGCAATCTATACCCGGCCACTGACACCCTCCTCCGCCTAGCGGAGCTGGTACTTACACTTAATAACTTTTCATTTGACTCCTCCCATTTCCTCCAAATACAAGGCGTAGCTATGGGCACACGCATGGGCCCCAGCTACGCCTGCCTCTTTGTCGGGTACGTAGAACAATCCTTGTTCAATGCGTACCAGGGCCCCATCCCCGACCTCTACCTCCGCTACATCGATGATTGTTTTGGTGCCACATCCTGCACCCACACACAACTGACTGACTTCATCCGCTTCACCACCAACTTCCACCCGGCACTCAAATACACCTGGACCATTTCTGACACTTCCCTACCATTCCTTGACCTCACTATCTCCATCGCAGGTGATAGACTCCTTACCGACATCCACTACAAACCTACCGACTCCCATGGCTATCTGGACTACACTTCTTCCCACCCTGCTTCCTGTAAGGACTCCATCCCCCACTCCCAATTCCTCCGTCTACGCCGCATCTGCTCCCAGGATGAGGCGTTCCACACCAGGGCATCTGAAATGTCCTCATTCTTCAGGGAACGGGGGTTCCCCTCCTCCACCATGGATGAGGCTCGCACCAGGGTCTCTGCCATACCCCGCAACACTGCTCTCTCTCCCCATCCCCCCACTCACAACAAAGGCAGAGTCCCCCTAGTCCTCACCTTTCACCCCACCAGCCGTCACATACAACAAGTGATCCTCCGTCAGTTTCGCCACCTCCAACGTGACCCCACCACTCGCCACATCTTCCCATCTCCCCCCATGTCTGCCTTCCGCAAAGACCGCTCCCTCCGTAACTCCCTTGTCAATTCTTCCCTTCCCTCCCATACCACCCCCTCCCCTGGTACTTTCCCTTGCAACCGCAAGAGATGCAACACTTGTCCCTTCACCTCCCCCCTCCACTCCATTCAAGGACCCAAGCAGTCGTTCCAGGTGCGACAGAGGTTCACCTGCATCTCCTCCAACCTCATCTATTGCATTCGCTGCTCTAGATGCCAGCTGATCTACATCGGTGAGACCAAGCGGAGGCTTGGCGATCGTTTCGCCGAACACCTCCGGTCGGTCCGCAATAACCAACCTGAACTCCCGGTGGCTCAGCACTTCAACTCCCCCTCCCATTCCGTATCTGACCTCTCTGTCCTGGGTCTCCTCCATGGCCACAGCGAACAACACCGTAAATTGGAGGAAATGCACCTCATATTCCGCTTGGGCAGTCTACATCCTGGTGGCCTGAACATTGAATTCTCCCAATTCTGCTAGCCCTGGCTGTCCCCTCCCCTTCATCAGCCATCTGGTTGTCTCCTCCCCTCCCCCAGCCCTCGGGCTCCTCCTCCGCCTTTTCCTTTTTTCCTTTCTTCTCCCCACCCCCTATCAGTCTGAAGAAGGGTTTCGGCCCGAAACGTTACCCATTTCCTTCGTTCCATAGATGCTGCTGCACCCGCTGAGTTTCTCCAGCATTTTTGTGTACCCCCGTTTACTCCTACTCTTTGCTTCCTGTCTGTCAGCCAGTTCTCTATCCACATCAATACTGAACCCCCAATACCGTGTGCTTTAAGTTTGCATACTAATCTCTTCTATGGGACCTTGTCGAAAGCCTTCTGAAAGTCCAGATATAACACATCCACTGGTTCTCCCTTATCCACTCTACTAGTTACATCCTCAAAAAATTATTTAAGATTCGTCAGACATGATTTACCTTTCATAAATCCATGCTGACTTTGTCCAATGATTTCACCACTTTCCAAATGTGCTGCTATCCCATCTTTAATAACTGACTCTAGCATTTCCCCCACTACCGATGTTAGACTAACTGGTCTGTAATTCCCCGTTTTCTCTGTCCCTCCCTTTTTAAAAAGTGGGGTTGCATTAGCTACCCTCCAATCCTCGGGCACTACTCCAGAATCTAAAGAGTTTTGAAAAATTATCACTAATGCATCCACTATTTCTGGGGCTGCTTCCTTAAGTACTCTGGGATGCAGCCTATCTTGCCCTGGGGATTTATCGGCGTTTAATCCATTCAATATACCTAACACCACTTCCCGGCTAACCTGGTTTTCACTCAGTTCCTCCATCTCATTTGACCCCCGGTCCCCTGCTACATCCGGCAGATTATTTATGTCTTCCTTAATGAAGACAGAACCAAAGTAGTTATTCAATTGGTCTGCCATGTCCTTGTTCCCCATTATCAATGCACCTGTTTCTGACTGCAAGGGACCTACATTTGTTTTAACTAATCTTTTTCTCTTCACATATCTATAAAAACTTTTGCAGTCAGTTTTTATGTTCCCTGCCAGTTTTCTTTCATAATCTATTTTCCCTTTCCTAATTAAGCCCTTTGTCCTCCTCTGCTGGACTGAATTTCTCCCAGTCCTCTGGTAGGCAGCTTTTTCTGGCTAATTTGTATGCTTCATCTTTTGCTTTGATACTATCCCTGATTTCCCTTGTTACCCACGGATGCACTACCTTCCCTGATTTATTCTTTTGCCAAACTGGGATGAACAATTGTTGTAGTTCATCCATGCAGTCTTTAAATGCCTTCCATTGCATTGTAGATCTTTTGCCACTCCCGTCTGACAAATCAATTAAAGATTGCCATGGTTTTAACTTTAACAGTTTTGTTGCTATCTTATAGCACAATAACCTGGCCCTCAACACCAACAAAACCAAGGAACTGATTGTGGACTTTAGAAGGAGTAGGATGGGGACCCACAGTCCCGTTTATATGTGCACAGTAGAGATGGTTGAAAGGGTCAAGAGCTTCAAATTCCTGGGCGTGCACATCTCTGAAGATCGTTCCTGGTCCGAGATGCAAACATAAAGAAAAGTACATCAGCGCCTCTACTTCCTGAGAAGATTACGGAGAGTCGGTTTGTCAAGGAGGACTCTAACTTCTACAGGTGTACAGTAGAGAGCATGCTGACAGGTTGCATCGTGGCTTGGTTCGGCAACTTGAGCGCTCTGGAGAGGAAAAGACTACAAAAAGTAGTAAGCACAACCCAGTCCATCATCGGCTCTGACCTCCCTTCCATCGAGGGGATCTATCGCAGTCGCTGCCTCAAAAAGGCTGGCAGCATCATCAAGGACCCACACCATCCTGGCCACACACTATCTCCCTACTACCTTCAGGTAGAAGGTACATGAGCCTGAAGACTGCAACGACCAGGTTCAGGAATAGCTACTTCCCCACAGCCATCAGGTTATTAAACTTGGCTCGGACAAAACTCTGACCATTGCCCATTATCTGTTATTTGCACTTTATCAGTTTATTTATTCATGTGTGTATATATTTATATAATGGTATATGGACACACTGATCTGTTCTGTATACATGTCTACTATGTTCTGTTGTGCTGAAGCAAAGCAAGAATTTCATTGTCCTATCAGGGACACATGACAATAAGCTCTCTTGACTCTTGACTTTTAAGAAACAAACGTTGACATTTCTATCCCCTCTCTCCCCCTCCTCCCAGTTGAAGTGCTGAGCAACTCGTATTTCGCTTGGGCAGCTTACACCCCAGCAGTATGAACATTGATTTCTCTAACTTCAAACAGCCCTTGCCTTCCCTCTCCATCCCCTCCCCAGTTCTCCCACCAGTCTTACTGTCTCCGACTACATTCTATCTTTGTCCCACCCACTCCCCTGACATCAGTCTGAAGAAGGGTCTCGACCCAAAATGTCACCCATTCCTTGTCTCCAGAGATGCTGTCAGACCCACTGACTTACTCCAGCTTTTTGTGTCTGTCTTCCATTTATAATTGCTGCCCATCCCCTATCTGGCATTAAATGCCATTTACCCATCATGCCAGTGCCCAAAGATCTGTTAGTTGCCCAACAATGCCTCCATTTTAAACTCCTCATCGACATTTAAACTCCTTCACTGATTTTCCACCTCCTCCACTTTGTCATCTCTCCAAGTGTGTGCAACCAGCTCAAGAATCAGTGGCCCACTGATGTCTGTCGCCCCTCCAACTGCCTCAGCCCCATATTCTGCAACTCTTGTCCTAACACCCTTTTAAGACTTCATTTCGCTGCATCCTGACTCTTCTCCCAATACCCCGACTGATAAAGGCCTTAACATAACAGACCTACTAATTATGCCCCGTTACCTCACCTTTATCTCTGATTCAACTCGTTTGATAACACACATGTGCATCACCTCGGAGTTTCTTCCCATGTCTATATTTACTGCAAGGTGATAATGGTGAGTATTACCTGCAGATATCCGATGTTTCCTTCGCTGCTTCCCAAGCCGCCGAGAATTAACGGATAATGGGAGTCGAAGTTTGTGACAAATTCAAAGGGTACGTTCTCGATCTCAACTCGCACGTACATTCCAGGTCTGAAACCTTCGTACTGAACCCGGGTCTCGTCAGTTTGGTCATCAAATTCCGCCCGATTAAGCTTTGGGAGGAAAATATATAATGTGAAGCAGCAACAAGATGCTGGATAGTGCAGAGATTACAGGCACTCCCCGACTTGCGTAAGGATTACATTCTGTGAACCATTACATGTCGGATGTCACGTACGTCAGAATCACCAACTCTCGCTGTTGGGGCATTTTCTGCGGCGCACAGCCTTACGTTCATGTGATAGTAGCAGATTTAGCCATTCGGCCCATCAAGTCCACTCCTCCATTCAATCATGGCTGATCTATCTCTTCCTCCTAACCCCATTCTTCTGCCTTCTCCCCATAACCCCTGACCCGTACTAATCAACTAAACTACCCTTCTAGGTGAGCACCACCACCATTGCCGCTTGATTCTCATGTAAACTTGAATGATGGTACGTGTTGTGGATATTACAACCTGCCTTGATTGCAGTAGGGAATGAGTACAGAATTGTTTACATGAGTGCGAGTTTACATGAGTCACCTATTGCGTACGTCAAGGAGTGTCTGTACTGTGTTATGTGGAAGATACAACATTCTTACCAACTTATTGCAGCACTGCATTCAATATAGTAGCAAACAGCAATTAATCTACAATGCACATTGTACATGTGCAACTTACCATGATTTTGTAATAAATGTTTCAAATTTAATCAAACTACAAGGAACCAGAGCTCAATGATCAGGAAACTAATACAAAGTTAAACCTTTAAATAAGATGCAGAGTAATGAAAACAATCAAACTCGAACAGCCAGTGAAAGAGTAACTACACAAATCAGGCATTCCAAAAGATTTGATATGATTTAAATATGGTTTAGTTTAGTAGAGAAATACAGCATGGAAACAAGCCCTTCGGCCCACCAAGTCCGCGCTGCCAGCGATCCCTGTACACTAGCACTATCCTACACGCTTGTGACAATTTACAATTTTTACCGAAGCCAATTAACCTGCACGTCTTTGGAGTGTGGGAGGAAACCGGAGCCCCCGGACAAAACTCACACAGGTCACAGGAAGAATGTACAAATTCCATACAGAGATCATCTGTAGTCAGGATTGAACCTGGGTCTCTGGCGCTGTAAGGCAACAAGTCTACCACTGCGCTACCATGAACTTGATTGTTTGATTCCTGACTTGTCCTATTACAGCCAGTGCAGAATTGAAATCTGAATATGTATTTGTACCTGTGCTTGCTTCTGCATTTCATCTTTCAGATCACTGAAGTAAGTGGCATCCCCATCGTCATACTCAACGTCAAACATTTCCTTCAATTTCCGCTTCTTTGCCAAACGCCTGTTTTGTTCTTCCTCCTCCTTTGGGTTTCTTAGATCATTGTTGTCTTCGTCATCTGACATATCCTTTTCCTGGTGTGACAAATAATGTTAGATTCAGTTTTAAAACTGATTTTTATATGTATAGGAGTTTCAATGTTTGCCTTTCCCACCAGCAAGCCTGGCAGTGATGAATGTTTGCGGTACTGGTGGTCCCTGGGACGTGGGTTCAAGACTTCAACATCAACTCCTTATGTGCAAACTGAGACTAAAGTTGGCATACCTTAAGCAGAAGTCAACATATACTCCAAAGCAACGAGAATCCTGAACAGTGTAAATAATTCTGGCTCGAGACCTGCTTAAAGGATACTAATCTGTAATGCTAATCCTGTTTCTATTTTCATAGATGCTGCATGACTTGCTGAGTCTTTCTATTCCATTCTATTATTGGCGAAAAATAGTCTTTGTCATCACATGCTACTTCCAACTTTTACTTCCATTAATTGGATTAATACATGTAAAAGTTATGCCTTTCAAATGTGATTCATCGCATGAGTTCTGGTCACCCCATTACAGGAGAAATGTGGGGGCTTTGGAGAGGGTGCAGAGGAGGTTTACCAGAATGCTGCCTGGATTAGAAGGGTTTCAGCTACAGGGAGAGGTTGAATAGACAAATTATTTTCTCTGGAATGTCGGAGTTTGAGGGGAGATTTGATAGAAGTATATAAAATTATGAGAGGAGTAGTTAGTGTAGACATTCTGAATTTTTTTCCCAGGTGGAAAATATGCAACACTAGAGGGCATAGTTATAGGGTGACAGGGGAAAGGTTTAATGCGAATGCGTGAGGCGATTCCTTTTTACACAGAGTAGTGGGTGCCTGGAACACATTGCCTGGGGTGGTGATGGAGGCAAATACGATCATGGCATTTAAGAGGCTTTTAGATAGGCATATGGAAGTCAAGGAAATAAAAGGATATAGCTAATGTATAGGCAGATGAGATCAGTGTAACTTAGCATCATGTTCGGCACAACAAAAAGCAAGGGAAGGGAATGGGAATTAGACTGGGCATGGGAAATTCATTAGAAGGCTTTGGGAATGGAGTGAAAGAATGGATTTGAACAAAGGGCTTTCGTGCAGGAATTAAAAGACCAGGCAAGCTATGTGCTGCAACATCTAGGATTTATAAACCAACAGAAACAACAATTCACAACTTATCCCCTCAAAAGCTACCTTTAGCTCTCCACTTCAATTTTTCTTTGGGATAAATGCCAAAGTCCTTTTTATCTTCTTCCTGTCATCAATCCATTGGCATAATTTGTACTTTCTGCACAGGATAAAAGGGACCCAAACAACGCAATACATTGCATGTCATTTCCTTTTACACTTTACAACCCGTGAGAAAATGGAGATCGTTATTTGTCTCTGAAGACAATTATTATTAAAACGATCCATTCTCAAACCCTGACCAAGCCGAGCCAAACCATGGCCTTTAAATTCCACTGCTCTCCTAACTCATTCAAAGCCCACTATTGATCAAGCTTTATCTTTAAACTCCCGTTGCCCTTGCCACAGTCACTCATCCTCAAATTCCCCAAATCCATTCCCACAACCTTAAATTCCCACTTTGAAGCCTTCAGCCCAAAATGCTTCTTCCTAGACTATCCTGCACTAATTGGCCACTTCACTGTAATGATCCATTCACCAGATGATAGTCCCAAAGACCATGTCAGAGCATGGAAACAGGCCACTGCCCAAGGAGTCCATGCTAACCAGTGGCCTTCCATCTGCGCTAATCTCATCTCCCTGCCCTTGGCCCAAACCCAGGCGATTGTAGCATTCATCCAGAGACATTCATCAAGGCATTCAATGACCACTTCTTAACCACTGCCTTGGGCAGCACTTACTGGATATTCACCACTCCGACCCGCCGGCCTTCAACATCTTGAAGCCTGCGGAGCTTCTAGCCGCGGGCACGGCGGGGACTTACTTACTTACTTGCCGGGAATCCCTGGAGTAGAGATCCGATTGCTGGCCTGCGGCCTACGTCATCCTGAGTAGGGAAGCACCGATTCGGGACTTACCTTCCAGATGAGAGCTCCTGTCATCTGGCTGCCCGCAGCGGCGACTGCGGAGGTTATGGCCCCGACCACGGGGGAATAATGGAGGAGGACTGACTATACTTTGTGCCTTCCACCACAGTGAAGAATGCCGTGGTGGATGTTTGTGTTAAATTTTTATTGTGTATTGTGTATTCTTTTTTATTGTACTACTGCTGGCAAGTTCATTTCACTGCACTTTATTGTGTATGTGATGAATAAATCTGATTTATTGATTGATTGATTGACTCTCTATGTGGAAAAGATCCCCCTCAGATCCCCTCTGAATCTTTACCCTTTTTCCCCAAATCCATATCCTCTTGTTTTATCAACCTCTCAGATGGGGAAACGTTCCTGCATTTAACCACTCATAACTTTATGTACCTCAATAACATACCCTGAAGGGTCTCAACCTGAAACATCCCGACCCATATTCCCCAGACTTGCTGAGTTACTTCAGCACTTTGGGTCCTTCTGCATATTAACCAGCGTCTGCAGTTCTTTGTTTCTACCCTCTTAACCTCATCTACTCCATGGAGAACAGACCTTGCCTCTCCAGTCTCTCCAACCCAGGAAACATAAGGTCATAAGTGATAGGAGCAGAATTATGGCATTCAACCCATCAAGTCTACTCTGCCATTCAATCATGGCTGATCGATCTCTCCCTCCTAACCCTATTCTCCTGCCTCTTCCCATAACCCCCGACACCCAAAACATCCTGGTGAATCTCCTCTGCCCAGCTCCATCATATATCCTGATCAACCAGCATGACTACGTCGAAGATGCATTGATTTTCATGCATACAATAAAACAGTGTATATACCCACACAAATTTTCATTGTTCAAAAGATTAACCTTAATATACTTAATTTACTTAAACCCTAACCTCCTGGCTTTGCTTTGCTGCCTCATGAACCTCTCCCGTCTCTAAATCCTCGAATGCTCCATATACAGAATCTGGAAACAAATAGAAGGTGTAAAAACATGCAAAGTATAAGAGACTGTAACATTATCACTTTATGATGAGATTGCTAATAATCAGGAGATATTTTGAAATACTACCAGGGCAACTGGGAACTTTAAATTCAGATATATAATATTAAATAAAAATCTAGTAGTTATGAAGTTGCTGGATTATGATTAAAATCCATCTGGTTCAATGCAGTCCTTCAATGAGGTATAATCAGTAATACCGCACAGAAACGGGCCGTTTGACACAACTTGCAATCTAGTTCAAGGTGCTTACTGAACTAATCCCATTTGTCTACATTTGGTTCATATCTCCCAAACTTCTTTCCGTCCATGCACCGGTGCAAATGTCTTTTAAAGATGGTAATTGTACCCACCACACTCTGTGTTGAAAAACTTACTTCTCAGGTCTATTTTAAACCTTCCAATCTCATCTAACGCCTATGCCCTCCAGTTGAGATACCCCTACCCTGGGGAAAATACAATGAAAATCCATCTTGCCTATGCCTCTCATGATTTTACAAACCTCTATAAGGTCATCTCTCAACCTCTTCCGCTCCAGAGAAAACAGGCTCTGCCTCTCCAAACATTTTATAACTCGAGCCCTCCAGTCCTGGCAACATCCTTGTTAATCTTTTCTGCATTTTAATCTTAATCTCATCCTTCCCATAGGATGGTGACCAGAACTGCACACAACACACCAAGTGCAGTCTCACCGATGGCTTGTTAAATTCTATCTGCCATTTCAATCACGGATTGTCTAGAAACAAGAATCCTGAACAATGCAAAGAACAACTAGGACTGGTCAACAACACACTCCACACAAGAGAGGCCACACTGCACAGCTCTCCTCATATTCTCAAAGATCGAGGAATGTGGCTTCATTTCATCCGCACAGCATTTGGAAGAGATTCTGATGAGACAATGGCTGACCACTGCAAGTGCACCACCATCAGTGGCTTGTTAGGATCACCACTGATTGAGCTTTCCAATCAGGCAGGAGCACTATGAAGAGCAGCTACCACTGTCTGGCCACGTGGTGAGAGAATAGTCGTGGCAAAAACTGCACGTCAATTCCTCGCCAATCCACAGTTACCCGTCTGAGAAGATTTTGCTCCTAGTGTCTCCCAAAAGCGTTCCCATCAACAACAGGTCCATCACCGATTTACCTGGCAACTGGTGGTCCAGCCTCCCCCTTTAATCCGGACAAAATTCCCTCCTCGGAAGTCCCCCTGAAATTGTGGCACCTAGGCCAGGTGAGGTGGCCGATCGCAACCTCATCAGGATTTTGTGCCAATTGGCAGGTGGAATTTGCCTGCTGCTGCCGGGGCTCTGGAATCCGTCCTGGCCTGAGCCGACAGATCCGTCCTCATAGCCAACCTCCATGGCCAATCAGCAGGTCAAATTTGCAGCCTGTGGCCGGGGCTCTGGATCTGGCAGATCCGTTCCCATTACTGACTTTGCGGGCCAGTGTCTTGGCGCCACAAGGTCATGGTCCCACATAAGAGATTAGTATACAAACTTAAAGCACACAGTATTGGGGGTTCAGTATTGATGTGGATAGAGAACTGGCTGGCAGACAGGAAGCAAAGAGTAGGAGTAAACAGGTCCTTTTCAGAATGGCAGGCAGTGACTAGTGGGGTACCGCAAGGCTCAGTGCTGGGGCCCCAGCTATGTACAATATATATTAATGATTTGGACGAGGGAATTGATTGCAACATCTCCAAGTTTGCGGATGACACGAAGCTGGGGGGCAGTGTTAGCTGTGAGGAGGCTGCAAGGCGACTTGGGTAGGCTGGGTGAGTGGGCAAATGCATGGCAGATGCAGTATAATGTGGATAAATGTGAGGTTATCCACTTTGGTGGCAAAAACAGGAAAGTAGACTATTATCTGAATGGTGGCCGATTAGGAAAAGGGGAGATGCAACGAGACCTGGGTGTCATGGTACACCAGTCATTGAAAGTAGGCATGCAGGTGCAGCAGGCAGTGAAGAAAGCGAATGGTATGTTAGCATTCATAGCAAAAGGATTTGAGTATAGGAGCAGGGAGGTTCTACTGCAGTTGTACAGGGTCTTGGTGAGACCACACCTGTAGTATTGCGTACAGTTTTGGTCTCCAAATCTGAGGAAAGACATTCTTGCCATAGAGGGAGTACAGAGAAGGCTCACCAGACTGATTCCTGGGATGTCAGGACTTTCATATGAAGAAAGACTGGATACTCGGCTTGTACTCGCTAGAATTTAGAAGATTGAGGGGGGATCTTATAGATACTTACAAAATTCTTAAGGGGTTGGACAGGCTAGATGCAGGAAGATTGTTCCCGATGTTGGGGAAGTCCAGAACAAGGGGTCACAGTTTAAGGATAAGGGGGAAATCTTTTAGGACCGAGATGAGAAAAACATTTTTCACACAGAGAGTGGTGAATCTCTGGAATTCTCTGCCACAGAAGGTAGTTGAGGCCAGTTCATTGGCTATATTTAAGAGGGAGTTAGATGTGGCCCTTGTGGCTAAAGGCATCAGGGGATATGGAGAGAAGGCAGGTACAGGATACTGAGTTGGATGATCAGCCATGATCATATTGAATGGCGGTGCAGGCTCGAAGGGCCAAATGGCCTACTCCTGCACCTATTTTCTATGTTTCTATGTTTCTATGACCTCTGTTGCTCCTGCATAATCCAGAAAGGCTCTGGAACCAGGGGTGCCGGGAAATCGGTGGTGGACTTGATATAAAAAATGTAAAAACACTTTCTCCACTTGCCTGCAGTTCCAAAAACACCCCAAACCATCCATGATGGTCAGAATCTTTCTCCCACACTCCAAAGACGTACAAGATGTAGGTTAATTGGCTAGGTATAAATGTTTCTAAAAAAATGGTCCCTAGTGTGTGTAGGATAGTGTTAATGTGTGGGGATCGCTGGTCGGTGGGCCGAAGGTATCTCTAAACTAAAAATCAGGAAATGGCATGCTCCTTCCCCACTGACGCCAGGCTTGCGTATCCGTGCAGGGACTCGAGGTTCACAGTACCATTGTGAATGCTGCTCCTCCAGTGTCAGCAGGCAAGGTTTTCCATACACAGTGTGGTGGCGATATGGAACAAGCTGCCGTTGGAACTGGTAGAGGCTGGTCCAATTATTATGTTTAAAAGACGTTTGGAGAGATCATTGGAAAGGTTTTGAGGGATATTGGCAAAATGCTGGGAAATAGGACTAGCTTAGATGTGGGATTTTAGTCCACATGGAAGAGTTGGGTGAAAGGCCTGTTTTGATGCTGTATAACTCTATGGGCCATGGATTACAACAATTCAGTAGGAATATTTCAATTTATCGAAGAGCTTTTGAGAACACCTTGACTTTTTGCCTTTGTTGCCAAAGTTACCCCTCAGATTCCTATTAAATCTTTCCCCCTCACCTTAAACATATGGCCTCTCGTTCTCAATTCCCCTACTCTGGGCAAAAGGCTGTGCATTTAAGGCAATCTGTGCTGGTGAATGCTTGGAATAGAGCACCTGTATCTCAGTGTGTTGTGTTGGAGCACAAGGCCTCCCCAGTGACGTTGAGCGAGTAGAACAAGGGGCTTACTGCTGGAGGTGTTAGCTCCCTGCATGATGAGACTGGCATTGTTACTACCTGGCATACTGAGGGCATCAGGTCCAAGAAAATGCAAACTCCTTCATAAGTCACACCCTTTCATACTTGAGACACAGTGTACAAAATCACGAGAGGTATAGATCAGGTAGATGCACAGAGTATTTTGCCCAGATTAGGGGAATCGAGAATCAAAGGACATAACTTTAAGGTGAGGTTAAGATTTGATGGGAAACAGAGGGGTAACTTTTTTTACACAAAGAGTGGTGGGCGTATGGAATGAGTTGCTAGAGGAAGTAGTTGAGGCAACGTTTAAGAAGCATTTAGTCCGGTATATGTATAGGACAGGTTTGCAGGGATATGGACCAAACGACTAGTGTAGATGGGGCATGTTTAGAGAGTTTCCTTTATTGTCATTCAAACCAAACAATAGTTTGAACGAAAGTGCGTACCTTGCAGTCATGACAGAAAAAAAAGCAACAGAACACACAATGAACACAGTTTAACACAAACATCCATCACAGTGAATCTCCAGGCACCTCCTCACTGTGATGGAAGGCAAAAAGTCTTAAAGTCTTATCTCTTCCTTGCTTCTCCCGCTGCGTTCAGGCGATCCAGGCTTTCGATGTTGGCTCCCCGCCGGGTGAGGGTAAGTCCCACGGCCGAATCCAAGCTCCGCGAACGGGCTGATTCAAACTCCGCGGCCCGGGGCGGACGAATCTTCCACCCTCCAGTCCAGCAGACAAAGCTGTTGTTACGGGAGCTCCTGAGAATCGGTCACCAACCTGGGACCTGCGAGCTCCCGATGTTACCGTCCACAGGGCCCGCGGCCGGAGCCTCCGAAGCTCCGAAGTCGGGTCGCAGCCACAGTGCCACCACCGCCTCCGAAGTCAGCCAGCTCTATGATGGTGAGTCCACAGCTCTGCCTCAAGGTCGGTTCCAGTTGGAGGCCGCTAGCTCCACGATATTAGGCCTCAGAGCAGACGGAGACGGAGATACGACAAGGAAAAGGTCGCATCCCCGTTGAAGGAAGAGATTTAAAGTTCCCCCCACCCCTCACACATACACAACTAAAAATAAACTAAAACATACATCTAACAAGACAAAAGAAAACAAAAAAAAGGAAAAGACAGATGGACTGCAGGCGAGCCGCAGCTGCTTGGCAGCGCTGCCACTTCGGTGTGGGCAAGTTGGGCCGAAGGGCCTGTTTCCTTGCTCTATGACTGTATGACATTTTTAAGACATAGCAAAACACAAAATGCTGGAGAAACTCAACAGGTCAGGCAGCATCTGGGAAGGAAATGGACAGATGTTTTGGGTCGGGCTCATGGCGCTTTGCAGATTCCAGAGTCTGCAGTTTCATGTGTCTCCATTTTTAAGACAGATTTCACTTCTAACTTCTTGATTCTGATGAAGGCTCCTCAACGCAAAATGTTAACCCTGCACAGATGTTGCCTGACCCGCTGAGAGTTTCCAGCATTACCGTTATATCGCAGATTGTCTCGATCTGCAGTGTATTGTTTCAGTTTCACCAGTTCCCTTCATGATAGGGCCTGTTAGCTGAAAAGTCTCCGTAAGCCAATCTATTAAGGGGCAAGTCAATCCCACTGAACCAACAATATGCATTTCTTGTGAACGTTGTTTTAAATGCCACCTACCATCTTCTTCAAGGAGTGCCGCTGCATCCTCATCCAAATCCCATTTTCCAGTCACAAAACAATCCTGGACACTAGCCCTTACCTGTATAAACAAAGAATAAACAAAGAATAAATAACAATGAAAGAAAATCCTACTTTGAGTAGCATGATATCAAAAGGCAAAATGTGGAAAGGATGTGTTTCATTAGAGGTTTGAGGACAATAACTAGCTCCTTCATCTTGCTGACACTGAGGGAGAGAATGTTGTTTTAAAGATACAATGTGGAAACAGGCCCAGCCCACTGTCCGCGCTGACCAGCGATCATGCAAAGACTAGTTCTATCCCACACACTAGGGACAATTTACAATTTACAGAGGCCAATTAACGTACAAAACTATGCGTCTTTGGAATGTGGGAGGAAACCGGAGCACCTGGAGCAAACCTGCAGTCACAGGGAGAATGTACAAACTCCTTACAGACACGGCACCTGTAGTCAGGATCAAACCAAGTTCTCTGCAGCTGTAAAGTAGCAACTCTACCGCTGCGCCACTGTTGCCTTTACACCATACTAGTAAGATCTCAACCTCCTTCCTTAACTCTGTCACATCATTGTTTGAGATCCGGGCCACCACTGTGGTGTCATTTGTGAACTTTTAGATGGAGTTCGTGCAGAATTTGGCCGCACAGTCAAAAGTGCATGCGGAGGATAGTATGGGACTGAGAATACATCCTTGCAGGTTGAAGATCATTATGGATTGTGTTCAACAAAACGTGTGAACTGGTAAATTAATTGGCTCACGTATATTGTTCCCAGTGTGTGGGTGCGTGATAGAAATTGAGGGGATGATGAGAAAAAAAGGGGGATTAAAGTAGGTAGAATTAAAATGCTGGACCAACTCAACGGGTCAGGCAGCATCTCTGGAGAAAAGGAACAGGTGATGTTTCAGGTAGTACCCTTATTCAGATTAAAGTAGGGTTAGTGTAAATGGTTAGCAGGGACTTAGTGATCCGAAGGGCCTGTTTCTGTGCTGCATCTCTCTATGATTAAATGTGCTGTGGTCGATTACTTACATTAGCTCCAAATCTACCAGTTTCTTCATCCTATAGCAGTAGCCTATAGGGGCTGTCCCACTGCGGCGACCTAATTGGCGAGTTTAGAAGAGTTTAGGAGAGTTTGAAAAAAATATAATGTTGAAGGCCTCCTTCGACTATGTAGAAGACCTCCTTCGACCTCCTTCGACTATGTTGAAGACTAGCTTCCGGAAAATAGTGGAGAGTGAAGACGACCTCCTTCGATCTCCTTCGACATCCCTTCGACTATGTTGAAGACTATCTATGACTACCTTTGATTACCTTCGACTACCCTCGATTACTTACGAATAACATGCCGGCCTACTACGATTTACTTCGACTAAACCTACGAGTAAAAAAACTATCGCTTTTTTCCCCATGGTGACCTTTTTTTACTCGCGGGCATTTTTCAACATGCTGAAAAATACGGCGCAACCTAGCCGAGGCCTCGAGTACGCGGGGATTACTCTCGAGCATGAAGGAGAGTTACAAAGACCTCTTGGACCTCGTGTCAACCATGCTGCGAGTATGAGTCGAGGGCAAACTCGTCTGAACTTGCGGATTAGGTCGCCGCTGTGGTACAGCCCCTTATTTCAGCTCTACAGCCACTGAACCTCTTCCTGTGCATCCTCCACTCTCTTCACTCCACTACATCTGCACAATTAGATTGGAAACTCCTTTCCAGAATCTCTACTTCTCACGCCTATTTTGAGAAGTAGAGAGTCTGCCATTAACCAAGCTTTTAGCTCACCCATCCCGGGTTTCGTCTCCTTACATAAAGGCAAGGTGTCTTAGCACATAGATCACAGAACATAGAACGGCCACTCTACCCACAATGTTTGTGCCAAACATAATGCCAAGTTAAACAAAGCTCATCTGTCTGTGTACATGATCCATATCCCTCAATGCCCTGCATATCCATGTACCTGTCTAAAAGCCTCTTAAACACCACTATCATATTTGCCTCCAGGCCATGTGCTTCAGGCCCCCATCACTTTCTGTGTAAAATAACACATTAAACTTCTCCCATCTCAATTTATAGCTAGGCCCTCTAGTATTGGACTTTTCCACCCTGGAAAAAAAGTTCATAATTTTACATATACTTCTATCTAGTCCCCCCTCAACCTCTGAAATTCCAGAGAAAACAATCCATCTATTGAACCTATCCCTGTAGCTGAAACCCTCCAAGGCAGCATTCTTCTCTGCACCCTCTCCAAAGCCTCCGCATCTTTCCTGTAATGGGGCGACCAGAACTGCATGCAATACTCCAAAATCTTTTAAACCTTTGAAATGCGGCCTAACCAAAGTCCTACAAAGCTGCATCTTGACCTCCTGACTCTTATAATGTATGCATCTAGCAATGAAGGCAATGAATGTCTCAGTTTAAAAAAAGAGCAATTGGGTAAAAAGTTAAATAACACAAACACGAATGGCCTACTCCTGCACTTTTTTTCTATGTTTCCATGTTTCTAAATCCAGACAAGAGAAATCTTATCAACAGGAGACAAAACCCTATAGACAAGCAACCTTGTCACTGTTCAGCAAAACACTCACTACAGCTCCTCTTTTCAATCCAATAAACTAACTCTAATGCAAACATGGGCTTGTAAGGCCCAATCATAGAAATATATTTCCGATTGATTCATTGTTTTCTTTAATACCCCAATACAACCAAGGCAAATTCTTTGTATGTGAGGCTGTGGTGATGGAATACAGAGAAATGTGACATGTTGCATTTTGGGATGTCTAATACGGGCAGGACCATAGGACATACAGGTCAGTAGGTTAATTAGCTTGGTATAATTGTAAAGTGTTCCTAGTGTGTGGAGGATAGCCTTAGCGTGAGGGGATTGCTGGTCAATGCGGACGGTGGGCTTGAAGGGCCTGTTTCCGTGCTATATCTCTAAACTAAACTAAAAAAAGTTATCCCGTCTTTCGTCCACTATATTGAGGATGGAGATGATCACACAGTAGATGGTGTTGGCCAGTATGAAAATCAGCGTCTGCAGTCAGTGCCACACTGGGATCTTCATCTCACTCAATGGGCGTTCAAGGATTTGTCCAACTATCAGGTTGTGGTATTATGGGTGGCAAGATGAAGGTGCTTAGAACACAGGAATGGTGTACCAACATTCAAAACCAGGTGAATAAGTGTAAATCCATGACACAATTCAGTCTTACCTCTTCCAAGTCCCAATCAAGAAGGTTCTTCATGGGAAATATTGTGGAATCCAGGCTGTTATCTTTGCTTCTGGATACTTTGTTAAGCTTGCTAACGTGGAAGATTCCTCCAAAAACGTCATCTTCTTCATCCTCTTTGTCTTCACTGACTGAAGGAATGATAAAAAAGATACACAAAATGCTGGAGTAACTCAGCAGGACAGGCAGCATCTCTGGTGAGCAGCAATGGGTGACGTTTCGGGTTGAGACCCTTCTTCAGACTGATACATAGATACATAGAAAATAGGTGCAGGAGTAGGCCATTCGGCCCTTCGAGCCTGCACCGCCATTCAATATGATCATGGCTGACCATCCAACTCAGTATCCCATACCTGCCTTCTCTCCATACCCCCTGATCCCTTTAGCCACAAGAGCCACATCTAACTCCCTCTTAAATATAGCCAATGAACTGGCCTCAACTACCCCTCTGTGGCAGAGAGTTCCAGAGATTCACCACTCTCTGTGTGAAAAATGTTCTTCTCATCTCGGTCTTAAAGGATTTCCCCCTTATCCTTAAGCTGTGACCCCTTGTCCTGGACTTCCCCAACATCCGGAACAATCTTCCTGCATCTAGCCTGTCCAACCCCATAAGAATTTTGTAAGTTTCTATAAGATCCCCTCTCAATCTCCTAAATTCTAGGGAGTATAAGCCGAGTCTATCCAGTCTTTCTTCATATGAAAGTCCTGACATCCCAGGAATTAGTCTGGTGAAACTTCTCTGCACTCCCTCTATGGCAATAATGTCCTTCCTCAGATTTGGAGACCAAAACTGTACGCAATACTCCAGGTGTGGTCTCACCAAGACCCTGTACAACTGCAGTAGAACCTCCCTGCTCCTATACTCAAATCCTTTTGCTATGAAAGGGGAGTGGGCGCGACAGAGATAGAATGTAGTCGTAGACAGTAAGACTAGTGATACTAAAGGTTCATCTTACATCACTCTCATGTAGAGCTGCCCCTCCCTGGCTGGGAAATGGCAGGCCAGCCCCAAGGTTGCTCTGCTGTGCGGTAAGGTCATGGCAGTTCTGTCCACCAATTCCATGAACCAACATTGATTCCATATTCTTAATTCTTCACCGAACAAAATCTGTACGCCAGTGTGGGTTTGGGACAGTATTTTACTCCTGGCACTTGTTTTGTACAAACTAAAAAAACAAATCCCTCTGATAGCGATGAGAAAGGCAAGATTTCTGGAGCGAAGGAATGGGTGACTTTACGGGTATTTTCAGAAAATAAGGAAAATTAAGGAATATTGATGGAAGGGGAAGCGAGAAATGGGTGCACATCCAGATGGGAGCACCGGGAAGAGTGGAGAAAATCAGAGGGGGGAGGGAGGTGTTTGCAGCTTAGTTACCTAAAATTGGAGAATTGCAGAACACACTAATGATTTTAGAAAATAGGTGCAGGTGGCCATTTTATACTGTCCCTGACATTCTTTGTCAGCCATGGTCATCCCTTTCTCCCCTTGGAATCTTTCTTCCTCCTAGGAATGAACTGATCCTGCACCTTCTGTATTATTCCCAGAAATACCTGCCATTGTTGTTCCACTGTCATCCCTGCTAGGGTATCGTTCCAGTCAACTTTGGCCAGCTCCTCCCTCATGGCTCCATAGTCCCCTTTGTTCAACTGTAATACTGACATTTCCGATTTACCCTTCTCCCTCTCAAATTGTAAATTAAAACTTATCATATTATGGTCACTACCTCCTAATGGCTCCTTAACCTCAAGATCCCTTATCAAATCCGGTTCATTACACTACACTAAATCGAATTGCCTTCTCCCTGGTAGGCTCCAGTACAAGCTGCTCTAAGAATCCATCACTGAAGCACTCCACAAAATCCCTTTCTTGGGGTCCAGTACCAACCTGATTTACCCAGTCTACCTACATGTTGAAATTTCCCATAACAACTGTAGTATTACCTTTACGACATGCCAATTTTAACTCTTGATTCAACTATATCCAGACTACTGTTTGGAGGCCTGTAGATAGATAGATAGATAGATTCCTTTATTGTCATTCAGACCTTTCGGTCTGAACAAAATTATGTTGCCTGCAGTCATACACAGAACATACAATAACAAAACATACAATAAACACAAATTAAACATCCACCACAGTGAGTTCACCAAGCACATCCTCACTGTGATGGAGGCAAAGTCTTAGTCTCCGTCTCTTCCCTCCTTGTTCTCCCTCTGCGCTGAGGCGATCGATCCAGGCCGAAGATGCCGCCCTCCAGTCCAGCGGACCTCCGTGGTGATGTTGCCGCCGCCGAAAGCCGGAACGCCGTCTCCGCTCCAAGACGGCCCGCCACAGCATCAGCTCCGGGCCGCCGCCCCAGCTCCAGGCCGCTGCCCCAGCTCCAGGTCCCGCAGTCTCCGCTCCGGGCCGCCACCCTAGCTCCAGGTCCCGCAGTCTCCGCTCCGGGCCGCTGCACCAGCTCTGGGTCCCGCAGTCTCCGCTCCAGGCCGCTGCCCCAGCTCCGGGTCCCGCAGTCTCCGCTCCAGGCCGCTGCCCCAGCTCCGGGTCCCGAAGTCTCCGCTCCAGGCCGCTGCCCCAGCTCCGGACCCCGCCGTCTCCGCTCCGGACCCCGCTGTATCAGCTCCAGGCCGCCGCCGAAAGCCACAACGCCGCACCAGCAAGTCGGGCCACCGCTGCCTCAGCCCCGAAGACGGACAGCCTCTCGTTGGTAAGTCCTGGCTGGCTCTGCCTCCGTAGCCTCGGGGTCGGTCGCAGGTTGGAGGCCGCCAGCTCCGCCATTAGGCCTCAGCTCAGACGGAGGCAGAGAAGGGGGATACGACACGAAAAAGTCGCATTCCCCCGAAGGAAGAGACAGAGAACATGTTTCACCCCCCCTAACACAACCCAACAAACAAAAACTTAACCAAAACAAGACAAAAAAACCAACAGAAAAAAAGTAAAGACAGACGGACTGCAGGCGAGCCGCAGCTGTTAACAGCGACGCCACTTCCGGAAATAAGTCCCATTGGGGTCTTTTTACCCATACAATTCCTCAGTTCTATCCATACTGACTCCGCATCTCCTGATTCTATGTCACCCCTCTCAAGGGACTGAATTTCATTCCTCACTAATAGAGCTACCCCACCCCCTTTGCCCACCTGCCTGTGCCTGTGCCTGTGTTTTCGATAGGATGTGTATCCTTAAATATTCAGTTCCCAGCCCTGGTCCTCTTGCAGCCATGTCTCTGTAATTCCCACAACATCATACTTGCAACAACATGTTTATGAATGCGCGAAGTATAAGAAATAAAGTACCATGTTTACATATCAGTTGAGCTGCTGCAAGTAAGAGTTTCATTATTCCTTTTCGGGCCATATGACAATAAAATATACTTGCCTCTGGCTCTTGAGTCTTGAGTCCCTGACTCAATGTTCATATCTCAGTGGGACAGGCAGCATCTCTGGAGAGAAGGAATGGGTGACTTCACCCAATCCTTTTCTCCAAAGATGCTGCCAGTCCCGCTGGGTAACTCCAGCATTTTGCGTCTATCTTCGGCTTAAACCACCATCTGCAGTTCCTTCCTACATGCTTAGTGTTCATACCATTAGATTACTGGATTACCTTTTTGAGTACTTTTGGGGGGGGGGGGGGTGGGAGGGGCTGGCGTTCAGGTGGAAGAAGCAGCAGATAAGAGTTGGCTGCAGGACATTCCCTGGTGTATGCAAGGCTGCGTTGGAGGCACAGCGGGGAAGGTTGAAGTAAGGCAGAGCCATAATGATAGGAGACTCGTTGGTTCGGAAGACGGGCAGGAGACTGTGAGAATAGCGAGACCAGGATAATATACTGCCTCCCTGGAGCCAGGGTCCAGGATAACTCGGAGAGGCTGCAGGACATTCCCTGGAGTGTTGAACTCAGGGCATAGATAGGTACCTGCAACTGGAACAATAGAGAAGTTAGACAAATCAATAGTCATACTGCTGGGTTGGAAGCTGGCCAAGCGAAATATGTGCTATTTTTCCAATATGCATTTATAAATGTGTGATAATGAGAGTTCAAGTTCCTGTTGAAGTGAAGGGCTTCAGGTAGCAGTAAAGAACCCCGGCTGACAAGGAAAATTAAGGTTTTGGTCAGGACAAAAGGAGGGCCTGTGTCTGATTTAGGCAGCTCGCATCAAGTGTATCCCTGGAGGATTACAGGGGCTTAGAACACAGCACAGGAACATGCCCTTTGGTCCACAATGTCAATGAACATGATGCCAAGATAAACTAATCTCATCAGCCTGTACATGATCAATATTCTTACGTTCCCTGCCTATCCATGTGGGTGTCTAAAATTCTCTTAAATGCCATGATGGTATCTGTTTTCACCACCACCCCTTGCAGCTCGTTCCAGGTACCCACTACCCTCTGTATAAACAAAATTTACCCCACTAATGCCCTTTAAACTTTGCCCCTCTCACCTTAAAGTCCTCTTATCTTTGACATTTACACCCTGGCAAAATGGTTCTGATTGTCTACCCTATCTATGCATTTTATCATTTTAGATACATCTATAAGGTCTTCCCTCACTCTCCGGTATTCTAGAGAGTTAACAATCCATGTTTGTTCAACCTCTCCTTGTAGCTGATACCCACCCAATCCTGGCAGTATTGGGAGAGTATCAGCTACTCCGTCTCCAAAGCCCCCACAACCTTTCTGTAATGGGGGCGTCCAGAGCTGCACACAATACTCCAAATGCAGCCTAACCAAAGTCTTGGAGCTGTATCATGACTTTCTGACTCTTATAGTCAATGCAGCAACCAATGAAGGCAAGCAAACCACACATCTTCTTTACCACTCTATGTACTTGTGTTGCCACTTTCAGGGAGCTATGGTTCAGGGCTCCAAGATCCCTCTGTACATCAATATTGTTAAGGGTCTTGGCATCAGAACCTTTGATAGTCAGAATCTTTTTCCCAGCGTGGAAAAGTTAAATATTAGAGGGAATAATTGTAAGGTGAGAAGAGCTATGTGCCTAACTTTAAAGAAGATGTGCGGGGCAAATTGCACACAGACCATAACCCTCCATTCCTTTCCCGTCCATATACCCATCCAATCTATTTTTAAAGGATAACATCGAACCTGCCTCCACCACCTCCACTGTAAGCTCATTCCAAATCTCTGAGTAAAGAAGTTCCCCCTAATGTTACCCCTAAACTTCTGTCCCTTAATTCTCAAGTCATGTCCCCTTGTTTGAATCTTCCCTACTCTCAATGGGAAAAGCTTATCCACGTCCACTCGGTCTAACCCGCTCATAATTTTAAAGACCTCTATCAAGTCCCCTCTTAACCTTCTGCGCTCCAAAGAATAAAAACCTAACTTGTTCAACCTTTCTCTGTAACTTAGTTGCTGAAACCCAGGCAACATTCTAGTAAATCTCCTCTGTACTCTCTCTATTTTGTTGACATCCTTCCTATAATTAGGCGACCAAAATTGTACTCCATACTCCAGAATTGGCCTCACCAATGCCTTGTACAATTTTAACATTACATCCCAAATTCTATATTCAATGCTCTGATTTATAAAGGCCAGCACACCAAAAGATTTCTTTACCACCCTATCAACACGAGATTCCACCTTCAGGGAACTATGCACAGTTATTCCTAGATCTCTCTGTTCAACTGTATTCCTCAATTCGCTACCATTTACCATGTACGTCCTATTTTGATTTGTCCTGCCGAGATGTAGCATCTCACATTTGTCAGCATTAAACTCCATCTGCCATCTTTCAGCCCACTCTTCCAAATGGCCTAAATCTCTCTGTAGACTTTGAAAATCTACTTCATTATACACAACACCACCTATCTTAGTATCATCTGCATACTTACTAATCCAATTTTCCACACCATCATCCAGATCATTGATGTACATGACAAACAACAGTGGACCCAACACAGACCCCTGAGGCACCCCACTAGTCACCGGCCTCCAACCTGACAAACAGCCATCCACCATTACTCTCTGGCATCTCCCATTCAGCCACTGTTGAATCCATCTTGCTACTCCAACCATTAATACCCAACAATTGAATCTTCTTAACCAACCTTCCATGAGGAACCTTGTCAACGGCCTTACTGAAGTCCATATAGACAACATCCACTGCTTTACCCTCATCAATTTCCCTAGTAACCTCTTTGAAAAATCCAAGAAGATTAGTCAAGCATGACCTTCCAGGCACAAATCCATGTTGACTGTTCCTAATCAGACCCTGCTTATCCAGATGCTTATATATATTATCTTTAAGTATCCTTTCCATGAATTTGCCCACCACTGACGTCAAACTAACAGGTCTATAATGGCTAGGTTTACTCTTAGAACCCTTTTTAAACAACGGAACAACATGCGCAGTACGCCAATCCTCCGGCACTATTCCCGTTTCTAATGACATTTGAAATATTTCTGTCATAGCCCCTGCTATTTCTACACTAACTTCCCTCAATGTCCTAGGGAATATCCTGTCAGGACCTGGAGACTTATCAGTTTTCATATTTTTCAAAAGTGTCCGCACCACCTCTTCTTTGAATCTCACAGTTTCCATTGCTACTCTGCTTGTTTCCCTTACCTCACATAATTCCATATCCTTCTCCTTGGTGAATACCGAAGAAAATAAATTGTTCAATATCTCCCCCATCTCTTTTGGCTCTGCAGATAGCTGTCCACTCTGACTCTCTAATGGACCAATTTTATTCCTTGGTATCCTTTTGCTATTAATATAGCTGTAGAAACCCTTTGGATTTACTTTCACCTTAGACTTAGACTTAGATTCCTTTATTGTCATTCAGACCTTTCGGTCTGAACGAAATTTCGTTGCCTGCAGTCATACATATAATAAATAACAAAACACACAATAACATCCACCACAGTGAGTTCACCAGGCACCTCCTCACTGTGATGGAGGCAAAAGTCTTAAAGTCTCTGTCTCTTCCCTCTTTGTTCTCCCTCTGCGCTGAGGCGATCCAGGCTTCTGACGTTGTGACCCCGCCGGGCGATGGCAAGTCAGTCCCGCGGCTGAATCCGTGCTCCGCTCCGCGACGAGCCGGATCAAACTCCGCGGCCCGGGGCGGCCGAAGCTGCCGCCCTCCAGTCCAGCGGACGCAGCTGCAGTTGCGGGAGCCCCAGAAAAACAGGTCACCCACCTGTGACCTGCGAGCTCCCGACGATGTCGTCCACCGGGCCCGCGGCCGAGCCTCCGGACTCAGGTCGCCACCAGTGTCCTCGGTCGCCACCGCCGGAACGCCACCGCAGCCCCGAAGCCGGCCAGCCCCAGCCAGCCGGCCAGAGCTGGTAAGTCCTGGCTCTGCCTCCGGAGCCTCGAGGTCGGTCGGTCGCAGTTGGAGTTGGAGGCCGGCAGCTCCGCCATTTTGGCCTCAGCGCAGACGGAGGCAGAGAAGGGGGATACGACAAGAAAAAGTCGCATTCCCCGAAGGAAGAGACAAAAAACATGTTTCACCCCCCCCCCCCAACACATACACAACCCAATAAACTAAAATTTAACTAAAACAGGACAAAAAGAAAACAACAAAAAAAGTAAAAACAGACGGACTGCAGGCGAGCCGCAGCTGCCACTTCCGGAAAAGCCGCCAAAGCAACCTCATATCTTCTTTTAGCTTTTCTAATTTCTTTCTCAATATTCTTTTTACATTCTTTATACTCCTCAAGCACCTCATTTACTCCATGCTGCCTATAATTATTGTAGATCTCTCTTTTTCCGAACCAAGTGTCCAATTTCCCTTGAAAACCATGGCTCTTTCCAATTTTTACTATTTCCTTTCAACCGAACAGGGACATAAGGATTCTGTACTCTTAAAATTTCACCCTTAAATGTCCTCCATTTCTCTTCTACATCCTTCCCATAAAACAACATGTCCCAATTCACTCCTTTTAAATTATTTTGCATCTCCTCAAAGTTAGCCTTTCTCCAATCAAAAATCTCAACCCTAGGTCCAGTTCTGACCCTCTCCATAATTATATTGAAACTAATGGTATTGTGATCACTGAACCCGAAGTGCTCCCCAACGCACTTCAACCATAACCGCAAACCTGTCTTCTGTGAGTTCTGAGTCCATACGACCAATGTTCAGGAAGGAACTGCAGATGCTGGTTTAAACCGATAGACACAAAAAGCTGGAGTAAATCAGCAGGACAGGCAGCATCTCTGGAGAGATGGAATGGGTGACATTTCAGGTTGAGACTCTTCTTCAGACCCATACGACCAAATCATTGTGAATCCCGTATATTTTAATCTTCTGGATCAGCCTACCATGAGGGTCTCCCCATGGGTTATGTTATTCAATGGCAGATTGAGTAACATACTTAAGAAAATCAAGTGGGCAAAAAGCGGGGCAGGACATACGATGAAGGAGAATCCAAAGAGATATTATTTATATTAAAGAAAAAAAAGAGTAACTAAAAAGATTATTGGGTCCCGTAGAAACCAAAGTGGTCACCTAGATTCTTGATAAATACAGGTGTCAGGGATTATGGGGAGAAGGCAGGAGAATGGGGTTAGGAGGGAGATTGATCAGCCATGATTGAATAGCGGAGTTGATTTGTGGGTCAATTAGCCTAATTCCACTCCTATCACATGACCTTATTGTTGAGCTTCTGCTGTTGGAATAACTTAAGTCACGCGCAGTGATTAAGATCCAAAGACTTTCTTAGCGTTACAGCATAGGTAACTTCATCTTAGCACATAACTTAAGAGTGAGAGAGAAAGGGCAGAGAAGCTTTCTGTTAAACTAGTGGGCATAGCTACAAAGTATGACATAACATGAGTGACACTGATCTACATCCTCCCTCTTAAAGAATTAAATGTCAGTTCAAAACCATTGACTAAATAAGGCATGCATAGCCATTGATAATAAGCTGAAGGAAAGTCAAACATAGCCCGGGTACTTCACGGTGGGCTTGCAAACACGACCAGCACGTGTGCGATTTAAACCATCTCCGTTTTTCCCCACCGAGGACAGAGCCGGTAGCTTCATGGGTGACGGAGATTGAACCAACATTCCCGGTGATGAAACCGGGGACTGTGGCGGAGGCGGAGCGGTAGTCGCCACTGGGAAAGCAGCCGTCCCAGAAGTGGGTTGTTGTGCTGGTGTAGGCGGATCAATCCTTGTATTGTATTCAATTTATTGTCATTATCTCATTAAGAGACAACGAAATGGATTTTCCTTACAGTCATGTATCATAAAAATAAATAATAAATCAATAAAAAAGCACAAACACAGAAGTCCACGACAGAACATAACCCCACAGCGGCACCAAAGTTAAGGAAGGTACCATAGTCCAGCCAGCCTCCCCGCCGATCTTCCCAGATGTTCACCCGTAGTCGGGGCCTCCCGAGCACCCGCAGTCGCCACCACGGGCGGCCCGATGCTCAGGCCCTCTCGCCAGGAACGGTGGAACCCCGACGGAGAACATCCTCAGCGGCCCGGACCTCCAAATCAGCCACCTCCCACCGGAGTCCACGGCTCCCGAAGTCCACAGGCCGAGCCGGGCGGAGTCGCAGGACTTCGCGATGTTGGTCAGCGCCGCCCGCGTTGGGAGCTGGACATGGACGGAAGTACACTTGTACGGTCTGGATAATACGGAGGTGGAGCTGGCTCATTCACAGGCAGGATATGTTGTCTGTTACGCCTGTAGGTGCCGCCATCGGCACTGACCAGATATGAGCGTGGCTCAGAAGCAGTTCCAGAAATTACACCGATATGGTCATGGCCTTTGTCAGTTTGCAAACGAACCACCTGCCCCTCGGTTAATGGTGGCAGCGGCCTACTTGTTTTGTCGTACCACTGTTTTTGAATGTCACGCTTTTGTTGTAACCTGGACTGGACTTCCAATGGTGGAACAGGGCTCGAAATTAGAGGTTGCCCAGGTGCCACTGACCACTCAAAGCGCCGCTGGGCAACCTAAACACCGAGTCATTTTGCCTGGCTTGGCAACCAGATATTGGTTTGTACCGAAGATAGACACAAAAAACTGGAGTAACTCTTGCTAACGGCGATAACTGCTTTCGAAACAAACCCTCCTGCACGCCGAGGCCGGGAGGAGGGAGAGGCCTCGGCGTGCGGGAGGTTTTGTTTTGAAAGCCCGTTCGTGGATTTACAAGCAGAGGCCCTTATCAGGGCGGGCGGGGGCGGGAGGAGGAGCAGATGGAGCCGCGGCCGCTGCCGCTGTGCGAAGCCCGTCATTCGCTTCGACTCGTCTGAAGCAGCTGCACCAAAGATCTTATAGCTATAGGATCTCTGAGCTGCACCGCTCAGCACCGCACCTTGCTGTTGGCTGGCGGAGGAGGGAGGCGGTGGCGGAGTTCCCAACGGCCAAGGCAGCGGGGCGATGTTGTCCGAGGAGCGCTGACCTTTCTTCCTCCCCACCTCGCCCCCCTCTCCCTCTCTCTCTTGTACGCCCCTCCACCCCCTTATCCTGGGACCCCTCCACTCCATCCCGCACTGATCCCCATTCCCGCGTCTATTCTGTCCTCACTGACAACCCCTGTGCTCCCCTCCACATCTACCTCCCCCCATCTATTCATCCTGCGCTGATCACCCTATCCACCTCGCATGGATTCTCCTGCCACCCCCCCCCCCCCATCCATCCTACACTGGTTCCCCAATTCACCCTGTACTTACCCCTTTCCCATCCATCCTGCACTTCTCCTCCATCCATCCTGTACTAATCCACGCATTCATCCCGTACTGACCCACCCTCCATTTACCCTGCACCTTCCCCCCTTCCCCTCATTCATCCTGTAGTGATCTCCCATTCATCCTGCACACCCTCCGATCCACACTGTACTGATCCCCCCATTCATCCTGCGCTGATATCCCCCCCCATCCATCCTGTACTGATTCTCCCATTCAAGAATGGGGGGAACAGTCTGAAGAAGGGTCTCGACACAAAATGTTGCCTATTTCCTTCGCTCCATGGATGCTGCCTCACCCGCTGAGTTTCTCCAGCACTTTTGTCTACCCCCATCCATCCCGTACTGAACCCCCCCATTCAACACCACTGACATCCCCTGTGCTCTCCCCTCACAATTTTACCTACTCCAACCAACACGTACTAATTCACCTGCCTCAATCCATCCATTCTGCACCGACTGCCTCCTAATCCCCCACCCCCGCCATCTATCCACCCCGCACTGATTCACACACACCCCCCTCCCTGACCCTATTGTGCTGGAAATGTCTTCAGAGCGAACATTGACTATGTTTGGTAACAGAATGCAATCAAATGTGTATTAATTCCAAATGTTATTATTTGTTTTAATCCATAAAGATGGATTAATTAAATTGTGAACAAGTGAAACATTAAAACCGCAGTGTTCGATTGTCACTGCTGCCGTTGACACTTTATTACATAATTCATTTAACGGCAAATCAATGCTCTTAATATGGAGTATCAGTACTGTAGTTATTTAATGAGCAACATTCACAACTATATGTACGCATACAGTGGCTTGCAAAAGTTTTCATACCGCTTGAACTTTTCCACATTTTGTCACGTTACAACCACAAACGTAAATGTATTTTATTGGGATTTTATGTGATAGACCAACACAAAGTGGTGCATAATTGTGAAGTGGAAGGAAAATGATACATGGTTTTCAAATTTTTTTACAAATAAAAAACTGAAAAGTGTCGTGTGCAAAAGTATTCAGGCCCCCTGAATCAATACTTTGTAGAACCACCTTTCGCTGCAATTACAGTTGCAAGTCTTTTGGGGTATGTCTCTACCAGCTTTGCACATCTAGAAACTGAAAATTTTGCCCATTCTGCTTTGCAAAATAGCTCAAGCTCAGTCAGATTGGATGGAGAGCGTCTGTGAACAGCAATTTTCAAGTCTTGCCAGAGATTCTCAATTGGATTTAGGTCTGGACTTTGACTGGGCCATTCTAACACATTAATATGATTTGATCTAAACCATTCCATTGTAGCTCTGGCTGTATGTTTAGGGTCGTTGTCCTGCTGGAAGGTGAACCTCCGCCCCAGTCTCAAGTCTTTTGCAGACTCTAACAGGTTTTCTTCCAAGATTGCCCTGTATTTGGCTCCATCCATCTTCCCATCAACTCTGACCAGCTTCCCTGTCCCTGCTGAAGAAAAGCATCCCCACAGCATGATGCTGCCACCACCATGTTTCACAGTGGGGATGGTGTGTTCAGTGTGATGTGCAGTGTTAGGTTTCCGCCACACATAGCGTTTTGCAAAAACTTCAATTTTGGTCTCATCTGACCAGAGCACCTTCCTCCACATGTTTGCTGTGTCCCCCACATGGCTTGTGGCAAACTGCAAACGGGACTTCTTATGGCTTTTTTTCAACAATGGCTTTCTTCTTGCCACTCTTCCATAAAGGCCCGATTTGTGGAGTGCACGACTAATAGTTGTCCTGTGGACAGATTCTCCCACCTGAGCTGTGGATCTCTGCAGCTCCTCCAGAGTTACCTTGGACCTCTTGGCTGCTTCTCTGATCAATGCTCTCCTTCTGTCAGTTTAGGTGGACGGCCATGTCTTGGTAGGTTTGCAGTTGTGCCATACTCTTTCCATTTTCGGATGATGGATTGAACAGTGCTCCGTGAGATGTTCAAAGCTTGGGATATTTTTTTATAACCTAACCCTGCTTTAAACTTCTCCACAACTTTATCCCTGACCTGTCTGGTGTGTTCCTTGGGCTTCATGATGCTGTTTGTTCACTAATGTTCTCTAACAAACCTCTGAGGCCTTCACAGAACAGCTGTATTTATACTGAGATTAGATTACACACAAGTGGACTCTAGTTACTAATTAGGTGACTTCTGAAGGCAATTGGTTGCACTGGATTTTATTTAGGGGTATCAGAGTAAAGGGGGCTGAATACCTTTGCACGCGACACTTTTCAGTTTTTTATTTGTAAAAAAATTTGAAAACCATGTATCATTTTCCTTCCACTTCACAATTATGCGCCACTTTGTGTTGGTCTATCACATAAAATCCCAATAAAATACATTTACGTTTGTGGTTGTAACGTGACAAAATGTGGAAAAGTTCAAGGGGTATGAATACTTTTGCAAGCCACTGTATATGTTACCATGGTCCAGGATTTATTGTTTGGAAGTGGAAAGAACTAATAGAAATTGCATTAATTGCAATGTGTAAAAAGAGTGGAGATACTGTCTTATAATTTTGCTGCATGTCATTGTAGGATATATCATGTTTTGATTGGTGAATATGTTTAGTTTGTGACTTTATTTGCAGCAGAAATAATATGTGAATGCTTCATTGAGTATAATTCCGACAGGTAACTACGCACTTCATCCGAGCACATTATCGCACGCGTCATGCAAGCCATCTTAAATGACCACCTAAACTGTAATTTGGCAACCTAAAAAGCTGCCTAGGTTGCCCGGCTGGCAACAGGTAAAAAAAGTTAAGCGAGAGCCCTGAGGAACCACCTGTGGCACCGTGGCTCGGGTCTGCCTCGACAATAAACGTTGAGCAGGTGAACCCAAAACTGGGTCGCGGGAGATGTTGCGTAAGTTGAGTAGATCCAGGAACATGTCAGAATTAGCTCTGTACGAACGTTCCATGAGCTGTTTGGCACTCTTGACAGCTCGCTCAGCTAGTCCATTCGACTGTGGATATTCAGGGCTGCTGTTGATGTGGCGAAAACCCCAGCGTGCAGCAAACTCCTTGAAGTGTTGGCTGGTAAATTGACTGCCGTTATCAGATAACAGTATGCACGGAGCTCCGTGATCTGCAAAATGGCGAGCAAGCTTCTAAACTACCCCGTGAGAAGTGGGGCTGCTAAAAAAATCAATGTCAAACCATCCAGAATACGGATCGACAAGTACCAGGTACTGCTTGCCATGCCATTCAAATATGTCAGTTGCCACTGTAGACCACGGGAGAGCAGGAGCCGGATGTGAAAGTGGTTGCATTTGTTGATGAGGTGCCAAACTGTTACAAACTGCACAGGACGCCACATTCTCGGTGATGTATTCGGTCATGCCAGGCCAGTAAAACATGATTTTTGCCTGTGGCTTCAGTGCCTGGGTGAAAAGCATGGAGTGTTAAAATACTTGCTGTGCAGCGAAGCAGGGACCACTGCCTTGTGTCCTTTTACAATAATGCCATCTTGCAGCTCTAGCTCATCACGGACGGCAAAGAAAGGCCGAACGGGCAGCGGAACGTTGTAGTGCTTGTCTGGCCAGCCGCGTTTAATGACGGAGGCGAGCGACCGTAAAGTACTGTCAGCAGCAGTGTGGGCAACCAAGTCCTCCACACAGGACGAGGGAATAAAAGACAGTCATTACGCTAAAGTCATCATCCGGCGAGGATGGACCCTCACAGGTCTTCCGGGGTGCACGCGAGAGAGTGTCAGCCAGGTGCATATCCTTACCACATTTGTAGGTCTGAACAATGTCATATTTTTGAAGTGGCAGCAGCATCCGCTGTACGCGCCCTGAAGAGGCATGAATCGGTCTGTTAAAGATGCTGATCAGAGGTTGGTGGTCAGTTTCAATCGTGACCGTATGTCCGAAGATAAAGTCGTTAAATTTCTTGCAGGCGAAAACAACCGCCAGCAGCTCTTTCTCAATTTGGGCATATCGTTGTTCTGTGTCAGTCATAGTGCGCGAGGCATAGGCAACCGGCTTATTGCCGTTACCATCATTTTGAAGACATGCTGCGCCAAGACCATGTTGTGAAGCGTCACAAGTCAGTGTGACCGGTCGTTTAGGATCAAAATAAGCGAGAATAGGAGCACAAGACATCTGCTGCTTATGTGTTGAACGCCCTCTGCTGTTGCCCGTGCCAGGTCCAAGCTGTGTCCTTGTGTGTAAGCTGGTGCAACGGGGCTGATATTTCACTGAAGTCCGGAATAAATTTGCTCAATTAGTTAACCTTGCCAAGGAATCTCTGCAGACTGAGCATGTCTGTGGGTGCTGGGAGCTCGCAGATGGCACTGGTTTTCGCCGGATCAGTTTTTAGGCCGTCCTTAGTGAAGAGGTTTTTACCAACATCTTCAACACCTCCCTCTGTCAATGCTCAGTACCCAATTGCTTCAAAGAATCCATTATCATCCCGGTTCCCAAGACCAAGACAATCTCCTGCCTCAATGATTACAGACCCATTGCCTTGACATCGGCAGTCATGAAATCATTTGAGCGCATCATACTCAATCACTTGAAAACTGTCACCACCCCACTCATGGACCCATACCAATTCGCATACAGAGCCAACAGGTCAGTTGAGGACACCGTCAACTTAGCAACTTATCACATTCTGAACCACCTGGAGTCCGCAAACACATATGCCCACATCCTGTTCATGGATTTCAGCTCTGCATTCAATACAATAAACCCGGCTAAATTGTTCAATAAATTACTGGACATGAACATTGATCCATGCATTAGCCACTGGATTCACAGCTTTCTCCGGAACAGGCAACAAAGGGTGAGGATCAACAATAACACATCCTCCCCTCTGTTCCTCAGTACAGGTACACCCCAAGGCTGTGTTCTCTCACCCTGGCTATTTTCCCTTTACACAAACCAGCTCACATCCCACCACAGCTCCGTCAACCTGTACAAGTACGCGGACGACTCAACCATCATAGGATTCATCACCAACAACCAAGAAACTGAATACCGTGCACAGGTCAACCAAGCAGTGACCTGGTGCACAGACCATGACCTCTTACTCAATTCATCAAAAACAAAAGAACTTATTATCGACCCAAGGCGCCAGCCATCCCCCAAAACTCCTGTGCTCATTAATGATGAATCCATCTCCATCACTGACACATTCAAACTCCTTGGAACCCACATCAGCAACAACCTCAAATGGAGGACAAACGCAGACCACATTTATGGGAAAGCCCAGCAAAGACTTTTCCATCTCCGACAGCTAAGGAAGTTCAGAGTGAGATCTCATCTCATGCTCCGCTTCTATACAGCCATCATTGAAAGCATCCTCACTTCATCCATCACAGTCTGGTTCGGCAGTCTCGACTCACTCTCCCGGAAGAAATTACAGCGCATCATCAACAGAGCATCAAAAATTATTGGCTTACCCCTACCATCCCTTGAATCACTTTATCACAAACGGTCACTGCAGAGCCTGCAAGATCATCTCTGATCCTACCCACCCTGCACACTATGCCTTTCAGCTACTGCCCTCTGGGAGGCGTTACAGGTCAATTGCCTCCAAAACAAGCCGCCTCAAAAACAGTTTCATTCCCACTGCAATTAACATTTTAAACTCTGTACGGTGAGGAATAAGAATAAGCATGGCACTTATGTATTATGTAATGTGTCTGTCTGTATGTACATCTATGTTATAAGTTTAATGTTGATGATATGTTGGAACCTGTACCGAGCTGTACTGATAACAAATTGCACCAGCCTGGCTGTGTGGTCATTAAAATATACAATACAATACAACATATGGCCTATGTATTTCACCTCACTTACACTGAATTTGCATTTTTGAGGGTTTAGCTTTAGGTTAATGGCCTTGGAGCGTACCAGGACCTTTGTCAGATCAGCATCGTGCTCTTCGACAGTTCGTCCAGCAGCGAGGATGTCATCCACTACAATGGAGCATGGGTAACCTGCAAGCAACTGCTCCATAGCTTGTTGAAATACTTCACTAGCAGAGCTTATGCCAAAAGGCATGCGAAGAAATCTGTAACGCCCGAACAATGTGAACGCCTGAAGGTAGTTAACTTAGAGGAGTTGTGTTCCAGCAAAATCTGTAAGAATGAACTCTTGGCATCTAGAACAGTGAATACAGTTGCCTCAGCCATCTGCCCTGCAATCACGTCCACAGTGTGCATGAGATAGTGAGGTCATTTAATGCATGTGTTTAAGTCCTTAAGATTGATACAAATCCATATTTCGTCTTATTTCTTCTTCGTTGCCACAACCATGGTGGAGACCCAATCCGAGGGGTCAGCGACGAGAGCAATCACACCTAGAACACCATTCTGTTGAGTTCACTTTGAACACGGCCCCGCATAGTATGGGGAATCTTGTGTGCTGGACGAACAACTGGAATTACCTCAGGGTTAATGGTAATTGTGTACTTAACAGGCAACCTGCCCAGCTTGTCGTCAAACAAAGTTTTGTATTGTGTCAGGATTTGTTGGCTAAAGTCACAGGTTGTAGTCAGATGACAAACAGAAGGGGTGAAAGAGACAAGCCCCAGGTCGCGACAAGCGTTGACACCCAGCAGGGACGGCACATTCTCGCGAACAACATAGAAACTCAGGTTGTGGACACGCGAGTTAAGACAGCAACGTAGCTCGACTTGTCCGATAGGGTGCACTGGACCTCCTGCAAATGGGAGAAGGGAGGCAGCCGTAGGAGTGACAGTCTCTGTTTCTCGTAACTTTTTCAACACAGCTAGACAGATCACGTTACACCTGGGCCCTGTGTCAACTTTCAGATAAAAGTTCTTGCCATTAACGAGCAAAGCGACCTTGGGGTCTAGTTGTTTGTGCTTTAAATCAGACAGGGAATGCACATCGAAGTCAAAACCTTCGCTAGCAGCCTGCAAAACCGTGGGAGCTGGTTGAGAGCATTCTGAGAGCAAGTTCTCATGGCCAAGTGAATTAACAGATTGCCTTGTTTGAACTCTATTGCTACGCGAACTACAGCATCTGAAGAAATGATTCAGTTTGTTACAAAATCAACATAATTTTCCATATGCAGGGCAACGGTCACGAGCAGCAGCATGTGAACCCCCACAGTTAAAACAATTGTCTATCAGTCTCATGATAGAGTTGTCGGGTATTTGAGGAGAACGGCGAGAGATTTGAAAAGACATGCCGGCAACATTAATTTCACGACCAGCAGAGTGCCCTAAAACTTGTGTATGAGCGTCAGCCATTTCAGCAATGCGACAGCGGCTTTCAGCAGTTTCTAGAGTAAGCTCAGCATCCCGCAGTAACTCGTCGCGTAATTTAGCATTGCGGACACCGCAGACCAAACGGTCACGGACTAGGCTATCATATATATCACTGAAATCGCATCGACTGGCAATGTGCTTTAACGCACTGACATACATCTCCATAGGTTCACCCCGTCTCTGGCTACGGGAAAAGAACAAATGCCTCTCCATGACCAAGTTAGTACGCAGAGGTGGCGCCTCGCGGCAGCGGCCTCTACAATCCGTGTTTTTTTTTTTTTGTACTGTTAAGTGCATGTTTTGGTTGTAGTATATATATTATTTTTAGCTGTGTATATGTGGGGGGCGGTGGTGGGGGAAATTTTAAAATCTCTTCCCTGAACGGGGGACGTGACCTTTTCCCTGTCCGTTGGGGCCTAGCACCGTGGAGCGGCCTCCAACCGGAACGTCCAGGGGGCTCCAGGCGCGGAGCCTGCAGACTCACCATCGTGGAGCTGGCCGGCTTCGGAGCATGGAGAGCTGTGGTGGCGTGCGGCTGCGACCCGGCTTCGGAGCTTCGGAGCCTCCAGCCACAGGCCCGGTGGACGGTGACATCGGGAGCTCGCTGGTCCCTGCTGGGAGACCGCTTTTCGGAGCTCCCGCAATGGCAACTTCTCCCGCCCGAATTGCGGGGTTGAAAACGACCCGGAGGGGGCCTTACATCGCCCGGCGCGGCTTTAACGGCCGCGGGACCTGCCATCGCCCGCCCGCCGGGGGCTCCAACATCAAGACCCGGAGCAGGGCCTTACATCGCCTGGCGCGGCCTTAACGGCCGCGGGTCTTACCATCGCCCGCTGGGGGCTTTAACATCGGAAGAATAAAGAACAGGGGAGAGACAAGACTTTGCCTTCCATCACAGTGAGGATGTGTTTGGAGATTCACTGTGATGGATGTTTATGTAAATTGTGTTAATTGTGTGCCTTGGTATTTTTCTTGTTTGTATGACTGCAGAAACGTAATTTCGTTTGAACTTCGGTTCAAATGACAATAAACGTTATTCTATTCTATTCTAACTCACATAACTCTCGGAATTTGCGTAGTAGGCAGTCAGGGTCCCGGATAGACTCAGCGGGAGCAATCTGGACACCAGCCAGGTTAAACCTAGCTGGTTCATAATGAAATCTTCTGGCATGTCGAGCAGCTTCTGTGCCTGCTAGATTAAGAAGAATTGACGCTCGAACACCGGGAGTAGCAGTAGGGTGAGCAGCTTCAATGTAAATTGAGAAGTCTTCTGCAAATACACGCCACCGTTCTGCGAGGTCTTCGTCAAACACCAGGATCTCTGGTTTTCTGAGAGCAGAAGCCATAGTAATATATACCGGGGAAAACAACAAACTAAAATAACAGCAATATAATTAAGCAAGGAGCGAGTCCGTACACTCTGACACCATGTTGAGCTTCTGCTGTTGTAATAACTTAAGTCACGCACAGTGATTAAGATCCAAAGACTTTCTTAGCTTTACAGCATAGGTAACTTCATCTTAGCACATAACTCAAGAGAGAAAGGGCAGAGAAGCTTTCTGTTAAACTTTTGGGCATAGCTACAAAGTATGACTCATAACATGTGTGACACTGATCTACACTAATGAATATTTCTCATCTGTTTTACACGGTGAAAGTCAGGAAGCTAGGGAATGTGGGAAAGTTAATGGCGATGTCTTGAGGATAGTCTGTATTACAGTCAAGGTGATGGTGGATGTCCTAAAGTGCATGAAGGTAGATTAATCTCTGGGGCCTAATCAGACATATCTAATGCCACTGTGGGAATCGAGAGAACAAACTGCAAGGGCTATTGAACATCTGGAGGTGGACAGTAGAGAGCATGTTGTCTGGTTGAATCACAGCCTGGATCAGGAATCCAATCCACCAAGAACGAAGGAGACTGCAGAAAGTGGAGGACCTCGTCTTGTCCGTCATTGACATTGACCTTCTCACATCAAAGGATCTACACTAAGCACCGTTTAGTACACTAAGCAAGTATGGATATATTTGTTCTGTTCCCAGTGCATAAGATAATTAAACATTTGTGATTCATGAATGCCACATGAGCAACCCAAGTGTTGTTAATCGCCATCAGACCTTCACTATCGTAAAAACCAGTTCAATTAATTCTGCATCATGTCAAGTAATGGCTGAAAGCAGGGAGTACAGCAAAGGAAATGTCTGCAGCAAGATGCTGCAGATGTTCTACCAATTGGTGGTGGCCAGTGCCACCTTCTTCGCTGCCGTGTGCTGGGGCAGCAGGGCGAAGGCCGCGGATGCTAACAGGATTAACAAACTCATCAGGAAGGCTGGCTCTGTCCTGGGGGTGTGGTTGGATTCATGGGAGGTGGTCTTGGAGAGGAGGATGCTCTTGAAACTGCGGAGCATCCTGGACAATACAGCTCACCCCCTCCATGACACACTCGTCAAACTGAGGAGCACCTTCAGCAACAGACTGGTTCCACCAAGATGCAGGACAGAACGACACAGGAGATCCTTCTTCCCTGTGGCTATCAAACTGTACAACTTCTCCCCCTTCTGTGGTGGGGTAGACTGACTGACTTCCCTTCTCCCAAATCTTTGCACATCCCCCAATCCTTTCCAGTCGTCACTTTAATTTCATGTTTCATGTATTTTGTGTTTTATGACTGTTGGCAAATCAATTTCCCTCCTGGGATCAATAAAGTTCTATCATAACGTTTGGTAGGATACAAAACGAGACGACATCCCAGTTGTAACATCAAAGAGGTCACTTGGAATTGGCAATAAATACTCACTTATCAATAATTCCCACGTGGACAAAAATAAATACAGGTCTGGAATATTCATGGACAAATTACTGAAAACTGCAGGGTTGGTTAACCATAGACACAAAATGCTGGAGTAATTCAGCGGCACAGGCAGCATCTCTGGAGAAAAGGAATGGGTGACGTTTCGGGTTGAGACCCTTCTTCAGATGTTCAGACGTTAAGTAGTTGGATAACCAACAACTTAATGAAACATATGGAAATCTGGGCATTATTATTTGATGCAGAGAGTGCAACAGCCAAGAATTATGTTAAACCATCCCGAAACTCCGTTCAGTCCCAGCTATGGTACAGGATCCAATTTTAAGAAACACACCTCAGGAAGGACCAGCGGACTGGAGTACGAAGAATTCATTAGAATGGCTGCAGGGCTAAAGAATGACAGTCATGTTCAGAAGTTTCGTTTTTATCATAGAAACATAGAAATATAAAAAATAGGTGCAGGAGTAGGCCATTCGGCCCTTCGAGCCTGCACCGCCATTCAATATGATCATCCAACTCAGTATCCTGTACCTGCCTTCTCTCCATACCCCCTGATCCCTTTCGCCACAAGGGCCACATCTAACTCCCTCTTAAATATAGCCAATGAACTGGCCTCAACTACCTTCAGTGGCAGAGAATTCCAGAGATTCACCACTCTCTGTGTGAAAAATGTTTTTCTCATCTCGGTCCTAAAAGATTTCCCCTTTATCCTTAAACTGTGACCCCTTGTCCTGGACTTCCCCAACATCGGGAACAATCTTCCTGCATCTAGCCTGTCCAACCCCTTAAGAATTTTGTAAGTTTCTATAAGATCCCCCCCTCAATCTTCTAAATTCTAGCGAGTACAAGCCGAGTCTTTCCAGTCTTTCTTCATATGAAAGTCCTGACATCCCAGGAATCAGTCTGGTGAACCTTCTCTGTACTCCCTCTATGGCAAGAATGTCTTTCCTCAGATTTGGAGACCAAAACTGTACGCAATACTCCAGGTGTGGTCTCACCATGACCCTGTACAACAGCAGTAGAACCTCCCTGCTCCTATACTCAAATCCTTTTGCTATGAATGCTAACATACCATTCGCTTTCTTCACTGCCTGCTGCACCTGCATGCCTACTTTCAATGACTGGTGTACCATGACACCCAGGTCTCGTTGCATCTCCCCTTTTCCATGAGTGAAGACTAAAAACAGGGCAGTGAATTAAGGTGATGGTAAAGGAACCAGAAGAAGCTTGAGAATAGACAAAAAGTAGTTACAATTTTGAACTCACTTCTGATGAACAAAGTTTCTAAATTGCTTCAAGAGTAAACTGGATAAATATTGAGGACAAATACTGTGATTTAAGGGGAAGAGGCAGCAAAGTAAGAGGACTGTAGTGCATTGCAATAAAGAGTTAGCTGTCAGCCCATGCCACCTGCCTTAATGTTCCATTAATATAGCCACAAAAAGCTGGAGTAACTCAGCAGCACTGTTGGAGAAAAGGAATAAGAGACGTTTCGGGTCGGAACACGTCTTCAGACCCCTTCGTCTCATTGTTTGCTGCATTTCCATTTCTTCTCTTCAACAAATGTCAAAATGTTGCTCTCTCGTTCGAGACCAAAGTCTTTAATGATGAAGCTTACTCTCGGATTACCTGTTCCGTAGACCAGTTTCCGGAGGTTTGGAGCTGACTGCTGCTGGATGAAGATATCAGCTGCACGCTGGGCTAGCCCTTCCTTCCATTTTAACAAACCTGAAGAGAGGGCAAAGAGCGCATGCTATAATATTTGTTAACACAAACCACTGTAGGTGTTAACCCCAAAGATAGACACAAAATGCTGGTGTAACTCAGCGGGGACAGGCAGCATCTCTGGAGAGAATGGATGATGTTTTGGGTCAAGACCCTACTTCAGTCAGGGGAGAGGAAGACTAGAGATATGGAAGGGTGTGAAAACAACAGATCAATGCAGATGATGATAAGGAAATGTAGAATGGTTCATTGATATTGGTTCATTGAGTCTGTCCAAAGCAAGCACTGTCTGCGAAGGGCGCTCAGCATCGCCAAGGACTGCTCTCACCCCAACCACAGACTGTTTACCCTCCTACCATCCGGGAGGCGCTACAGGTCTCTCCGTTGCCGGACCAGCAGATCCAGGAACAGCTTCTTCCCTGAGGTTGTTACACTACTCAACACTGTACCTCGGTGACTGCCAATCACCCCCCCCCCCCCCCCAAACCCGGACACTCCTCCCACCAGGATTTATTAGATTTATTTATTTACTGCTCATATTTATGTCGCTCTTCTAGGGAGATGCTAACTGCATTTCGTTGTCTCTGTACTGTACACTGCACAATGACAATAAAGTTGAATCTGAATCGGATCTGATAGCTGAGGGGATGGTCACAAGGAGGCATATAATCAGTAAAATTAATCAGAAGAACTGAAAAATTTGCCTGGGTAGCTTTCAACCTACCGGTATGAATATTGACTTCTCTAACTTCAAGTAACCCTTGCTTTCCCTCTCTGTCCGTCCCCCACCCAAGTTCTCTGACTAGTTTCACTGTCCTTCTGACTAATTTTACTGTTTGTTTGCCTCATTGTCACCTTTCCCTCATCGAACAGTGAACCATTCTCCATTTCCTTCATCATTGTCTGCTTTGATCTGTCGTTTACACCAGCATCTGCAGTTCCTTCCTACACATACAGAAGGTGTTATTGCTGGAAAGTTGTAGCGCCAGCAACAGCATCAACTATGGCTGAACCTCCCTGGTGATTGCCAGCCTCCCTAGGGCTGGTAGACCAGATCTCCAACCATTTACCAGTACCAGCGAACGGTTCCTGGGGTACTCCAGCCTTGCTTTAGGCAATCACCTCTCAAATCCCATGGAAGGTCAGGCTTGGGATAGAAACAAATTAAATAATTAAATCAACAATGGCGGGTTACAGGGTGAGGAACGATTTCTGTATATAACTTTTATTGTTTTAATTTTATTTTTAGAGATAAAGCATGGAAACAGGCCCTCCGGCCCATTAAATCCATGCCGACCATCGATCACCCCTTCATACTCGTTCTATGTTATCCCACTTTCTCATCCACTCCCTACACACTTGTGGTAATTTACAGCGGCCAATTAAGCTAAAACCTGTAGTTCTTTGAGATGTGGGGGGAACCCAGAGCATCCAGAGAATGTGCAGACAGGCACACAGCACCCGAGGTCAGGATTGAACCTGGATCTCTGACCCTGCGAGGCAGCTATTCCACCTGTTGTGCTACAGTTGGGCACCCTAAATTATTAACAATCGTTGAATAGCTCTTTTTAAAATTTATTTAATGTATTTTTGACTTGCTTTGTGAATATTTCCTTCAATTTTAAAGGGGAGGGGAGAGACGCGTGGGTCCAACTTCACCACTGTAAGATTGTCAGTATGGTGCCTGAGGCATAAAACGTTAACCTCTTCTTATTTTAAGAAATCCCTTTCTAGGATAAATCACGATGGACATACCGTTGTTCGTCTATCTTGGGACATTGATAGCCATCGGGTCTGCGAAAAACAGAGAATGCCGATGTAATCTATCACTTATGTGAAGGAAATGCACTGCAATGTGATGGCAAGGAAGGAGAATCATCATTATGGAGTATTGCCATGTTACTATGCTCCTTGTAAATTTGATTATGCATGTCAGATTTGCAGATGACACAAAGCTGGGTGGCAGTGTGAACTGTGAGGAGGATGCTATGAGAATGTAGGGGGATTGGGGATAGGTTGGGTGAATGGGCTGATGCATGGCAGATACAGTATAATGTAGATAAATGTGAGGTTATTCACTTTGGTGACAAGAACAGGAAGGCCGATTATTATCTGAATGGTGTCAGATTAGGAAAAGGGGAGGTGCAACGAGACGTGGGTGTGCTTGTACATCAGTCACTGAAAGTAAGCATGCAGGTTCAGCAGGCAATAAAGAAAGCTAGTGGCATGTTGGCCTTAATTGTGAGAGGATTTGAGTTTCCGAGCAATGAGGTCCTTCTGCAGTTGTACAGGGCCCTAGTGAGACCACACCTGGAGTACTGTGTGCAGTTTTGGAGAGCTGGAATTGTATACTGTGGAGTTTGGAAGGATGAGAGGGGATCTTATTGAAACATAAAGGATTGTTAAGGGTCTGGACACGCTAGAGGCAGGAACGGGGTACTGATTGTGGATGATCTGCCATGATAACATTGAATGGCGGTGCTAATAAGAGGACAGTTGGATAACGAAGGAAGCAAGTGACTGGGGTAATTGGGGCTTCGGAAGCTGGTCAGACTGGCTAATCAACATGGCTATGTACCTAGCTATTGCGATAATTTGTATTTTTGTAGGATTAGCAGTTGTAAAAAGTGTATTGGGGAGAATGCAGACAGCACTGGAAGGCATAGGTGCTCCGAGAATGTTATTGGTAAGACAGGATGAAGTATGTGATGAAGCAAAGACTGAGTATGTTGATAAGGTGCAGGAAGAGTTTGAATGACTGGGAGGATAGAAATAGGTAGGAACATGGGGAGTTATCATGCAATGATAAAAGGGAGGAATGAGAATATGTAGAATTGGGGATACTTTAGGACTACGGTTTAAGTATTTGGAGTTAAGTTTTAATTTCTTTATTTTGACATAATTTAGTTAAGTTTCATTATCCTTGCTGTGACATAATTTTTCCTGGAAAACATGTGATGTTTATGTGATGTTTACTGCTGTTGTAATTGGCTCAGATGTATTATGCTGTGTATGATTGTAATTGGGTAGAAAGATTGTCCCCACCTATATAACCATGTGATACTGTAGTTATTGGTCTAGAATGACCACCCTTTGTAAGTTACCTCCCACTGTATCAACCATATATATATGGTAATTCCTTTGTTTGAGCACATGTGTTACTCTGTGATCCACTGGGAGAGCTTTCCAGGGCAGTACAGTGAAACCTGGTCACCATGGTGAAATAAAGGATAATTTAAAGTATTCTAGTCGGTGAACGGACTAAGGGATATATATACCAGAATTATCAGTGACAATGTGTACTGTGACAATGAACTTAACCCAAAGTTGCAAAAAGGTGCCGGATCGTGGCTACACTCTTCGTGCAGTTCCAGAACAGGATCTATTCTATTCATGCCTCATATAATTTGATTGGATAGACACATAGAAATTAGGTGCAGGAGTAGGCCATTCGGCCCTTCGATGACACGCAGAACAAGGTTTTCACTATATCTCTGTTCACTTGACAATAATAAACGAAACTAAAAGATGTGTAGAGGATTAATAACGATTTAGAGCTAGCAGCAGTATGAGCAGGTTGGGATCAAGGGAAGGGCAACAAAATGGCTCGGGTAGGACTGGAGGCAAGATGGGTGATGTAGTTAATTTGAGGTGGGAATAGATTTTAAATCAATTTTAGATTCAGCTACTGAGAGAGGAAGATAAAAATAAATATTCTTAGGGTTTTACAAAATATTCAAACCATAATAATGTCCCGAGAAATACCTTAACCAAAAATGCCCCAAAATAATTCCACATACCTGGTGTTTCATCATTTAGGTCAGTCTTTTCTTCAATATCGCCTCTAAGTAATTCTTCCACGTTACCCGTTCTCCGATTCAGCAGACCTTCTGACAATTCTGGGCCCGTCGTGGACACAACCAAGTCTGGACTTTCATCAGCATTGGAAGTATCCGTCTCTGACATCGTTCGCCCCTCATCTCTCCGAATACTGATCAAACCTCTTTGCGAACTTTCCTCCTGTGTTTCTTGGTTATCAGAATGCAAGGAGCTCTCTGCAGAGTCACTAACAGTGTCCTCTTCCCCATCGGACCCATCGGTCACCTCCGTCTCTGACTCAACCTCCAGGCTGTCGTCAGCATCAGCGAATGCTGGCCTTTCCTCTGCAGCTCCTGCGCATGCCCCCTCCAGCAGCACGGCTTCGGGCAGCTGGGGATGACACCCTTCTCTAGTCCACTTTGGACTGCTGCTTGTTTCTTCATCTTCACTCTCCGTTTCATCACAATTTTCATGCTCATCCTCCTCGTCACTTTCAGACATTTGCTCACAACCCTCATCTTCAAACACTGCCTTGCGACGCATGCGCTCACTCCCGGGATCTAACAGCTTCTCCTCTTTTGGCATTTTGCATCTGTTTACAAAATGTTCATAGTTTTCATATGGAAAATGTAGTTTTATATTTAAACAACGCAAATACTGTGAATCATTTAGACACAAGAAAGTGCAGATGGTTTGTAAAAAGGACACAAAGTGCTGGAGTAAGTCAGCGGGTCAGTCAGCATCTCTCGAATACATGGCTCGGCGATGCTTTGGGTGAGGATCCTTCTTCAGACCCAAACCATCACCTATCTTTGTTCTCCAGAGATGAGTTACTCCTCTCTGCAAAAAGACAAAGTGACTCCAGCACTTTGTCTTTTTGCAGTGAATCATTTTATTTACTTGTTTAGTTTACTTTCACTAAGAGATCATGAGTTCTACCTTTAACAGCCTTAATATTTGGTGAACATGAGCTAATCTGCAGCCTCAGATCTCCAGCAACCCAGCTTCAATACTGAGCTCAGCTGCCTGAGTTCAAGAGCTTTTCCTATAATGTCCCGCTCATTTTCTCCCACGTAGAACAGTACAGCACAGGAACAGGCCCTTCGGTCTACAGTGGCTGCGCCGAACGTGTTGCCAAGTTAAACTTGGAATCATTTAGGCACTGATGTGTTGGAAGGATAATAAGCTGTCAACGTCATTATCCCGACAGTAGGTAAGTAGCAAAACAAAAATGCATTCATAGGCGTTTGACAGAATGAGTTGGATGGGATTGTTGGGATTGTTCTACTTGAAGCGGGCATTGACCTGATGGGCCAAATGAATTACTTCTGTGCTGTGACTGTGGAGATTAGTTTATCTTTATATCGTGTTAGGCACAGGTAATGTGGGCCGAAGGGTCAGTTCCTGTGCTATACTATGCTGTCTATATGATTGGAATGCCCAGGAGGTCAGGAACGTATGTGAAGGGAGCAAAACTGAATTTAAATAAAACGCAACTGCAGATTTCTTTTTCGGAATGTGAGCCAAACATGGACGGGTGGGACAAATGGAGATGGGGCACCTTGGGCAAGTTGGGCGTCCATAGATTTAAACAAAACATAACTGTAGATGCTGAAAACTGAAACACAAACAAGAAATGCAGGGTAGACCCACAGATGAAACAGCATCTACTGGAGAGAGAAACAGAGCTGATGCCAGACAGCTGTCACTATGCAACCACCACCCTGAAACACCAACACTGCCCATCACCCACCCCTCATCAGATTCCAGTATTTGCAGCCTCTTGGCTATCCACATCACCTTCCAGCCTGTCTCTACCTCCACTGTCCCCACCCAACCTTGCCCCCCCCCCCCAATATTTCTCTCTCTTTATCTGTCTCTACCCATCACCTTCCAGCCACTGCCCCCCAACTCAAAGCCCCCCACCCCCAACCTGGCCCTCATCCTGCTCACCACCTGGTTCCACCATCCCCTGCCTCATCCCTCCCTCTCACCTTTATATACAATCTCCCCTCTGCACTCTCAGTCCGGACGCAGGGTCCCCACCCAAAATACTGGCCATCTCTCTTGGTTTGGCAGAGCCAAAGAGACTGCCCAAAGCAGAAAGTGCTGGAAATACCTGGCAGGCTAAACAGAATTGGTGGACTGAAAAATACAAACTGCTTGTGGAACTCAGCAGGTCAGGCTTCATCTATGACTCTATCTGCAAAGGCTGGTGATGGAGGCAGTCACATTTAAGACGTGGCTGGACTAAGACTTGAACCTCCTCGGCCCAGAGAGTTCTGGTTTTATACGGATGGGTGCCCACTCATTGGCCCTGAACATGGCACGGGTTTGGGTCGGCATGTTATGTAACTCAATTTATAAGGATTTTGGTTGGTGAAAGGGCCTGTTTCCGTGCTGTAACTCTAAATTAAACCAAACTAACGACAGTAAGATTGGTGGGGTATGTCTGGGGCATTCTGAGATCAAGATGGTGGCATTGGATCTATTGAAGAACATTAAGATGTATAGCTCCCCAGGGCCTGATGGGAGCATTCCCAGGTTATTGGAAGAGACAAGAGATGAGATTACCAGGACCTTGACAGAGATCTCTGCAACCTCTCTGGCCACAGCGAGGTCCCAGAGTACTGAAGAGTGGTCCACGTTGTTCCTTCAAGAAGGGCAATAGAGATCATCTAAAATAGGGAGGTGAGTCTCACATTAATGGTAGGTAAACTATTTGAGAAAAATCTTACTCACATTTGGAAAAGCTTGGGCTTATTGGGGACAGTCAGCATTACTTGAGCAGGGCAGTTCATACCTTACAACCTTGATTTTTTTTTAAATGAATTACGAAGATGATTGATGAAGGTAAGGCAGTGAATGTTGTCTACAAGTACTTTAGCAAGGACTTTGACAAGGTCCCGCTTAGTAAACTAGTTTGGAATCCAGGATGGAAATAAATTGGATATGTCCAATTGGATATAAAATTGGCTTGGCGAAAGGAGACAGAAGATGGTAGTGGAGGTTTGTTATTCAGAATGGAAGCCTGTGACCAGTGGTGCGCCACAGGCATTGGCGCTATGTTCACTGAGGTTTGTCATCCATATTAATAATTTGATAACAATGTTATTAGCATGGTTAAGAAGTTTGCAGATGACATCAACGTTGGTGGTATAGTGGGCAATGAAAACATTACAATAGAATCTAGATGAATTGAGGAAGTAAGTCAAGGAATTGCAGATGGAATTTAACTCAGACAACTGCAAGGTGGCATATTTTGGCAAGTTAAACCAGGGCAAGACCTACAGTGAATGTTACGAGTACATATATTTTAAAAGTTTGAACAGAGGTAAACTGGGTGGTGAAGTAGGCATTTGACACGCTTGTCAAGACGTTGAGTTTATAAGTTGGGGTGCAACGTTATATCCGTACAATTCATAGGTGAGACCACGCTTGGGGGTATTTTGCGCTATTCTGTTCTCCCAGGTATGGGAATGATGTCAATAAGCTGCATCGGGGGGAGAAACTATTCACAGGCATGTTACCGGGACTGGAGGGCTTAATCCTTTCAGAGAAGAAACTTAACCCCCAAACAAGGACAATGCCCTTTAGTTGTGCCATGTTCCCTCTCCATGACCAAGCCCAAGGAGAGTACATGTGCAGAACGATATGGAGTAAGAAGGGGAAGCTGGACTGAGACAAATGTCATCCCAGCGATAAAACATTGTGCAGGTAATGCTGAAATATTAGTCAGTCATACAGCATGGAAATAGGTCCTTCGGCACAACAGAGGCCCGAGAGCCGTTGGAGAGGTCGCAGAGGGAGGAGCTACACCCGAGCGGTAGGAGTTAAAGAGGAGCGCGGGGCTTGTTCCTTACAGAGGCCCGAGAGCTGTTGGAGAGGTCGCAGAGGGAGGAGCTACACCCGAGCGGTAGGAGTTAAAGAGGAGCGCGGGGCTTGTTCCTTACAGAGGCCCGAGAGCCGTTGGAGAGGTCGCAGAGGGAGGAGCTACACCCGAGCGGTAGGAGTTAAAGAGGAGCGCGGGGCTTGTTCCTTACAGAGGCCCGAGAGCCGTTGGAGAGGTCGCAGAGGGAGGAGCTACACCCGAGCGGTAGGAGTTAAAGAGGAGCGCGGGGCTTGTTCCTTACAGAGGCCCGAGAGCCGTTGGAGAGGTCGCAGAGGGAGGAGCTACACCCGAGCGGTAGGAGTTAAAGAGGAGCGTGGGGCTTGCTTCTTACAGAGGCCCGAGAGCCGTTGGAGAGGTCGCAGAGGGAGGAGCTACACCCGAGCGGTAGGAGTTAAAGAGGAGTACCTAAATCTGTAACGTTCCAAGTTCCACTTCAAAAACAAGTGGGTTTGAGGAAGCCGCTGATTGGTGGAAGCAGACAAGAGGGAGCAGCTGATTGGGAGTCGGATCCCAGCTGATTGGGAGTCAGATCCCAGCTGATTGGGAGTCAGATCCCTGCTGATTGTACTGTATTGTAGCAGTTTGTTTTGTATTCTAGCAGTTTGTTTTGTATTGTATCAGTTTGTTTTGTATTCTAGCAGTTTGTTTTGTATTCTATCCAGGGTACGGGGAGTATGAGGGCCAGGGCAGTTTACTGTTCTGGATGTCAGATGTGGGAAGTCATGGAGTCTGATAGCCCTCCAGACGTCCACATCTGCGCCAGGTGTATCGAGATGGGGCTCCTAATGGACCGTATTAGGAACCTGGAGCAGCAGCTCGATGACCTCCGTCTGGTCAGGGAGAGTGAGGAAGTCATTGAGAGGAGTTACAGGGATGTGGTCACTCCAACACCACAGGAGGCAGGCAAGTGGATCACGGTTGGGAGAGGCAAGGGGCACAGGCAGGGACTAGAGAGTACCCCGGTGGCTGTACACCTTGACAATAAGTACTCCTGTTTGAGCACTGTTGGGGTGGACAGCCTACCTGGGGGTAGCGACAGCGGCCGGGCCTCCGGTATAGAGACCGGTCCTGTTGCTCAGAAGGGTAAGGAAAAGAAGAGGAGGGCAATACTAATAGGGGACTCTATAGTTAGGGGGTCAGACAGGCGATTCTGTGGACGCAGTCGGGAGACCCGGATGGTAGTTTGCCTCCCTGGTGCCAGGGTCTGTGATGTGTCTCAACGTGTCCAAGATATCCTGAAAGGGCAGGGAGAGGAGCCCGAGGTCGTGATACATATAGGTACCAAAGACATGGGTAAAAAAAGAGAAGAGGTCCTGAAAGGAGAATTTAGGGAGTTAGGAGGGGAGTTAAAGAGAAGGACAGCAAAGGTAACAAATCGGGATTACTGCCTGTGCCACGCGACAGTGAGAGTAGGAATGGAGCGAGGTGGAGGATAAATGCGTGGCTGAAGGACTGGTGCAGAAGGCAGGGATTCAAATTTCTGGATCATTGGGACCTCTTTTGTGGAAGGTTCGACCTGTACAAAAAGGATGGGTTGCACTTGAACCTGAGGGGGACCGATATCCTGGCGGGGAGATCTGCAAAGGCTACTGGGGATACTTTAAACTAGAATGGTTGGGGGGAGGGACTCAAATAGAGAAAGCTAGTAGACAGTGTGTGAGGCAGGAGGCAGAGAAGGAAAGCACTCAGACCCAACATGTAGGGGGGAAAGAAGAAAACAATAATAAACAGAGAATAAGAGGTGGTGGGGTTCTTAAATGGGTGAGCAGAGAAACAGAGGGGTGTAAAATGCGGGCGGAAGCAATAGGTAGCAAGGTGAAAAGTAAAAGTGGCAGGCAGACAAATCCAGGGCAAAAATCAAAAAGAGCCACTTTTCAACATAATTGTATAAGGGGTAAGAGCGTTGTAAAAACAAGCCTGAAGGCTTTGTGTCTCAATGCAAGGAGCATTCGTAATAAGGTGGATGAGTTGAACGTGCAGATAGCAATTAATGATTATGATATAGTTGGGATCACGGAGACATGGCTCCAGGGTGACCAAGGCTGGGAGCTGAACATTCAGGGATATTCAATATTCAGGAGGGATAGAGAGAAAGGAAAAGGAGGTGGGGTAGCGTTGCTGGTTAGAGAGGAGATTAACGCAGTGGAAAGGAAGGACATTAGCTTGGAGGATGTGGAATCGGTATGGGTAGAGCTGCGAAACACTAAGGGGCAGAAAACGCTGGTGGGTGTTGTGTACAGGCCACCTAGCAGTAGTAGTGAAGTTGGGGATGGCATCAAACAGGAAATAAGAAATGCGTGCAACAAAGGCAAAACAGTTATAATGGGTGACTTCAATCTACATATAGATTGGGTGAATCAAATTGGCAGGGGTGCTGAGGAAGAGGATTTCTTGGAATGTATGAGGGATAGTTATCTAAACCAACATGTAGAGGAACCAACGAGAGAGCAGGCTATTCTAGACTGGGTATTGAGTAATGAGGAAGGGTTAGTTAGCAGTCTTGTTGTGCGTGCCCCCTTGGGCAAGAGTGACCATAATATGGTTGAGTTCTTCATTAGGATGGAGAGTGACATTGTTAATTCAGAAACAACGGTTCTGAACTTAAAGAAAGGTAACTTTGAGGGTATGAGACGTGAATTGGCCAAGATTGACTGGCAATTAGTTCTAAAAGGGTTGACGGTGGATATGCAATGGAAGGCATTTAAAGACTGCATGGATGAACTGCAAAAATTGTTCATCCCAGTTTGGCAAAAGAATAAATCAGGGAAGGTAGTGCATCCGTGGATAACAAGCGAAATCAGGGATAGTATCAAAGCAAAAGATGATGCGTACAAATTAGCCAGAAAAAGCAGCATACCAGAGGACTGGGAGAAATTCAGAGACCGGCAGAGGAGGACAAAGGGCTTAATTAGGAAAGGGAAAATAGATTATGAAAGGAAACTGGCAGGGAACATAAAAAACTGACTGCAAACGTTTTTGTAGATATGTGAAGAGAAAGAGATTAGTTAAAACAAATGTAGGTCCCTTGCAGTCAGAAACAGGTGAATTGATCATGGGGAACAAGGATATGGCGGACCAATTGAATAACTACTTTGGTTCCGCCTTCACTAAGGAAGACATAAATTATCTGCCGGAAATAGCAGGGGGCCGCGGGTCAAAGGAGATGGAGGAACTGAGTGAAATCCAGGTTAGTCGGGAAGTGGTGTTGGGTAAATTGAATGGATTAAAGGCCGATAAATCACCAGGGCCAGATAGGCTGCATCCCAGAGTACTTAAGGAAGTAGCTCCAGAAATAGTGGATGCATTAGTGATAATTTTTCAAAACTCTTTAGATTCTGGAGTAGTTCCTGAGGATTGGTGGGTAGCAAACGTAACCCCACTTTTAAGAAGGGAGAGAGAAAACGGGGAATTACAGACCAGTTAGTCTAACATCGGTAGTGGGGAAACTGCTAGAGTCAGTTATTAAAGGTGGGATAGCAGTACATTTGGAAAGTGGTGAAATCATTGGACAAAGTCAGCATGGATTTACGAAAGGTAAATCGTGTCTGATGAATCTTATAGAATTTTTCGAGGATGTAACTAATAGAGTGGATAGGGGAGAACCAGTGGATGTGTTGTATCTGGACTTTCAGAAGGCTTTTGACAAGGTACCACATAAGAGATTAGGATACAAACTTAAATCACACGGTATTGGGGGTTCAGTATTGATGTGGATAGAGAACTGGCTGGCAAACAGGAAGCAAAGAGTAGGAGTAAACGGGTCCTTTTCACAATGGCAGGCAGTGACTAGTGGGGTACCGCAAGGCTCAGTGCTGGGACCCCAGCTATTTACAATTTATATTAATGATCTGGACGAGGGAATTGAAAGCAACATCTCCAAGTTTGCGGATGACACTAAGCTGGGGGGCAGTGTTAGCTGTGAGGAGGATGCTAGGAGACTGCAAGGTGACATGGATAGGCTGGGTGAGTGGGCAAATGTTTGGCAGATGCAGTATAATGTGGATAAATGTGAGGTTATCCAGTTTGGTGGCAAAAACGGGAAGGCAGACTATTATCTAAATGGTGGCCGATTAGGAAATGGGGAGATGCAGCGAGACGTGGGTGTCATGGTACACCAGTCATTGAAAGTAGGCATGCAGGTGCAGCAGGCAGTGAAGAAAGCGAATGGTATGTTGGCCTTCATAGCAAGTGGATTTGAGTATAGGAGCAGGGAGGTTCTACTGCAGTTGTACAGGGTCTTGGTGAGACCACACCTGGAGTATTGCGTATAGTTTTGGTCTCCAAATCTGAGGAAGGACATTATAGCCATAGAGGGAGTGCAGAGAAGGTTCACCAGACTGATTCCTGGGATGTCAGGACTTTCATATGAAGAAAGACTGGATAGACTTGGCTTATACTCGCTAGAATTTAGGAGATTGAGAGGGAATCTTATAGAAACGTACAAAATTCTTATGGGGTTGGACAGGCTAGATGCAGGAAGATTGTTCCCGATGTTGGGGAAGTGCAGGACAAGGGGTCACAGCTTCAGGATAAGGGGGAAATCCTTTAAGACCGAGATGAGGAAAAACTTTTTCACACAGAGAGTGGTGAATCTCTGGAACTCTCTGCCACAGAGGGTAGTTGAGGCCACTTCATTGGCTATATTTAAGAGGGAGTTCGATGTGGCCCTTGTGGCTAAAGGGATCAGGGGGTATGGAGAGAAGGCAGGTACGGGATACTGAGTTGGATGATCAGCCATGATCATATTGAATGGCGGTGCAGGCTCGAAGGGCCGAATGGCCTACTCCTGCACCTATTTTCTATGTATCAATGTATCCAACTTGCCCATGCTGGCTAAGATAGCCCATCTCCACTATTGCCACCTGTCCATGTTTGGCCCATATCCCAATCACAAAATATTCTCTGGGAATAGTCTGAAAAGAACACAGAACAGTGCAGCACTAAAACAGACCTTTCGGCCCTCAATGTCTGTGCTGAACAAGATGCTAAGCTAAATTAATATAAATTAATAGGTTCAGAATCCAGTTGAAAGTTTTAAACGGACAACCTCATCACTGCAGTGCAACCAGAGACTAAAATCTATGCTATGGTGTATGGGCCAGGCTGAATGTGAAACTGGAGCCTCAGATATTTTCTGAAAAAGGACGTTATGTTACAAGAATAGGGTGGGCAAGAAGAAAGTTGTTTTTTGTGCACTTCCCACGCCTATCTACAACAAAGAAACAGATGATTACATTTGATGAAGGACACCATGTTGCCAATACAAGGAACAAAGGCATCATAGCTCAGAATATCACTAGCTTTACATCATTGTCATACAGCTTGGAAACCGGCCCTTCTGCTCAAATTGACCGTGCCGACTGACATGCCCCATCTACACTAGTCCCACCTGCCCGCATTTGCCCCATATCCCCAAAACCTATCCTCTCCATGTACCTGTCTAATTGTTTCTTAAATGTTGTGATAGGACCTGCCTCAACTTCCTCTTTTGGCAGCTCGTTCCATATACCTACCACCCTTTGTGTGAAAAATATGGCCCTCTTAAATTCCTATTAAATCCCCCACCCCCCCCCCCCCCCCCATCTTAAACCTATGCCCTCTGGTTCTTGATTCCCATACTCTGGGTAAAAGACATAGAAACATAGAAAATAGGTGCAGGAGGAGGCCATTCGGCCCTTCGAGTCACCACCGCCATTCATTGTGATCATGGCTGATCGTCCCCTATCAATAACCAGTGCCTGCCTTCTCCCCATATCCCTTGACTCCACTAGCCCCTAGAGCTCTATCTAACTCTCTCTTAAATCCATCCAGTGATTTGGCCTCCACTGCCCTCGGTGGCAGGGAATTCCATAAATTCACAACTCTCTGGGTGAAAACGTTTTTTCTCACCTCAGTCTTAAATGACCTCCCCTATATTCTAAGACTGTGGCCCCTGGTTCTGGACTCGCCCAACATTGGGAACATTTTTCCTGCATCTAGCTTGTCCAGTCCTTTTATAATTTTATGTTTCTATAAGATCCCCCTCATCTTTCTAAACTCCATTGAATACAAGCCTAGTCTTTTCAATCTTTCCTCATATGACAGTCCCGCCATCCCAGGGATCAATCTAGTGAACCTACGCTGCACTGCCTCAATCACAAGGATGTCCTTCCTCAAATTAGACCAAAACTGTACACAATACTCCAGATGTGGTCTCACCAGAGCCCTATTCAACTGCAGAAGAACCTCTTTACTCCTATACTGAAATCCTCTTGTTATGAAGGCCAACATTCCATTAGCTTTCTTCACTGCCTGCTGTACCTGCACGCCAACTTTCAGTTGTGTACAAGGACACCCAGGTCTCGCTGCACCTCCCCCTTACCTAACCCCATTGAGATAATAATCTGCCCCCTTGTTTTTGCCGCCAAAGTGGATAACCTCACATGTATCTATATTATACTGCATCTGCCCACTCACTCAACCTATCCAGTTCACCCTGCAACCTCCTAAGATCCTCTTCACAGTTCACACTGCCACCCAGCTTTGTGTCATCCGCAAACTTGCTAGTGTTGCTCCTAATTCCCTCTTCCAAATCATTAATATATATGGTAAACAGTTGCGGCCCCAACACCGAGCCTTGCGGCACTCCACTCGCCACTGCCTGCCATTCTGAAAAGGACCCGTTCACTCCTACTCTTTGCTTCCGGTCTGCCAACCAATTTTCTATCCATGTCAACACCCTACCCCCAATACCATGTGCTCTAATTTTAGTCACCAGTCTCCCGTGCGGGACCTTATCAAAGGCTTTCTGTTAGTCTAGATACACTACATCCACTGGCACCCCTTCATCCATTTTACTTGTCACATCCTCAAAAAATTCCAGAAGATTAGTCAAGCATGATTTCCCTTTCATGAATCCATGTTGACTTGGACTAATCCTTTTGCTACTATCCAAATGCCCCATTATTACATCTTTAATAATTGACCAGCATCTTTCCCACCACCGAAGTCAGGCTAACTGGTCTATAATTCCCCGTTTTCTCTCTCGCTCCTTTCTTGAAAATAGATAACATTAGCTATCCTCCAATCCACAGGAACTGATCCTGAATCTATTGAACATTGGAAAATGATCATCAATGCGTCCACTATTTCTAGAGCCACCTCCCTGAGGACCCTGGGATGCAGACCATCAGGCCCAGGGGATTTATTAGCCTTCAGTCCCATTAGCCTACCCAATACTATTTCTCGCCTAATGAAAATTTCTTTCAGTTCCTCTACCCCCTTAGATCCTGCATTTACCCTATCTAATCCTCTATAAGATCGTCCCTCATTCTCCGTAAATCTTCTCTGCGCCTTTTCCAGCTTAACAACATCTCTCCTGCAACAGGGTGATCAAACCTGAACACAATACTTTACGTGGGTATGATGAATCACCAAGTGCAAGATAGATCGGTTAAAAATGGAATCCATGGCTTTTTGTACCTGTCTTCTTCTAATTCTTCATATCCCAGCGGATGGGAATCCATAAAGAGGGAGACTTTGCTGGAAACCATCTTGTTATCAATGGTGCTATGTGTTGTAATGAGACTCTGCATCAGCTCATGGGTTGGCCTTTGTTCTTCCTGCAGACCAAGCATAACACACACACATAAGTAATGTATCGACGTGGTTGTGGTGCTTTGACAGATTTAATACTTTGTATCGCCAGCACATGAGTAAAAAAATATTACTCGCCCCTGAACATGTTATAATATATTTATTTTTATTTGCATCCTTCATGGGTTTCCTATCTTGCATTTTATTCATCTCTGATATATACGACGTTTTGAGGATTTGGGTAATGTCAGAAGGTGCAGATGAGAGATAAATGATCTCTGCAGAACCTCAGATAAAATAAGCCACTGGGGTAAGCTTTCTGTTCTCAGATTGACTGAAGAAGGGTAGTTGAAACTTGGGAAAGTGTGTCCTCTCTCTCTTCCTCCTCCAGCCACTCTCTATCTGTCTCTCCAATCTTCAGGATCACTCTCCTCTCCTCTCCCCGCCCTCCCCCACCCCCCCACCCCACTTCCTTTCACCACACACCAACCGCTGTGTCTCTCCTCCAGCACTATCTCCACTGGACATCCCCCCCCCCCCCCCCCCCCGTTTTCTCTCCCCACTTCTCCAGCCCTCTCTTCCTTATAGAGGTTGTAATAGATGTCACTGCAGGCCCGAGGTAGTATCCTGGGACTACAGGGAGTGTATTAGCTACACCGTGGCACCTCAAGTGAGGGGGGGAAGATTGCACCCTTGGGTGTTCGCTACCTATGCCCTGCTTGCCTGTACTCCCCACCATCACGCGGGTCTCCTCAGGGTGGCCTGGTGCCCTCCCAAATACGTCGCTGGGTTAACTAACTGCTGTAACCTGCCCCTTATATCAAATTCTTAAGGGATTAGACAGGCTAGATGCAGGAAAAATATTCCCAATGTTGGGGGAGTCCAGAACCAGGGGTCACAGCTTAAGAATAAATGTTAAGCCATTTAGGACTGAGATGGGGAAACCCTTTTTTACCCAGAGTTGTGAATCTGTGGAATTCTCTGCCACAGAAGGCAGTGGAGGCCTATTCACTGGATGTATTCAAGAGCGAGTTAGATATAGCTCTTAGGGCTAATGGAATCAAGGTATATGGGCAGAAAGCCGGAACAGGGTAATGATTTTGGATGATCAGCCATGATCATATTGAATGGCGATGCTGGCTCGAAGGGCCGAATGGCCTACTCCTACACCTATTGTCTGTGTTTCTTACTGTACGCTGGTAGCCAAGAAAACCAAAAGGGATTTGATGGGCACCTGTGATAAACAGTAGGTCGGAGGGGATCCAGCATAGACCATTGGGCCAATTGGCCTCATTTGTGTCATTAAAGAGTGTTGACACATTTCGGAAAACAGAAACGGGTAATAGTCTCTTGTTTAATTTTGCACAACACAAAAGGAGGTTAATCCGTCCTTGCTTCATACATTTACGTGTAAGATGTAAATGCATGCGTTGTTAGTATATTTACAGACGTGATGGAAATTGGTGGTGGTGTTGATGGTAAAGGGCCTATCCCACTTGGGCGACCGAAGCTGCCAGTTTAGAAGAGTTTGCCCTGGACTCAAACTCACAGCATGGTCGACACGAGGTCCTAGGAGGTCGTATGAGGTGGCTGGAACTCTCCTTCATGCTCGAGGGAGGTTCCCGCCTACTCGCGGCCTCAGCTAGGTCGCAGGAAATCTTTTCAGGATATTGAAACATTTTCCGCGAGTAAAATTTGGTCTTTTTCACTTGTAGTGCAGTGGAGTGGGGTCGCTATTTACTTACAGGCACTCGAAGGCAGCTGTAGGCCATCTCCTTCGCTGACCGGCTATTTTGATTGGCTCATTGGAGTTTTACGACCTAGGAAGACTGCTCCTCCGCTTTGCCTGGCCCCCACCGTGTGTGTGTCTGTCTGTCTGTCTGTGTGTCTGTGTGTCTGTGTGTCTGTGTGTGTCTGTCTGTCTGTCTGTCTGTGTGTGTGTGTGTGTGTGTGTCTGTCTGTGTGTGTGTCTGTCTGTCTGTGTGTCTGTGTGTCTGTGTGTCTGTGGTCGGTAGATGCAGCTCACGCTTCAGTCGATGCAGCTCGCGGCCGGTCGATCCAGCTCGAGGTTTTCCAGGAGAGTGCCCTCGAGCTTGAAGGTCGAAGACACTCTTCTGGACTCACGGATTAGGTCGCCCAAGTGGGACAGGCCCTTAAGGAGTGTAACGGTGGGTTACATAAGGAAATTAGTCAGCTGATAAGTTAGGCAGCCAAATGCAGATGGAATATTAGCTTCCAATTCAAGCACAACCCAACTGCCTGTACTGTGCCCACCTTCTTTCGACGTGATCCAAGTATCTAAAGCCCAACCTCCTGCTCCATCCCTTTAGCCATGCATTAGTTTGACCTCGCAATAGATAGGGTAGATAGACATCCCATGGCAGAGGTCTCCGAGACCAGAGGGCGTAGTTTAAAGGTGAAGAGTATTACATTTAGAGGGGATCCGAGGAAGAAACTTCCACCAACCATGGTTGAGATCTGGAATGCACTGCCAGAGAAGGTGGTGGAGGCAGATGTTGTCAACATCTGGGCAGGCACTTCAACAGCCAAGGTACAGAAGGTGATGGACTGAGTGCCATTTAATAGGATTTGTATGGATGGGGATTTGATGCTGGAATGAATGTCGACATGCATCCATGAATCTGTCTATCACAGGTACAACAATAACTTTTACCGTCTGTCATCTGTAAAACATTATATTTTAACATCATTTAACAGGACAGAATTCATAAATGAATGCAAGTAAAAATTTGCCAAAATTCACAACATCAGCAACACCTCCAGAGTACAGAACATCACTCACGCACGATGGTATGTCACGTGAGTTTGGAGGATGTGTATGTTGCTGGTGAGGCCAGTATCAGTTACGAGGAGGGATGATATTCATGGCTTCAGATTCCTACAACTGGTCTATGCTGGGAGGTGGAATGAGTGGAAGTAGGCAGCTCTTCACCCCCCCCCAACCAGTACAGAAACAGTGGGCCAAATGGCCTCCTCCTGTAAATTAAATTGCCTGATTCTATGGAAAGATATAAAATGCTGGAGTAGCTCAGAGGGTCAGGCAGCATCCCTGGGCTAGGAACCGAAACATCACCTGTCCATGTTCTCCAGGGATGCTACCTTGGTAAACCAGCATCTGCTGTACCTTTTTTCTACCCATGATTCTGCGATCAATTGCAACGTTTCCTACTGCTGAGAGGATTCAAATGCTACTTATCTAGCTCAATAACACATGGGCCATGCAGTGAAGGCCTGAGAGCTTAGGAGAAGAAAAACAATGGCAAAAAGGGGAAAGAAACTCACTAGACGACAGTACACCACCATACCTCATCTCTGTGTGCATGGCTTCCACCCAAATCTATATATACGGCATCTTTATCATAAATAATCCCCCCAACACCAGACATTGGGGCATAGATCATCCTTTCTCTCTCATTCAACGACCGTTTCTTCAGCTGCTCTGGAAGTGGGCAGGGATCTGGAAGGAAGTCGACTTTATTCACCATGAAGTCACCAACACCTAGAATGCAAAAGAATTAAACCTTCGGATCACATATACATCATGTTTATGTTTGAATCTAAGTGACGATGTTAGTCAGCTGTCCCGCTGTATTACTCCAGCATTTTGTGTCTATATTCACATGACGATGTTAGGAATGGATAGATAATATGCACTGTATTATCAAAGACCAAACACCGCCGACTGTTAAGATTTCACAAAGCATCCAACAAAACGACAGAAAAAATATAAATGCTCATGTTTCACAGGTACTGGGACCACACACCCACAGTAATCATCAAAATGTTTTATGGAAAGAGAGGAAAGGGGGAAAAAAGGAGAAAAACACCTTTTCATTTTATCCCATCTCCCCATGAAAATCTTGAGATCCATTCACAGAATTCAACATCCCCTGCTCATATCCACTCAAGGCAATGAGTGGCAGGGTATTAAGTATTAACAGTCTTTAGTTGTGTATTCAGAAGAGTGATTACAGCAGCATATATAAAAGGACATAAAGTGGGAGCAACTGAAGGTTGCCCACAAACACCCAGGTATAATGGCTGCACTCCTTCAATGGGGCAGGGTTCCACAATTACATCAATAAATTCACACCACTGGAGACCATCCTGCGCATTCCATCCATACTGCCACAAAAATCAGACCATTCAGGCAAATATTACTTCCCAGCTTTTAAGGTACAAGAACACAGTTACCTGAAAATTGGAACACAGATATAGAGGGTGATGATGAGTGTGTATAGTGTCACAAGAAACTGCAGATACTGAAACCTTGAGCAAAACACAAAGTGCTGGAAGAACTCAACGGGTCAGGCAGCATCTGTGGAGGGAATGGAGAGGACAGAGGACGTTCTTCAGTCTGAAGAAGGTCCCGATCCGAAACATCACCTGTCCATTCCCTCCACAGATGCTGCCTGACCAGCTGAGTTTCCAGCACTCTGCTTTTTGCTCACATCATATGGCATTCTTGCCTTCATTAACAGAGCCATGAGTGCTAGAGTTGAGACTTCATGTTGCAGTTGTACAAAACATTGGTGATTTCACACTTGAGTATTATGTAAAGCTCCTGTCACAACGCTATGGGAAGGATGTGGTTAAGGCAGACATGATGCAGCAAAGATTCACAAGAATGTGGCTGGATTGGAGGGCTAGGATTACATCGAGAGATTAGACAGGCTGGACTTGGTTTCCCTGCAATGAAGGAGACTGAGGGGTGATCGAGGCATATAAAATTACAAGAGACAGATTGGGTAGATATCCATACTCTGCTTCCATGCTGGAGGTGTCTAAAACCGTAAGTGGCGGCTCGCCTGCAGTCCGTCTGTTTTTACTTTTTGTTGTTGTTTTCTTTTGTCCTGTTTTAGTTAAATTTTAGTTTATTGGGTTGTGTATGTGTGGGGGCGGGGTGAAACATGATTTTTGTCTCTTCCTTTGGGGGAATGCGACTTTTTCTTGTCGTATCCCCCTTCTCTGCCTCCGTCTGCGCTGAGGCCTAATGGCGGAGCTGGCGGCCTCCAACTGCGACCGACCTCGAGGCTCCGGAGGCAGAGACAGGACTTACCAACGCGAGGCTGGCCGACTTCGGGGCTGCGGTGGCGTTCCGGCGGTGGCGACCAAAGACACTGGTGGCGACCTGAATCCGGGGCTCAGCCGCGGCTGGCCCAGTGGACGACATCGTCGGGAGCTCGCAGGTCACAGGTGGGTGACCTGTTTTTCTGGAGCTCCCGCAACTACAGCTGCGTCCGCTGGACTGGAGGGCGGCCGCTTCGACCACCCCGGGCCGCGGTTTGAACCGGCCCGTCGCGGAGCACGGATTCAGCCGCTAGACTGACTTACCATCACCCGGCGGGGTCACAACATCAGAAGCCTGGATCGCCTCAGCGCAGAGGGAGAACAAAGAGGGAAGAGACAGAGACTTTAAGACTTTTGCTTCCATCACAGTGAGGAGGTGCCTGGTGAACTCACTGTGGTGGATGTTAATTTGTGTTTATTGTGTGTTTTGTTATTTATTATTATATGTATGACTGCAGGCAACGAAATTTCGTTCAGACCGAAAGGTCTGAATGACAAATAAAGGAATCTAATCTAATCTAATCTAATTGCAAGAGGGAAGATTTAACGGGAATCTGAGACATAGAGTTTTCACAGAAAGAGGAGCTGGAACTTGGAATCAGCAACGTAAGAAGGTGGTAACAGAAAAAACAGTAACAGCATTTAAGAGACATATAGACCGGCTCTTGAATAATTCAGATTCAGATTCAACTTTATTGTCATTGTGCAGTGTACAGTACAGAGACAACGAAATGCAGTTAGCATCTCCCTAGAAGAGCGACATAAATATGAGCAGTAAATAAATAAATCTAATAAATCCTGGTGGGAGGAGTGTCCGGGGGGGGGGGGTGTGATTGGCAGTCACCGAGGTACAGTGTTGAGTAGTGTAACCGCCGCAGGGAAGAAGCTGTTCCTGGACCTGCTGGTCCGGCAACGGAGAGACCTGTAGCGCCTCCCGGATGGTAGGAGGGTAAACAGTCTGTGGTTGGGGTGAGAGCAGTCCTTGGCGATGCTGAGCGCCCTTCGCAGACAACGCTTGCTTTGGACAGACTCAATGGTGGGGAGGAACCGGTGATGCGTTGGGCAGTTTTCACCACCCTCTGCAGTGCTTTCCGGTCGGAGACAGAGCAGTTGCCATACCATACTGTGATGCAGTTGGTAAGGATGCTCTCGATGGTGCAGCGGTAGAAGTTCACCAGAATCCGAGGAGACAGATGGACCTTCTTTAGTCTCCTCAGGAAGAAGAGACGCTGGTGAGCCTTCTTGACCAGAGTTGAGGTATTGTTGGTCCAAGAGAGGTCATCGGAGATGTTGACCCCCAGGAACCTGAAGCTGGAAACACGTTCCACCTCCCTCCCGTTAATGTGGATGGGGGTGTGCATGCCGCCCCTAGACTTCCTGAAGTCTACAATGAGCTCCTTGGTCTTCTTGGAGTTAAGGGCCAGGTTGTTGTCAGCGCACCATGCTGCTAGGAGCTGGACCTCCTCCCTATAGGCCGACTCATCGTTGTTGCTGATGAGGCCAATCACCGTTGTATCATCTGCGTACTTGATGATGGTGTTAGTACCATGTACAGGTGTGCAGTCGTAGGTGAAGAGGGAGTAGAGGAGGGGGCTCTGCACACAGCCCTGTGGAACGCCGGTGTTCAGGGTGAGGGTTGAAGAGGTGTGCTTGTCTAACCTAACAGACTGGGGTCTGTTGGTTAGAAAGTCCAGTATCCAGTTGCAGAGGGAGGGGTCGATGCCCAGGTCACCGAGTTTGGTGATCAGTTTAGAGGGTATGATGGTGTTGAATGCTGAGCTGTAATCGATGAACAGCATTCTTACGTAAGTGTCTCTGTTGTCGAGGTGGGAGAGGGCGGAGTGAAGTGCCGTTGAGATGGCATCCTCCGTACTCCTGTTCTTGCGGTAGGCAAACTGATAGGGATCCAACGTGGGGGGTAGGCAGCCTTTGAGGTGTGCCAGGACCAGCCTCTCGAAGCACTTGGCGATGATGGGAGTAAGTGCAACTGGGCGGAAGTCGTTGAGGCTTGCCGCAGTGGAGTGTTTTGGCACCGGCACGATGGAGGTGGATTTAAGGCACGTGGGCACAACTGCTTGGGCAAGTGACAGGTTGAAGATGTCAGTCCAGACGTCTGTCAGCTGCGCAGCACAGGCCCTGAGGACGCGCCCGGGGATGCCGTCGGGGCCAGCAGCCTTACGTGCATTAGTATGTTATAGTGGGATTAGTATTAGTATTGTATTGGGTAGCAACAAGATTGTGGCCCGAACTTCCTATTTCTATGCTGTACAACGCTACGACTCTATGGGGCCAAGTAACCTACTCCCATTACATTGATCACAGATGAACACACCTGATACATGGACAATGTTTAGTGTTCCCGAGTGGGATATTGACGGCTTTTATGTTCCCCACAGAATCCATGGGCAATACTTGTTTGAAGCAGTGCATTACCGGGTACGTGAGCCTGACTGTTGTCCTTGAGGTACGTCCCACGCAGGTACCCGTACATTGTTATCCTACGGTCACACTTCTGGTTCACCCGCACATCCTCAAGGTTGGTCAGATCTTCCATTCTGAAATACCAACAACACAATTTCACACTTAATTTTGATTTTCTTTTCCACGTAACGGTCATATTTTGGCACATTTGAGATGTCTGGCAGGCCTGTGCAGATGAACAGAACAGCATTGAGATGACAAGACCTTCTACATTATCGGCATTTGAAGGCACTAGGCCTGTACTCGCTGGAGTTTAGAAGGGTGAGGGGGAGGATCTCATTGAAACTTACCAAATAGTGAAAGGTTTGAATAGAGTGGATGTGGAGAGGATATTTCCATTAGTGGGAGAGTCTAGGACTAGAAGAATTAACCGAATTCCTTTAAGGAGATGAGGAGAAATTTCTTTAGTCAGAGGGTGGTGAATCTGTGGAATTCTTTGCCACAGAAGGCTGTGGGGCCGTCAATGGATATTTTTAAGACAGTGATAGATTCTTGATTAGTACAGGTGTCAGGGGTTATGGGGAGAGATAGATTAGCCATGATTGAGTGACAGAGTAGACATGATGGACTGAATGACCTAATTCTGCTCCAATCACATGAATTTATGATCCCTTACTGCTCGCCAACTGGAACATTGTACAATTCTTCTAGCTGTAAGGTTCCATCTGTGAGGCTCTATAAAGGGGACCATCCTGAATACACTGGGTATTATCCTCTTGACAAACACACCATTTGCTCCTCTACATATTTATCTACCACTGTCAGAAACACTGGGCTGAAAGCTCCTAATTCAGTCCACTACCCTGTTTTTCCCTTGTTCTCCTGCCTTTTTCCGGTAACCTTTGACACTAATCAAAAATGTGTCAGTCTGTCTCGCTGAATTACTCCAGCTTTTTATGTCTATCTATATAATAATTGTAAATACCTTTTGATCTTAAAATCGTTCATTAAACCACAGAATGCAGTGTGTGAGGGTTTGACAAGATATTCTAAGGTAGGGTCTCACTGTGTGCCATTTAAAGTTACCCCAAGGCATAGTTAGGGATCAGGAGAATGGGGTTGAGAGGGAAAAATAGATCAGCCATGATTGAATGGCAGGGCAGACTCAATGGGCCGAACGGCCTAATTTTTCTCCTATGTCTTATGACCTGATGAAAATGGTAAAAACACAATGCCAATTCCTCCACAACTATACCGTCAGTTTGGTTCTTCATTCACTACATAGAAAATGGCCCAATTTATTTCCCTATCCAACTGGCAGGATCTTTCCTGCCCCCATCTTTGCCCCCGCAATGCAGTTTCTGAATTCCCCCTGCACTCATGTGACTTTGTTTGAATTCTGAGTCACTTCGTTGGCTGCAGCATTAATTCTGGAAAATTAATTACCGACAACAAATTTGTACAATTCACAGCAGCAAATAGGTATTTAGATAATATGCAGAAGCATTGCCATAAAACTAGTGAGAAACTAGCCAAAGGCACATAGAAATTCTAATTTAATTAACAGGGAAAGGAGGGAGCCGCAAGTCCTTCCAATACTCCAGTCTCACCTTCCAATTCCTGTCCTTGTTACCCGACCCCAATTGTTGCCAACCCAACAACTGTCCATTGCTTCTCATGTTTCTCATCACAACTTTGACAGCACCTCTACACTATGGTGCTCAACTCTCTCCTGGTTTGGAATGGTAGCCAAGCAACTTGTGCCTACCTGTCGGCCAAGATGTAAGGATGTGCCATTTGCCAGACCAGTGGGCGAAACTTCATCACTGAGATAAATCGGCCAAGGTTGTGGATCTCCTGCTTCTGATACTGCCCGTGGACCATTCCTGACAGGTAGAAGAGCTTTGCACCCTGGAAAATACAGACAGTGATGCTGGTGCTTGCCTTAACCTACAGTTCAAGCATTGACAGTGCAGGGCAAAAGATGCAGGCACAGCAGTTATTAGGCCCATTAGAGCTGTCCGTCGTAATGCAAGCTTTCCAGCCCAACTTCCCTCGCTAGCTCATACCTGGTAGACCTCAGTCCAGAACCGATGCTTCAATCTTTTCTTTGTCTTCTTTAACTGCTTGTTGTTTTTTATGGTGTCCAGGTGGGTGAGGACACCCATGATCTTAGGGAAACCGTGGACCTGACAGATGTTCAGGAATTCAAATGTCTCCATTTCAAAGCCAAAGCTGGCATCAGTCAGCATCAAAACCTGAGGAACACAGGTAGTTAAGAGTTGTTGTCCTCATTCTACACCACAAGAAAAACCTTCAATTAGATGCAACGGGTCCCATACATTAACCAAATATCTCACTAATTGCCTTATACAGACTCCTTGTGGTTTATGCGTGCCTGATTTACACGTTTTTAGAAAAGCGTGCTTATCTAATTACCACCAAAGTTTCATCTATGCGCTCCTATTTTCACAATAACGCACTAAAATGTATGCATGGCAAACTTACACATCAGCTTTCAAAGTTATCTAGTAAGTTCAGTTTTGCTTAACAGAAAGAAAACTCAAATGATTGCTTGCAGCTTTAAAGGTTATTTGTTTAAACGTGTCTGCCTTAGGGATATGTGTTCTCTATTATGGAACATGAATGGGTAATGTTCTGTGTTTTATGTACATAGTACAGATGGAAGGGAAGGCTTCATAAAGTTGGATGGTGTGGTTCACTCTCATTTATTTCAATTGGCAGCATAGTAGTGTGCTGCCTTGATGATTTGCACATTGTTTTCAAGTCCGTACCCCCATGTAAAACATGAAGTGCCTGTAACGATGCATATTTAGTTACCAAGGTGAGGAACCTAAATAACATCTCAGACCGCCAGCATCCATTCAAATGCTCTGACCTTAGTTACAACAAGGGCTTGGTAGAGGAAAACACTTCCTCTGGACTTCCCAACTTGAAGCTCACCCCTACCACATAACATTACTATCATAAACACTGGGTACTACCTTGCACATCCGGGTGGAACTGCCCAACACTACTTCAGACATGTCTTTCTCCACTACAGACCATATTAAGCAGAGAAAGATCTTAATTTCAACTATACTGAGCCAGTTGCGTAGAGACATACAGCATGGAAACGGGCACTTCACCCAAACTAATCTTTTCTCCCATCTACACTGATCCCATCTGCCTACATGACAGTAGCCTCCCATGCTTGCCCATTTAAGTATCCATCCTCCTAAACGAGATCATTGCATCTGACTGCACCACCTCCTTCGTCAGCACGCTCCACATTTTCAAGCGTCAAAGCAAGATTTTCTTTGTACCTGTACCTCACTGTACTTGTGCATATGGCAATAAACTCGACTTGACTCAACATATCAAGCATTCTGCATTAAACTATACTAAAAAGGCATCTCCTAAACTGAATTTACCAAACCACACCAGAGGCTCAAATTCAACATTTAACAAAATGCCTGAGACAGGTTGAAGTGTATTTCCCCATCGGTCACCCTACATAAATGACCGCTCATCCATAATGCTGCTTCCCGCATCACATCACATTCCGTGTTCATGCATCTCACCAACTTCTGGGACAACAATGCCTCCATTTAAACTTAAATTTCTTATTCTACCCAAATCCTTTACTATTCCCATGTCACTAAATTGTCCTTCAGATCTTTCAGCCCCAACCTGTTTCACCTTCCCACACAAGATCCCAAAGGTCCTCCTATTCTGGCCTCTTGGGTCCTCCCAGTTTTCATCACTCCACCAGTCATGGCCTCAACACTCTAGATCCATTGAGCTGCCTCCCTAACCTTCTCTGCTCTGTAAATCTCTCCCATCAAAAATGTCACAAATATTTTTTGGGCGGCACAGTGGTGCAACGGTAGAGTTGCTGCCTTACACCGCCAGAGACCCGGGTTCGATCCTGATTTTACTTCGGAGTCACGTGGAGGTCCAGGTCCGGCTCAATGTTGGCCTAAGGGAGAGCCAGCATAGGAAATATTTGGGAAAGTCCGGTTCAGCGCTGGTCTACAGGTGAGCCAGTGTGAGCAAATGGTTGGTTAAGGTACGTTGGTCTACAGGAGAGCCAGCGCCAACTATATCTGGAAGTTAGCGTTGGCCTACAGGTGAGCCAGCAGCACCTGAAAGAGGGCTGCATATAATGGGCCTACAGGAGAGCCCGCATGTGAGAGCAACTGGAAGGGTTGCTATGCGTAGGCGTACGGGAGAGCCAGCGCTAGAGATACCTGAAGCAAGATGTAAATTCGCTCCTCCATGAGGAGGATTATTTCATAAAAAGATTCGTAAACAAATCATATGAGGACTAGAGCCCAATACAGAGCCATAGGACCAGAGTTGGCACAATATATCAAAGTTGTGGTTCCAAAAAGATGAGGAACCATTGGGAGATAAATAAACGATGTCAATAAAATACTTACTCTCCCAGCAGCTCCAGGTTCTAACCAGGTATGAGCTGTCTACAAATATAAACCCGCAGTATTGAGCATGATAAGCAAGTCTCAGCGGGGGAGAGGGTATTGATATTACTGGTCAGGCGTTAAGGCTTTTTTGACCAAAGGTTGGATGGAGAGCATGTGTTTATATCACAACAAGGTTGAATTAGCACTCATGTGTAGTGCGCACTTTCAAATAATTGTTTTATAAAAGTGCTATAAAACCTAATATATACCCTAAGTTTGGGGGCTCTGTACACCATCTAATATTTAAATTGTCTATTAATCTGTTTTTAAAAAGATCTAGCCAAAAAAGGTATGATCCTGTGTGATTAACAGATAAAATTAAGGCAGTTTTCCCTACCAATGTGGTGACTGGGGATAGTAAAGTATCAATTCTGTCTTTCCCATATGTGCGTTATAGGCGCACTCCTCCTGAGATATGTGGAAGTTATAACATTCCACTAAGATCAGGGGATAACAATTGCCATAGGCAAACCCTGAGGAGGTCTGGTTCTGTAAGAAACATATTAAATGTTTTACACTTACAAGTTGGGGAAGATTATATTTCTTACTAAAAAATGGCAAATTGATATTATACTGTACAGTATTGTGGGGTTAAGAATGCAGTTCTACCCATATTTGGTTTATCTTACTAAGGTATTTGAAACCAGACACATATTTTCTCAAAATAAGAGAATATGTAGATTCAGACAAAACATAAAATAGAGATGATTAAGAAGTCAGTTCACCATTACCATCAATTAATGCCAAATATGTTATGAGAGCAAATAAGGATGGTGGGTGTAGAATTATTCTAGATCTGAAAAAAAATTTAACTCTTTTTTGTACAGTATAAACAGTGGATAACATTTGTTAATGTTATGCAGCCAATTTCACAAATAAGCATTTTACTATGTGACTGTGTATGGTATAATAGATATTTCTATTTTATCTGGATAAGCCAATTATGGCAATTTAAAGCATTGTATTAATGTTTAGTCTCAGCCTTGAGACTATTTGACAGGTTGTTGGATCTAATATTAGCTTTACTAAGAACTCAGGGTATTAAGTTCTTAGTAAAGCTCATTACAGAGCACCAACCTTCAATTAGGCAGGAAATAAGCCTATTTTACAAATTTTGCTTATTTTCAGCTGTAGAATTTAGACTGCGACATTATCAGAGTTTATAGTAAGCATGGATAGAGGAATGGATAATACAATTTATGGTAAGTTTGCCAGGCCATGTATTTGCCAGTTACAGTTATTACTGGAATATTAATGAATCAGGAGTGTCTCAAATGCCTCCAGAGAGATTCTGGTTAAACACCTTCCATTATTCTACACACTAATAGTAGTGCTCTAAGTTGAGGTCATACTTATAAGTATTTTCAGCTGTGGAGGTACATGGAATATGGAGAAAGTATCTTTTGATCCAATAACAAGGGATCATTATGAACGTTTTAGGAACATTTATGACCTAAAGCTTATTGCTCTTTTATGCAAAGTTGCATGTTTAGACATAGATTGAGACAACGGAATAGAACGTATGTCAATCATTCGAGTGGTTTAAGTCAGTATCTTGTAATAGACTGGCTAATGTGATCTGGATCTGGTGTTTACCAGAAATATTTGATTGGCAATCTACCTATGAGGTAGATTCAATATAGTTGAAGACTCAGAAGTCATGTAAATCAATGATAATACAGAATGTATGTTGGATCGTGAGAAATTTAATAAATATTATAGCACGATTGATGACTTGTTTGTATCCAGATTTAACCACCAATTACCTAAATATATGTTATAACATCTGATACTGGGGCAGTAGTGGTGGATGTTTCTCGCTGCATTGGGGTAAAATGTTTGTATACATCTTTCCATTTTTTCTTATTTAACAATATATACAGAAGAGCAAACAGGATTCCGTTTCGGGAGTATTGGTGGTACTAGATTGGATCTACAAAACCATGGTACCCTGAGGTGTTTAAAATGATCACAAAGCCTCTTATGATTTCCAAACAGAATTAATCTGTTTGTGCACTCTATAACTGATGATTCACATCCTTTACATAATCGTATTGGTTGTTGATTTACAGATTTTAAGGAGTGACATTTATCGGAAGAGGACTATCAGATTGTACTGTGGATATTATTGCAATCTAGAGGGATATTACCCAGAAGTAGTACATTTCTTACATAAAGAAATGTGATATGTTTTGTTTAAGCAGAATATTACATATCACACTATAGACATATCAGTAGTGTTAGAGTTCTGTAAACTCTTATTTAATTAGCAGTTAAGCTATAATGCTATGAATACTGCAAGGAGTACCGTTACTGCATATCTATGGAGGAATCAGAATAAAATGTTGTAGGGTTACACTCTTTGGTCTGCAAATTTATGAAAGGATTTTAATTCTAAACCTCTTAGACACAAGTATACAATAATCTGGAATGTAAGAGATATGTTATATTGTTTTTTGTTTATGGGCTCCTATTACAGTGCTGTCCTTGGCTTGAATTATCATTAAGGAAGTCAAGTTCAGGGGACTGGTTTATGCAGAGAGTGCAACTATTGCAGAAAGTAAGAATAGACATGATGGAAAGAGACAAACAGTTACTATTGTGTTTTATGTCTATGAATTGCTTAAACAGAGTAGATGTGGAATCACAGGATGTAAGTTGGGGTTTCAGCATATCCTATGGATCCATGTCTATGTGTGGTATCACATTTACAATGTTAGATTGAAGCTATCAGAACCTTAAAGAGGTTCAGTATGAGTATTTTATTAGCCATAAATAGCTGCATAGGAAAGTGTCGGTTTACACTATTTTAAAATGGCTAAAGCATGTGTTGCTTGATGCAGGTATGGATACGGAACATTTTTAAATCTTATTTCACCAGGGCACTATCTAGTTTGACGGCCAAGGAATTGGATGTTCTAATAAAACATATCCTCGTGGCTGCAGGCATAAGTGAAAGAATTCACCTATTACCATAAGGAGATTATAATACCTATGGTTATTTGGTGGTGTTATTTTTGGATTTAGTATTAAATATTCCTCTTGTGATAAAGGGGTTACTATTATGGTGATAAATTAACCATTAACTGGTTGCATCCATGTTATGGTTGTGCATTGTTGATTGTTTTACTTATTTAGAGTCAATCAATGCAGTGAGCGCCTGGATTGAATCTACTGCCTGAAATCACAGAGCTTTGAAATCTTCAGTTAGTCACTCGCGTGACTCCAAAGTAAAATAGTAAGATTAAACGAGAACTTACCAGTTTGAAGTTTGATCTTTATTTTATGAGGAGTTACGTTGAGGGATTACGTGCCCTCTGCTCCCACCCTCATAAAAGATCGAGCTGGTAGTTCTAGTCTTTATGTATCTTACTATCATACTTCAGTGATTGTCGTCTGTGATTTCACTCAGCTGCTTTGAAGATTGACGCGTGTGCGGCTGGACGGGCTCTTCTTCACGGAATCCCTCAATATAACTCCTCATAAAATAAAGATCAAACTTCAAACTGGTAAGTTCTCGTTTAATCTTACTATTATGAGTGCTGTCTGTATGGAGTTTGTACATTCTCCCCAGGACCATGTGGGTTTTCTCCGGGTGCTCCGGTTTCCTCCCCCACTCCAAAGACGTACAGGTTTGTAGGTTAATTGGCGTGGTAAAATTGTAAATTGTCCCCAGTGTGTGTAGGATAGTGCTAGTGTCAGGGGATCACTGGTCGGCACGGCTGGATGGGCAGAACGGCCGGGTTCTGCGCTGTATCTCTAAACTAAACTAAAAACTAGTCAAATTTTGATCAACAATGATCATCAAACTGATGACACTTTTGTGTTGTAGGACCTTGAATGCTTGCTACATTGACATGCTTGTTGTCGAAGCTATTGATTTATTAATAGCAATACTTAATCGAAAAGCAATATTTAATCGAAAGAGATTTTAACTTATAAAACTCGACGATTTCCTCACCAAATCAGCCACTTTGGCCAAGTCGATCATTGAGTTAATATCGTTGCCACACTCAATAATGGAGAGCCGCCGCTTCTTGCCTGTTGAAAACCAAACCATGTAATGATGAATGCAAACTAAAGACGAGTGAAAGCCAAATCCACATACAATAAAAACAATCAGAACCTTATTCTCAAAGGTGGAAATGTCAAAGACTAGAGGGCAGAGCTTCAGGATGAGAGGGGCAAAGTTTAAAGGAATGTATGGGGCAAGATTTTTTTCCACACAGGGTGCCTGGATCGTATTGCCAGGGTAATGGTGGAGGCACATACAAAATCGCAGTTTAAGAGGCCTTTAGTTACGCTCGTGGATATGCAGGGAATGGAGGGATATGGATCACGTGCAGGCAGATGAGATTAGTTTAACCTGGCATCATGTTCGGCATGGACATTGTGGGCCAATGTACTGTTCTACATTCTAAAATATGTGCTGTTTCCACGTGGATGAACCCATGAGATTAATCCATGAAGTAATTATCCTGTAGACAAGGATGTACACTAACTGGAAAATCAGAAACTGAGACAGTTGCTGAAGAATTACTTTACATTGAAGGAAATGTGAGGGACAATTCCAGCAAGGTATACGACTCACTGCCCCAAACAAACCCAGCGGGGCAGTCAGCATCTGTGGAAGGACTTCCTTGTGCATTGAAGCTGCTGCATCAATGTAGAACATTCTGGAAACACTCAATCCTGGTCATTTATTTACCTCAACTCATTTATTTTAAGTGATATTCACAATTGCAGACTCACCTGCAATGATAGTGACTGGCCCCCTGATCTCTGTCAACTTTTGCTTGGTGAAGTTCTGAATCAGACACCGGATTAAAGTACTCTTTCCCACTTTAGGGGGTCCCACCACAACAACAACAATGGGCGGGGGCTCCAGCGGTGTCCGGTCAACCAGAGGGACGTGATGCTTTTTAGTTTTCAAGTCCTGCGCTCTGTTAAAGATGAGATTAAATTAAATGGTTTAGTTTTTACACATCTGCTTTACAATGTGTGATCAATTACTGCAGAGATTACTTATTCTAGAATAAGGTGTAAACAGTTCAATTAAATCACAGCCTTAAATGCATCTAACTACCTTGTAACTACCAAAGATTACTGGTCTTAATGACTACAGGCCTTCATGACTGCAGTCATGAAGACCTTTGAAAGGATTGTGCTGGCCAAACTGACATGACCCTCTGCAGTTTGCATATCTGGCCAATATCAGTCAACCTGGGCCTGCACTTCATCCTCCAGCACCTAGACCTCCGGGGACCTATGCGAGGATGTTCTTGGTTGGTTCTTGGTTTCTTGGTGTTGTTTGTTGATTTTAGCCAGGGGCGGAAAACCCGGGGGACCAGAGGGGGACACGCCCCCCCCACGCCCCATGTTTTGAGAGGTGGGGGACATCCCCCCCAAGTTTTTGTAATCCGGATTTTAAAACCCGGTGATATCTCCGCTTTCCACGAAACAGTGGGGGTGGGACTGCTGATCGAGGGCGCCGATTGGACGAGAGAGACGTCGGTCAGCAGGCAATGGGGGCGGGACATGATGATTCAGCGCTATCATTGGAGGAGGGAGGAGAGTGGGACTGAGGATAGAGCGCGGTGAATGGAGGAGGGAGACGTGCCAAAACACTCTTGGTACAGACCTGCGCCTCATCCGCAGCCAGGATCGATCCCGGCTCTCCGGCACTGTCCCGTCCCCACCCGTATGCCCCCCCCCACCCCCACCAACGGGTGGCCAGAGAGGCCGGGAGTCGGATGGGCGCAGTGGCCCCAGGCCCACAGCCAGTGCAGGGAAGCAGCGCTAAACCCAGCTCAACTCTGCCTGTCCCGCCAGGTTAACCTGCCTGGGCTTGCGGAAAATATGGCCAGCGTGGAGAAGCAGCGCTGGTGTCCCGTCAGTCCAGACAGGGCTGTAGGCTAACCCGGCGAGACAGGCAGAGTTGAGCTGCATTTAGCGCTGGATTGAGCCTCCGAAGCCTCGCGCATGTGTCTGTGAGTGTGCGCATGCACGCGGGGCCGCCAAAAAATGGCGTCCCCCGTCCCCTCCATGTTTTGATAGCGAGTTCCGTGCCTGATTTTAGCTCTGCATTCAACACCATTGTGCCAGAGCTACTACACTCCAAACTTTCCACGTTGACTGTGCCTGAACCCCTCTGTCGGTGGATCACCAGGTTCCTAACAGACAGGAAGCAGCATGTGAGGCTGGGAAAGCAAATCTCGGACCCGCAAACCCTCAGCATAGGAGCACCGCAAGGCTGCGTACTCTCCCCTCTCCTTCACTCTCTCTACACCAACGACTGCACCTCCACTGACTCCTCTATCAAGATTCACAAGTTTGCGGACAACACAACCCTGATTGGATTGATCCAGGATAGGGAGGAATATGCCTACAGACAGGAAGTGACACAGCTGGCGTCCTGGTGCCATCGCAACAACCTGGAGCTCAATGCTCTTAAGACAGTGGAATTGATTGTGGACTTTAGGAGAGCTCCCCCTCCCCTCACCATCAACACCACAAATAGTACCTAAAGGGCCTGTCCCACTTTCGCGACCTTTACAGGCGACTGCCAGCACCCGTGATAAGTCGCCGAAAATGTCAACATGTTGAATATTCAGCGGTGACCAGAAAGACGCTACGACTCTCTCACGACCATAGGAGACCTCTCACAATAGACAATAGGTGCAGGAGTAGGCCATTCGGCCCTTCGAGCCAGCACCGCCATTCAATGTAATCATGGCTTATCATTCCCAATCAGTACCCCGTTCCTGCCTTCTCCCCATATCCCCTGATTCCGCTATTTTTAAGAGCCGTATCTAGCTCTCTCTTGAAAGCATCCAGAGAGCCTGCCTCCACCGCCCTCTGAGGCAGAGAATTCCACACTCACCACTCTCTGTGAGAAAAAGTGTTTCCTCATCTCCGTTCTAAATGGCTTACTCCTTATTCTTAAACTTTGGCCCCTGGTTCTGGACTCTCCCAACATCGGAAACATGTTTCCTGCCTCTAGCGTGTCCAAACCCTTAACAATCTTATATGTTTCAATGAGATCTCCTCACATCCTTCTAAACTCCAGAGTGTACAAGCCCAGCTGCTCCATTCTCTCAGCATTTGACAGTCCCGCCATCCCGGGAATTAACCTTGTAAACCTCCGCTGGGTTTACAAATTAACCTTGTAAACCTACCTCACGACCATACAGGTGACCCCTGGCGACATGTTGCGGGTAGCCTCCCACGACCATAGGAGACCTCTCATGATGGTCTCCTATGGTCGTGTGAGATCCCCAAAGAGTCGTAGCGTCTTTCTGGTCGCCACTGAATTTTCAACATGTTGAAAATTTCGGTGACCTATCACGGGTGCCGGCAGTCGCCTGTAAAGGTCGCGAAAGTGGGACAGGCTCTTAAGAGATCGATCTCTTAGGTAGGCATAATTCTCCCGTGCCTTTCATCCGTGGTGCATGTAATACGTGAAAATATGTGCAACTCACGTGCCGTCAACGCTGCTTCAAGCCTTCAATCACAACGGACTATAAAGGCAGCTGAAATTCTGCCATTGCACCGTGGACTGCGCAGCACAAGGTTCTTGCTGGGTTTTTCAAACATGGATAGTCATTATCTTAATAGCCCTGTCCCATGGTGCGAGTTCATTCCAAGAGCTCTCCCGAGTTTAAAAAAAATCGAACTCGTGGTAAGCACTGAGAATGAATGTAGCGGGTACGTCGGTGCTCGGGGACGTCTCTTAGAGCTAACGGCAGTTACTCGGGAAGACTCGCTAACGGCAGGTAAGCACGGGAAGACTCGTGAAGATTTTTCAACATGATGAAAAATGTCCACGAGAGCCCCGAGTACCGACGAGTGTCCATTACCGTAAATCTCCGAGTTCGAATCAGGGCAAACTCGGGAGAACTCTTGGAATGAACTCGTACCGTGGGACAGGGGTTTAAGAGTTTGTCTAAACAATCTTATGAGGAAAAGACCAAAATAGTTACAAATGGCAGACCAACGCCGGAACTTGAAGAACTTTAACAGCGCAAAGGAACAAAAATAATTAGAACATTTAAAACAGCTTGGTACAACAGGAAAGAGTGGCTATGCGCTTGTATTTCAACAAATAGACTGTTTTGTTTCCCGTGCCTGTTATTTTCTCTATCTAGTGGAACTGTATGGGTAGCAGGTGGATACAGTGATTTAAATAATTTGCCTAATGCTTTAAACAACCACGAGAGATTTGCTGCGCATTATGAAAGCCAAATAGCATTGAAGATATTTGGATCTACACGGATCGACTTGCTCATAGATAAGCAGAAGCAACTTAGCATCGATATTCTCAATGAAAAAGCTAAGGAGAACAAAGAGATACTAAAAAAGTCAATATGTGCTACTTGCTTTTTGGTCAGACAAGAACTTGCTTTTCACGGTGATAATGAAACAAAGAATTGCTAAATCAGGGAAACCATATTGAGTTACTGAAATATACAGCAAGATTTGACGAAAAATTGGCACATTACAGAATTCATCTGTTTTTTCTGGCATTTCTAACAAGATACAAAATGACAATTGAAGCAGTAGGCACAGTTGTAGAAAATAATATTAAAGAAGAGATCGCTAAAGCCCCATTCATTGCCATAGAAGTGGATGAATCCGCTGATATTTCAAATACAGCTCAATGCTCTATAGTATTACAGTATATATTGGACTGAAATTAAAGAAGCGTTCATAGGCTTTGACAAACTTAAGGACAGAACTGCTACTAGTGTAACAGAATGCATATTCAATAATTTAGACAAATATACGTGCTGAGAAACTTGTAGCACAGACATACGATGGAGCAATGATAATGGGATCAAACTTAAATGGTGTTCAAGCTAAAGTAAGAGAAAAGGCACAATCAGCTTTATTTACCCACTGCTAGCCTCATGTTGAATCTTGTTCTGTCTCAATCAGCAAAATTTATACCTGAATGTACAAGCCTTTTCAAAACCATTGACGCTTTTGCCTCATTTTTCAGTCATTCTACAAAACGAACGCAATTTCTTGATAGTGCATTCCAAAAGCCGCACCAACCAGATGGACTTCAAACTCAAAGCAAATCCAAACCATTTTGCAATATCATGGAGACCTCTGTAAACGTTTTGACAGCATTAACAGCAAGCCTTTATTGTGGGATCCTGATACTTTAGTGAGGGGCAATGGGTTTTATGCTTGGCTAACGAAAGATTCTACATACTTTCTTCTCATGGTTTATAATGAAATCTATACTATTACTAACACCCCTTCCGGCACCCGCTGGAGAATAAATTCCCGGAGGCGGGGCAGAGTCCAGAAGCCACCCGTCCAGAAGCCGCCGAGAATAAAGCTGATGTAGCGGAGTGTGGGCTGTGTTCCGCGTCGGGGGCGATCTGTGTTCGCGGGCGGGGGCGGACTGTGTTCGCAGGCGGGGGCTGAGAGCGTGACAGGCGCTGGAGACGGGAGCAGCTGAGTGAGTCCGGAGCCGGGTCCTGGAGCCAGGAGTGCGGTCGGAGCCGGGGCTGGGAACTGGTGAGCCCACACACCCCCTACCTCTCCTACACACCTCCCTCTTCTATCTCCCTCCCCCACACCCCCCACCACACTCCCCCCTACCATCCACACCCCTCCTCCCTCCCACTTACATCACTCCCCTTCCCCCACAACCCCCTTTCCACACACACATCCCCCCACCCCCCCTCCTCCACACACACACCCCCCCCTCCACCCTCCCCACCAGCCCCCGACAGGCCCCGCCTGAAGCCGTCCCCCTCCCCGGCTGCAGAATGCCCCCGCCGTTGCGTTGGGGGAACAGGTGAGTGTTGGAATATTGCATTGGGGAATGGGTTGTGTTGGGGGACCAGGCCTCCCGTGTGACTGGGAACCAACGGTTCCCATTTAGTCTAGTTTTCATTAAAACTGACACTCTACAACATTTTGCAAACTAAAATGATAGATATTCCACATTGCATTGAAATAATCAATTAAACAATACATTTGTTTGAGGATTTGCACCAATATTTTGATGACATCCATGAAAGGTTTGAAGAATATTGCAAAGAAAATAGAAAATCATAGATGCTGCCTCACCCAGTGAGTTCCTCCAGCATTTTTGTCTACCTTCGATTTTTCCAGCTTCAGCAGTTCTTTCTTAAACATTGCAAAGAAAATGACCTAACTGAAACAAAATCTCGTTCAAAACGTCCAATTAAAGAGAGAACACGAATATTTGATCTAATATATTGAAGCATATGGAAGCAAGATACAGCGACTTCAAAAATGTACAATTCATTTCCTTAGCTGATGGAAACAAGTTTCAAAAACTTGCTTGTCAAATTGATCAGGAGGCAATAGAAAGTTTAGAAAGGAACTACGGTAACTTCTTTGATGTCATAAGACTGAAAGCGGATCTAGCTGGAATTTATAATGCACAAGTGTTTCGGGATGAATCATTTAAAGATTTACTTGTTTTTATATTTCAAAATGGACTGGAACAAACGTTCCCTGAAGCTGTGAAGCTGCTACAATTAATTTTAACAATTCCTGCTACAAGAGTTTCTGTTGAGAGATCATTTTCAGCTTTGAAAAGAATTAAAAGCTTCACCAGGAATAGAATGCCCAATGAAAGGCTTTCATCACTTGCTTTGATTTCGATTGAAAAGGAAATGTTTACTCAGATGGAGCAAAGTCCCACTGCTAATTTCTATGAAAAATTTATGGATATTTTTGCTGCAAAGAGAGAAATTTGTGTACAAATGATGTGGTAAGTAAATTTCTTTGAGCTAGATGTTTTTAAATATTTTATTAAGAGATAAGACTTTTGAAGACAAATTACTGTTGAGGTCGACTGACTGCCTACCGGAGAGAACAATCTGCGCATGCGCGGTTTTAAAGATTCTTTAAAAGTCGACTGACTGCCTACCCTGAGGAATTACTGATGGCACGTGCCTGGTACAGAGTTTGTACATTCACCCCACGACCTGGCTGGGTTTTCTCCAGTTTACTCCCACATTCCAAAGATATACAGGTTTGTAGGTTAATTCGCTTGGTAAGAATTGGAAATTGTCCCATGTGTAGGATAGTGTTAATGTGCGAGGATTGCTGGTCAGCACGTACTTGGTGGCCGAGGGGCCCGCTTCCGCGCTGCATCTCTAAACTAAACTAACCCTCATACGAACAGGCAGGGAATGGAAAGATATGGACCGTTCAGGCAGATGGGTTTAGGTTAAATCGCATGGGTTCAGACACCAGGGGCCAAAGGACCTGTTTCTGTGTTGCACTCTTTTATGTTCTAATCAAATGGGCAAAAGTACAGAAAACTATACAAAAGATAACATTAATGATATTTCTGAAAAAGGGTCCCGAAAGTCTGAGTTGAGTATAGGAGCAATGAGGTCCTTCTGCAGTTGTACAGGGCCCTAGTGAACCACACCTGGAGTATTGTGTGCAGTTTTGGTCCGCTAATTTGAGGAAGGACATTCAGCGTAAGTTTACAAGGTTAATTCCCAGGATGGCGAGACTGTCACATGCTGAGAGAAAGGAGCAGCTGGGCTTGTATACTCTGGAATTTAGAAGGATCTTAGAAGAAATTTAGGGGATCTTATTGAAACATATAAGATTATAAAAGGTTTGGATACGCTAGAGGCAGGAAACATGTTCCCATTGTTTAAGTTTAAGAATTCGGGGTAAGCCATTTAGAACGTAGATGAGGAAACACTTTTTCACACAGAGAGTTCTGAGTCTGTGGAATTCTCTGCCTCAGAGGGCGGTGGAGGCCGGTTCTTTGGATACTTTCAAGAAAGAGCTAGATAGGGCTCTTAAAGATAGCGGAGTCAGGGGATATGGGGAGAAGGCAGGAACGTGGTACTGATTGGGGATGATCAGTCATGATCACATTGAATGGCTCAAAGGGCCGAATGGCCTACTCCTGCACCTATTGTCTATGTAAACAACATTCATTGCACTACCCTCATCACCATCTGCACTTCCTCCTCAAAACACTCAAACACTGCATGACATGACAGCCTTGCATAAAGCCACGGTGACTAGCACGACCATATTGAGTCAAGAGTGTTTTATTGTCATAGGTCCCAAAACAGAACAATGAAATTCTTACTTGCAGCAGCACCACAGATATGTAAACACAGTACTCTGTAACACCCATAATAAACAACAAAAAGAAAAGTTCAGTAACCAAACGGACAAATAAATAGTAATAGTGCAAAAATAATGTCCCCAACTCTATTTAGTTTAGAATCTATTTAGAGGTTGTAGTGTTTAATAGCCTAACGGTTGCAAGGAAGAAGCTACTCCTGAACCTGGACATTCGTTTTCAGGCTCCTGTACCTTCCTCCCGATGTGCAATGATAGTGTGGTCAGGGTGGTGTGGGTCTCTGATGATGCTGGCTGCCTTTCTGAAGTAGTGACTCCTGTAGATGACCCTTTCGACGGTGGTCATAGTTACAGAGCACAGAAACAGACTCTCTGGCCTAATTCATCCAGGCTGACCAAGATGCCCCATCTGAAGAAGGGTCTCGACCCGAAACGTCACCTATTCCTTTGCTCTATAGATGCTGCCTCACCCGCTGAGTTTCTCCAGCATTTTGTCTACCTAAGATGCCCCATCTAAGCTACTCCCGATTGCCTGTATTTGGCTCATATCCCTGTATACGATGCCGACACATGTACATGACCTTTACTTTTAAATGTTATTGTTGCACTTGCCTCAACTACCCCCTCTGGCAGCTCGTTCTATATGCCCACCGCCCTGTGTGGAAAATTGATGCTGTTCTAGATGCAAGTGGTACCCATCCCTAAAAATCTTCTTCCATAACTTCCCCAACACTGATGCGAGGCTCACCAGCCTATAATATACTGGTGTGCATGAAGGAACTGCAGATGCTGGTTTAAACTGAAGATTAAAAAAATGCTGGAGTAGCTCAGCGGGACAGGCAGCATCTCTGTAGAGAAGGAACGAGTGTCATTTCGGGTCGAGACGTCTGTCTGATCAGTCTGAAGAAGGGTCACGACCCGAAACGTCACTCATAGATACTTAGATACATAGAAAATAGGTGCAGGAGTAGGCCATTCGGCCCTTCGAGCCTGCACCGCCATTCAATATGATCATGGCTGATCATCCAACTCAGTATCCCGTACCTGCCTTCTCTCCATACCCCCTGATCCCTTTAGCCACAAGGGCCACATCTAACTCCCTCTTAAATATAGCCAATGAACTGGCCTCAACTACCCTCCGTGGCAGAGAGTTCCAGAGATTCACCACTCTCTGTGTGAAAAATGTTTTTCTCATCTCGGTCTTAAAGGATTTCCCCCTTATCTTTAAGCTGTGACCCCTTGTCCTGGACTTCCCCAACATCGGGAACAATCTTCCTGCATCTAGCCTGTCCAACCCCATAAGAATTTTGTAAGTTTCTATAAGATCCCCTCTCAATCTCCTAAATTCTAGCGAGTATAAGCCGAGTCTATCCAGTCTTTCTTCATATGAAAGTCCTGACATCCCAGGAATCAGTCTGGTGAACCTTCTCTGCACTCCCTCTATGGCAATAATGTCCTTCATCAGATTTGGAGACCAAAACTGTACGCAATACTCCAGGTGTGGTCTCACCAAGACCCTGTACAACTGCAGTAGAACCTCCCTGCTCCTATACTCAAATCCTTTTGCTATGAAAGCTAACATACCATTCGCTTTCTTCACTGCCTGCTGCACCTGCATGCCTACTTTCAATGACTGGTGTACCATGACACCCAGGTCTCGCTGCATCTCCCCTTTTCCTAATCGGCCACCATTTAGATAATAGTCTGCTTTCATGTTTTAGCCACCAAAGTGGATAACCTCACATTTATCCACATTATACTGCATCTGCCAAACATTTGCCCACTCACCCAGCCTATCCAAGTCACCTTGCAGTCTCCTACCATCCTCCTCACAGCTAACACTGCCCCCCAGCTTAGTGTCATCCGCAAACTTGGAGATGTTGCTTTCAATTCCCTCGTCCAGATCATTAATATAAATTGTAAATAGCCTTGCGGTACCCCGCTAGTCACTGCCTGCCATTGTGAAAAGGACCCGTTTACTCCTACACTTTGCTTCCTGTTTGCCAGCTAGTTCTCTATCCACATCAATACTGAATCCCCAATACCGTGTGCTTTAAGTTTGTATATTAATCTCTTACGTGGGACCTTGTCGAAAGCCTTCTGAAAGTCCAACAACACATCCACTGGTTCTCCCCTATCTACTCTACTAGTTACATCCTCGAAAAATTCTATAAGATTCGTCAGACATGATTTACCTTTCGTAAATCCATGCTGACTTTGTCCAATGATTTCACCACTTTCCAAATGTGCTGCTATCCCATCTTTAATAACTGACTCTAGCAGTTTCCCCACTACCGATGTTAGACTAACTGGTCTGTAATTCCCCGTTTTCTCTCTCCCTCCCTTCTTAAAAAGTGAGGTTATGTTTGCTACCCTCCAATCCTCAGGTAGTACTCCAGAATCTAAAGAGTTTTGAAAAATTATCACTAATGCATCCACTATTTCTGGAGCTACTTCCTTAAGTACTCTGGGATGCAGCCTATCTGGCTCTGGTGATTTATCGGCCTTTAATCCATTCAATTTACCCAACACCACTTCCCGACTAACCTGGATTTCACTCAGTTCCTCCATCTCCTTTGACCCGCGTTTACCGGCAGATTATTTATGTCTTCCTTAGTGAAGACGGAACCAAAGTAGTTATTCAATTGGTCCGCCATATCCTTGTTCCCCATGATCAATTCACCTGTTTCTGACTGCAGGGGACCTACATTTGTTTTAACTAATCTCTTTCTCTTCACATATCTATAAAAACTTTTTGTAGTCAGTTTTTATGTTCCCTGCCGGTTTTCTTTCATAATCTATTTTCCCTTTCCTAATTAAGCCCTTTGTCCTCCTCTGCTGGTCTCTGAATTTCTCCCAGTCCTCTGGTATGCTGCTTTTTCTGGCTAATTTGTACGCATCATCGTTTGCTTTGATACTATCCCTGATTTCCCTTGGTTATCCACGGATGCACTACCTTCCCTGATTTATTCTTTTGCCAAACTGGGATGAACAATTTTTGTAGTTCATCCATGCAGTCTTTAAATGCCTTCCATTGCATATCCACCGTCAACCCTTTAGAACTAATTGCCAGTCAATCTTCGCCAATTCACGTCTCATACCCTCAAAGTTACCTTTCTTTAAGTTCAGAACCCTTGTTTCTGAATTAACAATGTCACTCTCCATCCTAATGAAGAACTCAACCATATTATGGTCACTCTTGCCCAAGGGGCACGCACAAGACTGCTAACTAACCCTTCCTCATTACTCAATACCCAGTCTAGAATAGCCTGCTCTCTCGTTGGTTCCTCTACATGTTGGTTTAGATAACTATCCCGCATACATTCCAAGAAATCCTCTTCCTCAGCATCCCTGCCAATTTGATTCACCCAATCTATATGTAGATTGAAGTCACCCATTATAACTGTTTTGCCTTTGTTGCACGCATTTCTAATTTCCTGTTTGATGCCATCCCCAACTTCACTACTACTGTTAGGTGGCCTGTACACAACACCCACCAGCGTTTTCTGCCCCTTAGTGTTTCGCAGCTCTACCCATACCGATTCCACATCCTCCAAGCTAATGTCCTTCCTTTCCACTGCATTAATCTCCTCTCTAACCAGCAACGCTACCCCACCTCCTTTTCCTTTCTCTCTATCCCTCCTGAATATTGAATATCCCTGGATGTTCAGCTCCAGCCTTGGTCACCCTGGAGCCATGTCTCCGTGATCCCAACTATATCATAATCATTAATAGCTATCTGCACTCATTCCTGCTCTTCATAGATGCTGACTGTCCCGCTGAGTTACTCCAGCATTCTGTGTCTATAATTTCCTCGTTTGTCCCTATTGCTTCTGAAACAGATGAACAAGATGCTGGGACCCTGGCGGTTGCTAAAGATGCTAAATGGATCTAATCTCTCCGTCACCCACTGCATCTGCTCCGAAGATGAAGCTTACCATTCCAGAAACTCCATAATACCATAAGCAAAATTAGGCCATTCAGCCCATCGAGTCTACTCCGCCATTCAATCTGAACTTTTTCACATAGAGAGTTGTGAGTCTGTGGAATTCTCTGCCTCAGAGGGCGGTGGAGGCCGGTTCTCTTGTTGCTTTCAAGAGAGAGCTTAATAGGGCTCTTAAAGATAGCGGAGTCAGGGAAATGGGGAGAAGGCAGGAACGGGGTACTGATTGTGGATAATCAGCCATGATCACACTCGAAGGGCCGAATGGCCTTCTCCTGCACCTATTGTCTATTGATCCATTTTTCCTCAACCCCATTCTCCTGCCATCTACCGTAACCTTTGACACCCGTACTAATCAATCTCCGCTTTAAAAATACCCAAATGTCTTGGCCTCCACAGCCATCTGTGGCAATGAATTCCATAGATTCACCATGCTCTGGCTAAAGTAATTCCTCCTAATCTACATTCTAAAGGTTTGTCATTTTATTTGGAGGCTGTGCCCACTACTCTCCCATTACTGGAAACCTCCTTTCCACATCCACTCTATCCAGGCCTTTCATTATCCAGTATATTCCAAATGCGGCCTGACCAATGCCTTATAGAGCCTCGGCATTACATCCTTGCTTTTATACTCTAATCCCCTTGAAATGAATGATAACATTCCAATTACCTTCCTTACCGCCAACTCAACCTGCAAATGAACCTTTAGGGTATCCTGCACCCGCACTCCCAAGTTCCTTTGCACCTCTCATTTCTGAACTCCCTCCTTCACTAATCCCTTTCCACCCAAACAATCCCCTCCCCAGGTACTTTCCCCTACAATTAGAAGAGATGTAAAACCTGTCCGTATACCTCACCCCTCACACCCATCGAGGGACTCCAGCATCCCTTTCAGGTGAGACAGAGGTTCATGTGCACCACCCTGGCCACGCTCTCATTTCACTCCCACCATCAGGAAGAGGGTATTGGATGCTTGAGAACTAACATCCAGGTTCAGGAGCAGCTTCTTCCCTAGACCCATCAGGCTATTAAACACTACAACCTGCAAATAAGCTCTGAACTACATAGACTTGGGGGCATTGGCTTTGTCTTCAGAGTACTGTTTACATATCTGTTATGCTGCTGATAGTAAGAATTACATTAGTCCATTTTGGAATATATGACAAATAAAACACTCTTGACTCGTCATCTAGGGCCTCTGGTGTTCACCATATTGCCTCCTATTCAGTTCCAACATGTATGGTCGGTTGATAGACACAAAATGCTGGAGTAACTCAGCGGGACAGGCAACATCTCTGGAGAGATGGAATGGGTGACGTTGGGTTGAGACACTTTTTCAGACTGATCAGCTTGTGTGACTGGTCAGACTGTGTGGTCGGTTTGCAGACTCTGACACAAATCTAATGTTTGTTCATGTGGCTTCTTCATCAAATAAAGCAACAGTATTACTCTTGATTAGTACAAGTATCAGAGGTTGTGGGGAGAAGGCAGGAGAATGGGGTTAGGAGGGAGAGATACAACAGCCATGATTGAATTGACTTGATGGGCCAAATGGCCTAATTCTACTCCTATTCCTTATAATGGTCAAGTTCATTTGTGGCCTTGATCCCGAGAAAATTCCCACCAGTCAGGCAGTGCTCCCACCTGTGGAATGTTTTGGCCATGCGCACGGCGGACTGGACGGTGAATGCCTTTGGATTCCTCTCCCTGGCACTGTCTTCATCACCTGCTCCCAGTTCCCTGAGCCGCTTCTGCTTCTTCCTCGCTGCCTTGGGCCCACTGTGCCTCTGGCGGTGTTTCTTCTTGGACTCCTCCATGGCCGTCCGTGCAAAACTACTGAAAGGAGAAGCATAATCATCATCCAGCGCCTCAGCTGAGCAGTGTGGCACATCATCAACCCCCCCCCCCCCCCAACCCCCTCTCCTGGGTCACCTTCCCCCTTCACTCCTTATCTCCAGGGCTCTTCGTCTATCTCCCCATCAGGTCCATCGCCTCGACCCCTCCCCCCCCCCCCCCCCCCCTGGATTCTGTCCCTCGTCACCCTGCAATTCCTGCCCCCCCCCCGCCGTCTCTCTTTAACCTCCCTTCCCCCCTCATGCCCGTCTCACACCCCTCTCTCTCTCTCCTCTTCCCCCCTCTCTCCTCTCTCCCCCTCTCCCTCTCTCTCTCCACTTCTCCTCCTCTCCCCCTCTCCTCACCCTCACCCTCACCGCGTGTAGCCGCCACTCGCCGGTTCCAGCCCCGCAGGAAGTACCGTGTCCGTCCGTCCCTCGCCTCCTCCCCCGGGCACCGATACACAAACTCTTTGGTTCCGGGGCTTGAGCTGAGCGGGACCAGCCGCTCCTGCAGAGACGGCCACAGAAACTGGTCGCCCCACCCAGTTGCTGCGCCCCCCGTCCAATCACCACTGGTCCCCACCCTCCATGTCTCCCTCCTGCACTTCTCCCATCTCCTCTCCAACCCCTTGTTTCACTCCCCCTCCACTGCACAAACTCTTCCTCCACACACTTCCCTCCACAGGGCCGGCCTTAGGAGGTGCGGGGCCCAATTGGGAACAATGTTGGTGAGCCCCAGATTCCCAGCAAAGGGGTGTAGAATCATAGAAATGAGCCTTCCACACACTCCCCCTCCACATACTCCCCCTCCACACACACACACTCCCCCTCCACACCCTCACTCCCCCTCCACACACACCCTCCCCCTCCACACACCCTCACTCCCCCTCCACACACACCCTCCCCCTCCACACACCCTCACTCCCCCTCCACACACACACACTCCCACACACCCCCTCCACACCCTCATTCCCCCTCCACACACACACACCCTCACTCCCCCTCAACACACACACTCCCCCTCCACACACCCTCCCCCTCCACATCCTCACTCTCCCTCCACACACACACACCCTCACTCCCCCTCCACACCCTCACTCCCCCACCACACGCACACACTCCACACACACCCTCACTCCCCCTCAACACACACACTCCCCCTCCACACACACACACTCCACACACACACACACCCCCTCCACACACACACTCCCCCTCCACACACCCTCACTCCCCCTCCACACGCACACACACTCCCCCTCCACACACACACACACACTCCCCCTCCACACACACACACACTCCCCCTCCACACACACACACTCCCCCTCCACACACTCCCCCTCCACACACGTACACACTCCCCCTCCACACACTCCCCCTCCACACACGCACACACTCCCCCTCCATATACACACACCCCTCCACACACTGCTCCACACCCCCCCTCCACACCCCCCCCCTCCACACACCCCCCCTCCACACACTTCCCCTCCACACACTGCTCCTCCACACACTGCTCCTCCACACCCCCCCCTCCACACACCCCCTCTCCACACACCCCCTCTCCACACACTCCCTCTCCACACACTCCCCCTACACAGACCCCTCCTCCACTCCCTCAACAGACACCTGCTCTCCACCCTCCTCCACTACCTCCATCACAGTTCCCACTCCCTCCTGCTCCATGGGCCCAACCCTCCGCTCTGCCTCTTCCCCTCTCCCCGTCCCAGCTCTGCAGTTACTTATATAAAATGACGTAAAGGTGAAAGTGCAGAGGCTGACCAGTGGCCAGTGGTGTAGCATGGGGGCTGTGGCGGGGAGTTACTGAGGCGGCAGCGCAACCGGATGGGAATGGAGCAAAGAGGGGCATGAGACAAGAGGGTGGTGGGGTGGAGGGGAGTGTTGGAGATAAAGATGTGATTTAATCCAAAATAAGACAGAGGTGTAGAGGGAATGGATGGGTTTGGGAGAGGCGGGGTTGGAGTCTGGTGGTACGGTGAGGAGGGGGTTGTTGGAACAGAGGGTCTGGGGGCAGAGAGTGTGGAGGGATGGGAGTGAGCTGCAATGGGCTACCGGAAATGAGCCAGAATAGATTCAATGGGCTAAATGGCTTCCTATAGAACTTGAAACAGTGTAGCCTAGGAACAGGCCCTTCACCCCACGGTGTGATATCTGTGACCAACACGATGCCAAATAAATGTAATCCCTGCCGCGCACAATCCACATCTCTCCATTCCCTGCGTGTTTCGAACATACAGCAGTACAGAACATGGAATAATTCAACAAGTCAGGTAGCAACAAAATGCTGGAGTTACTCAGCAGGTCAGGCAGCAACTCTGGTGAACATGGTTAGGTAACGACTGAAGGGT
>CM075981.1:8320091-8397123 GCA_038087875.1 Malacoraja senta | reverse complement strand
ATACCCTCCGTAGATGGTATTTGTACATTTAAGATAATATTATACAAATATGATATTAAGTTTGCTGATTCAGCTTTTATCTGCATTGCCTCATCCAATACATCTACTGGGTTATTATAATGATCTTTTGTATATTTTTTGAAATAGTCACATATTTGAAAATATTTAAAATATTGATTATTTCTGAGTTTATATTTTATTTGTAATTGTTGAAATGAAAGTAATTTTCCAGCTTCATACAAGTCACCAAGCGTTTTAATTCCTAGTCTATCCCAATGTGTAAAAGTTTTATCTATAATAGAGGGATTAAACGAAGGGTTATTAACTATAGGTAATAAAAGTGATAAATTTCTTCATTTTAAATTTTGTTTTATTTGTTTCCAAATTCGGATTGTACTATGAATAATTGGGTTCTTATTATAATTTATGTTATTCAATTTCATTAGAGAAAGGAGGATCGCTCCAATGTTTCCAGAGGAGCAATCCTCTTTCTCCATTACAATCCAGTCCACTTGCTGGGCGGAGTTATCCATCAGTTGAATCATATTTTTAATATTTACTGACCAATAATAATACATAAAGTTAAGTAGTGCTAAACCCCCTGATACTTTAGGTTTATTCAGATGAGTTTTTTGTATTCTATGTGATTTATAGTCCCATATAAAATTAGTGATATCTGAGTCGAGTTTTTTAAAAAACTTCTTTGGTAAGTATATAGGAATCGATTGAAATATGTATAAAATTTGTGGTAGAAAAATCATTGTTATTGCGTTTTTTCGGCCTATCAAAGACATCGGGAGCGTTTTCCAGAATTTAATTAGTGTGTTTAATTTATTAAGTAGGGGGTCAAAATTTGCCCTAAACATACCTTGATATGTTCAGGTAATTTCGATTCCCAAGTATTTAAATTTTTCTGTAGCTATTTTAAAAGGAATTTTAAAAGATGTGTTGAATCTTTCGGTTTTATTGACATAATTTCACTTTTATTCCAATTTATTCTATATCCAGAAAAAGATCCAAAGTCTTCAATTAAATTTAATATATTTGGTATAGTGATTTGAGGTTTTGTAATGTACAGTAATATATCATCCGCGTATAAAGATATTTTATTATATGAGTCTTTAGTTTTATATCCATGGATATCAGGGTGTATTCTAATTTTTTCTGCTAGCGGTTCAATAATGAGAGCAAACAGCTGTGGTGATAATGAGCATCCTTGTCTATTTCCCCTTGATAGTTGGAATTTCACGGATAATATGTTATTAGTTAGTATTCTAGCTGTAGGTTTGTTATATAGTAACTTGATCCATAGAATAAAATTCTCCCCCAGTTGGAATTTTTGTAATACTTTATCCATATAATTCAATTCTACTTGATCAAATGCTTTTTCAGCATCCAGCGAAATAATTGATAATTCTTGATCTTCAGATTTGTGTGAGTGCATTATGTTGAGTAGACGTCTCATATTGTTAGATGAGTATCTCTTAGGGATAAACCCCGTCTGATCTGGGTTTATTAAATTACTAATGTATTTACTTAATCTTCTAGCTAATGTTTTCGCTAATATTTTTTGATCTGTGTTTAACAATGCTATACCTCTATATGAACCAGGTTCTTCTAAATCTTTGTTTTTCTTAGGTATTAGTGTAATCGTTGATTCCGCTAATGTATCAGGTAGTATTCGTTTTTTATAAGCATATTGGTACATTTTTTGTAATCTTGGTATTATTTTATCATAAAAGCTTTTATAAAATTCATTAGTAAATCCATCAGGGCCTGGTGTTTTTCCAATCTTTAGTGAGTTTATTGTATCTTCTAATTCCTTAATTGAGATTTGTGCACCCAATTCCTCTTGTTCCTTCAGCTCTAACTTTGGAAGATTACAGTTATCCAAAACTTTGTGATATTATTGGAATCAATTGTCGTTTTAGATGTATACAAATTCTCATAAAATTGCGCAAATCTTTTATTAATATCCTTCGGTGTTGTTAATAATTCCCCTTTATCTGATTTGATCTTTGGTATAGTATGTTCCTTTTCTCATTTTTTTAGCTGGCGAGCCAAAAGTTTATGCGGTTTATCCCCAAATTCAAAGTGCTCTTGTTTTGTAATTTGAAAAAGTCTTATAAGTTTGGCAGATAATAATTTATTTAATTTAAATTTCAAAATTATTATTTTATTATGTTTATCTATTGATGGATCTTTAGCATTATCTATATCCATTTGTCTAATAAGTTCTTCTAACTGTCTTTGTTCATTCTTATTCTTTTTATTTTGAAAAGCTTGATATGAAATTATAATACCCCTAATGTATGCTTTAAAAGATTCCCATAATACAGTAGGCGATATATCTGGAGTATCATTTATTTGAAAAAAGACCTCCATTTGTTCTTTTAAATATATACTCGCTTGTGGATCTTTTTAGAATTTGAGAATTAAATCTCCAAAACGATTTATTCTTTGACATTCCTTCCAATTTTAAAAAGAAAGTTATTGGAGAATGGTCTGAAATCGAATTTGTGTGGTATATTGCGTTAGATGTTTGGGGGATTAATTTTGTATCCAGCAGAAAGTAGTCTATACGTGAGTATGTCTTATGTACCATTGAATAAAACGAGTATTCCCTGCCAGTTGGATTAACAATTCTCCAAACATCTGCTATATTAGTATTGTTTATATAGGTATTGAGAAGTTCCCCGGTTTTCGATTTCATATTCCCTCTCTGTTTTTGGCTTGATTTATCTAAGTACGGATCTAAAACACAGTTAAAGTCTCCTCCTATTATAACATTTTGATAGTTAGACTCTGCAATTATGTTGAAAGTTTTATTGAAAAAGTGGGGGTTATCGAAGTTAGGGGCATATATATTTACCAAGGTAAGTGGAGTATCATGGATTTCTCCATTAACTATTAGGTATCTCCCTTCTATATTTGTTATGATATTCTTTGCTTTAAATGGTATACCTTTTCTTATAATGATTGACGTGCCTCTAGATTTTGAAGTAAATGAAGAATGGTATGTTTGACCTATCCATTTCGCCCTCAACCTAACTTGATCCTGAGATTTTAAATGTGTTTCTTGTAAGAAAATAATATCAGAATTGTACAGTTTCAGCTGAGCTAATATCTTACCCCTTTTAATAGGTTTGTTAATACCTCTTATATTCCAACTACAGAATAAGATTCCTCATAGGTTCTTTTGTTTGGTGTCATGCATTTTGAATAATTATAGTACCTTTAAATCTTGTGGTGCATCCAAATCCCAGGTCTTTGGGTATTGGGGGAACTTTTGAGTTTTTAAGTTTTGTTGGTATGTCCATTTTACGCTTATCACTAAACACAAAACACAAACATGTGATTTTATGAGATAAAAAAACAACTAATAAAGTGAAAATACAGTGTCTGATATAGTCGACACTGTAGCGAGTGTTCCACCTGTAGGTGGGAAAAAAACTTGTTTTGACTTCCATTGCGTTGTTACACAAATAGCTCAGCTCTCTTGGTTAATCATAACATATTAAAATATTAAAAACGGGGCCTCACATTCAGATATATAATACAATTTTACCCTGGATATTTCATTATAACATATATATATATCGGAATTTTAACTACTAATTATGAAACCGATACTTTTGACTTCAATAAGAATCAACTGTTGGTTGAAGGGGTTAACGAGACGTGCCCCTGGGCCTAAGCCAGGTGCTCGTTTCTCATCCCCTCCTCCCACTTATAGATAAGGTTTCAATTTATTAAAAATTCATATTAGTATGTTAGTTAGTTCGTTATTTTTTATTTTTGTTTTTGTTAGTATTCTAGAGGAGGGGAGGAGATATATATAATGAAATAGGCAACGTTTAGGAACAAAACCCGTCTGAGGATGGGTTTCGACCAAAAGCATTGCCTATTTCCTTCGCTCCATAGATGCTGCTGCACCCGCTGTGTTTCTCCAGCTTTTTTTTGTGTACCAGTCTCTCTGTCTCTCCACTCTCTCTCTCTCTCTCTGCCCTTCTCTCTTCACAGCCCGCGGCTCGACTCATGCACGCCCGCTCCAAACCCCCCCTTCACCTCTCTCCCCCATCCTCTCCTTCCTCTCTCCACCCCCTCTCCTCTCCCCCCTCCTCCTCCCCCCTCTTCAAACATTACATTTTCTCTCTCTGCCCCCCCCCCACCCTCTAGACGCACATGAGAGGTGAGGGCTATTCCTCAGTGGATAGGGTGGAGATGGGATAAAAGAAGCAAATTAAAAAAATTAAGATAATATCAAGGGGTGTGATGAGTGTGTGTGTTTGTGGGTGCCGGATTCCACAGCCCCCCCCCCCCCGCAAACGCACGTTTGGTGTCCAGACCCAACCCCATCCCTCTCTCCCCCACCCCTTCCACCCCACTCTCCCCCCTCCCTCCACACTCTTCCCCCTCTCTCCCCTACCCCATCTTCCTCCTCCCCTCTCTCCACCTCCCCATCCCTCTTCACCCCCATCTCCACCCCCATCCCCTTCCCCTCTCTCTTGCACCACTCCCTGCTACCCCTCCCCTCCCTCCCCACTCTTCGTCTCTCCCTCCCCCCCTCCCTCTCTCTCCCGCTCTCTTCCACCTACTCCTCTCTCCCCTTCCCCTCATCCCCTCCCTCCACCCTAACCCTCCACCTCTAACCTCCCCTCCCCCTCTCTCACCCCCTACCCCTTTCCCCCCTTCCTGCCCTCCCCGCTCTCCTCCCACTCCCCTCTCCTCCCCTCCCTCTCCCACACCCTGCTCTCCTCTCCCTCCCCAATCTCTCCCCTTTTCCTCCTCCCCCTCTCAACTCCCTCCCCCTCTCCCCTCCCTTCCCTCCCTCCCCTCTTCTCTCCCCACCCCGTCTTCCTCTCCCCCCTCCCCCCTCCCCTCTTCTCTCCCCAACCCCGTCTCACTCCACACTCTCCTCCCCCTCCCCTCCCCCTCTCCTCTTCTCTCCCCACCCCGTCTCCCTTTCTGCTCTCCCCACCCCGTCTTCCTCTCCTACCTCCCCTCTTCTCTCCCCACCCCGTCTCCCTCTCCCCCCTCTCCCCCGCCTGTGTGTTTGGGGGGTGGTTAGTGTGAGTGTGATACCGCAGCCGCAGCCACCCCCCCCCAAACGCGCGTTGAGGAAACAGCCCGCCAACAGTCTCTCTGTCTTTAAGAAGGAACTGCAGATACTGGAAAATCGAAGGTACACAAAAAAATGTAGAAACTCAGCGGGTGCAGCAGCATCTATGGATCGAAGGAAATAGGCAATGTTTCGGTAGAAAACACGTCTGAAGATGGGTTTCGGACAGAAACGTTGCCTATTTCCTTCGCTCAATAGATGCTGCTGCACCCGCTGAGTTTCTCCAGCTTTTTTTTTTGTGTACCAGTCTCTCTGTCTCTCCCCTCTCTCTCTCTCTCTCTCTGCCCTTCTCTCTTCACAGCCCGCAGCTCGACTCATGCACGCACGCTCCAAACCCCCCGCCCTTCACCTCTCTCCCCCATCCTCTCCTTCCTCTCTCCACACCCTCCTCTCTCCCCCTCCTCTCTCCCCCTCCTCTCTGCCCCCCCCTCTAGATGCACATGAGAAGTGAGGGCTATTCGTCAGTGGATAGGGTGGAGATGGGATAAAAGAAGCAAATTAAAAAATTAAGATAATATCAAGGGGTGTGTTGAGTGTGTGTGTTTGTGGGTGCCGGATTCCGTGCTTTGGAGGAAAGGGGGTGGTTAGCGTGACGCCACAGCCCCCCCCGCAAACGCACGTTCGGTGTCCAGACCCAACGGGTCTGCACTTGGTCTAGTAATATATTAAAACTCTGTGGCTGCCATCCGTCCGCCTGACTTGTGCCACCCAGCCCCTTTGATACCACCCTACGCCCACACAGCACAGAGAAATGCCGATATTTTTTTCCATTTCTAAAGAGATTTCATTTTTCTTTACGAATAGCCACTCCTGATTAAATTTCGTCGTGTTTATGTACACTTTTTAAAATAAAATACTTCTCCCCCCCCCCAACATATCAATTTTTTTTTTTTAAACTCTCAGCCATAGAATGTTAGTGAAGGTTCCGTTGTGTGATGTCTCAATGCCCAATGCACACAGATGTCCAGTCGAAATGGATCCATTTACATATGCCTTTGCAGCAGCCCCAGACCCAGCTCCTCCCCCCCACCCCCGCAGCCTGTGTCGAAGCGCGTCGTCACGTGTGTGGGAATAGAGAAAGAGGATTGGGGGTGATAGGGAATGAGGAACAGATGGACTGTCCCTACCCCTCCTACTTCCACTCGCCCTCCCCACTCTTCCCCCTCTCTCCTCTCCCCATCCCTCCCCTCCCACCCCCTCTCTGCACCCATCCACCACCCATCTTCACCCCCATCTCCCCCCCCACCCCCTTCCCCTCTCTCTTGCACCACTCCCCGCTACCCCTCTGCCCCTCACTCCCCCACTCATCCCCTCTCCCTCCCCCACCTCTCTCCCTCCCCCTCCCTCTCTCCCTCTCTTCCCTCTACTCCTCTCCCCTTCCCCTCATCCCCTCTCTCCACCTCTAACATCCCATCCCCCCTCTCCCCCCTTCCTGCCCTCCCCGCTCTCCTCCCACTCCCCACTCTGCTCCCCCTCCCATTTCCCCACCCTGCTCTCTTCTCCCTCACCAATCTCTCCCCTTTCCTCCTCCCCCTCTCCCCACCCTCCCCCTCTCCTCTTCTCTCCCCACCCGTCTCCCTCTCCCCTCTTCTCTCCCCACTACGTTTTCCTCTCCCCCCTCCCACCGAGTGTGTTTGGGGGGTGGTTAGTGTGTGTGATGCCGCAGCCCCCCTTCCGCAAACGTGCGTTGGGAAAACAGCCCGCCAACAGTATCTCTGTCTTTAAGAAGGAACTGCAGATGCTGGAAAATCGAAGGTACACAAAAAAATGCAGTAGAAACTCAGCGGGTGCAGCAGCATCTATGGATCGAAGGAAATAGGCAATGTTTCGGTACAAAACACGTCTGAAGATGGGTTTCGGCCAGAAACGTTGCCTATTTCCTTCGCTCAATAGATGCTGCTGCACCCGCTGAGTTTCTCCAGCTTTTTTTTGTGTACCAGTCTGTCCCCTCTCTCTCTCTCTCTCTCTCTGCCCTTCTCTCTTCATAGCCCGCAGCTCGACTCATGCACGCCCGCTCCAAACCCCCCCTTCACCTCTCTCCCCATCTCTCCTTCCTCTCTCCACACCCTCCTCTCTCCCCTCCTCTCTCCACCTTCTTCTCCACCCTCCTCCTCCCCTCTTCAATTTTTTTTTCTAACATTAAATTGTCCCTCTCTGACTCCCCCCTCTAGACGCACCTGAGAGGTGAGGGCTAATCGTCAGTGGATAGGGTGGAGATGGGATAAAAGAAGCAAATTAAAAAATTAAGATAATATCAAGGGGTGTGATGAGTGTGTGTGTTTGTAGCTGCCAGATTCCGTGCTTTGGAGGAAAGGGGGTGGTTAGTGTGACGCCACAGCCCCCCCCCCCGCAAACGCACGTTCGGTGTCCAGACCCAACGGGTCTGTACTTGGTCTAGTAATATATTAAAACTCTTTGGCTGCCGTCCGTCCGTCCGTCCGTCCGCCTGCTTGACTTGTGCCACCCAGCCCCTTTGATACCGCCCTACGCCTACACCACACGCAGAAACGCCGATATTTTTTTCAATTTTTTTTTTTTTTATTAATATTTTTTTATTGGAGATATGTACACAGCCTAGTTACATCATTACAGTCTTACATTTTTAAATTGATAATATTGTCAATTATTATTACATTGTCTCCAATACCTTTTGCCTTTTTTTAAAAACTAAATAGAACTAAAGAGAAAGATGAAGTAAAGAAAGAAAAGAAAGAGAAGAAAAACAAAAAAGATTAAAAAAAATAAAAAAATAATAAAAAAGATAGTTAAAGAAGAATGGAAAAATTTATTAAAATAGAAAACTTCATTCGAGATATATTCGTACATTTCTAAATATAGCATTTCATCCATTCTTTAGCCGGGTGCTAGTCAGGTTCCTGTGCTGAACTGTTCTGACCCTTTAAGTAATCAATAAAAGGAGACCATGTTCCAACGAATAATTCCTGTTTGTCCAACAGGGAGAATCTGATTCTTTCCACGTTTAAGGTCTCCGTCATTTCTATAATCCACATTTTGATTGTGGGGGTCGTAGGGCCTTTCCAAAATTTTAGAATTAATTTTTTTCCTGTTATTAAACTATAATCAATAAAGTTTCTTTGTGTTGTTCTAAATGTTTGATTTAATTCTAATATTCCAAGTATTATTAATTTTGGATCTGGGTCCAATTGTGTGCTGGTTACTTTAGATATTATACTGAAAATATTTACCCAGAATTTTTTAATTTTTATACAGTTTGCAAACATATGAGATAAGGTAGCTTCTAAATGTTGACATTTATCACATATAGGTGAGATATGTTGAAAATTTTTATGTAGTTTTGTTTTTGAATAATGTAACCTATGTATTACTTTAAATTGTATTAGAGAATGTCTGGCGTTTAATGAACATTGATGTATGTATTGCAAACTTTCTTCCCAAGTATCTTTCATTATTATTTGATTTAATTCTTTTTCCCATGTTTGTCTGTGTAAGTCCGTCGATGGAATGTCACTGTCTAATAAGATATTATATATATAAGATATTAATTTTTCTGTATTAGGATGTTTGTTCCAACATTCATCAAGAATTTCTGAATTTCTAATTCGAAAATTTTGAGTATTTGATTTTACATAATCTCTAAGTTGAGGATATCTGAAATAATCATTTCCTCGAAGTCCATAAGTCTGTTGCAACTCCTGAAATGTCAGAAAAGTGCCTTCCTTGTAAAGTTGTCCCATATATATAAAATATATATAAATATAAAAAGTATAAAAATAAATTAACTTACATCATAAGAGAAAGCAAGAAAGATTATTATAAGAAGAAATTAGATGACAATAAAGACAATATAAAAAGAATATGGAGCATACTTAATAGCATTATCAGAAATGGTCCGGGGAGAACAAATTACCCGAAGTATTTTATTGATAAGGATAAGGAAATTTACAATATGGAAGATATAGCTAATAGCTTTAATAATTTTTTTGTTAATATTGGACCAGACCTGGCTAAACAAATTCCTGATTCAGGGACATCTGGAGAAACTCCTGAGAATTTAGTGGAAAGAAATCCCTGCTCTATGTTTCTTACGGCAGTAGAAGAAAAAGAACTGCTGGATATTGTCAAAACATGTAAAAATAAGAAGTCTACCGATTTCAATGACATTGACATGTCGCTAGTTAAGATGGTCATTGAGGGGATCTCCAAACCTTTAACATTCATCTGTAATTTATCCTTCCAGACCGGTACTTTTCCAATTCAAATGAAAATAGCAAAAATAATACCAATATACAAAACAGGGAACAAGCATCATTTTACAAACTATAGACCTGTTTCCTTACTCCCACAATTTTCCAAAATATTAGAAAAAATGTTTAATAATAGACTAGACAAATTTGTAGAAAATAATAAATTATTAACAGAAAGTCAATATGGATTCAGAACAAATAGATCAACATCACTTGCAATACTAGAATTAATTGAAGACATCACAAACGCCATTGATAAGAAATTATATGCAGCTGGGATATTCATTGACATAAAAAAGCATTTGATACAATTAATCATGATATTTTATTTAAAAAATTGGAGAGGTATGGAATTAGAGGAATAGTACTGGACTGGATTAAAAGCTACTTAAGTAACAGGCAACAGTTTGTAAATCTGGGTAGTCATAATTCTACATGTTTGGACATTGTGTGTGGTGTACCACAGGGGTCAGTGCTGGGCCCAAAATTATTTATCATGTACATAAATGATATTTGTAATGTGTCCAATGTCTTGAGGCTGGTTTTGTTTGCAGATGATACAAATATTTTTTGTTCTGGGGAAAATTTAAAAAGGCTATTGGATAAAATAATAAAAGAAATGGGTAAATTGAAAATATGGTTTGATAGTAATAAAATTTCATTAAATCTGAGTAAAACTAAAATAATGTTATTTGGTAATTGTAGAATAAGTCCCCTAGTAAGTATAAAGATAAATGGGGTGGAAGTTGAAAGAGTGCATGAAAATAAATTTCTTGGGGTTATAATTGACGATAAAATAAGCTGGAAATCACATATTAAACATGTAAAATTAAAATTATCAAAAAGTATCTCTGTATTATACAAAGCCAAGCAAGCTCTGGATTACAAATCACTCCGTATTCTTTATTGTACATTAATTTTACCCTACTTAAATTATTGTACAGAAGTCTGGGGAAATAATTATAAAACTTCGATACACTCATTAACCATGATGCAAAAAAGAGCAATTCGTATTATCCATAATGCTAAGTATCTGGGTCATACGAATCCATTATTTGTAGAGTCAAAATTATTAAAATTAGAAGATTTGGTCACATTCAAAACAGCTCAGATAATGTTTAGGGCCAAAAATAAAAATTTACCTGGAAACATTCAAAAATTATTTAACGAGCGTGTGGGGGGTTACAATTTAAGAGGAATATTTAACTTTAAGAAACAAAAAGTCCGTACGACTAGAAAAACCTTTTGTATTTCGGTTTGTGGAGTAGGAGTGTGGAATAAATTGAACGGGGAATTGAAGCAATGCACAAACATGAATCATTTTAAAATGATATATAAAAAAATAATGCTCAAGGGGTACAGGGATGGAGGGGATGGTTGACAAGTGGGGGTTGATGTTTATCTTGTTTACAATCGTTGATGTTTATCTTGTTACTATTGTTGATGTTTATCTTGTTTACTATTGTTCACTGATGTTGGGTACTTCAAATATGAAGATTGTATGTACATAATAGTTGTATGTATATATGTGTCTGTATGTATTATGGGAAATTGCCTAGGGCAGTACTATTATTAGTAAGGAATTGATTTTTAAATACGATAGAAGTGTTGGGGAAAAGGGGTGAGATTTAATAAGTTATTCTTCTTCTCACTCCTTTTCGAGCTTGTACAGACTCTGAGTTGGACATTGGAACCTTGATTTTGTTCTTCTCATTTGTAAATGTTGATTGCAATGTTCAATTGTTTGATAATTTCGATTTTGTTAATATCAATGTCTTTAATGTCTTTACTTGTTCGGAATAAATAAATAAATAAATAAATAAAAATATTTTTAATTCCATAATTCTTCCATTGTGTAAAACCCCCGTCCAACCATGAAGGCTTAAACAAAGGGTTATTCACAATTGGAAGAAAAAGTGATAAATTATCTAATTTTAATGTCTTTTTTAATTGTTTCCAAATTCGTATAGCACTAAATATTATAGGGTTTTCCCTATAATTTTTTTTGTTTAATTTAGACGTAGCAAATAATATCGAGCCGATATCAAAAGGTAAACAATCTTCCTTTTCCATTTTTAACCAGTCTGGTTGATGATCTATTTCTTCCAACCAGAAATTCATATTTTTAATATTAACTGCCCAGAAATAAAACAAAAAGTTGGGTAAAACCAAGCCTCCATTTATTTTTGATTTACACAAATGTCTTTTGTTTATCCTATAATTCTTATAATCCCAGATAAAATCATTAACAATAGAGTCCAGTTTAAAAAAAAAGTTTTTTGCCAGATATATCGGAATTGTCTGAAAAAGGTATAATATTTGCGGTAAAAAAAATCATTTTTATGGCATTAATTTTGCCAACCATTGAGATAGGAAGTGTTTTCCAGTATTGAATATTCTTATGTAGTTTATTCAGTAATGGTGGAAAATTTGCTTTAAATAATGATGTATATATCTTAGTTACATAAATACCTAGATATTTAAATTTTTCCTTTACTATTTTAAATGGAAATTGTTGTATTATCTGTTTGTTATGTTCCCTTATTGGCATAATTTCACTTTTATTCCAATTTATTCTGTATCCTGAAAGTGAACCAAATTGGGTTATTAGCTTTAATAAGTTTGGAATACTAATTTCTGGTTTTGTAATGTAAATTAATACATCATCTGCGTATAGAGAAATTTTATTCACTGTGTCCTTTGTGTTATATCCGTGTATTTCCGGATGCCCCCTGACTCTTTCTGCAAGTGGCTCAACAGCAAGCGCAAATAATAATGGAGATAACGGGCATCCTTGTCTACAACCTCTAGATAGGCTAAATTTAGATGACAACCTTTGGTTTGTAAATATTCTAGCCGTGGGATTTGTATATAACAGTTTTATCCATGTACAGAATTTCTCCCCTAGCTGCATATTTTCCATCACCGAAAATAAATAAGACCATTCGACCTGATCAAATGCTTTTTCAGCGTCAAGTGAGATTATTGCTAGATCTTCATTAATAATTCTCTTGGAATATATAATATTAAATAATCTTCTTAGATTATAATATGAGTACCGTTTCTGAATAAAGCCTGTTTGGTCAGGGTGTATTAATTTATTCATCACTGTACTTAATCTATGCGCTAGTATTTTAGTTAATATTTTCTGATCTGTATTTAAAAGTGCAATTGCTCTATATGATCCCGGGTCTTCCGCATCTTTATCAGCTTTAGGAATAAGTGTTATTATAGATTCATTTAAAGTGTCTGGAAGTTTCTGTTGAGTATAGATATACTCATACAGTCTTTGTAAACGTGGGCAAAGCAAATCATAATTTTTTTTATAAAATTCGGAGCCTAAACCATCTGGTCCTACTGCTTTACCATTTTTTAAAGAGCCAATAGACTCCTCAATATCTTTTATGGTAATCTCCCTTTCTAATAATTCTCTATCGTTTGAATCTAAACCTTTTAAATTACATTTTAGTAAAAAATCTGCTATTCCTTCTGATTGTCCTACGGTTTTAGTTGAATAAAGGTTATGATAGTATTGGAGAAATCTGTCATTTATGTCCTTGGGCATTTTTAATAATTCTCCTGTCTCTGTTCTAATTTTATGAATTACTTTTTCCCCTTCCATTTTTCGTAACTGACGTGCAAATAGTTTTTGTGGTTTGTCTCCAAATTCAAAATGTAATTGTTTGTTTTTTTGATAAAGTTTTATTACTTGTTCTGAATACATTTTATTTAATTTATATTTCAATACAGCAATTTTATTATGTTTTAAAATAGATGGCATTCTCGCATTTTCTATATCTAGTTGCTTGATTTCACTTTCCAATGTTTGTTGCTTAATCCTGTTCTCTTTATTATAAAATGCTTGAGCGGAAATTAATGTACCTCGAACAAACGCTTTAAACGTTTCCCACATAAGAGAAGTAGGTGTGTCAGGGTTGTCATTTACCTCAAAATATATTTGAATCTGTTTAATAATATATTCCTGGCATGATCTTTCGTTCAAAATTTGTGGGTTGAATCTCCAATATGTTTGTTTCTCAGACATTCCATTTAATTTAATCATGAATGTTACAGGTGCGTGATCTGAGATTATAATGTTATGATATTTTGAATTATAAATAAATGGAATAAACATAGAGTCAACTAAAAAATAATCTATTCTTGAGTATGTTTTATGTACTGGTGAGTAAAATGAATATTCCCGTCCAGTTGGGTTTTCTATTCTCCAGACATCCTTAATATTAGTGGTATTAATAAATTAATTTAGAAATACACTTGATTGAGATTTTACTTTTTTTTGCCTTGATGATCTATCTAAGTATGAATCTAATGTACAATTGAAGTCTCCTCCAATTATTAATTTATATTGTGTAAATTCAGGAATTTTATTAAATGTTTTATTAAAAAACATGGGGTTATCAAAGTTAGGCCCATATACATTAAGAAGAATCACTTTTTCTCCATTTAACTCTCCAACTAATATAATATATCTACCATCAATATCCACTATTGTTGAAGAGGTCGTAAAAGGTATTCCTTTACGAATTAATATTGCAACTCCTCTGGACTTATGGGAAAAAGAGGAATTATATGATTCAGCGATCCACTTAGCTTTAAGTCTATGTTGAGATTCCTTTTTAAGGTGTGTTTCTTGGAGAAATATTATATCTGTTTTGATTAAGTTTAGATGTGCCAAAACTTTACCTCTCTTAATTGGTTCATTGATTCCCTTGACATTCCAACTACAAAATGTTATTCCCTGACCCCCTCTTGTCATATTAACATCTTGCATATTGTTTCTAAGGTGGTCTATAGCCGAGCAGAAGGTACAACACATAAAACCTGACCCTGCTACCGAACTTCAGATAGATGAATTTAAAATCATATACATCGCTCTTCCGAACACATCTCCTTGTATTAGACTTGTTTTTCCATTCAAACATTAAGTTATAAAAATATTTAAAGTGAAAAAAGTGATAGAATTGATTAGTAAAGGGTGAAAGAAAATGAACTACATCTACAATTAGTGTAGTTAGTGATAGCCACACTAATGTGGCTAGAATTCTAAAGACTTCCGTAGCCTTTGTAAGAAAAAAAAAATTCCCAGCTCCGTGCCCGAAGAAAAAGAAAGATTATTTCTAACATTCAAATAACTTCTTTGGGAGTAACAAACTTATATACATACCCATACATACACACACACAATATACATACATATATATATGTATATATACCCATGTGCATACATACATAAGCACGTATCCCTGCAGAAAAGTTCAAGAATAGCAAAAATTCACAACGTTATTATTCTCTACATATCATATTAATTTCTTCGCTAAATCTATAAATTTAATTTTAAATTGAAAAATAAAGAGGAAAACCGTCAAGTTTTATTATGACGTAGGCTTATTTACCTCTTGCATATCCTCTTATATAATATAAGTATGTAATTCATTTCTACGTTAATCAAAGACTATTAATTATTAATCATTGTTATCAATCATATACAGTATTAAATTTTTATGAGAAATGTTAATGTTAATAATTTTAGTGGTAATATGGATATTTAATAAGTATTAGTTGTTACATATATAGTTAGATATGAATATACAGATAATAATAATGATTAGTAAAAAAAAAAAGTAAAAAAAAAAAAAAATACAAAGATCACGGTTTTCTCCAATGTCCTCCGTCCATTTCGGTTTTCGAATGTCCTTAAAGCTCTTAAAAGAACTTTAAAGGACCTTTTAGATCTGGCGGTCCTGTTAGTCCTTGACTCCTAAGGAGTAAAGTAAATTCTTCAGTCTACGGTCGTGTTCCCGATTTCTTTGGCGTATTCCAGTGCTTTTTCATGGTCTGTAAAAAATTGCTCCTTGGACTTGTAGGTGACTCTTAGTCTTGCGGGATAAAGCAGGCCGTATCTCAAACCAGGTACATTCTTCAGTATTCTTTTTGTCTAAGTGAACAACGCTCTTTTCTTGAAGACTTCTGCCGGATAATCTCGGTAAATACTGAATCTCACACCTTCAAAAAGGAGCTGTCCGCCTCGAACAATTTTCTTCATTATATCGTCAAATTCATGATCCAGTTGCACCTTTACGATGATTTGTCTTGGATGGGCATCATCTTGTGTACGACGTCGCTGCGCTCTATGAGCTCGACCGAGTGAAGGTTTGTGATCCAATTTTAAGGCTTTTTGTAATAGGTCTGCCACAAAGTCCCGAGAGCACATTTCCTTCTCACTTCTTTCTTTCACCCCTACAATTCTTAGGTTCTTACGTCTTTGACGTCCCTCCAAATCGGTACATTTATCACTTAATTTGATCACCATATCGGAGAGGCGTTGGTTTTCAGTAAGGAGTCGACTTACAGTTTCCGCACTTGTCGCCGCCCATTTCTCAAGTTCGGTTATCGCTGTTCTATGTTGATCAAGTTCGTGATGAATGGGGGCCACATCCATATTGACGTTCGCTTCCACTGAAACGAGCCTTGTTTCCAGCGCTTCCATCTGATCCTTGACTTCTTCCTCCGTAGTCCTTTTCCAGATTTCCAGTATTTGTTGAACGGTAGAAAGCATTTCTGCTTTAAAATCTACCTTAAAAGAGTAAAGATCCTCTTTAAATTTCTCTCCAAAATTCTCTCCAAAGGTTTTCAATTCGGCAACGAAAAAAGTTTTAAGATCCTCCATTTCAGACTTTTTCTGTTTTGTTTTCTTCGGAGGGTCTTCCTGGGGCGTCGTTGTAACTGAGGCCGAGGCCTCTGTAGGGCCTTCCTCTTCCGTCTGCAGTTTCCCTTTAACGGCTTTTTTTTGTGTCACACGGGTGGGGGTACGTTGTAACGACATACCGTAAAGTAGCGCGCCTGATGACGTCACGCAGGCAGCCGTTCAGATCGCGATCGCTGCAGGTAAGACCCGATTTTCTCCAGTTTTTAGTTTCTTCGGCACGGAGCTAGTTGGCGCTGGACTCAAGCCTCCATAGCGCCACCGGAAGTCTATTTCAATTTCGAAAGAGATTTCATTTTTCTTTACGAATAGCCACGCCTGATTAAATTTCGTCGTGTTTATGTACACTTTTTAAAAATAAAATCCTTCTCCACCCCCCCCCCACACCAAAATTACAAAATGTTAAAAAAAATTGCTCTCAGCCATAGAATGTTAGTGAAGGTTCCGTGATGTGATGTCACAATGCCCAATGCGCACAGATGTCCAATCGGAATGGATCCATTTACATATGCCTTTGCAGCAGCCCCAGCCCCATCCCCTCCCCCCCACCCCTGCAGCCTGTGTCGAAGCGCGTCATCACGTGTGGTAATAGAGAAAGAGGATTGGGGGTGATAGGGGATGGGGAACAGATGGACTGTCCCTACCCCTCCCCCTTCCACTCTCCCTCCCCACTATTTCCACTCTCTCCCCCCACCTCTCCCCCTCCCTCCCCGAACCCATCTCCCTCCTCCCCCCTCCCCCACACCTCTCTCTCCCTCCCCCATCCCTCTCGCCCCCTCCCCATCCCTCTCTCCTCCCCCTCTCCATCACCCTCTCCTCACGATCTCCCTCTCCTCCTCCCACCCATACCCCTCTCTCCCCAACCCCCCTTCCCTCTCCCCACTTCCCTCCCCCACACCCTTCCCTCTCCCCAACCCCCCTTCCCTCCACCACCCCCTTCCCTCTCTCCCAATCCCCCTCCCACAACCCCCTTCCCACCCCACCCCCTTCCCTCTCTCCCCCACCCCCTTCCCCCTCCCCACTCTTCCCCCTCTACCCCCTACCCCATCTCCCTCCTCGCCTCCCTCCCCCTTCCCCGTCACCTCTCTCTCCATCCCCTCTTCGCCACCTCTTCTCCTACCCCTCTGTCCCTCTTCCACCACTCCCCCTGTCCCTCTTCCACCACTCCCGCTACCCCTCTCCCCACTCTTCCACTTCTCTCCCCCCTTCCCCCTCCCACTCTCCCTCCCACTCTCCCTCCCCACTCTTTCCACTCTCTCCCCCACCCCTCTCCCCTCCTTCCACACTCTTGTCCCTCCCTCCACTACCCCATCTCCCTCCTCCCCTCCCTCCCCATCACTCCCCCCCACACCTCTCGCCCCCTCCCCCATCCCTCTCTCCTCCTGTCCACCCTCCCTCTTTCCTCCCCCTCTCCATCTCCCTCTCCTCACCCCTCTCCCTCTCCTCCCCTCCTCAGCAGGTCAGCCATCCGTGGTAGGAAACGGATGGAGAAGTGTTCCTGATATAAGCTCTCCTTGGCCCTGTCGAGGAGCAGATCATCAACAGTACCAGCATCTTTTCATTCATACTGTATCCAAGTGAAAATGCTAAATTGAGCCAAGCTGCACACAGCCGACTGCGCACAGTACCAACCGGCTGCCACTTGCCCACAAACTTAAAGGCATTTTAAAGTGTTTGTTTTTAAAGAAAGTCTTGACGCATTTGTGCCTCACGTAACAAATAAACCAAGTTTGTGCTGACCTGACTGTGTTCGGAATTCTTCAGAATTCATGTTGTGCTATCATAATGAAAGAAAATGCCAACCATCTCCAGAAATGATAAGAAATTATTCTCGCCTCCATGCATATCTGTAGCCGTAGGGCAGTCAGACCCCTCCCCACTACTTCAAAGATAGTTCCAGCACTTGGCAATTTCGTTTGGCCACTGTTGTATTTTATTTGTTTAATGGATTTGATTAGATTAGGAAACGTTTCCTACCCTTCAAGGGTCTTTCCTCTGAGGAGTTTCTTTAGCAACATGCCCACTCTTGCCTTTGTGAAGAGACTGACGATTTGTACTGCATGGCATGACTGACATATAATGGATTAGCTGTACATAATAAGATCCATTGATTCAATTGTGGTCAAATCCGAGTGAACACTCACCCTTTTCTAATGCAACAGTCACCAATGTTGCAGAAGTAAAAGGGCAATTATTATACACACTGCACAACATACTTTTTTGATCGCAAACAATGTCACATTTTGTTTCAGGCTATTCTTCACCAATGCTCACTATTTTAAGCCATTTCAGCCTTCAATTATGAAAATTGCTTACCGAATGTGAGACAGGGAAAGGTGTGGGGGGCCTACACCGGAATGGATGCTTTTTTGGACCTCAATGCTTAATCTCAAAGTGAGACGCAGCCGAGATTACTTCCAGAGCCTTTTATTTTCAATCTTAGCAAGAATCTTTCCACATTTCACCTAACTCCATGTAATTTTTTTTTTAAATTTTTATTTATTAGTACATTACATTACAACCACATACATTAGTACTCGTCACTTATGTCTTCTTACAATTAATGTACTCCATTTATTTTTTACACTAGAAAAAGAAAAGATTGAAAGAAAGAAAAAAGTGAAGGAAAAAGTGAAAGTGTAGAAAATGTGACAACAAAAAAGGACGAAGACCCTATAAGAGCAAAATTAAAAAACAAAAGAAAAAGAGTTAAGAAATAGACCCTAGAAAAGAAAGAGAAAGAGAAAGAGGAAAAAGAGAGAAACAAATATTTTTATGAGCATTACGTAAATGGGACATACCAACTCTTCAACCAGCATCCCACCTTACCTGACCTCAATTTTTTTTAAAGTACTTTTGCACCCTATATTTGTAATAATTCTATAAATGCAGACCACGTCAGGTGGAAGTGGTCTGGTTTACCTGCTAGGAGGAGTCTTATCTCTTCTAGGTGTAATGTTTCGAACATATTTGAAGTCCACATATTTATAGTTGGTATTGGAGCCTTCTTCCAAAATTTTAGAATTAGCTTTTTTCCAGTTATTAACCCATAGTCCATTAGTTTCTTTTGAAACACATTTAGTTCTGGGCCATCTTCCGTTATTCCGAAGATAATCCATTCTGCTTTGGGTATCAGTCTTATTTTAAATAACTTTGTAAAGATTTCAAAAATTTCATTCCAAAATTTTTGAATTTTTGTACAGAAAACGAATGAGTGCGCTATAGTAGCTTCTTGGGATTGACATTTATCACAAATAGATGATACATTTGGGAAAATTTTATGAATTTTAGTTTTCGAATAATATAATCTATGTAAAATTTTAAATTCCATGTAATTTTAAAAGCGATTTGGTCTGTTCCCTTTTTAGTGCCGCTCCTGCATAAACAATTTAAAGAGTCAGGCCTGTTTTATGAATATTATCCGTTTTACACTCAAGCATTCCAGCAAAGTGGCACCTCCTCCAACCTCATCTGCTGCATCCGCTGTTCCAGATGTCAACTTCTCTACATCAGCGAGACTAAATGCAATCTCGGCGATCATTTCACTGAACACCTCCGCTCAGTCCGCATTAACCAAGCTGATCTCCCGGTAGCCCAGCTCTTCAACTCCCCCTCCCAAGTAAAAAGTAAAAAAGTAAAGTATCCTTTATTGTCATTCAGACTTTTCAGTCTGAACGAAATTTCGTGTCTTGCAGTCATAACATAGAATAAAATAACAAAACACACAATGAACACAGATTTAACATCCACCACAGTGAGTCCACCAGGTCCTCTTCACTGTGATGGAAGGCAAAAGTCTTAGTCCTTGTCTCTTCCCTCCTTGTTCTCCTTCTGCGTTGAGGCGATCCAGGCTTCCGATTTACCATCATCCGTTGCGGGAGCTCCGGAGAACCGGTCACCAATCTGGGACCTGCGAGCTCCCGACGATGTCGTCCACTAGGCCCGCGGCCGAGCCTCCGAGCCCAAGGCTCCGAAGTCGGGTCGAAAGTCGGGTCACCGCCGCTGCAATGGCACCACAGCCCCGAAGTCGAAGTTGGTAAGTCCTGGCTCTGCCTCCGGAGCCTCGAGGTCGGTCCCAGTTGGAGGCCTCAGCGCAGACTGAGACGGGGGAGGGGGATACGACAAGAAAAGGTCGCATCCCCCCGAAGGAAGAGACTAAAACCAAGTTTCTCCCACCCCCCACACATACACAATGAAAATAAACTAAAACAAACTGAAACGGGACAAAAAGAAAACAAAAAAAAGAAAAGACAAACGGACTGCAGGCGAGCCGCAGCTGCAGGGCAGCGCCGCCACTCCATTCCGAATCTAACCTTTCTGTCCTGGGCCTCCTCCATTGTCAGAGTGAGGCCCAGTGTAAATTGGAGGAACAGCACCTCATATTTTGCTTTGGTGGTTTACACCCCAGCGGTATGAACAGCGATAGTTACTTCTCTAATATCAGGTAACCCTTGCTCTCTCTCTCTCTCTCTCTCTCTCTCTCTCTCTCTCTCTCTCTCTCTCTCCATTCCCTTCTCATTCCCAGTTCTCTCACTTGTCCCACTGTCTCCGCCTACATTCTTTGTCCCACCCTGGCATCAGTCTGAAGAAGGGTCTCGACCTGCAACGTCGCCAATGCCTTTCTCCATAGATGCTGCCTCACCCGCCGAGTTTCTCCAGCATTTTGTGTCTACCCCCCAAGGTAGCCAGCTTTTGGGAGTAAGTGTAATCGGAGTAAGTCAGCTTGCGGGAGTAAGTCGAATCGGAGGAAGTCAGCTTGTCCAACATGTTGACAGAATTGTCGCCCGACGCGTCACAGTGTGCATCGCGTCGTCGCTTCCAGGGATCGCCACGAGGAGGCTTTTGTCATGATCCCTTTTGGGAGAAAGGTGGGTGTTAAGTAGACAGCTTGGGGTAGTAAGATATGCGAGGTAGCCAGATTCGATTAGTAACAGGAATGGGAGGTAGCCAGCCCTGGGGGAGTAAGGGGAAGGGTGGGAGCCAGCCTGGGGGAGTAAGGGGAATGGGAGGTAGCCAGCTTGGGGATGTAGATGAGTGGCTCATGTTATGAGTCATGCTTTTGTAGTTACGCCCACTAGCTTATTGGCGTCTACTGCACTCTTCAGTATGAAGTGAACACTCAAGGAAGAGCTTCTAGTTGTTTATTCTAAATAAACAGTGTATAACCTGACATGGTGTGAGGTCTTTATTATTACAAGGACTCAAGACCAACATGGTGTCAAAGTTTACGATCTCACCCTCCGTTTGATTATATTGTTTTTATCTTAGGTTTTTTTTTAACCACGATTATAGCTGCTGCTCTTAGGAAGCCGGATATCTTGGTGTTTGATACTGATCTTGCAGAACGATGGCGTGTGTTCGAGGAAGATTTTTCAATTTACATTGATGCAGCTTATCCAAACGCAGCACCCTCTCTTCGTGCCTCGATTCTCCTTAACAGCAGGCACGGAAGCTGCACGACGTTCCAGAAGATTTCACTATGCACCGGATGGTGTGGATGACAATAACATACAAATTCCAGCAGTGTCCATCCGTGATCCTGAGTGCCTCCTACGTAAATTTCGACAACTATGTGAGTTACAAATTAATGTGAGCATTGAACGACATAATTTTTTCTCAATGTGTCAAAAACAAGAACCAGTCGAGCTTTATGTCAGTGCACTGAAGCATGTTGCTAGTCGTTGTGATTTTAGAGAAATTGAATCTAGTCTGATAAGAGATCGATTAATACATGGCATATTGAATGATAAACTACGCGCCGAATTGTTGTGTGAAGTGGGCCTGACCTTAGAAGCCGTTGAAAACCGCTGTCGCATAGCTGAGTTAACCAACATCTCCTGTTGCTCGTGAAGTCAATGCAGCCAGCGTGCACTCGACGGTTTCAGTGGCCAGTTAACAGCCCACGATGGATTACTAATTGCTTTAATTGCGCAGCTTCACACACTGCAATTCATGACCGGTGTCCGGCATTTGGAAAAATCTGTAGGCTCTGTAACAAAATTAACCATTTCACAAAATGCTGCAAATCGGGAAACAACAGATTTCAAACGAGACAGCCTGTCAGCTTGTTAAACCAGGATGAATATTCTAGCCCCCAGTTCCCACAAACAGATGATGACAGCACAGAGATTAACGTGGATGCTTTGTCTGGTTCAGCGTCCAAGCTCGATCCCACGTTCAAACTGCTCATTAATGGCAAAACTCTCTATCTTAAGGTTGATAGCGGGGCTCGTTGTAATGCTATCTCCTTGGCTGTCTTCCAACAAATCACAGAAGCTCTAACTCAGAAAACTGCTTCACTTATCTCTTTTAATGGTGCAGCACTGCACCCTATCGGCCAAGTAAAATTACGTTGCCATATCAACGCGCGTGACCAGATCCTGGATTTTTACGTGGTACGCGAGAAGGTACCATCCCTACTGGGTGCCGATGCATGCCATGACCTGGGATTGATTTCCTTCAGCCCTTCAGTCTGTCCACTGACTGTAGACTGTGATTTTACACATCACATTTTAACACAATACAAGGACTTGTTTAACGACAAACTGGGCAGGTTGCCTGCCAAATGCACGATTATTATTGACCCCGAGGCAATCCCAGTTGTTCGTCCAGTTCACAGGATTCCCCATGCTATGCGGGATCATGTACAAAGTGAACTTAACAGAATGGTGGCTCTTGGTGTGATTACTGCCGTAACTGAACCCTCAGACTGGGTCTCCTCAATGGTTGCCGCTACTAAGAAGAATAAAGACGAGAAGCGGATTTATATCAACCCCAAGGACTTACAGCAATTAAGAGACCACGTTATCCAATGTGTTCAGTGGACGAGATTGCGGCACAGATGGCCGATGCAACTGTATTCACAGTGCTAGATGCCAAGAATTCATTCTGGCAGATTCCACTGGAACATAAATCCTCCAAGCTGACAACTTTCAGTACACCGTTCAGACGATATAGATTTTTGTGAATGCCCTTTGGTATAAGTCCAGCCAGTGAAGTGTTTCAACAATCCATGGAGCAATTGTTTTCTGGATTCCCATGCTCCATCGTAGTGGACGATATCCTCATTGCTGGGAAAACGATCGAGGAACACGACGCCAATCTGACAAAAGTATTGAAGCGTGCCGAGGCCATCCATCTCAAACTCAACCCCCAAAAATGCAAATTCAGAGTAAATGAGGTAAAATACCTAGGCCATATATTTACCAAGGACGGCCTGAAAACTGATCCAGCGAAAACCAATGCAATTAATGAACTCCCAGCACCCACTGACGTGCCCAGCTTGCAGAGGTTCCTTGGCATGGCGAACTATTTGAGCAAATTCTTTCTTGATTTCAACGAAACGTCAGCCCCATTACGCCTTCTCACGCACAAAGACACTGCTTGGATCTGGCATGAACAACAACAGACAGCGTTTGACACTCTTAAACGGCAGATGTCGGCCACCCCTACTCTAGCCTACTTTGATCATAGACTGCCTGTTACACTTACATGTGATGCCTCACAACATGGCCTGGGCGCTGCATGCCTTCAGAATGATGGCCATGGCAATGAGCCTGTTGCCTATGCCTCACGCACCATGTCTGACACAGAACAACGATACGCCTAAATTGAAAAGGAATTACTAGCGGTTGTTTTTGCCTGCAAAAAGTTCAACGATTTTGGTCGCACAGTTACAGTTGAAACCGACCACCAACCTCTTATCAGCATTTTCAATAAACCTATTGATAACTCTCCAGCGCGCCTACAACGGATGTTACTACAACTTCAAAAATATGACATCGTCCTCACCTACAAACATGGAAAGGATATGCACCTGGCAGACACTCTTTCACGTGCACCTCGGAAGACCCTCGCAGGATGATGACTTTATCGTGATGTCCGTATCTTTCATCCCTTCATCATGGATGGAGGACTTAGTTGCCCACACTGCCACCGACAAGACCCTACGGTCGCTAACTTCTGTCATTAAGCGCAGCTGGCCAGACAAGCACTACAACATTCCGTTGCCGGGCCGACCTTTCATTCCCTGTTTGGGACGAATTGGTGCTACAAGATGGGATTGTTTTAAAAGGACACAATGCCGTGGTTCCTGTTTCATTGCATCACCGGTATTTCGAAGCTGTCCATGCAGGACACCCAGGCGCTGAAGCCACTGTTTCACGGGTGAAAAGCATGTTTTACTGGCCTGGCATGGCCGAATACATCAACGACAATGTGGCAGTTGTGCTGTGTGCATGGCACCTCATCAACAAAAGCAACCACTTCTGCCACATCCTGTACCTGCAATGGTCTACAGTGGCAGCTGATTTATTTGAATGGCACGGCAAGCTGTACCCGGTGCTCGTGGATTCGTATTCAGGGTGGTTCGACATTGATTTTCTCAGCAGCCCCACTTCCAGCGGCGCGATTTCAAAATTATCTCGTCATTTTTCAATCCATGGACCTCCAGGCAAGCTGTTGACTGACAATGGCAGCCAGTTCACCAGCCAACAATTCAGAGAGTTTGCCACACGCTGGAAATGTCACCACATCACCAGCAGCCCTGAGTATCCACAATCTAACGGGATGGCTGAACGGGCTGTCCACAGTGCGAAATAACTCATGGAGCGCTCTCACAGGGCCAAGTCTGACAAATTCTTGGATTTACTCAAGTTCCGCAACATTTCCCGTGACCCTACCTTGGGTTCCCCTGCTCAACGATTATTGTCAAGGCAGACCAGTACCCCGTTGCCCGTGGCAGAACAAACGTTAATCCCACATGCCTTTCCACCTGAGGATATTCAAACCAGGTTACGAAAGAAGCGTGACATTTTAAAAAAATGGTTCGACAAGACGAGCAGGCCTCTGCCGCCATTGACCTAAGGACAGGTGGTCCGCTTACAGACTGACAAAGGCCATGACCGTGTTGGGGTGATTTCTGGTCTAGCTTCGGAGCAACGTTCGTACATTGTTAGAGCTGATGGCGGCACCTACCGACGAAACAGACAACATTTTCTCCCTGTGAAGGAGCCAATCCCTCTATAACATATATAACATATAACAATCCCTCCTCCTTATTATCCGGATCATACAAGTTCATTTCAATCTGCATCTGGTGACCCTCATATGCTCTTATCAGCACAACAATCCATGCCTGTGACAGTTCCTCTGTCTGTTCCATCTTCGCCTGTGCCACAGTCTCCTGCTTCGACCCCAGAGGCATTGGTCCACTTCCCCACGGTGCTGAAATCACCAACTCTGTCCCCAGAGAAGAGGAATGGAGATGGCCTCTATCGTACATGTGCCGGTCGTGTTAGCAGGCCGGTCGTGAAGTATCCGGACTATGTTTGACTTTACATACGTCTGTCATCGGTTGTGATTTTTGCTTGGCTTATGGGTATACAGTGTTATTGATTCTTTAAGAGGGGGGATGTAGATCAGTGGCTCATGTTATGAGTCATGCTTTTGTAGTTACGCCCACTAGCTTATTAGCGTCGCGGTCTACTGCACTCTTCAGTATGAAGTTAACTCTCAAGTAAGAACTTGTAATAGTTTATTCTAAATAAACAGTGTATAACCTACCGAGGTGTGATGTCTTTATTATTACTAGGACCCAAGACTAACAGGGGAGTAAGGGGAAGGGGAGTAAGCCAGCTTGGGAGATTAAGGGGAATGGGAGGTAGCCAGTTTGGGGGAGCAATGGGAATGGGAGTTAGCCAGTTTGGGGGAGTAAGGGGAATTGGGAGGTAGCCAGTTTTGGGGAGTAAGGGGAATGGGAGGTTTCCAGCTTGGGGGAGTAAGGGGAATGGGAAGTAGCTAGTGTGGGGGAGTAAGGGGAATGGGAGGTTGCCACCGCAGAGCCAAGCTCGTACTTGCTCAGTATTGACAACGGCATCTATCGGCGAACCCGCCAACACCTCCTCCCGCTTAATGAACCGGCACCGACGTGGGTCCTTACCCGGACCAGCCTGCCGGTCTTCCCTCACACTCCGCGAATGCTTCTCCAGCGATTCCTCTGCTGGTGACAGCCCCATCCCTGCCTTCCCCGGTGCCCCCATCTCCACCGGTGTCTTCTCCTCCGCGTTCGCCCGATAAGTGACTTGCTCCCACAGAGCAGGATGAGGTGTATTAGGGGTATTACCACACACGTGCAGGTCTCTGCAAGCCAAACCTGCTGACTGGGAAATCTACCGGCTACACGTGAACTGTGCAAGACCCGTCTTGTTTTATGTGCTCACATATGCACAAGCATATACACGTACAATAATAATGCAGCACCTTATACTGGTGTTTTACTATATGCTCCAATACAATACAATACCATTTATTGTCATTTGAACCTCAAATGAGGTTCAAACGAAATTTGGTTTCTGCAGTCATACAAACAAGTAAAAAGAACCAAGACACACAATTTACACAAACATCCATCACAGCGAATCTCCTCCTCGCTGTGATGGAAGGCAAAGTCTTATCTCTCCCCTGCACTCCCCTTTCTCCTCCCGATGCCAGAGTCAGAGCCCCCGGCGGGCGATGGAAAATAAGTCCCGCGGCCACTAAAGCCGTGCCGGGCGATGCAAGGCCGCGCTCCGGGTCTTGATGTTGGAGCCCCCGGTAGCGCTAGCAAGTCCCGTGGCCATTAAAGCCGCACCGGGCGATGTTAGACCCAGCTCCAGGTCATGTTCAACCCCGCAACTCGGGCGGGAGAAGTTGCCATTGCGGAAGCCCCGAAAAGCGGTCTCCCACCAGGGACCCGCGAGCTCCCGATGTCACCGTCCACCAGACCCGCGGCTGGAGCCTCCGAAGTTCCGGGGCCGGGTCGCAGCCGCGCGCCACCACAGCTCTCCACGCTCCGAACTCGGCCAGCTCCACGATGGTGAGTAGTCCGCCGGCTCCGCGACTGGAGCCCCAGGTCGTTCCGGTTGGAGGCCTCTCCACGGTGCTAGGCCCCAACGACAACGGAGACCCGACAGAGAAAGGTCGGGTCCTCCACACAGGGAAGAGATTTTTTTAAAGTTTCCCCCTCCCCCGCCCCCCACATATACAGTTAAAACAATATAAAAATACACAAACAACTACATTTAACTAGACAAAAACAGTCGAGCCGCTGCCGTTAGGCGCCGCCACTTCCGCCACTCCACTAACCACTTGTGCTTTGCTTCTTTAAGAGGAAGGATGTAGATTAACCTTATTAATCCATGCCATTTATAATCTCCACTACATATATGTGCAGGCCACTGTTTACATGGTATTACGGTATTACACAGCTTTACACAAGCAAGGTCAGTCAGCTCGTTCTCTCTCTCTCTCAAGCCAGCGGAGCAAGATGAGAATGGCTGGCTGTTTGAATGTTCCTGTTCGCCTGTGGAATAAAGATTGATCTTCACTATGTGTGTTGCTGTGGTTCATTCATAAACAGTAGAGTAAGGGGAATGGGAGGTAGCCAGCTTGGGGGTGTAAGGAGAATGGGAGGTAGCCAGATTGGGGGAGTAAGGGATCGGAAGGTAGCCAGCTTGGGGGATTGAGGGGAATGGTTGGTTGGCAGATTGGTAGAGTAAGGGGAGTGACGTAGCAATATTAAGGGAGTAAGGGGAATGGTAGGTAGACAACTTGGGGAAGCAAACATAGAAATATAGAAACATATAAAATAGGTGCAGGAGTAGGCCATTCGGCCCTTCGAGCCTGCACCGCCATTCAATATGAACATGGCTGATCATCCAACTCAGTATCCTGGACCTGCCTTCTCTCCATACCCCCTGATCCCTTTAGCCACAAGGGCCACATCTAACTCCCTCTGAAATATAGCCAATATAGCAAATATAGCTTGGGGGAGTAAGGGAAGGGAAGAAGGCAGCTTGGCGTAGTACAGGATGGGAGGCAGCCAGCTTGGGGGAGTAAGTGATGGGAGGTAGCCAGTGTAGATTGGTTACTTCTTACTAACCAATTGTAGTGCTTGTTAGTAGAGCTCTGCCTACTATGCAGTTTATATTATCAGATCAGTTCATGTAATTAGTCGAAGTAGCTGCTAAGCTTGCTGTAACACCATGCTGACGTATACTGTGAGTAAACGTTAATAAATGTGTTGTACCCTGACGTGCGTTCCACTGGCCTTATCACATGGTGTCTAGAAATGGTTTCCTACCCAGTCAGTTTTTCGTTTTATCGTGTTTTATTTTCCAACTTGTTTCATGTGCTTGTTATCTCTATAATGGCAAATTCGTCTCGCCGTCCGTCCTTTGATCTTTGACCCTGACATCGCCGAACGATGGCGCCTCTTCGAGCGCGACTACATCCACTACATTCGTAGGTAGACAAAAGTGCTGGAGAAACTGACTCAGCGGGTGAGGCAGCATCTATGGAGCGAAGGAAATAGGCAACGTTTCAGGTCGAAACCCTTCTTCAGACTGATGTGAGGGTGGGGGCAGAAATAATAAAGGAAGAGGTGGAGCCAGTGGGCTGAGTGAGAGCTGAGAAGGGGAGAGGAAGTTGGGACTACCTGAAATTAGCGAAGTCAATGTTCATACCGCTGGGGTGCTAACTGCCAAAGCGAAATATGCGGTGTTGCTCCTCCAATTTACGGTGGTCCTCACTCTGGCCATGGAGGAGGCCCAGGACACAAAGGTCAGATTCGGAATTATAGGGGGAGCTGAAGTGCTGAACCATCGGGAGATCAGGTTGGTTATTGCGAACCGATCGGAGGTGTTCGGCGAAGCGATCACCACGCCTACGCTTGGTAGAGCAGCTGACATGTAGAGCAGCGGATGCAATAGATGAGGTTGGAGGAGGTGAATCTCTGCCGCACCTGGAAAGACTGCTTGGGTCCTTGAATGGAGTCAGGGGGGGAGGTAAAGCAACATGTGTAGCATTTCCTGCGGTTGCAAGAGAAAGTGCCCGGAGAGGGGCTGGTTCGGGTGCGAAGGGACGAAATGACCAGGAAATTATGGAGGGAGCGGTCTCTGCGGAAAGCATACAGGGGAGGAGATGGGAAGATGTGACAAGTGGTGGGATGAATTTGGAGGTGGCGAAAATGTCGGAGGAATATTTGTTGTATGTGATGGCTGGTAGGGTGGAAGGTGAGGACAAGGTGGACTCTGCCCTTGTTACGAGTGGGGGGATGGGGAGGGAGAGCAGAGTCACGGGGTATAGAAGAGACCCTGGTGAGAGCCTCATCAATAGTAGAAGAGGGGAACCCCCATTCCCTGAAGAATGAGGACATCTCTGATGACCTGGGTGCAGATGCGGCGTAGGTGATGGGAATTGGGAGTAGGGGATGGAGTCCTTACAGGAAGCAGGGTGGGAAGAAGTGTAGTCCAGATAGCCATGGGAGTCAGTGGGTTTATAGTGGATGCCGGTCAGTTGTCTATCACCTGCGATGGAGATAGTGATGTCAAGAAATAGTAGGGAAGTGTCAGAAATGGTCCAGGTGTATTTGAGTGCCGGATGGAAGTTATTGGTGAAATGGATGAAGTCAGTGAGTTGTGTGTGGGTGCAGGAGGTTGCTCCAATGCAGTCGTCGATGTAGCGGAGGTAGAGTTCGGGCATAGGGCCACCGTGCGCCTCGAACAATGATTGTTTGACGTACCCGAAAAAGTGGCAGGCACAGCTAGGGCCCATGCGCGTGCAGATAGCTACGCCTTGTATTTGGAGGAAACTACATTCGTATTGTTCATCGCAACGATCCGCCAGAGATGCATGCTTCTGTACTCTTAAATCTTGCAGGCCCCAAAGCAATGACGCATGCAGATCATTTTAGTTTTGCGCCTGCTGTTGTAGACCACAACAATCTGATTGTGGTGCCTGCAGAATCGATTGATGACCCTGCGGTTCTACTCGCAAAGTTCAGACCTCCCATCAAACTCAATTATCGAACGCACCAGGTATTTTGCTCGTTTCCAGCAATAAAATGAGGCCATTGAGTGTATTTTAAGTGACTCGAAACACATGGTCGCACGCTGTCGCTTTGGTGATTTATGTGATGAGCTGATCTGCGATGAACTCGGTGGAGGTTTACACAGTGATAAGGTACGAGATGAATTGCAGGGAACACTGAACTGACTCTAAATCAAGCCGAACGCCTGCAGAATCGCTGAAATAACGGCATCTCACACAAGGTCTGTAAGCTCTGGGTAACGTTCCCAGTATAGTGTTAATCTTGCCAATACCTCCTATCGTAACAAGCCCATCCACGCCACTCCGGCACGCCTGCAAAGGATGATGATGTAGCTGCAGCGTTTCGATTTCAACATAGTCTGCAAAAAGGGCAAGGACATGCGCAAAGCTGACACGCTATCAAGGGTCCCACGCAAAACCAGCGAACAACAGCCCACTGAACAGGACCAGTTCTCGGTAATGTTCTCACTGAATGCCTAAGCAGCCTGGCAGAGCAAACGGCTGCTGATGAGACTCTACAATTGCTGTCTGCAGTCATCTGGCGTGGTTGGCCGGATAAACAACACAGTATGCCACTCGCGATTCGCCCATACTTCCTCATTCGCCACAAACTAGTGCTACAGGACAGGATTATAGTTAAGGGTCACAAAACAGTCGTTCCTGCTGTTCTTCAGGACAAGTATTACGATGCCGCACACAGGGGCCACCTCGGAGTAGAGGCAACCCGACAACAGGTGCAGAGCATGTTTTACTGGTCTGGTATGACAAAGTCTATACGAGAAAAAGCTGAAGTCTGCGCTATCTGTAACAGCCTAATGCCACCCCAACAGAAACAACCATTGCTCTCGCAATCGGTTCCTCCTCTGGTCCACGGTAGCCACCGACACATTCGAATGGCATGGTCCTCGTCGACTCGTCGACTCATATTCGGGATGGTTCGAAATCGACCTACTCCAAACCATCACATCCGAAACAGTCATCCAGAAGCTGTCACTCCACTTCTCTGTGCACGGTTCCCCTGCACGCATACTATCCGACAACGGCAATCAGTTCACCAGCGAGCACTTCAAAAACTTCGCTCAACGATGGGACTTTCGACAAATCACCAGCAGCCCTGAGCTTCCACAGTCCAACGGACTCGCAGAACGGGCTGTCTGGAGCGCAAAACAATTAATGGAGTGTTCTTATCTTGCCAAATCCGACGTCTACCTGAACCTGCTCAACTTAAAGAACATTGCCCGCGATCCCATACTGGGTTCCCCAGCCCAATGACGGATGTCTCGCCAAACCCGTGCTGCCCTGCCCGTACCCCAGCAGCTGTTGCAGCCACAGGTCTGTTCTCCTCCCGTGGTCCAGAAACAACTCCAAACTGAAGCGTGATGCACAAAAACGTTTTTTTTGACAAATCCAGCAACTTAAACCTCTCTCCAGTGGACAGGCTGTTCGTCTCCAGACCAACAAGAGCTATGGCCGTTTGGGTCACATTCACAGCCCTGCTAAAGAACCGCTCTCTTACCTGGTAAGCGCAGACGGAGGCCTTGACAGACGCAACCGTCAAGATCTCCTTCCTGTGAAGGAACCACGTCCTGTGTCTCCGTATCCAGAGGTCACACGTTTTATATACCCTCCCACTGCCGGGCCGACTGCTCAACAACCATAGACTGTGTCCCCTGCGGCCTCTCCACAGCGTTTGGCGCTCAGCTCGCCTACTTCACCACCTCCACTCTGCGCGTCTCCGGTGCCGTCCCCGGTCACTTCCCCGGTCACTTCCGGTCACTTCCCCGATGAAAGGAGGAGACGCGGATTTATACCGCACGCGCGCTGGACGGGTCTGTAGGCCACCCCTTAGATATGGAGATTTTGTGTCAGCATATATACGTCCCCATATGCGTTATTAGTGTTGAGGCTACTGTATTATTTGGCCACCATATATCAATGCTTTGGTTTGTTTCTACAAGGAAAGATGTAGATTGGTTACTTCTTACTAACCAATTGTAGTGCTTGATAGTAGAAGCTCCGCCTAATATGCGGTTTATATTATCAATACTCGCTGGAATTTAGAAGATTGAGGGGGGGGTATTATAGAAACTTACAAGATTCTTAAGGGGTTGGACAGGCTAGATGCAGGAAGATTGTTCTCGATGTTGGGAAAGTTCAGAACAAGGGATCACATTTTAAGGATAAGGGGAAGTCTTTTAGGACCGAGATGAGAAAAGGATTTTTCACACAGAGAGTGGTGAATCTGTGGAATTCTCTGCCACAGAAGGTAGTTGAGGCCAGTTCATTGGCTATATTTAAGAGGGAGTTAGATGTGGCCCTTGTGGCTAAAGGGATCAGGGGGTATGGAGAGAAGGCAGGTACAGGATACTGAGTTGGATGATCAGCCATGATCATATTGAATGGCGGTGCCAGCTCGAAGGGCCGAATGGCCTACTCCTGCACCTATTTTCTATGTTTCTAAAAGTCGGCTTATGTAATTGGTCTGAGTAGCTGCTAAGCTTACAGTAACATGATGCAGGAGTATGCTGTGAGTAGACTTTAATAAACATTTGTTGTACCCTGACGTGCATATGACTGGCCTTATTACACGCACCAAGTTTTGTTCCAATCGGTAGAATATTACAAAAGGTATGAAGGTTTAAAAATCGTGAGATCAGCAGATTGGTCTTCTCTTCTGTCAGTCACCATGAAGGTAAGACCCCTTCCGGCATCCTCTGTCAATCACCGGGGCGAGGAGATTACATTCCCGGAGGCGAGATTGAATCAGTGAGCTGAGTGAGTCCACAAGCCGTGCTGGGTAAGTCCACAAGCCGTGCTGAGTGAGTGAGTGAGTGAGCCCACAAGCCGTGCTGAGTGAGTGAGTGAGCCCACAAGCCGTGCTGAGTGAGTGAGTCCACAAGCCGTGCTGAGTGAGTGAGTGTGTCCACAAGCCGTGCTAAGTGAATGGGTCCACAAGCCGTGCTGAGTGAGTGAGTGGGCCCACAATAGCGAATAGAGAATAGACAATAGGTGCAGGGGTGGGCCACCACCAATCAGTACCCCGTTCCTGCCTTCTCCCCATATCCCCTGACTCTGGGTTTTTTTAAGTGCCCTATCTAGCTCTCTGTTGAAAGCATCCAGAGAACCCGCCTCCACCGCCCTCTGAGGCAGAGAATTCCACAGACTCACCACTCTCTGTGAGAAAATGTGTTTCCTCGTCTCCGTTCTAAATGGCTTACTCCTTATTCTTGAACTGTGGGCCCTGATTCTGGACTCCCCCAACATCGGGAACACGTTTCCTGCCTCTAGAGTGTCCAAACCCTTGACAATCTTAAATGTTTCAATGAGATCCCCTCTCATTCTTCTAAACTCCAGAGTGTACAAGCCTAGCTGCTCCATTCTCTCAGCATATGACAGTCCCGCCATCCCTGGAATTAACGTTGTAAACCTACGCTGCACTCCCTCAAATAGCAAGAATGTCCTTCCTCAAATTAGAGGACCAAAACTGCACACAATACTTCAGGTGTGGTCTCACTGGGGCTCTGTATAACTGCAGAAGGACCTCTTTGCTCCTAAATTCGATTCCACTTGTTATAAAGGCCAACATGCCATTCATAGAAAGGGATCCTAGCAAGAATGACGGTGGAACAGCAATGGCAGGAATTTCTGGGCACAATCAGGAGACGCAGGATCATTTTCTGGACCCCCAGATCCCCTTGTACTTCCCCTTTTCCCAACTTGACGCCATTTAGATAGTAATCTGCCTTCCTGTTTTTGCTACCAAAGTGGATTATCTCACATGAATAAGGGGGGGGGGGGGGTGGGGTGTCAAATGGGATAGTCGAGGACGGAGTTAAGGGGGTAGAGGAACTGAAAGAAATTTTCATTAGGCAAGAAATAGTATTGGGTGGGCTAATGGGACTGAAGGATGATAAATCCCCTGGGCCTTACGGTCTGCATCCCAGGGTCCTCAGGGAGGTGGCTCTAGAAATAGTGGACGCATTGGTGATCATTTTCCAATGTTCAATAGATTCAGGATCAGTTCGTGTGGATTGGAGGATAGCTAATGTGATCCCACTTTTCAAGAAAGGAGCGAGAGAGAAAACGGGGAATTATAGACCAGTTAGCCTGACTTCGGTGGTGGGAAAGATGCTGGAGTCAATTATTAAAGAGGTAACAATGGGGCATTTGGATAGTAGCAAAAGGATTAGTCCAAGTCAACATGGATTTATGAAAGGGAAATCATGCTTGACTAATCTTCTGGAATTTTTTGAGGATGTGACAAGTAAAATGGATGAAGGGGTGCCAGTGGATGTAGTGTATCTAGACTTTCAGAAAGCCTTTGCTAAGGTCCCGCAGGGGAGACTGGTGACTAGAATTAGAGCACATGGTATTGGTGTTGACATGGATAGAAAATTGGTTGGCAGACCGGAAGCAAAGAGTAGGAGTGAACGGGTCCTTTTCAGAATGGCAGGCAGTGGCGAGTGGATTGCCACAAGGCTCGGTGTTGGGGCCGCAACTGTTTATCATATATATTAATGACTTGGAAGAGGGAATTAGGAGCAACACTAGCAAGTTTGCGGATGACACAAAGCTGGGTGGCAGTGTGAACTGTGAAGAGGATGTTAGGAGGTGCAGGGTGACCTGGAGAGATTGCGTGAGTGGGCAGGTGCGTGGCAGATGCAGTATAATATAGATAAATGTGAGGTTATCCACTTTGTGTGCAAAAACAAGGGGGTAGATTATTATCTCAATGGGGTTAGGTTAGGTAAGGGGGAGGTGCAGCGAGACCTGGGTGTCCTTGTACACCGGTCACTGAAAGTTGGCTTACAGGTACAGCAGACAGTGAAGAAAGCTGATGGAATGTTGGCCTTCATAACAAGAGGATTTCAGTATAGGAGTAAAGAGGTTCCTCTGCAATTATATAGGGCTCTGGTGAGACCACATCTGGAGTATTGTGCACAGTTTTGGTCTCGTAATTTGAGGAAGGACATCCTTGTGATTGAGGCAGTGCAGCGTAGGTTCACGACATTGATCCCTGGGATGGCGGGACGTTCATATGAGGAAATATTGAAAAGACTAGGCTTGTATTCACTGGAGTTTAGAAGGATGAGGGGGGATCTTATAGAAACATATAAAATTATAAAAGGACTGGACAAGCTAGATGCAGGAAAAATGTTCCCAATGTTGGGCGAGTCCAGAACCAGGGGCCACAGTCTTACAATAAAGGGGAGGTCATTTAAGACTGAGGTGAGAAAAAACGTTTTCACCCAGAGAGTTGTGAATTTATGGAATTCCCTGCCACAGAGGGCAGTGGAGGCCAAATCGCTGGATGGATTTAAGAGAGAGTTAGATAGAGCTCTAGGGGCTAGAGGAGTCAAGGGATATGGGGAGAAGGCAGGCACGGGTTATTGATAGGGGATGATCAGCCATGATCAAAATGAATGGCGGTGCTGGCTCGAAGGGCCGAATGGCCTTCTCCTGCACCTATTTACTATGTTTCTATGTTCTATGTCTATGTATCCGCATTAAACTTCATCTGCCATGCATCTGCCCACTCCCCGAACCTATCCAAGTCACCCTGCATTCTCATAGCATCCTCCTCACAGATCACACTGCCACCCAGCTTTGTGTCATCTGCAAATTTGCTAATGTTACTTTGAATCCCTTCATCCAAATCATTGATGTATATTGTAAATAGCTGCGGTCCCAGCACCGAGCCTTGCGGTACCCCACTAGTCACTGCCTGCCATTCTGAAAGGGACCCGTTAATCCCTACTCTTTGTTCCCTGTCTGCCAACCACATCTCTATCCATGTCAGCACTCTCCCCCCAATACCATGTGCTCTAATATTGCCCACTATTCTCCTATGTGGGACCTTATCAATTGCTTTCTGAACGTCCAGGTACACTACATCCACTGGCTCTCCCTTGTCCATTTTCCTAGTTACATTTTAAAAAAAATCCAGAAGTTTAGTCAAGCATGCTTTCCCCTTCGTAAATCCATACTGACTCGGACCGATCCGGTTACTGCTATCTAAATGTTCGGCTATCTCATCTTTTATAATTGACTCCAGCATCTACCCCACCACCGATGTCAGGCTAACTGGTCTATAATTCCCTGTTTTCTCTCTCCTGCATTTCTTAAAAAGTGGGATAACTTCAGCTACCCTCCAATCCACAGGAACAGATCCTGAATCTATAGAAAATTATCACCAATGGATGCACGATTTCTAGAGCCACTTCCTTAAGTACCCTGGGATGCAGACCATCAGGCCCTGTGGATTTATCAGCCTTCAGTCCCATCAGTCTATCCAACACCATTTCCTGCCTAATGTGGATTTCCTTCAGTTCCTCCGTCACCCCAGATCCTCTGGCCACTACTCTATCAGGAAGATTGTTTGTGTCTTCCTTAATCAAGTCAAGTCACATTTATTTATATAGCACATTTTAAAAAACAACTCTCGTTGACCAAAGTGCTTTACATTTGTTATAAGAATAGTATAAACAAACAAACTACATACATATATACATATAGCCCTCGCTCAGAGGACGTCAAGAAAGGCTTGGGAGTATAGATACGTGTTTAGTCTTGACTTAAAGGAGTCGATGGAGGGGGCAGTTCTGATGGGGAAGGGGATGCTGTTCCACAGTCTAGGAGCTGCAACCGCAAAGGCGCGGTCGCCCCTGAATTATGCCTAGACCGCGGGATATTCAGCAACCCCAAGTCGGCCGATCTGAGGGACCTGCTGGTGGAGTGGTGGGTAAGAAGACTTTTAATGTAGATGGGGGCAAGCCCATTGAGTGCTTTGTAGACATAGAGGAGAATCTTGAAATGTATACGGAACCGCACAGGAAGCCAGTGGAGAGAGGCCAGGATCGGGGTGATGTGGTCCCTTTTTCGGGTGCCCGTCAGGAGACTCGCTGTGGCGTTTTGGACCAGTTGCAGGCGGGACAGGGAAGATTGGCTGATGCCAGTGTAAAGGGAGTTGCAGTAATCTAGGCGGGAGGAGATAAATGTGTGAATGATCTTTTCGAGGTCATCAAAGTGGAGGAATTGTTTTATTTTAGCTATCGTCCGAAGCTGAAAGAAGCTAGCTTTTACCATGGCATTGACTTGTTTGTCAAATTTCAGTGCTGAGTCAAATATCACGCCAAGGTTTTTGACGTGAGGTTTGAGAAGTGGGTAAGGCTTCCAAGGCTGCCTGCTATCATTTTGATTGAGTCCGAGGGGCCGAGAAGGATGACCTCAGCGTTACTCTCGTTTAGTTGGAGGAAGTTCTAGGCCATCCAACACTTTACATCCTCGAGGCAGTGGGTAAGGTTAAGCAGATTTGATTGTTTTTTGGGCTTCAGGAGGAGATAGAGTTGTGTATCTGAAAGAGTTAGTTATTAATTGATTGTTGTCATATTTAAACTTTCCTGTTGTAAAAGGCCAATTGTAATGCATGATGGGATTTGGACAACTCCTATCATGCCAGGTTTTTTTTCCCTTTAACTTGAAAAGTTCACAGCTCTCTTGCAAGCTTTTTAATGTAAGTTGAATAGTTCGCAGCTCTCTTACAAGTTTTTTTATGTAAGTTGAAGAGGTTAATCAGATAAGAAGGGGCCCAGAGGATTCCATTCGGGTAACTGGCTTTTGGCAAAGAGTGAAAAACAACTCCATATTTGGAGGTGGATGATGGTTTTTGTGTCATTACATCATGCAATTGGTTTTGTATCGGTACGTATATAAGCTTCGATGTTCTGGTATTTCTTTGTGTGTGCTGCTGGAGATTCAGACGTGAGAACCTGTTGCCTCTGGGTCTCTCAGTTCACACCCGTCAGACGTTAAATTAAAGCTTTGTATGGTCTTAAGAATTTGTACTTTGTCTATCTTTTAAGTGAACTTTTTCATTGGCGTAGTTGCGCAGGTCTCGCTGGGACACCATCAACAGCTGAATGAGCTTGAGGTTGCAGATGTTACCGGGTTTGGCAAGGGAGAAAACTGAGCTCTAATCGGTCCGTTGCAACCGACCCCTTGACATTCCCGGGAACATAGGTGATTCTTCATCAGACGTTGCGTTGGTTCCCTGCCGAGGTTCTTAGAGATAGACAAAGGTAAGACCAATTGTGTATGTATTTTTACGTATGAATTTTGTGTATGTATTTTTTAAAGAAAGAATTGGGTTTTTTGTTTTTCTCTCTCTCTCTCTTTTTCTGTCTATCTTCTTTTTTCTGACACTCTCTCTCCCTCTATTGTCTGCCTTTTTGAGACATCCGAGGAGTTATCGGGTTGTGAGACAAGAAGCATTGTTATTTTAAAAGAAAAGAAGTCTGCTAGGTTGAGAAACTGGGGTCTCGGTTAGCGAGTCAGCTCAGTTGAGACACCTGGGTCTTATTAAAAGAGGTCTGCTAGGTTGAGAAACTGGGGTCTCGGTTAGCGAGTCAGCTCAGTTGCGACACCTGGGTCTTATTAAAAGAGAAGTCTGCTAGGTTGAGAAACTGGGGTCTCGGTTAGCGGGTCAGCTCAGTTGAGACACCTGGGTCTTATATTAAAAGAAAATAAGTCTGCTAGGTTGAGAAACTGGGGGTCTCGGTTAGCGGATCAGCTCAGTTGAGACACCTGGGTCTTATATTAAAAGAAAAGAAGTCTGCTAGGTTGAGAAACTGGGGTCTTGGTTAGCGGGTCAGCTCAGTTGAGACACCTGGGTCTTATATTAAAAGAAAAGAAGTCTGCTAGGTTGAGAAACTGGGGTCTCGGTTAGCGGGTCAGCTCAGTTGAGACACCTGGGTCTTATATTAAAAGAAAATAAGTCTGCTAGGTTGAGAAACTGGGGTCTCGGTTAGCGGGTCAGCTCAGTTGAGACACCTGGGTCTTATATTAAAAGAAAAGAAGTCTGCTAGGTTGAGAAACTGGGGTCTCGGTTAGCGGGTCAGCTCAGTTGAGACACCTGGGTCTTATATTAAAAGAAAATAAGTCTGCTAGGTTGAGAAACTGGGGTCTCGGTTAGCGGATCAGCTCAGTTGAGACACCTGGGTCTTATATTAAAAGAAAAGAAGTCTGCTAGGTTGAGAAACTGGGGTCTCGGTTAGCGGGTCAGCTCAGTTGAGACACCTGGGTCTTATATTAAAAAAGAAGTCTGCTCGGTTGAGAAACTGGGGTCTCGGTTAGCGAGTCAGCTCAGTTGAGACACCTGGGATTTATATTAAAGAGTTACGAAGTCAGCTTTCTCTCTCTCTCTCTCTCTCTCTCTCTCTCTCTCTCTCTCTCTCTCTCTCTTATTCTCTATCTATCTATGGGGAATGCTCTTGATAACAGTGATGGGGGAACCCCCGTTCAACAAATGTGTTATTTGAATTTTAAGTATAATAAGAAATTTAGAATATTAAGTTACAAGCTGACCACATGGTTAGGAAATGAGAAAAGGTGATGGGATCCCTTTTTCTGACAAAGCAAAATAGGGGAAATTGGCGGGGAAATTCGGACAGAATTAAACATTTCCTGACTAAAGCAGACGAAGAAAAGGAAGGGAGTAAGGACTGAGGCAGGAGAAGAGAAACAGTATTAAATTCAACATTGAGTTAAAACAAACCTGCCTTCAAGATTTGAATAGCCTTCGGCACAGAGCAACAGAATGGCAGGCAACCTTGCATTGCTAAGCCTCGGATGAGAATGTGGGTCTTTGTCTGTGGAATTTATTATCTTATTGGGTGTGGTCAGACTTTGAAAAATAGGAGTCTAATTGGTCGCCACTTCAGTGGGTGTGGCCAGACTTTGAGTGACAGGAAATCTGACTAATCACGATCTGGATCATGTCCAATCACAGCGTCCAGGATCCGGACTGACAGGGAATTGGACCATCCTACCCTGCTGCCTATCATTGTGAAGATTTATGGTGGAAGGAAAATGCTGTAACGGGTTTTATTTCCAACTTAATTTTATTGTTTCAACAAGAAGGCTTTCACAATCAAAAGACTTTATAACCACAATTGTGACCTCAGTCCTCCCAGAGCTAATAAAAAAACAGCAGCTTGTAAAATCTTTCTTGTAAATTTTTTGAAACCAAGTTTTTGGTGGGAAAAAAATAGGGTTTTGTCAGAAAAAGGGAAAGTAGATTACAAAGAGACGTCTTTGAAGGAAATATAGTATGAACTGCTTTTGTAAATGGCTTTTGTACATCCTTTTGTGTATGTGTATGGGTTCCTTTTAGAGACTGAAATGCATGGGGTCCCATGGTGTAAATAGGGTTTTTTAAATTCTTGTTGCTATGATAAAAAACGAATCAGATTTGAAGTCTTTGATACCTGTGTTACACTTTGAAGCTATGTGGAGTGTGTTTTTGGATCATGACAAGAGAAAAATGTGCAAATGTGTTATTTGTTATAAATGTTTAAAGAGCTTTGTGTTTGAAACAATAGTTGTGTGTGTCCCTTTAACACATGGCAATGTCTGGGGGCTTTAACATTGATCACCTCGAAGCAGCAGTTTGACTGTTTTTACAGTGTTTCTTTCTCTACTGATAAGGATTCCACTGAGAATTCCGATGCGGTTCAGTGCTTTCAATTAAAGGGGCACACTCAGATTCTTCAGATTTGGAGTATTTAGATCAAATACCTTTTTTGCATTGTTAACTTCTGTGGTTCTAAATACTGAGTTGTGTAGGTCTATTGTGGACTTTATTTTGATGTGCAAATTTTGTGTTGTGAGAATTGAATTGTTTTGTGTGACATTTTTGGCCAAAATGAAACACAAGGCATGAAAGAGCTAATTGATATTACATTGCTTGCTGAGATACTTCACAAGATCATGTTGCTTGTATTTCTCTTGGGACAGGCTTTCTCCAGTGGAACAGATAAGAAGGGAGAGAGGGAGATAGGACTTTTGCGTTCCATCACAGTAAGGAGATGTTTGGAGATTCACTGTGCTGGATGTTGTGTGGAACTGTGTGTTTTGTTTTTGCTGTTATGACTACAGGGAACGAAAATCTGTTCAAACTTTTGTTTGTTTGAATTGTTTGAATGACAATAAAAGGAATTCAGCAGAGATTTTATATGACCATCCACTGGGGTCAACATGGAACCAGAATGCTCCAAAGGCTGTTCACTTTCATCACATGACAATGGAAATGACTAATTATATTTTTATCGTTAACCAGGGCATTGAAGGATATAGGACATAGAACCACTATGTCTAAAATTGAACCTGGTACGTGTAATAATCAGGAATTGGATGAGGAAGAGACTGGACATTCGGTGGGAAGGGCATTACCAGGTCCTTCTAACAACCCCTACCGCAGAAAAGGTGGAGGGGAGACATGCGTTGGTTCACTTTCACCACTGTAAGATTGTCAGTATGGTGCCAAAAAGATAAAATGTTAACTTCTTTCTTTTAAGAAATCCCTTTCTAGGATAGATTGCGATGGACATGTCGCTATTTTTTGCCTATCTTGGGACATTGATAGCCATCAGATCTGCGAGAAACTGAGTATGCCGATGTAATGCAATGTGATGGTGGCATTGGCAGATTTGCAGGTGACGCAGGGCTGGGTGACTGCGAGTTGTGGGAAGGATGCTATGGACTGAGGGTGACCATAGGCTACGTACCCACTGGTGGTGCGACTCACGTGTGGAAGTTTCACCTACAGGCCCTCAGTGATTAACTAATTATTATACATAGCAATTAACCGATGCCTTGCCAGGTCTGCATTCTAAGGTACAAGAAGTGCAGATACCACTACCAGTTGAACACAGGGACGAGTTCATACTGTCAGACTACATACTGATAAGGCATTGGGACGGAAGGAATTAAAACTGTGTTGAACAGAACTGTACCAAGTGGTATCAACAACATCAACCGCCAAGAAGATTGAAGATCACCGAGTTGGATTCATCTGATTGACTTTAAACAGTTCGGAGAACCAAAAAAGGACAATGGGGCTATTGACCCTCTTTTATATTCTGGGGTTGGCCCATATGGACTGGACTTCGTGAAATAATCTGTTTTTGTTTATGAGTTTTGAATTTGCCCTTCGTAATAATAAATGTATGCTGGTTGTGTACGCTCATCCCATATAATGGTGGAGAAGGAATACCCCTCGTAACAAAACCACTTAACCTTACTGAGATTCTGGCCTTTACTGTTTACTGTTTTCGCAATAAAAAAGCAACTAATGGGTACCTTCAGAATGGCAAAGTCAAGGACCCATATTTGAAGAATGGTATGTGGCCTCTTTTATGACAGGATGGAAGGTAAATGAGATCAGGGTTTGAGAAATACCATGGCTTAAATTAGTGTATTGCCCCAGAGCCCAGTTAATACTACCTGTTATTGTGACAGAAGAAGCAATGGAGTATACTTGAGGAACAGCACCTGCACCAAGGTTAGTGCTAATGGCCGCCGAGTCAGATAAATGGGACGTATTTTGTATGTGGATTTTGGGCATATCCATTGTTACCTGGTATGTACCTGGGGATGAGAAGAAATGGGAAAGGTTGATTAGGTCAACCTACAACTGAAGGGGATGTTGTTATTTGGCCTTTGTTGTCTCTCACGTGAGAACTGTGTAACATCTAAACTGAATTGTATATTCCCGATGAGGGCTAAGTGAAGTCTATCAGAGTCAGAGCATTTCTGGATGATTGCTTTCCAACTGTATGGGACAGCCTGTCTATCATGGGAATTGATTAATATGTCCCCTAGATTGGAGAAATTGTTTAATTAAATGGTGGACATCTTTACCTACAAATAAAAGGCCCTTTCATCCATTATGGCTGAAATGGATGCACTTTCTCATATATATATCCCTATAGGATAATAGGGGGTACTTGTGGTATTATGGGGTGTGAATGCTGTACTTACATCCCTGATGAATCTTCTAACATTACAGATTTAGCAGCACATATTACTGCAGAAATAAAGAAGATTACAGAGGTAGGGGAGGAAATGCATAACTTTAATAAAGGTGTAGAATGGTGGCCATTTAGTATGTTTGGAGGAATATGGGGAATGGTAATATATTATGGATCTATTGTACTGCTGATCATTATCTTAATCTATGTACTGAAATGTCTGAAGCCTTTACTATGTACTAACCAAGGACTGTAGTGTTATCATTATATGATAAAAGGGAGGAATGAAAGAGTTAGTTATTAATTGATTGTTGTCATATTTAAACTTTCCTGTTGTAAAAGGCCAATTGTAATGCATGATGGGATTTGGACAACTCCTATCATGCCAGGTTTTTTTTCCCTTTAAGTTGAAAAGTTCACAGCTCTCTTGCAAGCTTTTTTATGTAAGTTGAATAGTTCGCAGCTCTCTTACAAGTTTTTTTATGTAAGTTGAAGAGGTTAATCAGATAAGAAGGGGCCCAGAGGATTCCATTGGGGTAACTGGCTTTTGGCAAAGAGTGAAAAACAACTCCATATTTGGAGGTGGATGATGGTTTTTCTGTCATTACATCATGCAATTGGTTTTATATCGGTACGTATATAAGCTTCGATGTTCTGGTATTTCTTTGTGTGTGCTGCTGGAGATTCAGACGTGAGAACCTGTTGCCTCTGGGTCTCTCAGTTCACACCCGTCAGACGTTAAATTAAAGCTTTGTATGGTCTTAAGAATTTGTACTTTGTCTATCTTTTAAGTGAACTTTTTCATATCGTCTGCGTAGCAATGGAAGGAAATGCCGCGCCTTTCAATGACTTGGCCTAAGGGGAGCATATACAGGGAGAAGAGAATGGGGCCAAGGATGGAACCTTGTGGAACCCCACAGCAGAGATTAGCTGGGGAGGAGAAAGAGTTGCCTATGGGGTAGGAGATGAACCAGCTCAGGGCAGTGCCATCAATACCAACACCGTACCGGAGACGGTCAATTAGGATGGTGTGGTCGACAGTATCAAATACTGCGCTGAGGTCAAGAAGGAGCAGGATTGCACAGTCGCCAGAGTCAACGGTGAGCAGTAGGTCATTGTGTACCTTCAACAAGGCAGGCTCTGTGCTGTGGTGAGCCCTGAAACCTGATTGGAAAGTTTCCAAGATAGTGTTTTGGTGAAGGTAAGGTATAAGTTAGTGAAGGTACACAAAAATGCTGGAGAAACTCAGCGGGTGCAGCAGCATCTATCAGGCGAAGGAAATAGGCAATGTTTCGGGCCGAAACCCTTCTTCAGACTGATGGGGGGTGGGGAGAAGGAAGGAAAAAGGCGGATGAGGAGCCCGAGGGCTGAGAGATGGGAGGAGACAGCCTGAGGGCTGAGGAAGGGGAGGAGACAGCAAGGGCTAACAAAATTGGGAGAATTCAATGTTCATGCCCCGAGGATGCAGACTACCCAAGCGGAATATGAGGTGCTGTTCCTCCAATTTCCGGTGTTGGTCGCTCTGGCCATGGAGGAGACCCAGGACAGAGAGGTCGGATACGGAATAGGAGGGGGTGTTAAAGTGCTGAGCCACCGGGAGGTCAGGTTGGTTATTGCGGACCGAGCGGAGGTGTTCGGCGAAACGATCGCCAAGCCTCCGCTTGGTCTCACCGATGTAGATCAGCTGACATCTAGAGCAGCAGATGCAACAGATGAGGTTGGAGGAGATGCAGGTGAACCTCTGTCGCACCTGGAACGACTGCTTGGGTCCTTGAATGGAGTCGAGGGGGGGAGGTGAAGGGACAAGTGTTGCATCTCTTGCGGTTGCAAGGGAAAGTGCCCGGGGAGGGGGTGGTACAGGAGGGAAGGGAAGAATTGACAAGGGAGTTACGGAGGGAGCGGTCTTTGCGGAAGGCAGACATGGGGGGAGATGGGAAGATGTGGCGAGTGGTGGGGTCACGTTGGAGGTGGTGAAACTGACGGAGGATTACTTGTTGTATGTGACGGCTAGTGGGGTGAAAGGTGAGGACTAGGGGGACTCTGCCCTTGTTGCGAGTGAGGGGATGGGGAGAGAGAGCAGTGTTGCGGGGTATGGAAGAGACCCTGGTGCGAGCCTCATCTATTGTGGAGGAGGGGAACCCCCGTTCCCTGAAGAATGAGGACATTTCAGATGCCCTGGTGTGGAACGCCTCACCCTGGGAGCCGATGCGGCATAGACGGAGGAATTGGGAGTAGGGGATGGTGTCCTTACAGGAAGCAGGGTGGGAAAAAGTGTAGTCCAGATAGCCATGGGAGTCAGTAGGTTTATAGTGGATGTCGGTCAGAAGTCTATCACCTGCGATGGAGATAGTGAGGTCAAGGAATGGTAGGGAAGTGTCGGAAATGGTCCAGGTGTATTTGAGTGCCGGATGGAAGTTAGTGGTGAAGTGTATGAAGTCAGTCAGTTGTGTGTGGGTGCAGGAGGTGGCACCAAAGTAGTCATCAATGTAGCGGAGGTAGATGTCGGGGATGCGGCCCAGGTACGTATTGAACAAAGATTGTTCGACGTACCCGACAAAGAGGCAGGCGTAGCTGGAGCCCAGGCGTGTGCCCATAGCTATGCCTTGTGTTTGGGGAAATGGGAGGAGCGAAATGAGAAGTAATTGAGGGTAAGGACAGCTCCGCTCGGCGGAGGAGGGTGTCAGTGGCCGGGTATAGATTGTTTCTCTGGTCGGGGAAGAACCGGGGGGCTTTGAGACCATCCTAGTGGGGGATGGAGGTGTAGAGTGACTGGACGTCCATGGTGAAGATGAGTGGGTGAGGGCCTAGAGAATGGAATGCGCGGAGACGACGGAGAGTGTCTGAGGTGTCTTGAACATAGGTAGGGAGGGATTTAACCCTGGGGGATAGGATGGAGTCAAGGTAGGTGGAAATTAGTTCGGTGGGGCACGAACAGGCGGAGACAATGGGTCTACCAGGACAGTCAGGTTTGTGGATTTTGGGGAGAAGGTAAAATCGGGCCGTTCGGGGCTGGGGAACGATGAGGTTGGAGGCTCGGTCGGGCAGGGCGTTTGAGTTGATGAAGTCGGTGATGGTGCTGGAGATGGTGGCCTGGTCCTCGTCAGTGGGGTCATGGTCCATGGGTAAGTAGGAGGAGGTGTCCGAGACTTGGCGCGTGGCCTCAGCTTTTTAGAGATCGACGCGCCAGACTACCACGGCACCTCCCTTGTCGGCGGGTTTGATAACCCAATCTGGGTTGTTGCGGAGTGAGTCGATGGCAGTACGTTCAGGGGGGGGGAGAGATTGGAGTGAGACAGGGGAGTGGAGAAGTTGAGACAGTTGATGTCACGGTGGCAGTTTTGGATAAAGAGTTCTAAAGCCGGAAGGCCACGAGGGGGGCTCCACAAGGAGGGGGTGCGTTGGAGATGGGAAAAGGGGTCATCAGTGGGGGGCGAGGATTCCTTCCCGTGGAAGTACGCTGTGAGGCGGAGGCGGCGGTAGAAGAGCTCCAAGTCATGGAGGGCGAGGAAATCATTGAGATGGGTACGGAGGGGGACAAAGGTAAGACCTCTGCTGAGGACCGACCGTTCGGTGTCGGAGAGGGGGAGGTCGGTGGGGATGGTGAACACCCGGCAGGGATGGGGGTTGGGGCCGGAGGAAGGCAGGTGGGTGGATTGGGGACGAGGCAATATGTGGTGGGTGGGTGGTCAGGGGGTGGGGAGGGGGGGGGGGGTGAGAGGGCAGTAGTGTGGGTGGGGAATAGAAGGGGTCCCATAGTTGGAGAACGATAGGGAAGAATCAATGGAACTAACACTGAGGTAACCAGGGCTAGGCAGACTAGCACTAGGACCCAGTGTAGTCAAACCCAGGAGAGTGGGAGTGAGCAGCGTGGAGGCTTCAGGCCCTGTACAAAGTCCAGTCTGCAGGTGAGGCGACGGCTGCGGGCTGCTGGAGGGATAAGTTAGTGAAGACAGATCCAAAGTACCTGTTCAACATATCTGCCATTACCTTGTTCCCCATAATAAATTCGCCTTTTTCGGTCTTCAAGGGTTCAACTTTGGTCTTAACTATTTTTTTCCTCTTCACATACCTAAAGAAGCTTTTACTATCCTGCTTTATATTCTTGGCTAGCTTACCTTCGTACCTCATCTTTTCTCCCCGTATTGTCTTTTTGGTTATCTTCTGTTGTTCTTTAAACATCACCCAATCCTCTTGCTTCCCGCTCATCTTTGCTACGTTGTACTTCTTCGCTATATATAACCAGATAACCATATAACAATTACAGCATTGAAACAGGCCATTTCGGCCCTTCTAGTCCGTGCCGAACACTTACTCTCCCCTGGTCCCATCTACCTGCACTCAGACCATAACCCTCCATTCCTTTCCCGTCCATATACCTATCCAATTTATTTTTAAATGATAAAAATCCACCACTTCCACTGGAAGCTCATTCCACACAGCTACCACTCTCTGAGTAAAGAAGTTCTCCATCAAGTTACCCCTAAACTTCTGTCCCTTAATTCTCAAGTCATGTCCCCTTGTTTGAATCTTCCCTAATCTCAATGGAAAAAGCTTATCCACGTCAACTCTCTCTATCCCTCTCATCATTTTAAAGACCTCTATCAAGTCCCCCCTTAACCTTCTGCACTCCAAAGAATAAAGACCTAACTTGTTCCACCTTTCTCTGTAACTTAGTTGCTGAAACCCAGGCAACATTTTAGTAAATCTCCTCTGTACTCGCTCTATTTTGTTGACACCTTTCCTATAATTTGGCGACCAAAATTGTACTCCATACTCCAGAATTGGCCTCACCAATGCCTTGTACAATTTTAACATTACATCCCAACTTCTATATTCAATGCTCTGATTTATAAAGGCCAGCACACCAAAAGCTTTCTTTACCACCCTATCTACATGAGATTCCACCTTCAGGGAACTATGCACAATTATTCCTAGATCCCTCTGTTCAACTGCATTCCTCAATTCGCTACCATTTACCATGTACGTCCGATTTTGATTTGTCCTGCCAAGATGTAGCACCTCACACTTATCAGCATTAAACTCCATCTGCAATCTTTCAGCCCACTCTTCCAAATGGCCTAAATCTCTCTGTAGACTTTGAAAATCTACTTCATTATCCACAACACCACTTATCTTAGTATCATCTGCATACTTACTAATCCAATTTACCACACCATCATCGAGATCATTGATGTATATGACAAACAATAGTGGACCCAACACAGATCCCTGAGGCACCCCACTAGTCACCGGCCTCCTACCTGACAAACAGCCATCCACCATTACTATCTGGCATTTCCCATTCAGCCACTGTTGAATCCATCTTGCTACTCCACCATTAATACCCAACAATTGAACCTTCTTAACCAACCTTCCATGTGGAACATTGTCAAAGGCCTTACTGAAGTCCATATAGATAACATCTACCGCTTTACCCTCATTTTTAATTTGTATACTGTCCCTGGCTCCCTTGTTAGCCATGGGCATCCCTTTCTCCCCTTGGAATCTTTCTTCCTCCTAGGAATGAACTGATCCTGCACCTTCTGTATAATTCCTAGAAATACCTGCCATTTTTGTTCCACTGTCATCCCTGCTAGTGTATCTTTTTCCAGTCAACTTTGGCCAGCTCCTCCCTCATGGCCCCATAGTCCCCTTTATTCGACTGCTACACTGACACCTCCGATCTACCCTTCTACCTCTCCAATTGTAGATTAATCCTGACCATGTTATGGTCACTTTGGTGGCAAAAACAGGAGAGTAGACTATTATCTGAATGGTGGCCGATTAGGAAAAGGGGAGATGCAACGAGACCTGGGTGTCATGGTACACCAGTCATTGAAAGTAGGCATGCAGGTGCAGCTGGAAGTGAAGAAAGTGAATGGTATGTTAGCATTCATAGCAAAATGATTTGCGTATAGAAGCAGGGAGGTTCTACTGCAGTTGTACAGGGTCTTGGTGAGACCACACCTGGAGTATTGCGTACAGTTTTGGTCTCCAAATCTGAGGAAAGACATTCTTGCCAAAGAGGGAGTACAGAGAAGGTTCACCAGACTGATTCCTGGGATGTCAGGACTTTCATATGAAGAAAGACTGGATAGACTAGGCTTGTACTTGCTAGAATTTAGAAGATTGAGGGGGGATCTTCCTGCATCTAGCCTGTCCAACCCCATCTTAAGGGGTTGGACAGGCTAGATGCAGGAAGATTGTTCCCGATGTCGGGGAAGTCCAGGACAAGTGGTCACAGCTTAAGAATAAGGGGGAAATCCTTTAAGACCGAGATGAGAAGAACATTTTTCACACAGAGTGGTGAATCTCTGGAACTCTCTGCCACAGAGGGTAGTTGAGGCCAGTTCATTGGCAATATTTAAGAGGGAGTTAGATGTGACCCTTGTGGCTAAAGTGATCAGGGGGTAGGGAGAGAAGGCAGGTACAGGATATTGAGTTGGATGATCAGCCATGATCATATTGAATGGCGGTGCAGGCTCGAAGGGCTGAATGGCCTACTCCTGCACCTATTTTCTATGTTTCTATGTCACTGCCTCCTAATGGCTCATTAACCTCGAGGTCCTTTATCAAATCCTGTTCATTACATAACACTAAATCCAGAATTGCCTTCTCCCTGGTAGGCACTCTACAAAGTCCCTTTCTTGGGGTCCAGTGCCAACCTGACTTTCCCAGTCTACCTGCATGTTGAAATCTCCCATAACAACCGCAGCATTACTTTTGCTACATGCCAATTTTAACTCCTGATTGAACTTGCGCCCTATGTCCAGGCTACTGTTTGGGGGCCTGTAGATTAGTCCCATTAGGGTCTTTTTACCCTTACAATTCCTAAATTCTATCCATACTGACTCCACATCTCCTGTTTCGATGTCACCCCTTGCAAGGGACTGAATTTCATTCCTCACCAACAGGGCAACCCCACCTCCTCTGCCCACCTGTCTATCTTTTCGATAGGAGGCATACTCTTGAATATTCAGTTCCCAGCCCTGGCCATCTTGCAGCCAAGTCTCAGTAATTCCCACAACTTCATACTTGTCAGTTTCTAACTAAGCCTCAAGCTCGTCCATTTTATTCCTTATACTTCGCGCATTCATATACAGCACTTTGACCTCCGTATTCACTTCCCCCCTCGCACCGCTCGCAATAGGCCCTGACCTTACTCTGTTGTCCATTCTCGAGCTTTCCTTCCCATTAATTCGAGAATCTTTTGTAATTTTTCCTGTAGTCACTTCCCCTTCAACTCCATCCTTATACACATAATTTGTCAATCCCCCCCCCCCACAATTTAGTTTAAACCCACACGTGTAGCCAAGAGCGGAACTCGCTATCAAAACATGGAGGGGACGGTGGGCACAATTTTTTCGCGGCCGCGCACACTCACACGCACGCGCGCATGCGCACACTCACATACACGCACGCACACTCACACACACGCGCGCATGCGCACATTCACACACGCGCGCATGCGCACACTCACACACACGCGCGCGAGGCTTCGGAGGCTCAATCCAGTGCTAAATGCAGCTTAACTGTCTCACCGGGTTAATTACAGCCCTCACTGAACTGATGGGATACCAGCGCTGCTTCTCCGCGCTGGCCATATTTCCCGCAAGCCTAGGAAGGTTCACCTGGCGGGACAGGCAGAGTGAGCTGGGTTTAGCGCTGGCTGTGGGACTGGGGGCACAGCTCGCGTCTGACTCCCAACCTCTCTGGCCACCCGTGGGTGGGGGGGGGGAGCACTCGGGACAGCGCCGGAGACCCGTCCGGGATCGATCCTGCCTGCGGATGAGGCGCAGGTCTCTGCCACGTCTCCCTCCTCCAATCGCCGCACTCTATCCTCAGTCCCAACCCCCCCCCGTCTCGCGGAAAGCGGAGATTTTAAAATACGGATCACAAAAACTTGGGGGGGGTGTGTCCCCCACCACTCAAAACATGGGGGGGACGTGTCCTCTCTGGCCCCCCGGGTTTTCCGCCCCTGCGTGTAGCCCCAGCAAACCTGCCTGCCAGAATGTAGGACCCCCTACAGTTAAGGTGTAACCCGTCCCTTTTGCAGAGGTCACCCCTACCCCAGAAGAGATCCCAGTGGTCTATAAATGTAAATCCTTGCTCCCTGCACCAGTCCCTCAGCCACACATTCAGATCCCCTATCTCGCTGTTCCTGTCCTCACTAGCACGAGGTACAGGAAGCAATCCAGAGATAACGACCCTGGAAGTCCGGCATTTCAGTCTACTTCCCAACTCTCTGAAGTCATGTTGGAGAACCTCCTTCCTCTTCTTCCCGATGTCGTTTGTGCATACATGCACAACTACTGCCGGCTGTTCACCTTCTCTCTCGAGGATGTTCCGAATTCGGCTCGTGGCATCCTGAACCCTGGCACCAGGGAGGCCACAGACCATCCTCGCATCTCATCTGCTGCCACAGAATCTCCTGTCCGCTCCTCGGACAATGAAGTCGCCCACCACTAGGGCTCTGCCCGACGTCGGACTCGTCAGTCGAGTCCCATCTCTAGTATTGGAGCCACCGACGTGTCCGCCGCTCGAACTGAGTCTACAAGCCGTGCTGAGTGAGTAACTAAGTCCACATGCCGTGCTGAGTGATGAGCTTACAAGCTGTGCTGAGTGAGTGACTGGGCCCACGAAGCCGTGCTGAGTGAGTGAGTGAGTGAGTGAGTGATTGATTGAGTGAGTGAGTGAGTGAGTGAGTGAGTGATTGATTGAGTCCACAAGCCGTGCTGAGTGAGTGAGTGAGTGAGTGAGTGAGTGATTGAGTGAATGAGTGAGTGAGTGATTGAGTGAGTGAGTGAGTGAGTGAGTGATTGAGTGATTGAGTGAGTGAGTGAGTGATTGATTGAGTCCACAAGCCGTGCTGCGTGAGTGAGTGAGTGAGTGATTGAGTGAGTGAGTGAATGAGTGAGTGAGTGATTGAGTGATTGAGTGAGTGAGTGAGTGAGTGATTGAGAGTGTGAGCGAGTGAGCGAGTGAGCGAGTGAGCGAGTGAGCGAGTGAGCGAGTGCGTGATTGAGTGATTGAGTGAGTGAGTGAGTGAGTGAGTGAATGAATGAGTGAGTGAGTGAGTGATTGAGTGATTGAGTGAGTGAATGAGTGAGTGATTGATTGAGTCCACTAGCCGTGCTGAGTGATTGAGTGAGTGAGTGAGTGACTGATTGAGAGAGTGAGCGAGTGAGCGAGTGAGCGAGTGAGCGAGTGAGCGAGTGAGTGAGTGAGCGAGTGAGTGAGTGAGTGAGTGAGTGAGTGAGTGAGTGAGTGAGTGAGTGAATGAGTCCACAACCCGTGCTGAGTGAGTGAGTGAGTGAATGAGTCCACAACCCGTGCTGAGTGAGTGAGCCCCGAGACGGCGCGGAGTCGGGGGGCCTGCGACTGCAAGGCCGACTGCTGCAACCTCGAGATCCTGGGGAATTGCGGGTCGAGATGGCCGGGCGCTGGAGGCCCACACCACTCCCGCTCACACAGCCCCTTCCCGCCCACAACTCCCCACCCACCCCCCCCCTCGCACTCCTCCCCCGGCTGCAGGATGCCCCCCCCCCCCGACAGCCCCCGCTTGAAGACGTGCTCCTACATCGGCTGCAGGACGCTCACCCCCCTCCTCGACACCCTCGATCTGAAGCCGTCCCTCTCCCCCGCCTGGAGGACGTTTAACCTCCCGTCAGCCCACACCTGGTCCCCCCCCTCCCCCGGCTGCAGGACGCTCTCCCTCCACCCTCGGCTGCAGGACGCCCCCCCACAAAAGCCCCCACCTCAAGATGTCCCCCTTCCTCGGCTGCTGAACGATCACACCACCCTTCAGGCCCTGACAGTCTCTGCCTCAAGCCGTCCCCCTCCCCTGGCTGCAGGACACGGGCACCCCTCCCTCTCGACAGCCCCCGCTTCAAGTACAAAAAACAGAGAACAATGAGTGATCCTAATGTCATGATTGAAGAGAAGCATCTTGATCAGACTCTGGTGTATATTCAAGACAAGCTTGAGAATTACAACAAAACAGTGGAATGCTTTCATTTGCCACGACCAAGAAATGGGAGGATGCACCATGATGATGACAATCCAGAATTGCTGCAGGAATTGCAATACAATAGAACTGAATAACGGCAATGTGTTGAGGAGAATGAGCCTCTGCTGAATGCTGAGCAGAGAGCAATGTATGACCAGGTGTGCAACTGCTTGAAAAGGAAGCTTCCTTCAATGTTTCATTGATTCACCAGGAGAAACAGGAAAAACATCTATCACCAATTTGATCCTTTCCAAAGCTAGAGGTCAAGGTGATGTGGCTATTGCTGTAGCATCATCTGGGATAGCAGCTAAATTAATGCCTGGTGGAAGAACTGCACATTCTCGATTCAAGAAACCCATCCAATTGACCGACGAAACATTCTGCAACATTGCGAAGAACTCTAACATGGCACGTTGGAAGAGGCAAGTGAAACTCATTGTTTGGGATGAATGCCCAATGATTAGGAGAGAAAGCTTTGAAGCGGTGGACAGAACTCTTCAAGATGTATGCACCAACACTAAGCCTTTTGGCGGCATTCTTAACATTTGTTGCGGTGATTTTTGACAACTCCTTCCTGTAGTGAAAAGGGGAAATGATGCTGATGTTGAAACGTTCTGCATAAAGAAATCCTACTTGTGAACACTTTTTACCAAGTTTCAATTGCAGACGAATATGCGATTGAAAGAGGGAGAAGGCGACTATTCTCAATTTTTGTTGTAAGTTGGAGAAGATGACATTTTAAAGAATGAAGATGATGAAATTGAAATGCCACAAGATATGGTTCTCTCAGCAAAAACACTGGAGGATTGTATTGATTTCATCTATCCCGCATTTGACAACCTGCTGAATTATTCTCCAACAATTGTATCTTGGTTTTGCAGAACGATACGATGAGAAGCATCAATACTCCACGTATCAGACGCTTCCCTGGAATCATTACGGAGTGTTTTGCTTTCAATGTTGTCACTGACGGAACTAATGCTACTCACTTCCCAACAGAATTCCTCGATTCCCTCGAGATCTGTGGATTACCACCATACAAATTGGAGTTCAAAAAAGGATCTCAAATCATGTTAATGAGAAACTTGGAACCGCCAAAGCTGTACAATGGAACGAGGATGATTGTGGAAGAGCTACACAATCATCTGATCGTTGCAAGAATCAACATGGGAGCCTTCAAAGATGACATTGTTCTCATTCCTAGGATAACGCTCAATTTGACAGAATGCGAAGACAATCCCCGTCAGCGGACCCAATTCCCCATTCAGTCAAGTTTCGCTATGACAATCCATAAAGCGCAAGGACAAACAATGGAGAAAGCGATGATCTACTCGAGAAACCGGTATTTCAGCATGGACAACTAAATGTGGCTCTTAGCCGAGGAAAGATGAAGGAAATTATCAAAGTTTTCCTGAAGGATGGAACATCGACCAAGAATGTTGTCATTAATAGCGTGCTTGGTTGAATGATGACTTCTGATGTAAATTCTCAGATTTTCTTCGTCAATATTTTACCACTCAATGTCTCTATATTAAAATTGTGTCTTTTTTCATCAACAGCAAAGAGACATCACGAGATAGTGAGTAGCAGAACGCAACAAGAAACACAACAAGAAAGAACTGAACTTAATATATCTCATCTTTAACATTTAAATTGTTGTTATATTTTAAGTTATTCACATTTTAAGCTTTAATAAATCCCCTTTCCACTTGCCATGACCGTCAGCTGCGCCTGCGCAGTAATGCCTACGTGTTCTACGTCAAAATTGGAACCCAATGGGCGGGAATGGCTGCGCTGCCAGAGAGCCACTAAGAATGGATGGAGGGGGGGGGGGTTGAAGGGTGATGGAGTGAGTGCGTGGGGGGGAGGGGATTGGGAAGCGGCGGTGTGTGTGGGGGGGGGGGAGCAGGAGTGTCACAACGGGAACCCGTCAGCCGCGCCTGCGCAGTTGGGGGCTATGGGTGAGTGGTGGAATATTGCTTTCGGGGACCAGGCCTCCCGTAGATCAATATATTGACATAAAAAAGTAATCAAAATATTTCAAAACAATTATCTTTAATAAACCTTGCACATAGTAATAAATCATATTTAATTTGTAATGATTATTTTTTTGAAAGATTGGACCGTGAAGATTTCATTTTACGAGAACTGATGGAAACCAATGAGTGCACTTTTTATAAAAAGTACAATTGTGGCGCCATCTGGTGGTCGGGCTACTGGTTATTCGAACCCTCGTTCATCATGTGGTAAGAGGCACCTGACTGAGGAGCGTGGTTTGAAAGGAAGTCGAGGGAGTGCCCTGCTGCAATGACACGCAGTTACTCTGGGCTCAGCAACACTGCTATTGTTTTGTAATTCTTTTTTGTTTAATAAAGCTTGTCCTTGAGTTCACAACGTGTGGCTCACTTTATTGCACTGTATTGGTGACCTCGACGTTTTCCAAACTGTGGTTTTGGATCGCACAATGGAAGCAGCTAACAGCCCGCCCGATGCAGTCGCCGGCCCTCTGGCTCAGCAGAACGCCGTTGCGGTTAAATTGCCCGTGTTTTGGACATTCCAGCCGCACGTATGGTTGGAGCAGGCCGAGGCTCAAATTCATATTCGGCACATTACTGCTGACGACACAAAATATTATTACGTGGTCGGGGCCTTGGATCAGGACACGGCTGGTCGTCTCGTTCATTTTCTTCGCCAGCCACCGGCTGCCGGCAAGTATGACTGCCTGAAGACGATCCTATTGCGCACTTTCGGGCTCAGCAAGCGCGAGCAAGCTGCGAGGATTCTGAGCATGGGTGGTCTGGGTGATGACAAGCCGTTGGATCTGATGTGTGAAATGCTCACCTTGATGGACGGTCATCAGCCGTTTCCTTTTTGAGCACGTGTTTCTGGAGCAGATGCCCGAGGACATCCGCCTGCTCCTCGCGGGTGAGGATTTTGCTGTCCCGCTGCGGCTGGCTGAACGTTCTGACGAGCTGTGGCAGCCAAACAGCAGGATGCCTTTTCTATCGGTCGGGTGTCGGCGAGGCCGCAACACAGCCCGCGGCCATTTTCAGTGTCGGTTGAGGGTTCCATCAGAAGGCCGGTTTCGAGTGACGTGGGCAGAGGTAGGCGGTGCTACTACCGCCAATGCTGGGGTCCTGCAGCCCACCAGTGCCGTTATCCGGGAAACGCTGTGGTCCAACAAAGCCGCCCACCCTGCTCGTATCTGGGAAACGCTGCGGCCGGCTGCCAGTAGTGGCTGCCGCGGCCGGCCAGAATAATCGCCTCTACGCCTGGGACTGTCATTCGGGGAGGTGGTTTCTGGTTGACACAGTGCGGAGGTCAGATGAAAGCCAATGTATTAAAACCATTCTTTACCACTATCTATCTGTGACACCACTTTCAGAGAACTATGTAACCATATAACCATAACAGCACGGAAACAGGCCGTCTCGGCCCTTCAAGTCCGTTTTTTTTAACTTCCCCCTAGTCCCATGTACTCGTACTGCAAGATGGCTCTGCTCTACCCACACTCCCTAGAGCCCTACCACTGTGAAGGTCCTGTCCTGGTGGAACTCTCCAAAATACAACACCTCACACTTATCTGTACTAAACTCCATACGCCATTCTTTAGCCCATTTCCCCAGCTGAGCAAGATCCTGCTGTAATTTATCATAACCAGCTTCACTGCCTACAATGCTACCTACTTTAGTGTTGTCTGAAAGCTTACTAAACATGCCTTGTACATTCTCAACTATGTACAAAAGCATGATTACTAAGTTTGCAGAGGATGCATCTCATGTGGCTGCAGGGAAAAGTACCGGGAAAGGTCTGTCATTTGGGTGGACAGGATGAGTGAACCAACGAGTTGCGGAGGGAGCAGACTGTGCGGAAAGGTGTGGGGATGGGAAGTTGCAAAGGCTGGTGGAATGAAAAGCAAAGGACCATCACAAGGGGAGCTTTATCCTTATTCCGTCTGTGGCCTGCAGGACACGGGAGATACAGCAGAAGGATCCATATATACGTACGACAGCCGGGGAAACCCATCTATAATACTTTGTGTGCGTCTGTGTGTGTGTGTGTGTGTGTGTCTGTATGTGTGTGTGTCTGTGTGTGTGTGTGTGTGTGTGTGTCTGTATGTGTGTGTGTGTGTGTGCGTGTGTGTCTGTGTGTCTGTGTCTGTGTGTGTGTGTGTGTCTGTGTGTGTGTGTGTGTGTCTGTATGTGTGTGTGTCTGTGTGTGTGTGTGTGTGTGTGTGTGTGTGTGTGTGTGTCTGTATGTGTGTGTGTGTGTGTGTGTGTGTGTGTGTGATTTTGCATGTGAAACGTATTTCCTCGAAAACCAGACGCAAAAACGCGGAGATTTTTTTACAATTTCGGTAGGGATTTAACTTATGAGTTCAGAAATCCACTCCTCTCTAGATTTCGTCAATTATTTCCCCAGATTTTGAATAAAATTATAGGACGTTACCTTTACCAAAACTGAAGAAAGATCTGAACCTAAGAGAAGTAATTTTGCTATCACGACCATACCTGTGGAAAAGACAGATAGAAGAAAAAGAAATGTGTCCACTAGCAAGCAAATAGTATTTTGTTTGTTATGTAATGAAGTTGGTCATACCATAAGATGGTGTCGAAGATTCAAGATGAAAGAATATGAAGACAAGATGGATTTCTTGTAGGAGAAGGGAATCTCGTTTGGATGTTTGAAAAAAGGACATATGGTGAGAGACTGTAAGAGTCCTATAATTTGTTATGAGTGCAAGCAATATCATCCTGAAACATTTCACACTGTAGAAGAGCTACCAAAGTATTGGGAAGAAGAACAAGAACTGGCACAAACGGATGATGAGCTACCAGAGCAAATAGAAGAAGATGAACCGGAGCAAACAGAACAGGACAAGAAGCCAACTACTAATGTTGCTATCGCCTCGCCTCAAGTAACTGCTCATATTGGGGCAGGGGTTGAAGCTTGTAATTTTTCTATCTTACCAGTACAGGTAAGGAACAGCAAGACGAATACAGTGTTGCAAACATATGATTTTCTGGCTACCTTTCGACTACCTTTTGCACAGAAAACCTGATGAGAATATTGAATATCGCAGAAGAGACTAAGATTCGATTACGTACCATGACTAAATAAAGAGAGAGCATGAGTCATTACATTACGAGTATGGAGATATCCAGTTTGGATGAAGGTAATTTCATACCAATATCTGAAGTGTTTAGACATGGAACTATGCCTGTTGGTCGTCAAAATATATCAAGACATGAAGACTTGAAGCAATGGCCTTACCTGAAGGATGTCAGGATATCTGAAATAAATTCTAGTGCTGATCTACTTATCGGAACGAAGGTTTTGAAGGCTTTGGAACCTATACAGATTGTTAGGAGCCAAGGTGCTGGATCGTATGCTACGAAAACCCGACTTGGATGGGTTATCTATGGCTCCTTGGAAAGGAACCACGAAATCGGAAATCAGAACTGTCCTGCCATTGCTGTTAATCAAATATTTACAGACGAATTAGAAAAGCCAGTGATGAAGCCATACCATCATGACTTTAATGAAAGTACCAGCAAGGAATCTGAAGAGATGTCCAATGAAGAGTTGACGTTCATGGATGTTATGAACTACTCAGAGAAAACTGACGGACACTATTGTGTGGACTTACCTTTCAAAGAAGGAAGTGTTAATCTGCCGAATAATCGTCGTATGGCAGAGCAATGTACCCAGACTTTGAAACGTAAGTTTGTTAAGATTACGAAATTTCATGAGGAATATACATCTTTCTTACAGGATATGATTGATGATGATTATGCAGAAATGATACCAACTAATCAATTATATCGGGGTGATGGAGAGCTCTGGTATATTCCGCACCATGAGGTGTATCATTCAGAGAAAGGAACACTGAGGGTGGTCTTTGACTGTGCTACAGTATTCGAAGGAACATCACTTAACGGTGAACTATTGCAAGGTCCAGACATTACCAATTCACTCACTGGAGTTCTCATTAAATTTAGACAAGAACCGATTGCTTTAATGGCTGATATCAGGTCGATGTTTCATCAAGTGAAAGTAGCTGGTAAACATATTGTTAACCTGCGATTCTTATGGTGGCCTGAAGGGGATGTACAGCAAGTTATTTTTGAATACCGCATGAAAGTACGTCTCTTTGTTCCAGATGAAATAAGAATCTCTTTGAAGATTAATTTCTGCAAGGATGACTGCTTAAAATCCACATCTACTGAGCAGGAAGCAATTCTACCAGTAGAGCATCTGACTTCTCTTTGCAATAAGGGAGGATTCACACTTTCCAAGTGGAACAGCGACAATTGTGAAAGCATTCCACTAGATGATAGAGCCAAAGATAGATAGATGGATAGATAGATAAATACTTTATTAATCCCCTCAGGGAAATTCAGATTTGCCATTTGCAGCACACCAATAAAAGTAAGACACCATATTAAAAAAAGAATTGAACATAAAACATAAAAACATCCCCCAACAATGGTTCCCACTGTGAGGGAAGGCACAAAGTCCAGTCCTTTTCCCCTTGTTCACTCATGGTCGGGGTCTATTGAGGCCTCCGCAGTTGCCGCAACGGCGGCCCGATGTTCAGGCCCTCCCGCCGGATGATGGGGCTTCGGCATCGGGAGAACACTCTTCAGCGGCTTCCAGCGTCTGGAATGGCCGCTTGCTGCCAGAGAACCGAAGTCCACAGGCCACGCTGGTCGGAGCTCTGAAACTGGCGAACTCTGCGAGAGATCCCAGGATCCGCGGTGTTCAGAGTGTTCAGGGTCAGCGCCGCCGCGGCTGGAAGCTCAGCACTCCGGAGCCCATCGCCCGGCGACCCGGGCAAGGCATCCCCCGCTCCGCGATGGCGCCCCAGCGCTGCACCGCCGGCGATGCCGGAGTTCTGGCCAGTCCCGGCAGGAAACCCCGCTCCTGTCCCGGTGGTAAGCCGCAAGGAAGGGGCGAAGTACGGCCCGGAGAAAAGCCGCATCTCCGACCTGGTAGGGACTGAGAAGTATAGTTTCCCCCTTCCCCCCCCCACCCCCACCCCCCACATAAAAAAGATTAGACCTCCAAACGAACTTTTAACATATTAAAAAAAAAACACGGTGAAATGACGGACAGCTGCAGGCTGGGCAGCCATGCTCGACGGCGCCCCCCCCCCCCCCCTAAGATCTAGAAACCGGGATTTGGACAAAGACAATCTGCCAATGGAGAGAGCATTAGGAGTTATTAATGTTGCACAATTGAAATATGTTGACACGGAAGAACATCCTATGAATGAAGTTTCCCGAGAACTGACAGTAAACCGTTTCTTAAGCGAAAAGAAATGGATCGATGAACTAAAATCTCTCTGCAAGCCAGACAGAGAATGGCCAAAGCTTGAGCTGGGATTTGAAATCTCTGCTAATGATCCGGACATTAAATCAAACTTAACGGTGAACTTTAGTTTGCTAATAATCCTGTTATTTTTTTGAAGGATAGTTGATTGGACATGAAGGAAGACGTTTCATGCAGTCACAGCTTTGGACTATTATGTTTTGGACTATATATTGGGTATCATGCCTGATTTTAAGGATTTGGTGCACACGAGACGACTTTGAATTTAAAACCATTGTTTTAATAAGATTAATAACCTAGTTTTGCTTGCTTCTAGAAGGCGAAAGTGAAGATGGAAGAGTTGATGAAGAATTCTGATAGCGGATATATAGTGCATGCTATTTTTCCTTGTTAGTATAGTGTTTAGTATCCCGCCTGTCACGCGGTAGACCGGGGGTCAATTACCCGACGAGGGTTTTATTCCCTGACCTTTTGCTTTTGATATATGTTAAGCCTTTCTGGCCACTTTTTCCATGTTTATTAGTATTTCCCTCGTTATATACTCGGAACAATTAGGCCTATTTTGCCATTTGGCCTATTTTGCATGCCATTGATGATGGCATGTGCCTTTTAATTTAATTTAATTTTAGACTGCCCGTTATATTGTGGGTGGGATTTATGACGTATTTTGGGGCGTGTTTGGAGATAAGATGCTTGCGCAGAAGTTTAGTTTTTAGTGTAGTTTGGAGCGAGTCTGGAGAAGGTTAAACCTTTGACCATGCCAGATCTTAAGGAGATCATGCCAGTGTTACGGAGACACGAGGAGTTTTTCAGTGTTTAAAGTAATAAGCTGAAGTTCGATGAAGATTATAGTACCGTCAGAAGAAGTTTGGATGTATCTTACTATCAACAATAAAGCATTTTATTCACCAAAAGACTGTGTTTTGGAAGCCATCTCTGTGAAGAAACTCTGAAGGTCTATGTGAGAGAGATCGCATGCATTTCGAAGACACCCCCTTAACCATGCTCATCCATTTAGCGGCTAGAGAGCTAATTTCTCGAAAGATATGAAAATCTGCCGCTGCATTAACTCACTAAACCCATTCACACTCACAGACTCACTCATCCACCCAATCACTCACTCAGACCCATTCACTCACCCACACTCACTCACACACACTCACTCACACACCCACTCACTCACCCACACTCACTCACCCAAACACTCACTCACACACCCACTCACTCACCACACTCACTCACCCACACTCACTCACCCAAACACTCACACCACACACCCACTCACTCACCCACACTCACTCACCCACACTCACTCACCCACACTCACTCACCCAAACACTCACTCACACACCCACTCACTCACCCACACTCACACACCCACTCACTCACCCACACTCACTCACACCCACTCACTCACTCACACACCCACTCACTCACTCACTCACACACACTCACTCACCCAAAACACTCACTCACACACCCATTCACACACACTGACTCACTCACCCACACTCACTCACCCACACTCACTCATACACCCAATCACTCACTCACACACCCACTCACTCACCCACACTCACTCACCCAAACACTCACTCACACACCCACTCACTCACCCACACTCACTCACCCAAACACTCACTCACACACCCACTCACTCACACACCCACTCACTCACTCACACACCCACTCGCTCACCCACACTCACTCACCCAAACACTCACTCACACACCCACTCACTCACCCACACTCACTCATCCACCCAATCACTCACTCACACACCCACTCACTCACCCACACTCACTCACCCAAACACTCACTCACACACCCCTCACTCACTCACACACCCACTCAATCACCTTCACTCACTCACCCACAATCACTCACCCACACTCACTCACCCACACTCACTCACACACACTCACTCACACACCCACTCACTCACCCACACTCACTCACCCAAACACTCACTCACACACCCACTCACTCACCCACATTCACTCACCCAAACACTCACTCACACACCCACTGACTCACCACACTCACTCACCCACACTCACTCACCCAAACACTCACTCACACACCCATTCACTCACACACCCACTCACTCACTCACACTCCCACTCGCTCACCCACACTCACTCACCCAAACACTCACTCACACACCCACTCACTCACCCACACTCACTCATCCACCCAATCACTCACTCACACACCCACTCACTCACCCACACTCACTAACCCAAACACTCACTCACACACCCCCTCACTCACTCACACACCCACTCAAGCACCCACACTCACTCACCCACACTCACTCACCCACACTCACTCACCCAAACACTCACTCACACACCCACTCACTCACCCCACTCACTCACCCAAACACTCACTCACACACCCACTCACTCACCCACACTCACTCACCCAAACACCCACTCACACACCCACTCACTCACCCACACTCACTCATCCACCCAATCACTCACTCACACACCCACTCACTCACCACACTCACTCACCCAAACACTCACTCACACACCCCCTCACTCACTCACACACCCAATCAATCACCCACACTCACCACCCACAATCACTCACCCACACTCACTCACCCACACTCACTCACACACACTCACTCACACACCCACTCACTCACCCACACTCACTCACCCAAACACTCACTCACACACCCACTCACTCACCCACACTCACTCACCCACACACTCACCCACACTCACTCACCCACACTCGCTCACCCACACTCACTCACCCACACTCACTCACCCAAACACTCACTCACACACCCACTCACTCACCCACACTCACTCACCCACACTCACTCACCCAAACACTCACTCACACACCCACTCACTCACCCACACTCACTCACCCACACTCACTCACCCACACTCACTCACCCACACTCACTCACCCAAACACTCACTCACACACCCACTCACTCACACACCCACTCACTCACTCACACACCCACTCGCTCACCCACACTCACTCACCCAAACACTCACTCACACACCCACTCACTCACCCACACTCACTCACCCAAACACTCACTCACACACCCCCTCACTCACTCACACACCCACTCAATCACCCACACTCACTCACCCACAATCACTCACCCACACTCACTCACCCACACTCACTCACACACACTCACTCACACACCCACTCACTCACCCACACTCACTCACCCAAACACTCACTCACACCCACTCACTCGCCCACACTCACTCACCCAAACACTCACTCACACACCCACTCACTCACCCACACACTCACCCACACTCACTCACCCACACTCACTCACCCACACTCACTCACCCAAACACTCACTCACACACCCAGTCACTCACCCACACTCACTCACCCAAACACTCACTCACACACCCACTCACTCACCCACACTCACTCACCCAAACACTCACTCACACACCCACTCACTCACCCACACTCACTCACCCAAACACTCACTCACACACCCACTCACTCACCCACACTCACTCACCCAAACACTCACTCACCCACACTCACTCACCCACACTCACTCACCCAAACAATCACCCATCCACTCACCCACCCGCTCACACACGAGTGCTCAGCTCAGACCTTGCATCCCATCTCGAGAATGGACAACGCATTCTCGACAGGGCCAAGGAGGGCTTATATTAGGAACACTTCTCCAACCGTTGCCCACCACGAATGGCTGAGCTGCTAAGTTCTACCGGCATTGTGGAATGGACGTGTGGGATCTGGACCTTTCTTTGGTCTGATGTTGTCGGGGGAGAAAGCTGGAAAAAGGAGATGGGGTCGGGACTTGATTAGGAGGGGGGGGGGTAGTCTGCTTAATTTGGAGAATTCAATGTTCATGTCATTGGGCTGTAAGCTATGTGCAGTTCCTCCAGTTTGCGTGTCACATCACTCTGGCAATGTAAGAGGCCCAGGACAGAACTATCAGTGTGGGAGTGGGGAAGGGGAGTTAAAATGGTTGGCAAACGGAAGAACCAGCAGGCTTTGGCGGACCGAGCGCAAGTGTACGGTGAAATGCACACCTAGTCTCGATACAAGGCTTACAAAAAGAGACACAATCTCCCGGAGTAACTTGTACCTCTGGAGAGCATGGACAGGCAACATTCTAGGTCAGGACCCTTGTTCAGACTGCTTGGTGTGGAGGGGTGGCGAAAGTTGGTGGGAGTGGTTGCCTTAGATTCCCTTCCTTCTACAGTTGCGGCCTGACCCACTGAGTTCCTCCACCGCTTTAGAGGCAATGGACAGACGACGTTTTGAGTCAGGACCCTTATTCAGAATGATTGGAGAGGGTGGGGGGAGGAAGCTGGAAAAGAGAGATGGGGGCTGGACAAAGTCTGGCAAGTGATAGGTGACTAAATGCTGGAGTAACTCAGCGGACAGGCAGCATCTCCAGAGAGAAGGAATGGGTGACGTTTCAGGTTGAGTCCCTTCTTCAGAAATGATAGGTGGATATAGGTGAGGGAGACATAAGAAACAGCAGATGCTGGAATCTTGTATAACCATTTAGCTTGTATAACAATTACAGCACGGAAACAGGCCATCTCGGCCCTTCTAGTCTGTGCCGAACACTTACTCTCACCTAGTCCCATCTACCTGCACTCAGACCTTGGACTCTCCATTCCTTTCCCGTCCATATACCCATCCAATTTATTTTTAAATGATAAAATCGAACCTGCCTCCACCACTTCCACTGGAAGCTCAGTCCACACAGCTACCACTCTCTGAGTAAAGAAGTTCCCCCTCATGTTACTCCTAAACTTTTGTCCCTTAATTCTCAAATCATGTCCTCTTGTTTGAACCTTCCCTACTCTCAATGGAAAAAGCTTATCCACGTCAACTATGTCTATCCCTCTCATAATTTTAAAGACCCCTATCAAGTCCCCCCTCAACCGTCTGCGCTCCAAAGAATAAAGACCTAACTTGTTCGACCTTTCTCTGTAACCCAGGCAACATTCTAGTAAATCTCCTCTGTACTCTCTCTATTTTGTTGACATCTTTCCTATAATTTGGCGACCAAAATTGTACACCATACTCCAGAATTGGCCTCACCAATGCCTTGTACAATTTTAACATTACATCCCAACTTCTATACTCAATGCTCTGATGTTACTTCGGAGTCACGTGAGTGACTTCGTGAAGAAACCCGCCAGCCAGCATGCGCGTCAATATGTCTAACGCATGGCGCGCCACTGTCTGTCGCATGGCGTCGCTCCTCCAGCGGTAAGTTTCAAACCCTGCAGGTAAGTTTTCGAACTTATTTTCAGGTTGTGCTTTTTACTTGCAGGAAGCTCTTTTACAGAGTTTTGCTGGATGGCATTCCGTGGTCGAAATCCTGACGAGCCGCGGGGAAACCCGGCTACGGAGACCGCGGGGAATCCCAGCTCCGCGGGTAAACCCGGCTCGGGGAAACCCGGCTACGGAGAACGCGGGGAACCCCGGCTCCGCGGGAGACCCAGCTCGGGAACACCCGGCTACGGAGACCGCGGGGAATCCCGGCTCCGCGGGAGTGCGGGCAGCCGGCGGCGGTCGGCTTCGCTACCCAAGTCACTGACAGTGACTCCAGACTCCGGCAGCCCCGAGAGAGTATGCAGCCGAACGGAGTCTGAGAGGCCTGGACTAGGACTAGTCGGGCCAGGAGGGTTCCCTCCATGGGTACGTCCTCGGACATTTACCCAGGTGGAGCATGGATGCGTGACGCTTCACAGAGTGCTGGAGTAACTCAGCGGATCAGGCAGCAGCTGTGGTGAACATGGATAGGTGACATTTCGGGTCGGGACCCTTCTTCAGACTGACACTATGTTAACAGATGAGAGGGTGATCGGCAGATGAGTGAAGTAAGTGACAGAGGCGAGTGAAAATAAGCGGATAAAAGGGTGTGAGATAAGGAGAGAGGAATGTATATGCGCACCTTTAAGGGACATTGGTCATGTAGCATTTGGAGTATTGCAAACAGTTCTGGTCAATCCTTTACAGGACTGAGGTGGAGGCTTTGGGGAAGGTGCAGAGATGGTTAACCAGAATGGTTCAAAAACAAGGAACTGCTGATGCTGGTTTATAAAAAAGGAGACAAAAATGCTGGAGTAACTCAGCGGGACACACAGCATTTCTGGAGAGAAGGAATGGGTGATATTTCGGGTCGAGTCTGAAGAGGGTCTCGACCAGAATGATACCCGTTCCTTCCAGCATTTTGTGTCTATCAAAGCAGCCCCAATCCACGTGGCGGTGTGCCAGCAGGCCAGAGGAGTGGGCAAGGCCTTGCCACAGAGCGGGCAGGTGAAGGGGCACTGGCCAGTGTGGACTCGCCGGTGCTGGTGGTCAAGGTGGTCAAGGAGGGTGAAGCCCTTAACACAGGACGGACAGGGGAAGGGACAGTCACCACTGTGGGTACGCCGGTGCTGCCGCAGGCAGGTGAAACCCTTGCCACACTCAGCACACTCAAAGGGTCCCAGAAACGCTCTTGACATGCTTGCCGCAGTGCGAGCAGCTGCTCACCGACGTGGGACCGCCGGTGTTGCAGCAACCCCGCAAGCTGTCAAACACCTCACCGCAGTACGGGCAGTCGTAGGTCTGGCCACTGGCGTGCACGCGCTGGTGAGACAGGGCATGGGAGGCCAAGGCAAAGCGCTCTCCAAACACCGGCGTGGTGACGGGATGGTTGCCGGCATGCATCCGCTGGTGGTACAGCAGCCTGGTGGAGCTGGTGAAGCCCTTGCCGCACAGGGTGCAGGTGTAGGGCCGCTCGCCGGGGTGGGGGCGCTGGTGCTGCAGCAGGTTGCTGGACTGGGTGAAGCTCTTGCCGCACTGGGCGCAGGTGTAGGGCCGCTCCCCGCTCCCCGAATGAAAACGGTGTGCCGCGATCCCCTGCCGTCAGAGGGTGCTTCAGACAGCGGACCACAGGCGCTGAATCGTGGCCTTCAGCCGACAAGGGGTGCTGTACCATGGCCTCCCGGCATCAGATGGCGCTACATTCGGAGGACCAGAGACGCTGCACTATGGCCTCCCTGCGCCAGGTGGCGCTACAGTTGCAGGACCAGAGTCGCAGCACTGCGGCCTTTCACCGCCAGGTGGCGCTACAGTCGAAGGACCAGAGAGGCTGCACCGCGGCATCCCACCGAGAGGGGGCGCTAGAGTCGGAGGACCAGAGACGCTGCAACGCGGCCATCAACCGACAGGGGGCGCTTCTTCTTCTTCTTGCGAGTGAAACGTAAACCAAAGGAATAGATAGATCTCAAGCCGGGTGTTGTGCAGCCAGGTTGTTGTCTCTGTTGGCGTCAATGACCCAGCTCCATTTGGTGGGTGGTAGAGCGGGCACCCCGAGATGACATCATGGTTGGCTGTCTGTTGATCTGCTCCACATTCTCAGGGTGGGCTCTGGTGGAGTCCCCATCTCCACATGCTGGCATTGAAACGCCCAACTCCAGCACCAAGTCTGTTGAGCTTCACCCATGCGCCTCTGGGGAGCCCAGACCCTGGACAGCTTTTATCTGGTGAAGAGCTGTAGCTGCGTAATGGAGATGAGGTTGCCTTCCACTCCTGTGACCTGCGGATCCCTGCAGGCGGAATGCCTGCAAGTATAGGGAGCTGCTCGAATGGAGTAGGTTGAATGGTTCGCATGGTGCAGATCTGGCTCGCGTCTACCAGGCTAGTATGTCTACTTCCACTACATACGGGTGTGCAGTACTCAGCTGGGGCATACACAAGAGCTAAGGCAGAGGTACAATGAGTTGATGGGCTGGCTACCCAAATTTTTCCTGCCAGGCGTTGGATGAGGCCGCTAGGTGCCAGGACCTTGTTGCGGAGGCCAGCCAGGTATTGTTGAAATGTAAGCAACATGTTCAGCTTTACGCTGAAATAAGTGGGTGTTTGTTGGAAGTCCAAGTCGCGGAAACAGGCCCTTCGGGCCACCAAGTCCACGCTGACCAGCGATTGCCCGCACACAAACACTATCCTACACACACTAGGAACAATTTACATGTGGACTAAGCCAATTAACCTACAAACCCGCACGTCTTTGGAGTGTGGGAGGAAACCGGAACGCTCGGAATAACCCACGAAGGTCAGGGGGAGAACGTGCAAACTCCATACAGACAGAAGGTACATGTACACTCTTTCCACTGACTGGATAGCACGCAATCTCTATTGGTACACGTGACAATAAATTAAACTACACATGATTAAAGAATTGGTCGACTGGGCTTGTATTCACTGGAATTTATAAGGGATGAGAGGGGGTCTTATAGAAACGTTTAAAATTGTTCATGGGTTGGACAGGCCAAATGCAGGAAAAATGTTCCATATGTTGGGGGAGTCCAGAACCAGGGGCAACACACAGTTTAAGAATAAGGGGTCGGCCATTTAGGACTGAGATGAGGAGAAACGTTTCCACCCAGAGAGTTGTGAATCTGTGTGATTCTCTGCCTTAGATGGCAGTGGAGGACAATTCTCTGGATGCTTTCAAGATAGAGTTAGATTTAGCTCTTAGGGCTAACGGAACTAAGTGATATGGGGAGAAAGCAGGAACGGGAAACTGATTGTGGATGATCAGCCATGATCATATTGAATTGCGGTGGTGGCTCGAAGGGCCGAATTGTCTACTCCTGCACCTATTTTCTATGTTTCTGCAGGCGCCGGTGCTGCTTCGGGCACGTGGACGACTTGAGGCCTTTGCCGCAGTCGGAGCTGGTGAAGGACCGCTTACTGCTGTGCACTCGCCGGTGTATCTGCAGCCCCGACAACTGGGTAAAAGCTCTTGCCGCAGTCGGAGCAGTCAAAGGGGCGTTCTCCCGTGTGCACCCTGCCATTACGCAGAGTCACGTGGGGGGGGGGGGGGGGGCGGCGTGCATCATGGCAAGAAGGTCACACAGTGCTGGAGTCACTCAGCGGTCGGGCAGCTTCTGTGGAGAGAGGGAATGTGTGACGTTTCAGGTCGAGACCCTTCCTCAGTCTGATGGGAGGTACAGGGATAAGGAAGTGTAAGGAGTGAAAACAGGACAAAGTGAATGTAGTTCAAGGAAAATGTAGAATAGATCATTGTTCGTTGGGAGAAGGTAACAGGCAATAGGTGCAGGAGTAGGCCATTCAGCCCTTCGAGCCAGCACCGTCATTCAATATGATCATGGCTGATCATCCAGTGTCTAATTACCCCGTCCCTCCTTTTCCCCCCATATCCCTTGCTTCCGTTAGCATTAGAGCTCAATCTAACTTATCTCTAATCTACTGTGGTCGGTGGGTGCGCTGCAAGCCGGCGCCCTGTTAGCAGCGTGTCCGTTTTTTCTGTTAACATTTTTTTTTTTAGTATGTTTTAGTGTATGGTTTTAATGTTCATCTGTGTGTTTTGTGTGGGGGTTGGTGTGTGTGGAGGGGGGGGGGGTAAGGGGGAAACCGCTTTGGTTGCCTCCTCCACGGAGGCGACTTTTTCCAGGTTGCCTCCCCGTTGCCTAACAACAAGGATCGGCGCGGCCTTTCCCGGAGACGCGCCCGGGGATTCAGCGGCGGGCGCAGCGTGGACTCTCGGCGCGGAGCGGGCGAGCCCTCGCTGGGGCTCGCCGGAGGGGAGCGCTCCGTTTCGCTGGCCTGCGGCAGCCGGCAGCCTGAAGTCGCGGTCTGCAGAGCTCCAGCTGGCGCTGCATCCGCAGTCTGGTATCCCTCGTGGGGGACCCGGGAGAAGAAGAAGCCACCCTGCCGGCCCGCGGCCTACTTCTACCGCGGGCCCGGCATTGACTTACCATCACCCCTGGAGGGGAGCTTCGACTGCCGGCCCTGCGGTCTGTGGTGCTTCTGGCTGCGACGACTTTACATCTTAGACCGCCGGCCTGCGGCCTACACCAACCTAAAGCCGCGGTCTCCGGTAGGGAAGAGCCGACTCTGGACTTACCTGGACTTTTACCTGTCTGCAGTTCTTGACGCCTGCAGCGACAGCTGCGGAGTGTTGAGGTCCCGACCACGGGGGAAAATGGAGGAGGACTGGCCAAATTTTGTGCCTTCCACCACAGTGATGAATGCTGTGGTGGATGTTTGTGTTACATTTTTATTGTGTATTGTGTGTTCTTTATTATTGTACCGCTGCTGGCAAATTCATTTCACTTGCACTTTATGTGCAATGTGACGAATAAAACCGTATTGTATTGTATAACTTGAAAATCTAGTCTTGAAAACATCCAGTGAATAAGCGAGTTCGGTGTTCTGAGTGCGCATGTCCAGGTCATAGGTCACTCGCTATAAACGTTCTCGGCGGGCTGTGCTGCTGTGTGGGTGCAGGTCTGCGTTTCGCCCGTGGTCGGGGTCGGGCCTCCGGACGCTGTTGAGTTGCTGCTGGGCCGTCCCCGTCCCCTTCGGCAGTGGCGGCCCCGGGCTTGCAGCCAGGGAAGGGGGGAGGCACGGGATCCAGCTCGGCTCTGCCTGTCCCGCCGGGTTGGTCAGCGGCCCTGGACTGGTGGGGCACCGGCTCTGGACTTGCAGCCAGCGAGGTGGGTTGAGGAGGGTTGGGGGTGGGTGCTGGCTCCGGCTCGGCTCGGCACTGCCCCAGCTCCCGGGGGGCCTATTCCTAGGCGGGCCGGGGACCGCCGGTTGCGCCTCTCGTCTTGTCCAGTGGCTGTCGGTTGGCCACATAGGTGCAGGCGGCGATCGAACGCCGGTCATGCACACGGGGTGCTGCGGTGGCTCGGCGGGTCAGGCAACATCACTGGAGAAGGTGTCTCGACCCGAAACGTCACCCACTCCTTTTCTCCGGGGATCCTGCCTGTCCCGTTGTGTTGCGGCAGCGTTTTGTGTCCCCCCGTTGATGGCTGGTGCTCGGCTTTCGCCGGCGCCCGGGGGAGTTGGCCGGCGGACTCAGGGTGGGGCGGCGAGTGTGGCTGGCGGTCCCCGGCTCGTCGGTGAACGGGTTCCTCGGGACTTGGAGCGGGGTTGGGCTGGGGTTGGCGCTTCTTCTCCGCGCTGGCTGTGGGCCTGGGGCCGCCGCTGCTCCGGTCCTGTGTCCCGTCGGTCCTGGGTCGCCCCGACTCCTCCGGCCGCGCCCCCCGGGCGTGGATGGAACACACCCCGCTCTCGCGCTACCTGGCAACCCCCGCTCCTCAGATTAAATATATTTTTGCACATAAATTATGAATAAAGATGAGAATTTATACCCATATTATTCAGCCAGCGCTTCGTTTGCTTTTTCTTTATAGCAAATGACCTTTGACAAGTCAATGAATCCTTGCGATTTTCGGAATACCAAACTCGCTTATTGGCATCCACTGCCTTCTGAGGCAGAGAATTTCACAGATTCACAACTCTCTGTGTGAACGGCGGAGTAGACTAATTCTGTTCCTATCACTTGTGACCTTATACAGGGAGAAACCTTGTCTCCGGGCTGGAGTCACACAAATATTGCACTCAGGGTTATTTCCTTCATCCCGTATCGGTACACTGCGGGTGGATCGATTGTAATCATGTGTTGTCTTTCCGCTGACTAGTTAGCAAGCAACAACAAAGCTTTTCACTGCACGTCGGTACGCGTGACAATATATTAAACTGAACCCTCCCACCGCCAGGGGGCGATGCGACCGGCTGACCAGAGGGCTGCAGCCTGGAATCCAGGCGCCAGGGGCGCTGCAGACAGAGGAACAAAAACGGTGCGCTGCGATGCCCCGCCGTCAGAGGGTGCTTCACACGGAGGACCACAGGCGCTGAATCGCGGCCTTCAGCCGACAGGGGGCGGTGTACCCTGGCCTCCCGGCGCCAGATGGCGCTACATTCGGAGGACCAGAGACGCTGCACCGTGGCTTCCCACCGCCAGGTGGCGCTACAGTTGCAGAACCTGAGACGCTGCACCGCGGAATCCCACCGACAGGGGGGCGCTACAGTCGGAGGACCAGAGACGCTGCACCGCGGCCTCCCACCGACAGGGGGGTGCTAGTCGGTGAACCAGAGACGCTGCTCCGCGGCCATCTACCGACAGGCGGTGCTATAGTCGGAGGACTAGAGACGCTGCACCGCGGCCATCAACCTACAGGGGGCGCTTCTTCTTCTTCTTGCGAGTGAAACATAAACCAAAGGAATAGTTAGATCTCAAGCCGGCGTTGAGCAGCCAGGTTGTTGTCTCTGTTGGCGCCAGGGCCTGACACAGCTCCATTTGGTGGGTGGTAGAGTGGGCACCCAGAGATGACATGGTTGGCTGTCTGTTGTTCTGCTCCACATTCTCAGGCTGGGCTCTGGCGGAGTCCCCATCTCCACATGCTGGCATTGAAACGGCCAACTCCAGCACCAAGACTGTTGAGCTTCACCCATGCTCCTCTAGGGATCTCAGACTCTGGACAGCTTTTATCTGGTGAAGAGATGTAGCTGTGTAATGGAGATTAGTTTGCCTTCCACTCCTGTGACCACTTGGTGCCTATCCAGTGTGCTTTTGTCTCAGTTGGCTGGATGGTTGCTAGGAGTTGTTTTGCATGTGGAGCAAAGGGGTGACAGGGCTTCAGTCGGGGTGGCCTCTGCTCTCTGCTGATTGCCTGATGGAGGAAGTGACCTGGGTCTATAGCACGACGAGACAGTGCCAGAGTTGCTGCTTGTCTTCGGATCCCCGCAGGCGGAATGCCTGCAAGTATAGGGAGCTGCTCGACGGGAGTACGTTGACGGTACAGTGATGGTTCGCAAGGTGCTCTTCAGGCTCGTGTCTACCAGGCTAGTATGTCTACTTCCACTCCATACGGGTGCGCAGTACTCAGCTGGGGCATACACAAGAGCTAAGGTAGAGGTGCGAAGAGTTGATGGACTGGCTCCCCAACTTTTTCCTGCCAGGCGTCGGATGAGGCCGCTACATGCCAGGACCTTGTTGCAGAGGCCAGACAGGTGTTGATGAAATGTAAGCGACCTGTCCAGCTTACCAGTAGGCTCAATTATCAAAGACCACTCCTCAAAATATAAGATACATGTGCAATACAATGATCACACAAGTCATACACTTTCCATATCAAGAAGAAAGATACTTCTATAAATCTAAACAAAGTCTAATGTTTACAGTCCTACTTAAGACAATACATTTCATAATTTGTTTCACTACAATTTTACTATTACATATGTATTTAAAACATTAATTATATAAGTTTGCTGAATTACAGTTTCTAAGTTCAAAACACACATCTCTCAACCAAGCATACAAGGGTCATAAATCTGTCAACTTAGTTAATAAGTGTTTGGTGCCAGGAAAAACTTAATTCGAATTTGGAGCCCCTTTTCCTGCTATCAGGAAGCTAGATTTCCAATCTCATGTACCAGGCAGAACACAAGGTTCTTACAAGGTACAACTCAGACCATGACATCAGAATTACATCTGCTTCTTCGACTTCTATAAACAACTACATCAATCTAATTATTTTCCTCCCAAAGCAACTACTCCCCTTCACACACATCCTATTTCTTATCACAATCTCATTATAATTTTAACATAGCCAAGGCTAACTACAGAGTATTATCTTCTAGCCTTGAATTCTGTCTCAAACTCAGCATAACCGGCCATAACTCTTCACCTTTATGTCACATTCAGAGCTAAAAAATGTTCCATAGAGACAGAGCAGGTGACCTCTGGCATAAGAAGAGGCCCCTATTCAGCTATCCATTCCTCAACACAAAGTCATATCAAATACAATTTCCTCCAGTGTTATAATTGCCTTGAAGCAATTAACTAAGCTATGCAGGTTCAGATTCAGGCCTCCATGCCTTGATTCATCGTTCACTGTGTATGTTTTTCGCTGTACTTTATTTCGTTAGGAGATATATGTTTCTGAAAACTTTAAGCTTTTCTTTGGCAAATTACCTAGCTTATATAAAAGTCACTATCCGAGCGGTTCTATTTATATAATATTTCCTCAAAGGTACACGGAGGTTACTAAGAACCTATGAGATGAAGGAAAACTTTCTTCATAGTTATATTATAGTTTCACAAGAGATTGTTGGTGTAGACTATTTCAAGATGGATAGAGTGTAAGCAGCGGAAAGCGGGAGTTAATACAATAATGTCATGTCTCACTCTACCAAGATGGAATGGATATTCCCCTTTGATCACTTTCTTGCAACAGCAAGAGGCTCAGAGGAGCGCACTTTCAGAAGTTATACCATATCGTTGAACATGTCTGGACGTTTGCAGATAGAATTCTGAACAGAGCTGCATGAGCTATTGTCTAACCCAAAGGCAATTGGGATTGTGGTCCAATTAAGGGCGATGTACATGTATGTAAAGTTAGCATCATGTTGTTAATGGCCATGTCTTTTCTACCATTTATGGTTTATCTGTTTCGTGTTTTCACATACAGATTGGTTTACTGCATGAAACCACAGCTTCGAAGGCTTCACGCAGTCTCATCACAAGACTTCGATATAAATTAGAAAGATTAAATGATAACTTAACGTTTGATCTTTATTTTATGAGAAGTTGGAGTCAGAAACTACGTGCCTCCACTCCCAACCCTGAATCTCATAAAGATCATGGACATCCGGTGGCACTGTTAATGGCTGCCTCCGCCTACAGTCTGGTTATCTTTTAAATTTTTTGTTATGTTTAAGTAAGTTTTTTTTTGTTGTTGTATTTTATGTGGGGGGAAGGGGGTATAGTAAGGGGAAACCATCCTTCAGTCACTTCCTGGCGAGGATGCGACTATTATCTGAGTAGCGCCCTCGCACCCCTCATCGCGGCCTACCAACTGGATTGGCGCGGCCTTTCCTGCCGGGACCGACCAGAGTTTCAGCAGGCGCAGCTGGATACATCGCAGAGCGGGCGAGGCTTTATCTGGGATCGCCGTTTGGAGCCTGTTGGGCATGCTGCATCGACATCGCGGAGCTGTGGTTGCGGAACTCCCAGCGCGGGTGGCGCTGACCAACATCGCGGAGTCCTGGGACCCTTTGCCGGGGGTCGCCAGCGTGAATCTCTGCTCAGCTCGGCCTGTGGACGTCGGGAGCCGCGGACTCCGGTGGGACGTGGCCGATTCAGAGGTCCAGGCAGCTGAGGTTGTTCTACCATTCGACGTCGGGGTTCCATCGTTCCCGGCGAGAGGGCCTGAACATCGGCCGCCCGTAGCGGCAACTGCGCAGGGCTCGGGAGGCCCCGACCACGGTGAACATTGGGGAACATAAGTGAGTAGGTTGACTGGACTTTGGTTCCTTCCCTCACAGTGGGAAACTTTGATGCCGCTGTGGGGATGTTTGTGTTGTGGACTATTGTGTTCTGCGTTTTTGTGTTTTTTTAATTTATATGACTGTAAGAAAACAGCATTTCGTTGTCTCTTAATTGAAGACAATGATAATAAATGGAATCAAATCAAATCAAATAATTCGGTAAGTCAAGCGTTATTAATCTTTCTATAGTTTAATTTGGTGCAAGTGGTCTGTGGTTTCATACAGTTGCTTTGAAGATTAACGCGCATGCGGGCTGGCGGGTTTTTCATGTAGTCTCACTCCAACTTCTCATAAAATAAAGATCAAAGTTCAAACGGTAAGTTCTCGTTTAATCTTTCTATTTTATTGTCTCTGTTCTTCCTCTTCTTCTGTCGTGTGTCTTTTAGACCTGCAGCTGCGTTGAGGCGAGCCAGGCCAACGTGTCATTGTCCAAGTCAATCAGACCTCTTTCACCATTCGGTGGCCGTTGTTTGGGGCAACTGGTGACTACGTGCTCCACTGTCTCTGTTGGGTCCCCACACTCACAGGAGGCGCAGTCCACGAGGCCCCACCTCTTCATCGCTACTCCGTAGCGTCTGATGCCTGTCCTCAAGCGGTTGAGGGTTGTCCACTGCTTTCGGGGCAGGTCCTGGCCAGGGACGTCCATGGGGTCATCGATGTAATGGTGTAGCCTAGATGGTTCCGCTGACTTCCACTGGTCTCTCCATCTCGTCTTGACCAAGGCAGCCTTAGAAACGTCAGCCGGTGTTGTGCAGAGCAGCTCTTGGGCTTGCGTGGCAAATGGGTGCCGTGACTTGAGGCGCACTCGTCGTGGTGTCTCTGTGACGATCTGATGGAGGAGGTGGGATTCACTGGTCTGTGCCTTTCGAGCGAGGGCCAGTGTGGCTGCTTCTCGTCTGATTTTGGCTGGGGCGATACCAGCGAGGACGGGCAGTTGGTTTACTGGGGTGGCTCGTAGGCATCCGGAGACAGTCCGCAGGGTGCTGTTGAGGGCAGCATCCAGTTTCTTGGCGTGAGGGCTACGGCACCAGACCGGGGCGCAGTACTCGGCGGTTGAGAACACCAGGGCCACTGTGGTCATGCGCAGTGTCTTAGCCGTGGCTCCCCATGTGGTGCCAGCTAGGCGGCGAATCAGTGCAGCACGGGCGCTTTTCTTTGCCTTGGCACCTTCCAGGTGTTGTTTGAATGACAACGTTCTGTCGAGCTTCACACCGAGGTATGTGGGGACAGGCTGGGACCGTAACCGGCCGTTATCCACGACGTTCATCTCGCGGGACGCTTCCCTGTTGTTGAGGTGGAACATTGAAGATGTTGTCTTACCCATGCTGAGCTTGAGGCGCCAGTTCCTCCGGTATGAAGACAGGATGTTCATGTCTTCATAGAGGTCCTCTTCTGCTGCTTCCCAGGATGGCTTACTAAGTAGGATGGCCAGGTCATCAGCATAGCCATACTTCTTTTACTGGGTTGCAGGCAGGTTAAGGATGTAGATATTGAACAGCATTGGTGCCAGCACTGAGCTCTGTGGGACGCCGTTCTTAAGTTTCCTCACCCTGCTGCATTTCCCGTTGCTGGTGTGTGGCCTGAAGCTGCGGTTGCTCAGCATCTCCATGATGAAGCTCAACATGTACTTGTCTGGGATGGTTCCCAGAAGCTTCATGTGTAGTGCACGCAGCCAGACAGTATCATATGCAGCTGTGAGGTCCAAGACGACAGCGCCAGCCTTCTGCCCTGCCTGGAAGC
>CM075981.1:8036162-8319891 GCA_038087875.1 Malacoraja senta | reverse complement strand
AGCCAGAATTGTATTATGGCCAGGATTGTCTTGCAAGACAGGCTCGGAAATTGGGCCAGAGTTGTCATTTAAGGCAGGCACAAAATGATGACAGGCGTGGCCTGGTCATTATGGAAGATGGCTAATTAACAACTGTTTTTCATAGGGTGTTCCCATTTACAGGGATCATTGGAGATATTTGGAGTCTCAAACTATATTTAAGAATTGGGCTCTTCTATACAGTTGAATTCAGTTGTTACCAAATAGACTTGTTGGTCATTGGGATTTACCTTTAACTATTAATTGGCCTATGAAGCCGCCCTGGGCAACAGATTGCAAGTTAATAGAAATCTGTAACATCCTTGTGGTTAGATTCAGCCTCAACTCATTAAAACTAATTGTCAATATAATAGCTGTGATTCAGCTGTGCAAGTGGGAGAATTGACATCATGCTAAATGGCAAACTCTAAAGTGCCATGTAGGTCATTGTTAATACACTGACGCTATTGCTGCTGCAGCTGACAAATTCATTTCACTTGCACTTTATGTGCAATATTAGGAATAAAATTGTATTATACAGTATTGTACTAGCTGAAGCTACCTAAGTCTATGAAGTACAAACAGTATGCAGCATTGTTCCAGCAGTTGGTCAGTAAATATTACAGTTATATTGCAAAAATAATGCTAATGGCCTACCGTAGGATATTTCGAAGGTCATCTCCAGTTTGGATGTGGAGGGGATTTGCATCATTTACCAATTCTTCAATTATTGGCATCAACTGTTTATAGACCCTACATGCATTCTATGGGGTAAAGAGTGACTGAGCGATTATGCATGTTCTGCATGCTTAAATTCAGGTTGATACACTATGATGGTGACATATGTTGGTCACACGGGTACAATCAAGTAAAAGTAAAGTATCCTGTATGGTTTTACTTAATTTCATTTGCCACAGGTGTATCGTCAAGTACAGGTCATGACAACACAGAATGGGTGTTGGACCACGCAGCATTTATGAATTTTGGGTTCAATGGAACACCGTATATCGATATGTTGCTGTCATGCTTATTCACAGGTTGCATAAAGATGTGGCATAACAGAGACGAAAGATACATTCTCGCTACAAGGAGGAGGAATGGTGTTTTTATATCTTCCTCCATTTTGCTTCGTCAGTCGGGTCTTCAAATAAAGTCATCAAGATCCCGCTTTAGGTTTCCTACTGTCTGATTGGCTTATGCAGCTTAAATTTCGGATTTGTCGGGAATAATAAAACAACCTTCCAAGAGGCTATGGCTCGGGAAATCAGCCGTTGGATGTTAAAATCTATTTATGCTCTTCAGTATCTGAATAGACTGCCCTATGGCTGGAGTTGGCACACTTATCCTTGTGTGCGTTCGCTCCAGAGTGCTGAGATAGCACCAAAAAAGGGAAAAGCAGTACATTTCATTGCAGGAAATGCGAAGTGTTGTTTATGCTAATGTTGCATTTAAAACGGTACAGTTTACTGACGTCTTGGAGTTCATTTTTAATGTTTTTTTTGGGCAATATTGAGTTATAGGGCCATTAACTGTGCCAACGTGTTTCCCGTCATAATTACTGCAGCAAACGGGACCCACTCTGTCGGTTTCACCCCGGATATCGAGTTTGTAAAGGATATCTTTAACACAAGTTCTCCCAGGACAAGTACAATGCAGTATGGGATATTGACATTGTGTTAACACTATTTAACAAGAGGGTTCCAGTTATATCCTTGGTGTTGGCCGGTTTTCAAAAGGTAGTTATCCTACTGGCGCTGGTTTAGCGCAACAGGTTAGTCGCTACATATTGCGAAGGGACAGGATGATTACATATGTAATAAAATATAATATTTTATGTTTATAATTACTTAAGCACAGCAGAAGGGGTGTCAGGTCAGAATAAGTTCAAGGCATACCCAGGGACCTTTGGCTATGTGAGGGCACACATATAAAACTATATGTCAAGGTCACCAAGAGTTTTTTCAAGACTCTCAACTTGCAATGCTTGTTAGTGCACAAAAAACGTTATAAAACGTATCCGGTCACACGATTTCCAGGGATAAAACGGGGTTGATCTATGTAGGTGTAGATATTGATTCCAGATCTCACTGCACCAGGGCTGCTGCAACATCGGCAGCAAGGGTTATTGACGTTCCGTTGGATCACATCCTAACGGCTGCAGCATGGTAAAACCCCCCCAAAAACGAAGGGTTTTCCAAACATTTACAATAACCCAATGCCGGACCAAGGTTATTTGTCAATCCTATTTACGTTTTATGTATCATAGTTCCACCCGGGAGGTGTTATTATTGTTATTATTATTTCATTAACAGCATCAGCATGTTTTAAATAGATGTCATGACTGTATGCATTATGAATGTTTTTCTCTCATTCGTCAATGAAGCAGTTGTGGTTGTGTAGACTCGTTTCTCACGGCATAAAATCACAGAGCTTTGAAATCTTCACGTAGTCACTCACCTGACTCCGAAGTAAAATAGTAAGATTAAACGAGAACTTACCATTTTGAAGTTTGATCTTTATTTTATGAGGAGTTACGATGAGGAACTACGTGCCCTCCGCTCCCAACCCTCATAAAAATCATCTGGCAGTTCTAGTCTTTGCTCATCTTACTATTATGCTTCGGTCATTATTATCTGTTATTTCACACCGCTGCTTTGAAGATTGACGCGCATGCGCACGAACGGGGTCTTCTTCACGTAGTCCCTCATCGTAACTCCTCATAAAATAAAGATCAAACTTCAAACTGGTAAGTTCTCGTTTAATCTTACTATTATATAGAGGTGTAGGAGAACATGAGGAGCACAGGTAAGGTGAATGCGTCATCTTCATCCGCGGGATAAGGGAATCAAAAAGATTTAAGATGAGAGGGACAATTTTAATCGTCTAGTTATACGGAAAAAACTTTCAGAGGAACCGATTGAGGGCTGAATGAAATGAATGAATGAAAACGTTTAATAACCCCGCTTCTTCTTATCGAGCCCACATCAGCATATTATAAACTGTTCAGCCAGAGTTGAACACACTTCTCGGCATCTGCACACAATGGTGTCTGTCTTCCACCTCTTGTGCTTCTTTTGCGTGGTGGTAGAACGATTGGTGGAAACAGGACCGAAACGTGAACGCTCTTTGCTTGACCTCGATAAACCCGCGAGCAGGTATAAATATCGGGGAAGGTTTCGGTGAATATGGCTAAATGCGGGCAAACGGTGCTAGCGTAGATCAGCATGGTTCCAATTTAAACTATCCCAGATATTACTCACCTGGCGGGGAAAAGAATGTTCTCTGCATCTTAAACATTCTACTTGTGCTTAATATAAAAATAGTAGACCTCGAAAGAAATCTTCATATGTGGGATAAACAAACTTTTCCACAAACTCTCCTTCTTTCTGTTACTGTATATCGCTGCAAGTTTCACCACGATATATATCTATCTTACTGTCGGTCTCTATTCAGTCAAATTTTATATCTCTCCATGGATTGACCCAATCCCCCTCACATTTTCTTTCCTTGCTAGCACGGCATCGTCCAGACGTGTAGGAATTTATATTGCTGGTCCCTAATGTAAAAAAAAACCAGTGGCACCAGCGCAAACTACTTTCCCAATCATCAGTCTTCCAACCAAAAACAAACTTCTATCATTCTCATCTCCTTTCTGCATATTCTATGTCAATGGAAACATTACCTGACTTGAATGGGAATTTACGCACTATTACCACTGCTGTGTTTATTTATGATTAATGATTTTATACCTCAATCACAGCATAATGTTCTTTACAGCCCTCTACGGTTTAATAGTTAATTAGAGTTGTCTCTCCGTTTATTAATCAGAAGCGAAGTGTAAAGTAAATGTGGGCTCTTTCTACATCCAGATATTTGATTGGGTCACTATGGTGACGATCCAACCGTTTGTGATTATTAATAGCAGAATGTTCTCCAACCAGAAAGAAAGTCGAACTGCACCGAAAAGCACTAGGCGGAATGGTGACGGACATCTTGATAGTTGTAATCCTGGTGTTCTTTTGGCCTCCCGTTACCGAAATGGATATGATGTCACGTCCAGTATCTACCGGTAAGTGCACATAATTATTCACAATTTGCGGAACCTTTGCCATAAAACAAAATCCGAAAATATCATAGTGGACATGCAAGATATTGCACCGATATCCAACTCCCATTTTCCATGTCTCTCTATCTGTCGCCTTGAAGGCCAAATCATTCTGATACATTTGGCTTAATGGGAAACTGTACGTCTACCAGACATGCAGAGTCTCTGCGTGGACCCGCTGGAAGAGGAAAGAAACATCTCCGCATCCTCCCTTCCGAACGTTGCGATATTTAATATTTATTATTATGGTTTTTAGACATGCGCCACCCGATGAGAATCAAAGGAAAACCCTCCACTCAAGAGTTCGGCGTGCTAAATGTGAAAGCAATGCAGATGATGAATCGCGGAATGCTATGTAGAATCAGACGAAATTGGTATTACAGTGAAAATTGTAGAATATCTTAAGTGATCAGGGAATGGGCGTGGAATACAATAGCAAACACAACGAAGACTAGAGATGCAAAGCCGGAGGGCTCAATGCTTTCCACTATCGCCGCTTGCTGAGACTATTAATATTGATTATACTCTCCCGTTGCAAGTGACCTGACTTCTTATATTTCTGGATTTCAGATCCGGAGTATAGCTGTGGCAAAGGAAGAGGAGTTTGTATGGTTAAACCGTGCCCCCGTTATACTATTTCAGTTCCCTCTGATTGTGTCCCTAACATGTTCTGTTGCAAGGGCTTCAATGGGGTCACTGGAATGCCACGAAGGAGCAGACGGAGGTTCTCTGTTTAATTCAAGATTCGCGTGACTGAATGGGCTTTGCGAACGGCACGTTCTGTTTAACTGAATCGTTTCTGAATAAATTAATGAATCGCGCACTGTTTAACATCCGTATTTTATTTACAGTTGGAAATAGGAGGACTCTATTGCCGTTGGTTGTAGTGTCAATCGATAGTATACCACTGAGAAGAAGCGATGGAAAGCTATAATGGGTTAGTGGCTGTGGATCGGCAATTCAGAGTCGTAAATTTAAAGTCAGAAGGAAGTTGGAATAAATGTGGACGACGGAGTCTGACGACCTGGTATTAAGTATGCTGGAATCATTCGTCAGATGCTATCTAATCCAAGATGGGTCGTTGCGCATCTGGGCAATATTTAGGATTACAACACAGGAACATCAGCCACGTAGTTATTTGCCGAACATGACGAAGTTAACCTAACTTCTGTCTGCATGCCATCGATATCCGTACTTCTCTTGCATATCCATGTGCCTTTCTACAATGTTCTTAAACGCTACGATCATACCTGTTATCACCAATGCACCTGGCAGCATTGTAAAGTAATAATAGGCGAGTTGCTAGAGGGTTCTAGGATACCTAATTTTGTTCTGTTGCTTAAATAAGCAAAATTGAGATAATCCAGAAAATTGTAGGCCGATGAGCCTCACATTGGTAGTTAGGAAATATTAGGGGTGCATACCTAGAAATAGGATTTACTGATATTTGGAAGGGGTGGGCGAATTAACAACAGACAAAATTAATCTTTCCGATGAAGTTCATGTCTTGCGAACTTGATTTAGATTTATGGGGAGTTGGCAAAGGTTATTCTTGAGGGTAGTGCAGCGGTTGTCGTGCACATGGACCCTAAAGAGGCACTTGACAAGATAAACTGATCTGGGATATTATAACGTATGTTCTGGGACTTGCTGTGACATTAACTGTGACTTGCTCGTTTGGGTTCACAACTGACTGTGTTAATCATAATTGCTGTGGAAGGGGACATTCCAGTTGGAAGCCTGTGACTAGTGTTAATCCGTTGCGATCAGTCCTGGCCTCTCTGTTGTTTGTAAGATATGTAAATGTCATTGTCGAACATGGTGACAGCACAAAAATCGCTGGGTTTTCAGCCCTTGGAAAAGGCGGCAAAGAATATACCACAAAATATATTACAGGCGTAGGCGAAGACAGGGCGGTCAGTGTTTAATGGGGCAAGTATAAGATACACTTTAGGAAGACAAACGCAAGGGGAAGTATAACATTTATTGCAAGAAGTTGACCAACATTAATGCGGTCAAGGAAAGAGCGTTTACGTCGCGGCCCTATTTCTACCAATCTTTCCACCACCACACGCAAGAACCACAAGAAGCGCAAGACAGACACCATTGTATGCGGATGCCGATAAGGGTGTTGAGCTCTGGCGGAACAATTTTTAATCTTGTGATGTGGATTCGATAAGAAGAAGACCAACATTAATGAGCAGATGGAATTTGGCGTAAAAATGTTGAGTCCCTGAACATTTTCGAGTGTTTCTCGAAGATATTCAACATCATGCTTCCATGATCATCCAGTGTTTGTTCTCAGGTGATGTTGGACAAACTGTCATTTTTCTAACTGAACACCTTTGAAAATGCGCAAGCAGTACATTTCACAATTCACAACTTCTAACTCCTCCATTTGTGCTTGAAACCTAGTAAACCGAATATTATGTTCAGGAGACAATCTAAGACAGAAAACGAGGATTAGTGGGAATGTGCTAACGGCCATGAACACTCAGGAAAAAAAATGTAGGTTTGCACAATTGATCCTCACAGGTTAAACCAGCAGGAAATATATGTTCAAGTACAAATGGCTCCCAATGTTTTCCGTCCTGGTGTCTTTTAGAGACATTAACACTACCGCTATTGCTTCCCTTTTTAATACGTTCACCGTCACTTATGATCAAAACCAGTATTATACCACCCAGTATCAACAATCGGTCAGTAGTGAGGAACGTGAGCCAAACACGCCAAAGGAAATGTGCAGGAGGAAATTAGAATTCAGAAATAAGAATTCAGAAATTAGAATTCAGAAATTAGAATTCAGAAATTAGAATTCAGAAATTAGAATTCAGAATGGCAGGCAGTGAGTAGTGGGGAACCGCAAAGTTCGGTGCTGGGACCGCAGCTATTTACAATATAAATCAATGATTTGGATGAAGGGATTCAAAGTAATATTAGCAAATTCGCAGATGACACAAAGCTGGATGGCACTGTGAACTGTGAGGAGGATGCTATGATAATTCAGGGTTACTTAGACAGGGTGGGTGAGTGGGAAAATGCATGGCAGATGCAGGTTAATGTGGAGACATGTGAGGTTATCCACTTTGGTAGCAAAAACAGGAAGGCAGATTACTATCTAAATGGTGTCAAGTTGGGAAAACGGGATCTGGGTGTCTTTGTTTATCAGTCAATGAAAGTAAGCATGCAGGTACAGCAGGCTGTAAAGAAAGCCTTCATAACAAGAGACAATAGGAGCAAAAAGTTCCTTCTGCAGTTCGATAGCGCCTTAGTGAGACCACACCTGGATTATTGTGTGACGTTTTGGTCCCCTAATTTGAGGAAGGACATTCTTGCTATTGAGGGAGTGCAGCGTAGGTTTACAATGTTAATTCCCGGGATGGCGGGACTGTAATATGCTCAGAGAATGGAACGGTTGGTCTTGTATACTCTGGGGTTTTGAAGGAAGAGAGGGAATCTTATTGAAACACACAACACGATTAAGGGATTGGACACGCTAGAGGCAAGACACGTGTACCCGATGTTGGGGGAGTCAAGAACCATGGGCCACAGTTTAAGAATAAGGAGTAAGCCATTTAGAATGGAGACGAGGTAGCATTTTTTCATCTAGAGACTTGTGAGTCTATGGCATTATCTGCCTCAGATGGAGGACGGTTCTCTGGATACTTTCAAGAGAGAGCTAGATAGGGCTCTTAAAGAGATTGGAGTCAGGGGATATGGGGAGAAGGCAGATACTGTCTGGGGTTGATCAGCCAGGATCACATTGAATGGTCGTGCTGGCTCGAAGGGCCGAATGGCCTACTCCTGCACCTAGTGTCTATTTTCTATTGTCTATTGTCCGTGACGTGGCAGTCCTGTCCAACTCCTGCTCTCCACACATCGAACATCTGGCGGTGAAGTGCCGTCCCTTCTACATTCCGAGGGAATTCGCCTCCTCATCCTGACCGCGGTCTACACCCCACCCCAGGCAGACGTCCGTCTGGCACTGGAGGAGCTGCACGCCGTGGTCAACAAACACCAGACGTCTTACCCCGAGGCGTTTGCCACCATTGCTGGGGACTTCAATAAAGCAAACCTTACGAAATCGCGCACTAACTTCCGCCAACATGTCTCCTGCTGCACCAGACGACAAAACACCCTCGACCACTGCTACATCATCATCAATAATGCCTATCGCTCCATTCCTCGCCCTCACTTCGGTAAATCCGACCATACCGCGGTGCTGCTTCTTCCTGCCTACATGCAGCAATTAAAGAACGCACCCCAGAGGTGAGGACTGTACAGAGCTGATCGTGGAGGGGGGTGGTCTGGGGGAGGGGGGCGCGGGTAGAGGAACAACTCCAGGACTGTTTGGAGTCGAATACGCCACAGTCGTTACAGACTTCATAAAGAAATGTGTGGAGGACTGCATCCCGACAAAAACTTCCGAGTGTTTCCCAATCAGAAGCCTTGGATGAACTTTGAGATCCGCACTCTCCTGAAGACCAGACACCGGGCATTCATGTCTGATGATACAGTGGTCTACAAGAAATCCAGATACGATCTTGGTAAGGCCAAAAGGAACTTCTGCTCCAAGCTGGAGGACGAGACAGATGTTCGGCAGCTGTGGTGGGCCCTGAGTGCAATCACCTCCTACAAGGCGAAATCAGGGGGTAGCTCGTATGTCGGCGTAGCATCACTCCCTGACGAGCTCAATGCGTTTTACGCACACTTTGATAGGGAGAACACCGATGTGCCTTCTCGAGCCCCCATTCGCTGTGATGGTATTTCAGTCATAGTCACAGAGGCCGGCGTCAGAAAATCCTTCAGGGGGGTGAACCCTTGAAAAGCGCCTGGAACTGATGGTATACCCGGTCGTGTTCTAAAAACCCGTGCGGACCAACTGGCTGGAGTTTTTACGGACATTTTCAACCTCTCACTTCTGAGGTCTGAGGTTCCCACCTGCTTTAAAAAGGTATGAATAATACCGGTGCCCAAGAAGAGCAAGGTGACATACCTCAACGACTATCAACCAGTGGCATTAACGTCGGTGGTAATGAAGTGCTTTGAGAGGTTGATCATGGCGTAAATCAACTCCTACCTCGACAAAAACCTGGACCCACTGCAGTTCTCTTACCGCCACAACAGATCAACGGTGGATGCAATCTCACTAGCTCTCCACTCCGCTCTGGACCACTTGGACAACACAAATTGATATGCCAGGCTGTTATTCAGTGATTACAGCTCGGTATTTAATACAATCATCCCCTCCAAGCTGGTCACCAAACTCGCAGAACTGGGTCTGCGCATCTGTCTGCAATTGGATCCTCGACTTCCTCATTTACAGACCTTGGTGGAAAGGTGTCAGCCTCGATAACAATCAGCACTGGAACACCTCAAGGTTGAGTGCTCAGCCCCCTGCTGTACTCACTCTACACTCATGACTGCTTCGCTGGTCATTGTGCGAACTTCATCATCAAGTTTGCTGACGACACCACTGTTGTGGGACGTATCACTGATGGGGACGAGTCCGAGTATAGAAGAGAGATCGACCGACTGACCAAATGGTGCCAGCACAATAACCTGGCCCTCAACACCAGCAAAACCAAGGAACTGATTGAGGCTTTGGAAGAGGTAGGATGGGGACCCACAGTACCATTTATATCAATGGGTCGATGGTGGAAAGGGTCAAGAGCTTCCAATTCTTGGGCGTGCACATCTCTGAACATCTCTCCTGTCCGAGAACACTGATGCAATCATATAGAGAGCACATCAGCGCCTCCACTTCCAGATAAGTTTACGGAGAGTCGGTATGTCAAGGAGGATTCTCTCTAACTTCTACAGGTGCACAGTATAGAGCATGCTGACCGGTTGCATCGTGGCTTGGTTCGGCAACTTGAGCGCCCAGGAGCGAAAAAAGACTACAAAAAGTAGTGAACACTGCCCAGCATCATCGGCTCTGATCCTCTCTACCATCGAGGGGATCTATCGCAGTCGCTGTCTCAAAAAGGCTGGCAGCATCATCAAGGATCCACACCATCCTGGCCACACACTCATCTCCCCGCTATCTTCAGGGAGAAGGTACAGGAGCCTGAAGACTGCAACGTCCAGGTTCAGAAACAGCTTCTTCCCCACAGCAATCAGGCTATTGAACTCAACTCAAGCTAAACTCTGAACATTATCTGTTTATTTGCACTTTATCTGTTTTATTTATTCATGTGTGTATATATTTATACAATTGTAAATGGACACACTGAACTGTTCCGTATTCATGCCTTCTATAATTCTGTTGTGCTGAAGCAAAATAAGAATTCCATTGTCCTATCTGGGACACATGACATAAACTCTCTTGAATCTTGAATCTTGAGTGTGAATAAGGCGAATGAGTATCAGATTTATTTGGAGAGTATTCCTTCCATTTAATAGACAATAGACTATAGACAATAGAAAATAGAAACTATGATCATGGCTGATCATCCAAAAGCAGTACTCCGTTCCACCATTCTCCCCATATCCTTTGATTCAGTTTGCCCTAAGGGCTATATCTTACTCTCTCTTGAATATATCAAGTGAGTTGGCCTCCACTGCCTTCTGTGACAGAGAATTCCAGATTCACAAATCTCTGGGTGAAACGTGTTCCTGAATGACATACTCCTTATTCGTAAAACGGTCACCACTGACTGTGGACTACCCCAACATCGGGAACATTTTTGTCAGCATCTAGCCTGTCCAATCGCTTAATTTTTTTGCAGTTTTATAAAATCACCGCTCATCTTTCCAAATTCCAGTGAATATAAGCCCAGTCGATCTATTTGTTCATAATAAGTCAGTTGCGCCAACCCTGGAATTAACCTGATGAACTTATGCTGCACTCCCTCAATAGCAGGAATGCCCATCCTCAAATTAGGAGTCCAAAGCTGCACACAATACTCCAGGTGTGGTCTTATCAGGGCCATGTACAACTGCAGCGAAACCTCCTTGCTTCTATACACAAATTGTCTCGCTGTGAAGGGAATTGTTTCACTGCCTGCTCTACCAGCAAGCATACTGATGTACAAGGACTCTCAGGTCTCGTTGAACCTCCCCCTTTTCCTATTCTGCCATCATTCAAATAATAATCTGCCTTCTTGTTCTTGCCCCCAAAGTGGATAACCTCAAATTAACTCACATTATTCTACATTTGGCAATCACCTGGCCTCACCCAACATACCCAAATCGCTCTGCAGCCGCACATCATCCTCCTCGCAGCTCACACTGCCACCCAGCAAACTTTACATTTAATTCCTTCGTCAAAATCGTTAATATATATTGTAAAGAACCGAGGTTCCAGCACTGAGCTTTGAGGCACCCTAATAGTCACGGTTTTCCGTTCTGAAAATGACCTGTTAATTCATATTCTTTGCTTCCTGACTGTCTTTTGAAAGTTCAGATACACCACATCCATTGGCTCTTCCCTATTCATTCTATTTGTCACATTCCCCCCAAAACTCCTGAATATTAAACATGATTTGCCCTTCATAAATCCATGATGCCTTGACCGATCTTGTCACTGTTTCCAAATGCGCTGCTATTACATCTTTAATAATCGACTCAAGCATCTTTCCCTCGACCGATGTCAGGCTAACTGGTCTATAATTCCCTGTTCCCAACATACCGACGCCATCTGAAAACACTTGAAAAGTTCCACCAACGATATCTTCGAAGCAGCTTAAATGTCAGTTGGGAAGACAGAAGAACCAACGTCAGCGTGCTGAATGAAGCGAAAACTTCTAGCATCGAAACCTTCGTCATCAAGAACCAACCAAGATGGGCCGGTCATGTCTTTGGGATGAAAGACCAGCGTCTACCAAAGCAAACCTTCTACTCCCAGCTTAAAGAAGGAAAACGTAAAAGAGGCGGACAAAAGAAGAGATTTGAGGACATCCTTGTGATTGAGGCATGCAGCGTAGTTTCACGAGATTGATTCCTGGGATGGCGGGACTGTCATATGAGGAAAGATTGAAAAGACTAGGCTTCTATTCACTGGAGTTTAGAAGGATGAGGAGGGATCTTATAGAAACATATACAATTATAAAAGGAATGGACAAGCTAGATACAGGAAAAAATGTTCCCAATGTTGGGCGAGTTCAGAACCAGGGGCCAATAAAGGGAAGGCCATTTAAGATTGAGGTGAGGAAAAACCGTTTTCACCCAGAGAGTTGTGAATTTGTGGAATTCCCTGCCACAGATGGCAGTGGAGGGCAAATCGCTGGATGGATTTAAGAGAGAGTTAGATAGAGCTCTAGGGGCCTGTGGAATAAAGGGATATGGGGGTAAGGCAGGCACGGGTTATTGATTGGGGACGATCAGCCATGACAACAATGAATTGCGGTGCTGGATCGAGAGCCGAATGCCCTCCTCCTGTACCTGTTTTCTATGGTTCTATGTTTCTCAGAAGGAACAGCGACCTTCGACGCCAATTAATGCGCAGAATTTGAAGAAACGAGAAGTAAACGGAAAGAGAGGAATGCCCGATCTGCCATCTGGAATTACCTGTCCTGAATGTCGAAGAAATATCAAAGCCAGGATTGTGACTACCTGAGAGTCCACAAAACTACAAAACGTAGACCATCATCCTCGACCTCGAGGTATAGCCACGACGAATTCCCTATTCTCTCTTTCCCTCCTGTCATAAAAAAGAGTGGGGTTACATTTGCCACCTCCCAGGCCATTCGAACTGCTCCAGTGTCTAGGGAACATTAGAAATGTTTACCAATGCATCCAAAATTTCTAGGACCATCTTCTCGAACACACTGGGATGCAGACCATCGAGTCCTGGGGATTTATCTGTCGTATGTCAAAACATTTTTCGAAACTAATGCGGATTTCCTTCAGTTCCTCTCTCCCACTAAATCATCGGTCCACTAGTATTCCTAGGTAGTGATAGGAGGGGTAAGAAAAGTGCTAAAATGGGAACAAATCATAGCCACTACACCAATACAGGTGGCAGTCAATAGCCTCGAGGGAAGCCCCCAAGTTAAAAACAGGAAAGGAGCAAATATTTCTATCGCCACCAGATTCGCGTTGAGGTGGTACATAATTATATGATGGCGTGGGGACGAAGGGGAGATGGCTTCTCCACGAGCACACATCTAACACGAGAAATTGTTTTTAAAAACCGGTTGCAGCAGCTTGCCTCCCTCCGGACTAGGCTATGACGAGGAAAGTGTCCACAAAAGGATTCAGACCCCACAACAGAAAGGACATGTTTGTGCAGATAAAGAGATTAGAGCATTAAACCCGGAGGGAACATTGAATGGACAGAGACCATCATCAGTAAAATAACCAGTTTGTTGGAGAAGACAACGAACATCCAGGAGTCTATGTCGGAAGAGATAGATTATTCGTTGGTGGTGGTGGAAAGTGTTGCGCAGAAATATATCAACGGCGGAGAACTAGTGCGCAATGCGAACCGGGGAAAGCACCACGTATAGGAATGGTAAATCAACTCTAACCTATGGGACCGCGTGGACTTTTGCAGGTAGATTACACTGCATTCTTGCTGCATTCACAAAATAAAAGGTATTATTTAGCACCGAATCACCTTATTTGGGCAGATGCATTTACATATGCCCAAAATAATCTTCTGGAATCTTGGCTGGGGAAGTTATACAGGACAATTTGAGGTGGTAAGTGGGGGAGGGCGAGGAGGGGGGGAGTGGGGTGGGGATGGGGGTGGGGGTGGGGGTGGGAGAGAGAAAACAATGAACGTAGGGAAGTTAATGAAGGAGGCGAGTGGCTTGTCAGGAGTGAAATACGGATTTCCCATTCCCCAGCATCCACGAAGTTCTGGATTGATGGAGCCAATAAACGGAACACGTAATAAAAATATAGCAGAAGCCTTGATCGGAACCAGAAAGGGATGGGTTCAGGTACAGTTGATGAAGTTCAAATAACCGCTCCTTTGACTTTGTCACAGGAGCTTCAATGGGTGAGTCATATGTTTTAGTGGTTTTGACGGCTCAGTTAGCACACAGCTGAAGTGTGTGGCCGTGATCGTATAGTGGTTAGTACTCTGCGTTGTGCTCGCAGCAACCTCGGTTCGAATCCGAGTCACGGCAGGCCGTATCTTATAAATTAATATTTCAGCTGCTCAGGGATATTCAACTCTCTCCTTTTAATGAAACACAGGTTGCCCTAAGCGGTTGAGGGTTCTCTGTCGCCTCCGCTTTCCCCTCGGGACATTCTATCTCGCATTCGAACATATAGAACTGGTGTGAATTTAGAAATGAACCTGGTCAATAGATGATCCCTGGCGCCTGGACCTGAACGTAGCCTCAATATCTCTCAATGTCAGTGGCTAGAGCCACCGAATTAGTTGACGCGCACTGCCTCCCTGAATGTTCGCAGGCTGGGGCCAGTGAAGCAGACGGTTCGCACATCTCCCTGGATGCTCCCTGGGTGGGGACTTTTACTCTCCAGCTCTTACATACTGCCCGGTCACACGCGGATATGGGCCACTGACTGCACCCATCCTCATCGTCTTCCCGTGTGACGCAGAACGGGGACGCCGCATTACCATGATTCGACAGCACCCCTGGTCGCTTCCAAGAGACTAGAAAGTTTGTGTTTAGCAGAGGCCTTGTGTTTGTACTCCTTCGTCCACATCTCGAGGTGTTGAAAACCCGCCATAATTCGAACTCCTTCCGTCGCCTATGCCTCTGGGCCACTGCTCCTTCTCGCCAGACCTACATCCCCCACATAACCTTCTCCCCTGTACTTCTCCCTTCCTCCCTCCATGATATCTCACCCGGTCCTCCTCGCTGCCATTCTCAGAGCCTGGTTCTGATCCATGTCCCAACCCTGTTGTTTGCAGCCCGCTGTAATCTAATAGACTGTAGGCAAAATGCTGGAGAAACTCAGCGGGTGAGGTAGCATCTATGGAACGAAAGAACGGGAGACGTTTCGGGTCGATTCCGTTCTTCAGACTGATGTGGTTGTGGTTGGGGGGGGGGGTGGAGAAGGAAAAAAGAGGTGGTGACAGTATGCTGTGGGAGAGCTGGGAAGGGGTGTGGAAATATGGAGAAAGCAAGGACTACCTGAAACTGGAGAAGTCAATGTTCGTACCGCTGGGGTGTAAACTACCCAAGCGGAATATGAGGTGCTGCTCGTCCAGTTTGCGGTGGGACTCACTCTGGCCATAGAGGAGGCCCTGGACAGAAAGGTCGGATTCGGAAAGGGAGGGGGAGCTGAAGTGCTGAACGACCGAGAGATTACGTTGGTTAAAGCGAACTGAGCGGATGTGTTGGGCGAAGCGATCGCCAAGCGTGCGCTTGGTCTCACCAATGTAGAGCAGTTGACAACTAGAACAGTGGATGCAATAGATTAGTTTGGAGGAGGTGCAGGTGAACCTCTGCCTCACCTTGAAAGAATGTTTGGGTCCTTTGATGTAGTAGAGGGGTCGGTAAAGCGACTAGTGTACCATTTCCTACGGTTGCAAGGGAAAGTACCAGGTGAGGTGGTGGTTTGAGTAGGAAGGGATGAATTGACCAAGGAGTTATGGAGGGAGCAGTCTGTGCGGAAAGCCGAAAGGGGAGGAGATGGGAAGATGTGGCCAGTGGTGGGATCCAGTTAGAGGTGGCGAAAATGTCGGAGGATTATCTCATGTGTGTGACGGCTGGTAGGGTGGAACGCGACGACAACGAGACTCTGTCCTTGTTACGAGTTGGGGAGGGGGTGGGGAGTGAGAGCGGAGCTACGGGATATAGATTAGTCTGATAGACTGACCTCCACCGCGCTGATGCCGGGAGCCATTCCTTAGAAATGGGGGGTGTGGGTGTGTGGGGGATCAGCGTCTGCAGGGAAGCTAATAAAGGAGGCTTCTGGCTTGTCAGGAGTGAAATACCGATTTCCCATTCCCAAGCGTCCACGAAGTTCTGGACTGATGGAGCCAATAAACAGAACACTTAAGACAAATATAACAAAATCCTTGATCGGATCGAGAGAGGGATGGGTTCAGCCCCTGATTTGACTCTGTCACAGCAGCTTCAGTGGGTGCTCATACGAGTGTTAGGGGTTTTCCGGCGCAGTTAGCACACAGCGGAAGTGTGTGGCCGTGATCGTTTAGTGGTTAGTACTCTGCGTTGTGGCCGCAGCAACCTCGGTTCGAATCCGAGTCACGGCAGGCCGTATTTTATAAATTCATATGTTAGCTGTTCAGGGATATTCAACTCCCTCCATCTACTGACACAGAGTTTGCCGCAAGCGGTTGAGTGTTTACTGTTGCCTCCGCTTTCCCCTCGGGACATTCCATCTCGCATTCAAATATATAGAACTAGTGGAGAATTTCAAAATGAACCGTGTCAACAGAGTAGCAGGCACGATAATATAAACCGCCGGCCGCAGATTATCTTCATTAAACTGAAAATGTTGGGGCGGCTGACACGCTGACACAAGACTCGTCTGTTCACAGGCTCGCGACGATAAAACTTGATTAGCTAAGTGCATGTCTGCTGGTAAATAATTTCTCATCATCGTCATATTAACAAATATTTCGTCCTGGCGCACGTTCCCAATGCAAAGCACTCAGTTCTGTGGATCCCGTAAATTTTGATTGAAGTGCATTCAAGTGTATATCACTGAGTGTGGATGAGTTCAAAGGAAGGGCCTATGTTCTAGGATCACAGGAAAGCACATTGAATGAATGGAAGATTGAAAACGCTTAATGGCCAAGTATGCACACAGACAAGGAATGTGCCTTGGTGCACAAGGTTAATTCCCCGGATGTCATATGCTGAGGGGATGGAGCCGCTAGGCTTCTATGCTTTGGAAATTAAAAGAATGAGAAGGGTACTTTTTGAAACATATAAGATTGTTGAGGTTTTGGACAGGCTGGAAACAGGAAACATGTTCCCGATGTTGAGGGAGACCAGAACCAGTGGTCCACAGTTTGAGAATAAGAGGAAAGCCATTTAGAACGGATATGAGGAGACACTTTTTCACACATAGAGTTGTAAGTCTGTGGAATTCTCAGCCTCAGAGGGTGGTGGAGGCCGGTTCTCTGGATACTTTGAAGAGAGAGCTAGATAGGGCTCTAAAAGATAGCGGAGTCAGGAGATATGGAGAGAAGGCAGGAACGAGGTAGTGGTTGTGGTACTGATTGTGGATGATCAGCCATGATCATATTGAATGGCGGTGCTGGCTCGAAGGGCCGAATGGCCTTCTCCTGCACCTATTTTCTATTGCTCCGCTCGCAAATAACAACACGACATTGTTTAGTAACAATTAAGAATGACACATAAAACATTAAATATTAATGATAACGCATTATAATTTAACATGTGCATGAAATAAAATACCAGAGCAAAATGAGCTGGATACTTTTGGTTATTGATTAGAGCAACTACTCGTGGAAAATAAGCAGTTTTTCTGTCTGGATGTGGCGACTTTGACAATCCGGAGTCGCCTTCCAGATGGATACGCTTCAAAGAGTTTGTGGCCATGGTAAGAGGCATCAGAGGGGATATTACTCGTTGGTTTCCTGGCCTTTGCAGTGTACAGTTCGTCAATGCGGGGGAGTTTGCAGCCAACAACTTTCTCAGCTGATCGGAAGATTCGCTGCAGCCTTCGGATGTCGTGCTTTGTGGCTGAACCAAACCAGAGCAGGATGGAGAAAGTGAGAACAGACTCGACGATGGCAGTATAGAATTGGACTATCATTGCCAGTGGCAGATTGTGTTTCCTCAGCTGCCGCAGGAAGTACATCCTCTGTTGGGCCTTTTTTTACTGTGGAGTCGACGGAGGCCCCCCATTTCAGTTCCTTGTTTCTAAGGAACTTAAAAGACTCCACAGATGTGACTGTGGTGTTGTTGATGATGAGTGGGGGGTGGGAGGGAGAGTACTCCGAAAGTCTCCAATCAATTCCACTGTCTTAAGAGCATTGAGCTCCGCATTGTTAGAAAGGCATCTGGACGCCAGCTGCGTCACTTCGTGTCTGTAGGCAGATTCCGCCCCATCTTGGATCAGTCCAATCAAGGTTGTTTCGTCCGCCAACTTGTGAAGCTTGGCAGAGGAGCTGCGGAGGTGCAGTTGTTGGTGTAGAGAGAGTAAAGGAGAGGAGAGAGTACGCAGCCTTGCGGTGCTCCTTTGCTGTGGGTCTGACAGACCAATATGTGCTTTCCCAGCTTCACATGCTGCTTCCTGTCTGTCAGGAAGTTGGTAATCCACTGACGGACGGTTTCAGGCACAGTGAAATTGGAGAGTTTGTAGTGTAGTTGAATGGTGTTGAACGCAGAGCTAAAATCAACAAACAAAATCACTGCATAGGTCCACTGACGGTCTATGTGCTGGAGGATGAAGTGCAGTCCTAGGTTGACTGCGTTATCCACCGATCTATTGGCCTGGTATGGAAACTGCATAGGGTTCAGCAGGGTGTTCGTGATATTTTTCAGTTTGGCCAGCGCATGTCCTTCAAGGGATTTCATGACTACAGAGATCAGCGTGACAGGTCTGTCGTCATTACGTCCTTGTCTTTTTGGATATAGGGACAATGGTGGAGACTTTGAAGCAAGCAGGAACAGTGCAGGTTGTCAGGCACTGGTTGAAAATGTCTGTGTAGACTGGCGGCATTTGTTCGGCACAGTGGTTTAGGTTTGAGGGGGAAACATTACCCGATCCTGGAGCTTTCCGGCTTTTCTGTCTTCTGAATAGCCTCTCCACTTCCTCAATTTATATGGTAGACAAAAATGCTGGTGAATCTCAGCGGCTGAGGCGGCTTCCATGGAGCGAAGGAATAGATGCCGTTTCGGGTCGATACCCTTCTTCAATTTATATTGTTAGTGATGGAGAAGCGGCCTGGATGATGGGCAGCAAGGAGGGCGTGGGTGGTGGACGAGGACTCGGTCTTTACAGACTGGAGTCAGGCTGTAAGTTGGTGCAAAGTGGTGATTGGCGAGGGGTGGGAGGGAGACTGGTCTCAATAGACAATAGACAATAGTCAATAGGTGCAGGAGCAGGCCATGTGTCCCTTTGAGCCAGCACCGCCATTCAATGTGATCATGACTGATCATCCCCAATCAGTACCCCGTTCCTACCTTCTCCCCATATCCCCTGACTCCGCTATTTTTAACAGCCCTATTTAGCTCTCTTTTCAAAGCATCCAGAGAACCTGCCTCCACCGCGCTCTGAGGCAGAGAATTCCACAGACTCACCACTCTCTGTGAGAAAAAGTGTTTCCTCCTCTCCGTTCTAAATGGCTTACTCATTATTCTTAAACTGTGGCCCCTGGTTCTGGACTCCCCCAACATCGGGAACATGTTTCCTGACTCTAGTGTGTCCAAACCCTTAACAATCTTATATGTTTCAATACAATACAATACAATACCATTTATTGTCATTTGAACCTCAAATGAAGTTCAAACGAAATTTGGTTTCTGCAGTCAAACAAAACAAAACAGTTCCTACACGACACACAAACAATTCAATCCACAGAAAAACATCCATCACAGTGAATCTCCTCCTCGCTGTGATGGAAGGCAAAGTCTTTTCTCTCCCCTGCACCATCCTTCTCCCGATGTTGAAGCCCCAGGCGGGCAATGTTAAGTCCTACCGCCGTTGAGGCCGCGCCGGGCGGTGTACGGCCTCGCTCCGGGCCCAAATGTCACCAAGTTGGAGCCCTCGGCGGGCGCTGGAATGTCCCGCGGCCATTAAACTGCGCCGGACGATTTACGGCCCCGCTTCGGGTCGTTCCAACCCCGCGACACGGGCGGGAGAAGTTGCGTTGCGGGAGGTCCGGAAAGCGGTCTCTCAACCGGACCCACGAGCTCCCGATGTCACAGTCCACGGGTCTGCAGCTGCAGCTGGAGCTCCGGAGTCGGGCCGCAGCAGCGAGCCACCACCGCTCCTCACTCTCCGAGGCCGGCCAGCCCCACGATGGTAAGTCCGCAGCTCCACAGGCTCCGCGACTGGAGCCCCCAGGTCGTCCCGGTCGGAGGCCACTCCACGGAGCTAGGCCCCAACGACAACGGAGACAATAAAAGACAGACGGACTGCAGCCGAGCCGCTGCTTGTTAGGCGCCGCCACTTCAGGAATGAGATCCCGTCTCAGCCTTCTAAACTCCAGAGTGTACAAGCCCAGCTGCTCCATTCTCTCAGCATTTGACAGTCCCGCCATCCCGGGAATTAACCTGGTAAACCTACGCTGCACCCCCTCAATAGCAAGAATGTCCTTCCTCAAAGTAGGGGTCCAAAACTGCACACAATACTCCAGGCTGTAAGTAGGTGTGAACTGGTGTTTGGGGAGGAATGAGTGGGGAAGGCTCCAGACTTTGCAAACTGGAGTCAGGCTGTGAGTAGGTGTGAAGTGTTGGTTGGAGAGGGGGATCGGGGTGGTTACCAGGGTTAAGTTTCTGTGTATCGTACCTGCAGTAGAACTCATTCAGGTCGTTGGTCAGTTGACGATTTACCAAGGAGCGGGGGGCTGTAGCTTACAAGGGCTTGCAATAAATTACCAGCTACAGGAACTTGCAAACTGAAAAAGAGTCACTGACTGAGAACTTGCTCATATTGTTTATTTAAATGACGGGCCGAAAACTCAGATTCAGATTTGTCGATGTCCACAATTTGTCCGTCTGACTGAATGCCTGCGTCATAGTCCGGCTCTCTGTTGCGAAGTGCAGCCAACCACATCCAACCGACTGGCCAGCTACCGGTAATCGTGAAATACTGATTTCCCATTCCCCAGCGTCCACGAAGTTCTGGACTGATGGAGCCAATAAACAGAACACTTAAGACAAATATAACTAAAGCCTTGATCGGATCTACAGAGGGATGGGTTCTGCCGCTGATTTGACTCTGTCACAGCAGCTTTAGTGGGTGATTCATACGAGTGTTAGGGGATTTGCCGGCGCAGTTAGCACACAACTGAAGTGTGTGGCCGTGATCGTATAGTGGTTAGTACTCTGCGTTGTGGCCGCAGCAACCTCGGTTCGAATCCGAGTCACGGCAGGCCGTATTTTATAAATTCATATTTTAGCTGTTCATGGGTATTCAACTCCTTCCTTTTACTGACACAAAGTTTGCCGCAAGCGGTTGAGTGTTTACTGTCGCCTTCGCTTTCTCCTCGGGACATTCCATCTCGCATTCAAATATGTAGAACTGGTGGTGAATTCCAAAATGAACCGTGTCAACATAGGAGCAGGCACGATAATATAAACCGCTTGCCGCAGATTATCTTCATGAAACTGAAAATGTTGGGGCGGCTACACGCTTACTCAAGGCACGTCTGTTCACAGGCTCGCGACGTTAAACCTTGATTAGCTAAGTCAGGGCCGGATTTACGTATAAGCTTGACAAGCTTGAGCTTAGGGCCTCGAGATCTAGTGGGGGGGGGGGGGGGGGGGCGGGGGAGCATCGCAGAGCCGGATTTACCACTAGGCTTCATAGGCTGAAGCCGAAGGCCTCGAAATGTAGGCGGGCTCCGGCCAAGGCACGGCACCTGCCGTTCAACTCTGGGCGCGCCCCCCCCCCCCACACACTCTCTCTCTCTCTCTCTCTCTCTCTCTCTCTCTCTCTCTCTCTCTCTCTCTCTCTCTCTCTCATTCTCTCTGTCTGTCACTCTCCGTCTCCGGAGAATCAAGCGGATTGTGCCCAGATGACACACAACCACACACACACAACCACACACACACACACACGCACAACCACACACACACACACACACACACACACACAACCACACACACACACACAACCACACAACCACACACACACACACACACAAGGACACACACACACACACACACACAACCACACACACACACACACAACCACACACACACACACACACACAACCACGCACACACACACACACACACACACGCACGCACGCACGCGCACACGCACACACGCACACACACACGCACACACACAAACACAAACAAGATGAGAGTTTTAGTTATATAGATATAAATGCTTTAAATGCAAAATTAGGTATATTTTTGAGGTGTTAAGCAATGTTATTTAACTGCTCCTTAGGAATTAGGATGTCAGGCAACGGTTGAGAGTTTATATTTCTGCTTAGAAATGGACAAAGGACAAGGACAAAGGACAAAGGACATTTATTGTCACATACACCAATTGGTGTAGTGAAATTCGGCTTGCATTTGTACATTTAAAGTGGTGCTGCAGATTTAAGGAAAGCACTGAGTACAGAATATAATTTATCTATTACTCTCATCTTGGTTACGTTCTCATCAGGTTGCAATTTAGAACTGCACTTTTTGGAAATTATTTTGTTTGACAAAGTTTTATTAAAAGTTTAAATGGATCACATAAGTTTTGACTGTTTTATCACCTGTATTTATATTTGAGTGAAAATCGGGACCAAAAGATGGCCTGAAATTGTGTTACTTGTTTACTGCCATAATGTCACTGCCATAATGTCTCTACCATAGTGGCTACCAAGGGTATTTAGCTGCATCGTGACCCGCTTCACTTCTATGTTAGCACAAGTGTGCTGGCCACCAGCATTAAGGATGAGTCGCACCCCAGCCACTCCTCCCGTCTCCCATCAGGCAAGAGGTGTAGAAGTTTGTAAACACATACCTCCAGATTGAGGGACAGTTTCTTTTCAGCTGTTATCAGGCTACTGAACCACCCTACCAACAACTGGAGAGTAGTCCTGAGATACTATCTACCTCATTGGAGATTCTCGGACTATCTTTAGTCGGACTTTATCTTGCACTAAACATTATTCACATTATTCCCTTTAACATGCATCTGTACACTGTGGTTGGCTCGATTGTAATCATGTATTTCCGCTGACGGGTTTGCACGCAACAAAAGCTTTACACATGACAAACTAAACTAACTAACTGGTATTCAGTTGGAACTTGACTCTCCACAATGGATGTAATTTTGGCACAGATAAGTTTCAAGCAAGTTGTGGGCGCTGCCCTTTTAATTATTGTCCCGCTGAGTTAATAAATATATGGTTTTGCTGGCAAGGCATTGATTACATAGAACAAAGAACACTACAGCACAGGACCTGGCTCTTCAGCCCACCATCTGTGCCGAACATGATGCCAAGACATATCCTTATCTACCTGCACATAATTCATATCCGCCGGCACTGTGGCCTAATATCATGGAGCTGGAGGTACCTTTGTTAGGGATCAACGTCGGGAGCTCCAACTGCAGGAGCTTTGACCGCCCCGATTGTGGGAGACTCAATCGCTCCGTTGTGGGGGCTTTGATCGCCGACTGCAGGAGCTTCGATCGCCCTGACAGCGGGTGTTTCGATTGCCAGGAGAAAAGAAGGAAGATAGTAAAAGTTATTTGCCTTCCATCACAGTGGAGAATATGAGGTCGCCGAAAAACACGATGGACGAGCTGCCTGCCCGAGTGGGGACACGGAGGGATTGCCGTGAGTGTAGTGATCCTGGAGTCTGGTACGAGTGTGGACGGCTTTCTGACTTTGGGCGGACAGGGACAGCAGAGAGTGTACAGCGGTCAGTGAAAGAGCGTCTGTGTGCCCAGGACACTGAACTGTGGGTCTCTGCTTGTGCTGTGTGCCCTAGGGATCCTCACACGCCGCTGTGGTGGCTGTTTAGGTTTAATCTTTATGTAGTTTTGTATCTTGTTGCTTTTTTGGTATGGTTAATCAAATTTCACTGTACCTCGGTACACATGACAATAAATGACCATTAAACAATTGAATGCAAATTAATGATTTCATCCCCTGATTTCATTAATGAGAATTTTAATTTTAATGTCTGAATACCAAGGCGGAATTGAAGACCTAACGGTGCACTTGAATTACAAATGTTGCGCATGTGCGATATCCATTCTTTGTTGTCCAGTTTTTATCACTGTTAGGAGGTATTAATCACTTGTTAACTTCCTCAGTTGTTGAAAGAGCTCAAGCAAAAACTCCATGAAAAGGAAGAGGTACTGTTGTGAAGGACACAAGTTGTGGATGTGCTGCAGAAAGAGCTCGATGGGAAGAATCGGGAGCTAACGGTAAGGAAATCATTGTTTGCTGCTGTGTGCATCTCTATTACAGAGAAAGATCTCTGCAACCAGCTAAGGAATTCTGTTGTAACTGGCAATTAAATTAAAGTAGCAGGGAGCCTATTGGAATAAATCTGTAAATATGAAAACATTTAAATATTATCTTTTATATCAATCATCCCATTCTTTTTATCTAAATCAGCCCATCAACCATTTTATGATCTGTTATAGGGCAGAATCACAGTGTGTGTGGAGCCTTGCAGCATTGTCATTCTGGTTATGACAGGTTGTTGGCATTGCTGATCCGTGCCACCAATTTTTTTCAGCCGTGACCAAGAACATGAGAGATCGGTTATTTAAGATGCCAACAACACATGAACTCTTGATTATAATGCCACAGTGTCACTACTGATTATATTGTTCTTCATTTTCCAATCCACTAGTGGGAGAGTCTAGGACTAGAGTTCATAGCCTCAGAATTAAAGGACGTCCTTTGGGAAGGAGATGAGGAGGAATTTCTTTAGTCAGAGGGTGGTGAATCTGTGGAATTCATTGCCACAGGCTGCTGTGGAGGACATCAGTGGATATTTTTAAGGCAGATATAGATAGATTCATGATTAGTACGGTGACAGAGATGAATGGAGGAGAATAGAATGGAGAGATAGATCAGCCAAAATTGACTGGAACAGTAGACTTGATGGGCCAAATGGCCTAATTCTGCTTCTATCACTTATGACCTTATGTTAACTGTTTTAATTTTGATGACTAATTTTGATGACTACAAGAGATGTGTGTGTGTGTGTGTGTGTGTGTGTGTGTGTGTTTGTGTGTGTGTGTGTGTGTGTGTGTGTGTGTGTGTGTGTGTGTGTGTGTGTGTGTGTGTGTGTGTGTGTGTGTGTGTTCCAATCTGACAGTCGCTGTTCCAGTTGCAGGTTTTTCAGGCGAATGCCGACAACTTAACAGTCGCCTGACAAATCGCCTAAGTGCGACAGGCCCCTAAGGCTCACGAAAGTCTCTTTAGTTTAATTTGGCTATTTTTAATTTTTTAGTAGGTGGTTGAAGATTGAGGGTGGTTGAGTCAGAAAACGAAAATCTCAAGGATAAGCTTCTTGCTGAAAAGCACGTCATGAGAATCCAGGTCCGAGATCTGATGGAAAGGCACGAGGCAGATTTGAAAAATGTCAAAAGAAAACACAGCACTGAGTTCCATAAAATCAGGGAGAAACATGGACAAGAAATATCGCAGAAGGATCAAAGCCGTTTACAACTTCAGAAAGAACTGCAACTTTACGACCGCACGCCAAGGTCTGTGCACCTCTTGCAGAACAGGCAACTGGTTCTTTAGATTATTACACTGAACGGAAGATTGGAAAACTGGAAGTTAATTACTCAAAGTTGACCTGTTAATATTTTTGGTAGGCCATAAATGTTCCTACTGCAGATTTATACATCTGTCGTCATGTGGCAGGGAGTAGGTTTGCCTTAAAATATTTTCGCATTAGAGGAATGGAGTGCATTTTATGACAAAACATTTACAAGCCATCAGGATCGACTGTCACTAAAAGAGGGGATGATAACCTCATTAAACAAAGACGTAATTGATTAAATGCTGCCACTGCAAAGCTTACATTGGAACTAGAATAGAAACAGATGTCATTGAATCAGCAAGCAAATTTACTCCAAGCCAAAACTTTACAATGTGAAGAGCAGTTGGGCCAATATATGCAGATGATTTCAGGATTGCAACATCAGGAGGAAGTTCTGGTGTGTGAAGCAGGTCAGCTCAAGCAGACTCTGCAAGAGAAAGATAAATCCCTGCAACAGCAGGGCGATGAGCTTGGACATCTGCAGAAGAAATCTTCATGCCCTGGAAATGCAATCCATGCAAATCATGGAAACCATTTCCAAACTTCAAAGTCAAATCCAAGACATGACCTTGAAAACTCACGGACTGAAGCACACCATCGAGGAGAGAGACTTGCTGCTGGCCTGCAAAGTAGAAGAATGTGTCAAAGTCAAGACAGTTCATTCTGAAATGGACGGCACTGTTTCACAACTTAGTGCGCAACTAGCAGCTGCCAGTTCTGAAGCTGAGAGATTGAAATGTGTTATTAAGGAAATGGAATTTTCTCTCTCTCAAATAAGGGATCACACAGTAGCTTGCAAAGAGGAGGAGAGGCAGAGGCTTCTCTCCGAAGCTGATGGTATATCCACAGAAAAAAACAGAACCTAACCGTTGCCTGTGAAAGTCTGAAGCATACACTGGAAATCCAAACTCATGAGAAGAAACACAAATCTCAAGGACAAGCTTCTTGCTGAAAAGCACGTCATGAGAACGCAGGTCCGAGATCTGATGGAAAGGCACGAGGCAGATTTGAAAAATGTCGAAAGAAAACACAACACTGAGTTGCATAAAAGCAGGGAGCAACATGAACAAGAGATATCGCAGTAGGATCAATGCCGTTTACAACTTCAGAAAGAACTGCAACTTTTACGGCCTCACGCCAAGGTCTGTGCACCACTTGCAGAACAGGCAACTGGTTCTTTAGATTATTACACTGAACGGAAGATTGGAGAACTGGAAGGTAATTACTCAAAGTTGACCTGAAATAGATTTTGTGCTATATACAGTATTTCATAGGTCCCCAGTAAATAGTCAAGAATGAATATGTATTATTACAATGAAACCGGATAGTTTTACCATTTGTATGATTCTTTTCAGGCTGATTTTAATGAACCACTATCATTAGAATCCCAATCACTGAAGGACAACCCTGTGCTGAAGGAAGGAAAGGTTCACACTACAGGGCAAGTAGGACCATTGTTGTCTCAGAGGCTTAGACAATTAGTTGCGCCGCACTGCCGAAACACATGAAAAAAACAATATAATTTCACAGCTTGAACAAGAAATATAAGCTTGCCGGCAGGAGACTATGAACTTAAATGAAAAAGTCAAAATTTTAGAGGATGACAAATCTCTTCTCCTGGAAGAACATTAAAATTTCCAGCAAATGTCAGAAAAGGTCAAAAATGAGAGAGAGTATTTGGAGGCAGAATTACTTTAAAATGTCGACAAGATAGATCAGTTAACTGAAGCATGGAAGGCACTTCATATGCAAAATAATTCACTTGTCAATGAATTGGACTGCTTCAGAGAACAGAAACGTCATCTGATCAAAGAAAAAGAGATACAGGAACATAGAAACCTAGAAAATAGTTGCAGGAGGAAGCCATTCGGCCCTTCGAGCCAGCACCGCCATTCATTGTGCTCATGGCCGATCGTCCCAAATCAATAACCCGTGCCTGCCTTCTCCCCATATCCCTTGATTCCACTAGCCCCGAGAGCTCTATCTAACTCTCTCTTAAATCCATCCAATGATTTGACCTCCACTGCCCTCTGTGGCAGGGAATTCCACAAATTCACAACTCTCTGGGTGAAAAAGTTTTTTCGCACCTCATTCATAAATGGCCTTCCCTTTATTCTAAGACTGTGGCCCCTGGTTCTGGACTCGCCCAACATTGGGAAAATATTTCCTGCATCTAGCTTGTCCAGTCCTTTTATAATTTTTTTATGTTTCTATAAGATCCCCCTCATCCTTCTACACTCCAGTGAATAAAAGCCTAGCCTTTTCAATCTTTCCTCATATGACAATCCCGCCATCCCAGGGATCAATCTTGTGAACCTACGCTGCACTACCTCAATCACAAGGATGTCCTTCCTCAAATTAGGAGACCAAAACTGTACACAATACTCCAGATGTGGTCTTACCAGAACCCTGTACAACTGCAGAAGAACCTCTTTACTCCTCTACTGAAATCCTCTTGTTAAGAAGGCCAACACTCCATTAGCTTTCTTCACTGCCTGCTGTACCTGCATGCCAACATTTAGTGACTGGTGTACAAGGACACCCAGGTCTCGCTGCACTTCCCCCTTACCTAACCTAACCCCATTGAGATAATAATCTGCCCCCTTGTTTTGCTGCCAAAGTGGATAACCTCACATTTACCTATATTTCTAGATTAAGTGGGACCCGTTGGGTCCCATGTTCACACGGGAGGGCTGGTCCCCCAACGCAATATTCCACCTCTCCACCAATTCCAATATTTGTGGCCAGTGAGGGGGGGGGAGCTTTCTGGAGTGCTGGTATGGGTGTTGTTGGCTGCAGAGACTACTGGTCTCCAGAGGGTTAGTATTGACATTGTGGGCCAAATGGATTCTTGGGGTGGCAGCTCAGCCCCTCAAGCCTGATGTGCTGACAGCTCACTCACGGCTGGTGGGCTGGCAGTTCACTCACGGCTATTCCTTGAAATTCCATTTCAAGCAGAGTGCTAGGCCACCAAATTCAAATCCATTTTCCTACCATTTCAAGCAGGGTGCAAGGCCACAAAATTCAAGTGCAGTTTCATACCGATTCAAGCAGGGTGCAAGGCCACCAAATTCAGGTTCATCTAAAATCAATGTCAAACAACCATTTGCACTGCCTTTTTACTTCAACCCAACAACCCCCCCCAAACAACCATTTGCACTGCCTTTTTACTTCAACCCCCAAAAAACCAAACAACCATTTGCACTGCCTTTTTACTTCAACCCCCCCCCCCCAACAACCATTTGCACTGCCTTTTTACTTCAACCCCCAAAAAAACCAAACAACCATTTGCACTGCCTTTTCACTTCAACCCCAACCCCCCCCAAACAACCATTTGCACTGCCTTTTTACTTCAACCCCCCAAAAAAAACCAAACAACCATTTGCACTGCCTTTTTACTTCAACTCCAAACCCCCCCCAAACAACCATTAGCACTGCCTTTTTACTTCAATCCCCAAAAGCCCACAAACATCCATTTGAACTGCCTTTTTACTTCAACCCAAAACCCCCCCCAAACAACCATTTGCACTGCCTTTTTACTTCAACCCAAACCTCTCCCCTCAAACAACCATTTGCATTGCCTTTTTACTTCAACCCAAAAACCCCCCAAACAACCATTTGCACTGCCTTTTTACTTCAACCCAAAACCCCCCCAAACAACCATTTGCAATGCCTTTTTACTTCAAACTAACCATATTTTTTATTTTCAAACCACATTAAGGGCACTCACAGTTGAGTAAACATGTGTTCAGTGTTATTCAGAGCTCAGAGAGACGTGAACCTCTCAGTTCCTCCATCTTGCAGAGACTGAGTGAGGCACACCACTTCCGGGTTTTATAATCCCTCCTCCTCCCACCAGCAGGGGCAGCAGAGAGAATGGTAACATTTTTTAAAACATTAATATATCTCTGATTGTTCATCGATGGGGAAAATCCTCCAGTCCCGGCAGGCGGAGGGGGGTTCTGAATGAGGTGGCCGTAGGTTGCGGCGTTCTCTCGGAAATCACAGCGCAGCGAGCCAAAAGCGGTCAAGATCTTACTTTTAGTAATATAGATACTGCATCTGCCACACATCTGCCCACTCACTCAACCTGTCCAGGTCACCCTGCAACCTCCTAACATCCACTTCACAGTTCACATTGCCACCCAGCTTTGTGTCTTCCACAAACTTGCTAGTGTTGCTCCTAATTCCCTCTTCCAAATCATTAATATATATGTTAAACAGTTGCGGCCCCAACACCGAGCCTTGCGGCACTCCACTCGCCACTGCCTGCCATTCTGAAAATAACCCGTTCACTCCTACTCTTTGCTTCCTGTCTGCCAACCAATTTTCTATCCATGCCAACACCCTACCCCCAATACCATGTGCTCTAATTTTAGTCACCAGTCTCCCGTGCGGGACCTTATCAAAGGCTTCCTGAAAGTCTAGATACACTACATCCAGTGGCTCCCCTTCATCCATTTTACTTGTCACGTCTTCAAAAAATTCCAGAAGATTAGTCAAGCATGATTTCCCTTTCATAAATCTATGTTGACTTGGACTAATCATTTTACTGCTATCGAAATGCCCCATTATTACCTCTTTAATAATTGACTCGAGCAAGTTTCCCACCACCGAAGTCAGGCTAACTGATCTGTAATTCCCCGTTTTCTCTCTCGCTCCTATCTTGAAAAGTGGGATAACACTAGCTATCCTCCAATCCACAGGAACTGATCCTGAATCTATTGAACATTGGAAAATGATCACCAATGCGTCCACTATTTCTAGATCCACCTCCCTGAGGACCCTGGGATGCAGACCATCTGGCCCAGGGGATTTATTATCCTTCAATCCCATTAGCTTACCGAATACTATTTCTCGCCTAATGAAAATTTATTTCAGTTCCTCTACCCCCTTAGATCCTCGGTCCTCCAGTACATCTGGGAGATTGTTTGTCTTCCTTAGTGAAGACAGATCTGAAGTACCTGTTCAACTCTTCTGCCATTTCCTTGTTACCCATAATAATTCCACCCTTGTCTCCCTTCAAGGGACACACAAGGGACCCGTATTGCCCGTTTTATTTCCTTCTGTTGTCCTATGAATGTTTCCCAATCCTCTGGCTTCCGGCTACTCTTTACTGTGTTATACATCTTTTCTTTTAGTTTTATTCTATCCCTAACTTCTCTTGTCAGACACAGTTGCCTCCTACTCCCCTTAGAATATTTCTTCTTTTATGGAATGAAATGATCCTGCGTCTTCCGGATTATGCCCAGAAATTCCTGCCATTGCTGTTCCACATTCATTCCTGCTAGGATCCCTTTCCAGTCTACTTTGGCCAACTCCTCTCTCATGCCTTCATAGTCCCCTTTGTTCAACTGCATCACTGCCACTTCCGATTTAACCTTCTCCTTCTCAAATTTCTGATTAAAACTAATCACATTATGATCACTACCTCCAAGCGGTTCCTTTACCTTGAGTTCTCTTATCAAATCTGGTTCATTAGACAACACTAAAACCGGAATTGCCTTTTCTCCGGTCGGCTCCATTACAAGCTGCTCTAAGAATCCATCTCGGAGGCATTCTACAAACTCTCTTTCTTGGGGTCCTAAACCACCCTGATTTTCCCAGTCTATCTGCATATTGAAATCCCCCATCACCACAGGAAGTAAAACTGGTGAATAAATTTGAAGGGCGGCTTCGGTCTGCTCAGAGGGGTAATACTTCGTCCAAAGGTGCGACCAAGGAGCTTCGAGTGTTAAAGGAGAAGCACCAGGAAATAATTATTTTGCGGAAGGTCTGCATCAAGTACCAGGAGCTCATTTTGGACATAGAGCGATTTGTCAAAATATAGGAATCTACCTGTGATGAAATGAGCAAGAGACAAGTCTATGACTGCAAAAACTTCCGAGTCTGAAAGGCAAGTCAAAGTTGTTCAAGAAGAACTTGCATCTTATAAAGTCTTGCTCCAAGACACCAGAACTGAAACTGAACGTGCTTGAATGCAGTGCTTAGGGTTAAGAGAAGATCTTCGTAAAAAACGAAAAGAAGACAGAAGCTCAAAATACTCAGAAGGAGAAGGAACTACTTGAGATTTTAGATCAACAGAAAATAATTCATGAGAAAGAAATATTGAGATATCAGGATAAACTGGATTTGCTGGAACGGGACAAAGACAGAGTGGTTGCAGCAACCTTAGAAATGCAAGTTGAAATAAATGGCCGAAATTTTATGATTAAAATAAACTGCGTGACGAGTTGAACAACAATTAGGCTAAACTGGCAGTATTCACAAACTCTATGTCCTCTCTTCAGGATGACAGAGATAGGATTATTGAAGAGACCAAAAAATGGGAAGCTAGATTCCAAAGTAAGGAAAATGAACTGCAAGTGAAAGAAGAAATGTTGCAAAAGCTTCAAGAGGAGATAAAGGTCAAGTCAGTCAACCTTCAAGAGCTCCAATTCAGAACTTCAAAGATAAAGCAGGCATTTACACAACTTAGTTTGGGTAGTAAGGATGCTGAAGCCAAGCATCAAAGTGAAACGGTGAACAAAGTTATTGGCAAAAAAATTGAGGAGAAGCAGGGGATATTAAAAGACAAGGAGGCAGCCTTATCTAGTTTATCACAGGAAAATAGTTATTTAAGCACACAGCAATCCAAAGTAAGCCAATCTGTGAATTAGTTTAAAATGGCAGAGCAAACCCTGATAAAAGATCTTGCGTGAAAACAGTCAGAGAATCATCAACATCAGACTGAATTGCAGGCTGATCTTCAGAAGCTGAGAGCCATTTCCCAGCAGCTGAAGCTAATGTAGAGCAGTAAAGATGGAGAGTTCTCAAAGCTTGTCTCATCAAAAGACAATGACATTTCTTACTATTTAGTGCAAATCCAGCAACACCAGAGAAAGCAAATAGATGTCTACGAAACGAATTTGAGGATTTTCCAACAAAATAACCAGAAGGGAGCCAGAGCCATGAATGCTGGAGGTCCAACTTGTTAAGGTTAGTGAAGAAAAAGACAAAGCTGTGAGCCAGACGGGTGCCTTCACAAAATCGATGGCATCCTTGCAAGATGACCGAGACTGCATCTTATCAGAATACACGGAGCTGGAACAACGGCATCTCGACAAGCATTGCCAGAAAGATAGCATCATTCAGGAGAGTGCAGCTGCAAACATTGAACTGAAGCAAGAGATCAGAATTTTTCTCAACCAGCTGGATGACCTTATTTCTGAAAAGGCGCTGCTAAAAGCACAGTTGGTTCAGTACAGGGAGGAGCTATACCAGGTCCTGTCTTTGAAGGATAATCAGTCGAAGGAGTTGTTGCAAAGGCAACAACAGCAAATTAATAATCTTGAGAATGAGAAATCCATCTTCAAAGAGCAATGGAAAGTTGCATAAGGATCCTTTAAACAAAGTAATGAAAGCCTAAAATCCTTACAAGAAGAAAATGAGCAAATTTTGGAGCAGCTTACAGAGCTCAAGGCTATTGGTTTCCAAAAAGAAGAGGATAAATATGAAACAAATGAGGCAATTAATTCAAGAGCTTCACCAACAACTTAAAACTAAAACTCTGGAAAATGAAGAATGAAAAAGGAAACCAACATTAGAAGAGCTGACTTAAAAGAAATTGAAAATATATTAACTGGGGAAACGGGAAACTTTTTTAAAATCTCTTTCCCCGACGGAGGTGCGACTTTTTCCGTATTGCATCTCCGCCGGCACTGTGGCCTAATATCGTGGAGCTGGAGGTACCTTTGTTAGGGATCAACGTCGGGAGCTCCAAGCGCAGGAGCTTCGACCTCGCCGATTGCTGGAGTCTCAATCGCTCCGTTGTGAGGGCTTTGATCGCCGACTGCGGGAGCTTCGATCGCCCTGACAGCGGGTGTTTCGATTGCCCCGACCACGGGAGAAAAGAAGGAAGATGGTAAAAGTTATTTGCCTTCCATCACAGTGGAGAATATGAGGTCGCCAAAAAAAATGACGGACGAGCTGCCTGCCCTGGTGGCAGTGATCCTGCAGTCTTGTGCGAGTGTGGACGGCTTTCTGACTTTCGGCTGACAGGGACTGCAGAGAGCATACAGTGGTCCGTGAAGGAGTGTCTGTGTGGCCCGGACACTGAACTGAAGGCTGTGGGTCCCGCTTATGCTGTGTGCCCTAGGGATTCTCACACGCCGCTGTGGTGGCTGTTTATGTTTCATCTTTAAGTAGTTTTGTATCTTGTTGCTTTTTTGGAATGACTGTAAGGTAAATCAAATTTCACTGTACCTCGGTACACGTGACAATAAAGGCCCATTAAACCATTGAATGCAAATTAATGATTTCATCACCTGATTTCATTCATGATAATTTTAATTTGAATGTCTTAATACCAAGGCGGAATTGAAGACCTAACTATTGGTGCACTTGAATTACAAATGTTGCGCATGTGTGATTTCCATTCTAAGTTGCCCAGTTTTTATCACTTGTTAATCACTTGTTAACTTCCTCAGTTGTTGAAAGAGCTCAAGCAAAAACTCCATGATAAGGAAGAGGTACTGTTGGGAAGGACACAAGTTGTGGATGTGCTGCAGAAAGAGCTCGATGGGAAGAATCGGGAGCTAACGGTAAGGAAATCATTGTTTGCTGCTGTGTGAATCTCTATTACAGGGAAAGATCTCTGCAACCAGCTGAGGGATTCTGTTGTAACTGGCAATTAAATTAAAGTAGCAGGGAGCCTCTTGGAATAAATCTCTAAATATGAAAACATTTGAGTATATTCTTTTGTATAAATCTTCCCATTCTTTTATTCTAAATCAGCCCATCAACCCTTTTATGATCTGTTTTAGTGCAGAATCACAGTGTATATGGTGCCTTGCAGCATTGTCATACTGGTTATGACAGGTTGTTGACATTGCTGATCCGTGCCACCAATTATTTTCAGCCATGACCAAGATCAGGAGAGATCTACAAAGGACAAAGGACAAAGGACAAAGGACATTTATTGTCACATACACCAAATGGTGTAGTGAAATTTGTTCTTGCCATGCAGCACAAATAGACACAACATTAAAGAAATTTAACATAAAACATAAAAACATCCCCCCACAATCGATCCCACTGTGGGGGAAGGCACAAAGTCCAGTCCATATCCCCTTGTCCACCCATAGTCTGGCCTATATAGGCCTCCACAGTCGCCGCTACGGGGGCCGATGTTACAGGCCCTTCTTCGCCGGGTGATGGTGCTCCGGCGTCGGGAGAACCCTCTCAGCAGCTTGGGACACCTGGAACGGCCCCACAGTCCCACAGCTCCGCGATGTTCACCTGCGGTCTCAGCTCACCGGAGTTCTTGCGCGGCGACCCGGGCAAGGCATCACCCGCTCCGCGATAGCGCTCCAGCGCTGTGCTGCCGCCCGCAGCTGACCGCTCCACAGTCCCGCAGCTCCGCTATGTTCACCGGCGGTCCCAGCTCACCGGAGTTCCAGCGCGGCGACCCGGGCAAGGCATCGCCCGCTCCGCTCCGCGATAGCGCTCCAGCGCTGCGCCGCCGCCGAAGCCAACTAACTAACTAAAAATTAAAAAAAGATGAAAACGGACAGCTGCAGGCTGGGCAGCCATACCACACAGGACGGCGCCCCCCTAGTCTGCTATTTAAGATGCCAACAACACATTAACTCTTGATTATAACGCAACAGCGTCACTACTGATTATATTGTTCTTGATTGTCCAACCCACTAGTGGGAGATTCTAGGACTAGAGGTCATAGCATCAGAATTAAAGGACGTTCCTTTGTGAAGTAGATGAGGATGAATTTCTTTAGTCAGAGGGTGGTGAATCTGTGGAATTCATTGCCACAGGTGGCTGTGGAGGACGTCAGTGGATATTTTTAAGGCAGAGATAGATGGATTCATAATTAGTACAGTGACAGAGATGAATGGAGGAGAATAGGAGGGAGAGATTGATCAGCTATGATTGAATGGCGCAGTAGACTTGATGGGCCAAATGTCCTAACTCTGCTTCTTTCACGTATGACCTGATGATAACTGTTTTAATTTTGATGACTAATTGTGATGACTGTGTGTGTGTGTGTCTGTTCCACTCTGACAGTCGCTGTTCCCGTTACCGGTTTTCCAGGCGACTGCTGGCAACTTGACAATCGCCTGACAAATTACCTCAGTGGGAGAGGCCCATAAAGCTCACGAAAGTCTCTTTAGTTTAATTTGGCTATTTTTTAATTTTTTAGGAGGTGGTTGAAGATTGAGGGTGGTTGAGTTAGAAAACGAAAATGTCAAGGACAAGCTTCTTGCTGAAAAGCATGTCATGAGAACCCAGGTCTGCGATCTGATGGAAAAGCACGAGGCAGATTTGAAAAATGTCAAAAGAAAACACAGCACTAAGTTCCATCAAATCAGGGAGAAACATGAACAAGAAATATCGCAGAAGGATCAATGCCATTTACAACTTCAGAAAGAACTGCAACTTTTACGACCTCACGCCAAGGTCTGTGCACCACTTGCAGAACAGGCAACTAGTTCTTTTGATTATTACACTGAACAGAAGATTGGAGAACTGGACGGTAATTACTCAAAGTTGACCTGAAATAGATATTGTGCTTTTTACAGTATTTCATAGAAGTCCCCATTAAATAGTCAAGAATGAATATGTATTATTACAATGAGACCTGATAGTTTTACCATTTGTATGACTTCTATGCAGCAATCCCCTGATGGTGACCTGGAACATGCCACTAATCTGCGGTTAAATCATGATGTTGAGGAAAAAGATCACGGAGTTGGTCGCAGGTTCGCGAAATAGATTCAGAGTTAAAATATAAGGTAAGATTTTCATTTCAGTTATCTCAATTTGTTGTTTTGGTATTTTCAGTTAACAAAGCTTGATTTTTCGGAAAGCCACTGCTTAAGATTCACATAAGAGATTAGTGTACATTCGATTTGGGCTAATCCACTGGTATGGATTGAAAATTGATTTAACAAACGAAACAAAGAGTAGAAATGAATGGTTCATTTTTTGCGTAGCAGGCAGTGAGAGTTAGTTGTGGGATATGGCAGGATCAGAAGCTGAAGCTGATCGTATATCCACAGAGAAACAGAACCTAAACGTTACCTGTAAAAGTCTGAAGCATACACTGGACATCCTAACTCATGAGAAGCAACAATATTCTCAACAGTTGGATTCACTAAAAAACTCCCAGATGGCAGAGTTGTCAGCGTAGAAGACAAAGCACGACAAATTAAAGCACAAATATCAATCCATTTTGCAATCCTACGAAAATATCGGCAATGAGATGGATAAGATGAGGCAAATGGTTGAGACGGCAAGAAAAGAGAAGCAGGAGGTGATGTTCAAGCTCCGCGATGTAGAAGCCAAACGACAAAGCATGGAAAGGCAGCTTGAGGAAGCTGGTGCCGAAAATGAAAAAATAAAGGACAAAATGAGAAAGTTTACAAAATACAAGCAGAAGCGAGTTCAGGAGCTTGAGGAAGAGATTGAAAGATTTAGCAGCGAGTTACAAACTATTACCGCAAAGCAGTCACGCAAGCAAATTGTCTACCCAGTACAATTAGCTCCTGGAGGAAAGCAAATCACTGAAGCAAACTTATCACGATCTTAAAGCAGAGTTTGACAAAACCCCAAAAGAGGAGGAGCTACTGCTGAATTAATTTAATTCATCCATATCCATCATTGAGGAGTTGCAGAGTGAGGATGATTCTTATCAGGCTGATTTTCATGAACCACTGTCATTAGAATCCCAATCCCTGAAGGACAAGCCTGTGCTGAAGGAAGGAAAGGTTCACACTACAGGGCAAGTAGGACCATAGTTGTCTCAGAGGCTTAGACAATTAGAGTTGCCGAGACACATGAAAAAAACAATATAATTTCACAGCTTGAACAAGAAATAAAAGCTTGCCGGCAGGAGACAATGAACTTAAATGAAAAAGTCAACATTTTAGAGGATGACAAATCTCTTCTCCTGGAAGCACTTGAACATTTCCAGGAAATGTCAGAAGAGGTCAAAAATGGGAGAGTATTTGGAGGCAGAATGACTTAAAAACGTCGACAAGATAGATCAGTTAAGTGCACCATGGAAGGCACTTCATATGCAAAATAATTCACTTGTCAATGAACAGGACTGCTTCAGAGAAGAGAAACGTCATCTCAAAGAAAAAGAGGTACAGGAAGTAAAGCTGGTGAAATAATTTGATGGACGGCTTTGGTCTGCTCAGAGGGTTAGTACCTCGTCCAAAGGTGAGACCAAGGTGCTTCGAGACCTGTTGGTCTGCATCAAGTACCAGGAGCTCATTTTGGACTTAGAGCGATGTGTCAAAACATCGGAATCTACCTGTGATGAAATGAGCAAGAGATTAGTGTCTATGACTGACAAAGCTTCCGAGTCTGAAAGGCAAGTCAAACTTGTTCAAGAAGAACTTGCATCTTATAAAGTCTTGCTCCAAGTCACCAGAACTGAAACTGAATGTGCTTGAATACAGTGCTTAGGGCTAACAGAAGGTCTTCGGAAGAACGAAAAGAAGACAAAAGCTCAAATTACTCAGAAGAAGAGGGAACTACTTGAGATTTTAGATCAACAGAAAACAATTCATCAAAAAGAAATATTGAGATATCAGGATGAACTGGATTTGCTGGAACGGGACAAAGACAGAATGATTGCAGCAAACTTAGAAATGCAAGGAAATAAATGGCCAAGACTTTATGATTTAAAAAAACTGTGTGACGAGTTGAACCTTAATTTGGCTAAACTGGCACTATTCACAAGCTCTATGTCCTCGATTCAGGGTGACAGAGACAGGATTATTGAAGAGACCAAAACATGGGAAGCTAGATTCCAAAGTAAGGAAAATGAACTGCAAGTAAAAGAAGAAATGTTACAAAAGTTTCGAGGAGATAAAGGTCAAGTCAGTCAACCTTCAAGAACTCCAATTCCGAACTTCAAAGATGAAGCAGGCATTTATACAACTTAGTTTGGGTAGTAAGGATGCTTAAGCCAAGCATCAAAGTGAAACGGTGAACAAAGTTATTTGCAAATAGTCAGAAAAAATTGAAGAGATGGAGGGGTTATTCAAAGACAAGGAGGTAGTATTATCTAGTTTATCACAGGAACATTGTTATTTTAGCACACAGCAATCCAACGTAAGCCAATCTGTGAATGAGTTGAAAATGGCAGGGCAAACCCTGATAAAAGATCTTGCGGAAAAACGGTCGGATAATCACCAACATCACACTGAATTGCAGGCTGATCTTCAGAAGCTGAGAGCCATTTTCCAGCAGCTGAAGCTAATGTTGAGCAGTAAAGATGCAGAGTTCTCAAAGCTTGTCTCCTCAAAAGACAGTGAAATTTATGACAATCTAGTGCAAATCCAGCAGCAACATAGAAATCAAATAGATGACTACGAAAAGAATTTGAGGATTCTCCAACAAGATAACCAGAAGGGAGCCAGAGCCATGAAAGTGCTGGAGTTAGGGAAGAAAAAGACAAAACTGTTAGCCAGACGGGTATCTTCACAAAATCGATGGCCTCCTTGCAAGATGACCGAGACTGCATCTTATCAGAATACACGGAGCTGGAACAACGGCATCTCGACATGCATTGCCAGAAAGATAGCATCATTTCCGTGCTGTAATGGTTATATGGTTATTTTGGAGAGTGCAGCTGAAAACAATGAACTGAAGCAAGAGATCAGAAATTTTCTCAACCGGATGGATGACCTTAATTCTGAAAACGTGCTGCTAAAAGCACAGTTGGTTCAGTACAGGGAGGAGCTAAACCAGGTCCTGCCTTTGAAGGATAATACGTCGAAGGAGTTGTTGCAAAAGTAACAACAGCAAATTAAGAATCTTGAGAATGAGAAATCGATCTTCAAAGAGCAATGGAAAGTTGCACAAGGATCCCTTAAACAAAGTAATGAAAGCCTAAAGTCCTTACAAGAAGAAAATGAGCGAAATTTGGAGCAGCTTACAGAGCTCAAGGCTATTGGTTTCCAAAAAGAAGAGGATAAATATGAAACAAATGAGAGGCAATTAATTCAAGAGCTTCACCAACAACTTAAAACTAAAACACTGGAATGCGAAGAACTCAAAAAGGAAACCAATATTAGAAGAGCTGACTTAAAAGAACTTGAAAATATATTAACTGAATTTGAAAATCTGGCTCAAGTAAAGGTGGGAGTTAAAATGTCTGAAAGTGCTGATGGAATAGCGCAGGAGAAACCTGAAGAATATTTGGTGGGAAACATTATCTCATGGTAGAAATCAATGTTTTTAAAGCACACATCTTAGAAGGGACTTTTTAAAATCGCACTTTCATTTGCTAATGACATGCACGGAAACTAGCCCTTGCATCAATTAATAAATTGAGCAGAATTATAAATCTCAAGGTGCTAAAGATGAAGCCATGACATTGCTCGTTGATGGAACTTGTTCCTCTGGATGCATACGATGACTAAATATTTGTGTTTTTATTTATTTTTTAATTTAAAAGATTCCAAGATGGACACAGCAAAGATATGTTGTAATCTTGTTTTGCATTCATGTGTGTATATAGAATGAGCACTATTTTCATTTTGCAGGAAAAGGGGACAGAGTTAACATGGTTCACAAATATGGTTGAAGAACTGGAAAAACTTCTTCAGCAAGCAAAACAGCAAGAGCACACAGAGCAAGATCCGTCCTCCTGCAAGAATGAATTGACTGAGCTAAGGTTTGGTTCTACTTGGACTGGGATATCAGTTGCATTTCTATTGTGCCTTATGATCAAATGGGAATATCCCTTGATGTTTTTGCCAGCAAACTACGTTTGAAGTGTTGGTGATGGTGGCAAACACGGCAGTCAATTTTCGTTGGGTGGTGACGTGGAGCCACAAATGATTCAACTCCTCGACGAAGAGAATCCGTCTGGTTAAAGGAGAACATTCAGTTTCGAATGGCTGAACGGCATCGTTTAGTTTAGTTTAGAGAAAGCGCAGAAACAGGCCCTTCGGCCCACCAAGTCCGCACCGGCCAGTGATCTCCGTACACCAACAGTATCCTGCACACACTAGGGACGATTTACAATTTTATCAAAGCCAATTCATCTACAAACCTGTACGTCGTTTGATTGTGGTATGAAATCGGAGATCCCGGAGAAAATCCACGCAGGTCACGGGGAGAACATACAAATTCCGTATATACCACATGCACAACCCATAGTCAGGATCAAACCCAGGCCTCTGGTGCTGTTAGGCAGCAACTCGAACACTGCACCACCGTACCTCCTGTCTCTTAAGAAAATATATAATGTGCTATCTCAATTTATCTGCTAGTTTACTCTTTCAAGAGAAGTAAGAGAGATGTGCACTTGGTGCCCTTGAGTATGACGTGTCAGCAACTAGTGATTGCTACACCATTTCAGAAAACAATTAAGAATCAATTGTGTTGAGTTTGGAGTCTTAAATGAACTGTGTGTTTTTACATTTAACGCTGTGTAGTTTTTATTTTCTTTCGAGTCCATCAATTTATGTTCTTCTTAACTAAAATGTGTAATTAGTTAACCATTGCACATGATTTGAAAGATTAAAAAATAAATGTGGCTCTGTGGGTTTAGGTCAGAGAAGAATTTGCTGCTTTCAGAGTGCAGAGCCACGAAAGAGCAGTATTTTTCAACAGAGATTGAAGAGCTGAGGAAAATGAACCAAGAAGCTTGTCGTGGTGAACTGGCACAGTTGCGTTATGAGGACCTACAGTATCACTACAACAGTCTGAAAAGGCAACACCAAACACTGCGCTCATCCTTTTAGCATAATGAACAAGCATGTATGGTCAGCCTTCAGGTCAAGGTTAATTTAGAGATACAGTGCAGAAACAGGCCCTACGGCCCACCGAGGCCGCACCGACCTGCGATCCCGCACACTGACACTATTCTACACACCCCAGGGATAATTTTACATTTGTACCAACACAATTAACCTACAAATCTGTACGCCTTTGGAGTGTGGGAGGACACAGAAGATCTCAGAAAAAATGTATTTTAAATGTTATAATTGTATCGGGTCCATTGCTTTCTCTGTTCCATATACCAACCACCCTACATGAAAATCCCTCAATTCCCCTTTAAATCTTTCCTCTCACCATAAACCTATGCCTCTGGTTTTACTCTCCTACCCTAGCAAAAAGACTGTGACCACACACCTAATATGTGCCCCTCATGTTTTTATAAACTTCTAAGGACACCCCATGGCCTACGTTCCAAAGATAACCATCCTAGACTATCTAGTGTCTCATAAATAAAGCCCCTCCCCCAAATCCTGGCAATATCCTTGTAAATCTTTTCAACACCATCTCTATCGTCGTCACATCCTTCTTATAGTGTAGACTGCACTGGACATGAATTCAGGAAACAACTGGTCTGATATGGAATATATTTTGCTATAAACTCTTTTCAATGCAATGCTCTGTATATGCTGTTTAAATATGTGCCACTTTCAAGCTGTGAATGAAACAGCTGTCATGAGTGTCCCTTATTTCTTCTTCGAAAGTGACCTTTTAATTCCTCCTCAGTGCTGCACGCAGCTGTACTAATAACGTTCATCCTGTACATTTCCACTTAATTAATGTGTTTTGCGCCACTGTAATTTCTCTGCATCAAATGTTAACCTTGTCTGTTTGATATTCCTTTGAAGATGGAATTAAAAAAATTAGGAGAATGAGAGGTGATCTTATAGAGGTGTACACAATCATGAGAGGAAGTGATCGGGTAAATGCATAGTCTTTTGCCTAGAGAAGGGGCATCGAGAACCAGAGCACATAGGATTAAGGTGAGGGGGAAACATATATAATAGTAAGATTAAATGAGAACTTACCAGTTTGAAGTTTGATCTTCATTTCATGAGGAGTTACGTCGAGGGATTACGTGAAGACCCCGCCAGCACGCATGCGCGCCATTCTTCAAAGCAGCGGAGTGGAATCACAGTAATAGTAATGAAATAAACATAGTAAGATAAGAAGAACTAGGATACCAGTTGACCTTTACAAGAGGGTGGGCGTGGAGGGCACGTAATCCCTCGACGTAACTCCTCATAAAATAAAGATCAAACTTCAAACTGGTAAGTTCTTGTTTAATCTTACTATTTTACTTCGGAGTCACGTGAGTGACTACGTGAAGATTTTAAAGATCTGTGCTTTCATACCGGGGAACAAGTCCATGCTTCACTCACTGCCGAAGTTATCCAAGGGAGGAAGTATGTTATCGTCATTAAACATGAATCAATTTTTCAAACAATAACGATTTATTTATTTATTTTTTAACAAAGAAAATAATGCTCCCTCTGGCTAAATTATATTGCAGCACTTAAAATTATCTCTGCAAACACTGCAGGTTTGGCGATCTGCTTATTATAAAATATTTGGAAAGTCATTTCCGTAGACCATCCTGCTGTCCCCAGGATATGGTCCATTGGTACCTCCATATTTCTTGCCGCCGATGTTGTTGCTGCCCTGGTGGAGTGAGATTTTAAAATGTCAGTATCCACCCCAGCAGTCCAGAATCTGTCTGAGCCATCTTGAGATGGTCTGTATTGATACCCGTCCATGAGGCTGTTTGAAACTAACCCATAATGCCATTTCGCTTCGTCTTAAGGATTTTGTTGTCCTACGATAAAGCAGTAGATGTGTCATGACACACAAACAGGGGTCAGATGGGTATGCCCGGAATTCCAAAGTCAGTCCCGAAGTTCCTGGTCTATTCTGTTTGACCAACTCCAAGATCCGGAAGGTTATCTTGTCAGTTGATGATTTCATATTGTTCAATCTTAATTTGTATAGGGACTGGACCCTTTGAGTTGAGACCAAAGCCATCAGCATTACTGTTTTCAGTGTGAGCTGTTCCACGGACAGGGACATTGCTGGTGACCAACCCTTAAGCAATGTAAGTACAACACTGACGTCCCAGATCTGGGTGTACCTTGGTCTGGGGGGATTGGTGTTGTAGATACCCCTCATTAGTTTGGCAACCAGAGGGTGGGATCCCATGGACTGCTGTCCCGGTGCCTGCCATAAATATGCTGACAGAGCCCTCCTAGCACTGTTGATTGTGCTGTAACTCAGTCCTTCATCAAAGTGAAGGCTGGATAGGCACTCCAGGATATTGGTAACTGTAGCTGATTTATATGCTACCCCAGTCCTTGAGCAGTACACTTCCCACTTCCGAATGCTGGAGAGGTACTGCTTCTTAGTGGATTCTCGGTAGGCCGCCGTCATCATGTTCATGGTCCTGTCCGACAATCCCAGATCCAAAAAATGTCTTTTTAAATTCTGCAAGCCAAAAGATTTATCCTGTCATGGCATGGATGACTTTCGCCCGTAACAGGATGGACCAAGAGATCTGGTCTTTTGAGTGGTTCAGAGACCATGTCAAGGACCACAGGGAACCATGGCTGTGTAGGCCAATCGGGTACTACCAAAATACCTGAAGCTGAGTCCATTTGTATTTTGCGCAGGACCGACTGCTGAGGCAGAAGGGGGGAAAGGCATAGAAAAACAATTTCCCCCAATTCAGCGAAAACGCGTCCATCGCTATTGCCTCAGGGTCTGGTTCCCAAGCGACATATGTTGGTAACTGGTGATTCAGTCTGGATGCAAAGAGATCGATATCAGGTGTACCATACCGCATTGTAATATCAGCAAACACTTTGTGGTTCAACATCCATTCGGTGTTGTCATTAAACTTTCGTGACCTGGTGTCTGCCACTGTATTGAGCTTACCTGGTAGGTAAGTTGCTGATAGCCAAATATGTATGTCGACACACCATTCCCAAATTGTGTTGACCAAATCGTCACACGATATCGATTTTATTCCACCCATATGATTAATATAAGCCACCACTGGGGAATTGTCAATTTGTAGGCGGACATGCAAATGGTGCATAGCTGAACAGTAAGCTTTTAGCCCATAAAACGCACCCAACATTTCTAAGTAATTTATACCCGGTGTCTGTAGTAGTGATGACTCTTTTATGATCCATCTACCACCAGTACGAGATATAGTGTTAGTTGCTCCCCAGCCCTGAGCACTGGCATCCGTTTGTAATGTGAATGATGGGTTACTATTAACAATGGGGCTGGAACTATGCCAAATGTTTTCTCTCCACCATTGTAACTCCGAAATTGCTTTGGCTGGTAATTGCATTGCCCGATCAAAATGACCTTTATGTTGTTTTAGCGCTTGCCCCTTTGCCCTTTGTAAATTTTGGTAATGCAAAGGTCCAAACTGAGTAGCTGGAAATGCTGCTACTAGTTTCCCAATACGGAGGAGGCGCTGTCCTGAACGGCTGCCTGTCCTGCAGCTGTCCGTCTTTTTCCCTTCTTTTTTTAAATTATTTTTAGTACGTTTAGTGCGTAGTCAGGGGGCCTAATCTTTTTATGTGTGGGGGGGGTGGTGGGGGGGGAAGGGGGAAACTGTTTTTCGAGTCCCTACCTGGTCGGAGGGGTTGCCTTCCTCCGAGCAGCGCCTTCGACCTGTCCTTGCGGCCTACCTGCGGGTCCTGGAGCGGCGTTTCCCTGGGGGACCTGGCCAGAACACCAGCTTTCGCGGCGGCGCAGACGTTTACCTGAGGGGACCTGGCCAGAACACCGGCTTTGGCGGCGGCGCAGAACATCGGCTTTGGCGGCGGTGCAGCGCTGGAGCGCTGTCGTGGAGCGGGCGATGCCTTTCCTGGGTCGCCGCGCTGGGACTCCAGTATGCTAGGACCGCCGATGGGAACATCGTGGAGCCGCGGTTCTGTGGAGCGGCCAGCTGCGACGCTGAACGTTACATCTCGAAGCCTGGGCGAGAATATCGGGCGCCGTGGCGGGACTGTGGAGGCCTCAGTGGGCCCGACTCTGGGTGGACAAGAGGATGGGGACTGGACTTTGTGCCTTCCCCCACAGTGGGAACCATTGTGGGGGGATGTTTTTGTGTTGAACTTCTTTTTGAACACTATGTTTTATTTTTATTAGTGTGCTGCAAGGACATCTGAATTTCCCCTGAATAAGGGGATTAATAAAGTCTTATCTTATCTTATCTTATCACTTTTGCCACCTGTCGAATAGATGGTTGATTAGTAACAATCAATTTGTTGCAGACTTCCACCAAATCTGCTGCTTTGTCCTTTGGCAATGTTACAGACATGTGGACAGAGTTAATTGTGAATCCCAGATAGTCCATAGTTGTGGATGGTGTCAACTTAGATTTATCTGGATGTATGATAAACCCCAGTGTTTCAAACAGATGTTTGGTAGCTAAAACCGCTGATTTAGCTAATTCCAGGGTTTTCCCCACAATCAAAATATCATCAAGCTATGCCATAACAATATGTTTTTGTTTCCTTAGTATTGCCAAGGCTGGTTTCAATATCTTGGTAAATAGTCTTGGGGCGGATGTTGACCCATTAGGCAACGCTTTATACTGCCATAGTTGCCCCATCCAGTTAAATTTTAGGTATCTACGATGATCCTTATGAATGAGTACTGTATAGTATGCATCTTTTAAATCGATGCATGTCATGAAGTATCCTTCGGAAACTAATTGTTTGGCAGTACAAATGTTTCCATTTTGAAATGTATATAGTTAACAAAAGTATTCAGTTTAGTTAAGTCAATGATGATGCGACATCCACCATCTTTCTTAGTTTTTGTAAATATGTTCGATACAAATTCCAGAGAGTCATGCTCCGTTCTCTCTATAACTCCTTTAGCATGTAACCTCATCAGTTCTGCATGTCCTTTGAATTTTCCCCTTGTGAGAGTACAAACTCCCTGTCAGGTACATGTTGAACTGGTGGCATACTTTTTTGGATGAAAACAATTTTGTATCCCTGAGTACTTTGTAGTATATATTTATCAAATGTAATATTCCTCCATGCTTCCCAAAACAAGTGTAACCTTCCCCCTGTTAGTACAGGACCTACACCTTTTATGTTCTGGAAGGAACCAGACCCACCTACCTCCATGGTTACCGGTCTAAGTTCATTTCTTCCGCCTCTGTCTCTTCACTGGTTGAGGCGCCGAAGTGTGGGGTTGGCACATCTTCCATGAGGGCCGCTCTGGGCCTTGGCCTAAAAAAGACCTTTGTGGTTGATGTGCGGCCCTCACGCTTTCACCAGCACCCTGGTGTTGATGCCTGCTGGTGGATGCATAGGGGTGCTGCCGCCTGGGGTGTGTGGTTTTGCTCGTTCCTGCAGCTGCCCTCATAAGTCCAAAGTCGCGCATGCATGCTGCCGGGGTCTTCACGTAGTCACTCACGTGACTCCGAAGTAAAATAGGAACCAGAGGTGTGACCTTTTTATACAAAGGGCAGCGGGTGTATTGAATGAGCTGCCAGAGAAGGTAGTTGAGGCAAGTACTATGCAATGTTTAAGAAACATTTCCTGGGCGTGCATATTTCCGACGATCTTTCCTGGACCCAGCACACTGATGCAATCAGAAAGAAAGCACATCAGCACCTCTACTTCCTGAGAAGAATACGGAAATTCGGTGTGTCAAAGAGGATTCTCTTGAACTCTTACAGGTGCACAGTAGAGAGAATACTGACTGGTTGCATCGTGGCCTGGCTCGGAAACTTGAATGTCGAGGAGCGGAAAAGACTGCAAAAAGTTGCAAAAGATGCCCAGGCCATAACCAGCTCTGACCTCACCACCATCGAAGGGATCTATTGTAGTCACTGCCTTAAATAGGCAGCCAACATCATCAAAGACCCACACCATCCTGGCCACACACTCATCTGTAACGTCCAGGTTCAGGAACAGCTACTTCCCTTCAGCCATCAGGCTATTAAACACTACAACCTCATAAGCTCTGAACTACAATAGACTATTATTATTTTTTTCTGAGTTTTTGTTATATTATTTTTTATGATTACATATTCTGTTGTGCTGCAGCAACTAAGAATTTAATTGTTCTATCTGGAACATATGACAATAAAACACTTTTGACTTGAGGTAGATGGATAGGATAGGTTTAGAGGGATATGGGGCAAACACAGGCAGGTGGGACTAGTGTGGATGGAGCATGTTGATCGGCGCTGGGAAGTTGGGCCAAAGGGCCTGTTTCCACGCTGTATTTGACTATGTTCAGAATCAGCCCAGATTTGAAAGGCGATTGTGACTTTACAAATACGATACGATAGAAAATTATTCATCGCCCGAGGGAAATTGGTTTGTCAACAGTCACAACACACAAGGTACTTGAAAATTTGAAATTAAAATTAAATAAAAAGTGAAAAAAAAAGAAAAAGGCAAGCACCTGTTGGCTGGCTGCCGTGTGCACTGAACCTTAACCGGAACAAACAAACAAATCAATGCAGGCTTAACCCAAGGATGAATTAAAGTTTTAACTTGATCTCTGTCTGTGTTGCAGGATGAGACAAATGAAAATGCTGCCAGACTTGGTATGTGTGCTTTTGGATTTAGGATCACTGTCAATGGCTTGCGATCTGTCTTGATCACAAACCTTCTACAATACAAGTATTTGTGAAACCTCCTAACGGCAAAAATCAATGCAAGAGCCACTTGCTCTATTTGCGCATACTTTCTCTCACTGGCACTGAGTGTTCTAGACGCAAATGCTATTGACCTCTCCTCTAAATTTTCGAGCACATGAGAAATCACAGTACCAACACCGTATGGTGAAGCATCGCATGCTAACTTCACTGGTTTATATACATCATAATGAACAAGCATTGTACTCTCTGCCAATTGAGCTTTACATGAATTGAAAGCTTGGTCACATTCATGTGTCCACTTCCATGGTACATCTTTTCTCAAGAGCTCGTTCAAGGGATGGAAACAGGTGGACAGATTTGGCACGAACTTCCCATAATAATGCACTAATCCCAAAAGGATCGTATCCCAGATATGTTTCTGGGAGTGGGCGCGTTCTTGATCACATCAACTTTACCCTTGGTGGGGTGTAGACCATCCTTGTCTATCTTATGACCCAAGTACTCTACCGAGTTCTGAAAGAACTCACACTTTTGTGCCTTCACTCTTACACTGCGTGTTTCAAGGCGTTTGAGTACCACTTCCAACCTTTCATCATGTGTCTGCCTGTCAGGGGCTGAGATGAGGATGTCATCCAAATAACACACCACACCTTCAATTCCCTCTAGAATTTGTGTCATCACCCCTTGAAAAATCCCTGGGGCTGATGATATGCCAAATGGGAGCCTATTGAACTGAAACAATCTCAAATGCGTGTTGAAAGTCAGCTTGGATTTAGATTTGTCATCTACACCGAACTGCAAGTAGGCATTTGTCAAGTCCATTTTTGTGAAGACTTGGCTGCCTGTGAGGGTGCTAAACAAATCCTCTGCCGTTGGTAGGGTATTTGGTATGCTACCTTCAAGTACCAGGTTTACGGTTACCTTATAATCCCCACAAAGTCTAACACTACCATCAGGTTTAGGCACAACTACAATGGGTGTTGCTCTTTTACTACTTGCTACCTTACTGATAATGTTCTCAGCTTCAAGTATTTTCAGTTCTTTCTCAAACTTGTCCATAAGTGCATACGGACATACCGTATGGACATACCGTTTGCAATGGACTGGTGTAGCATCCTGCTTCATGCGTACTTTCGCATTGTACCCCTTGATTGGCTCTTCCTGGTCGCTAAACACCTTCAGATGTTGCTCGATTGCGTCCTCTGCACACTTGAATTCTTCACGAACGAGGAATATCTCGTTCCAGTTTAGCTTCAAGATCTGCAACCAATTTCTACCTATTCTATGTCTTGCGGTTCACTAGCTCTTTGCTGCAGATGGTGTACATGTCGAGAGGCTCTTCCTCTGCCTGCAGTTGATCCACAGAATGAAGATGCTTACTTGTTGCTGAACCTTTTCTCAGCGTAGCCTTGCGACAAGTCTTCACTAGATGTCCCATCTTGTGACACGAGTAACAGTCCGCCTTGAAGAACGGACAAGAGTGTGCTAGATGTGAGCCCAAACAGCGATAGCATGACTTTACAGTAGACTTCCTACCCTTCCATGGATAACGATTCTCTGACGTCTTTGTCGACTTTTCCGTCTTTGGTTTGCTGGACTGCAGCTTGTTCAACTCTTCCGCAGGTTGTCTAGAAGTTGTCCTGACTTCTCTAGAACCCCTCTCTGCCATATCAATTGACAAAGCAGTTTTGCAAGCTGTTTCAAAGGTCAGGTCATACACCGTCACCAGCTTACTTCGGATCTGCTCACTTCTCAGTCCACACACGAAACTGTCTCTTAATGCCCGGTCTTGGAAATTTCCAAAATTACAATGAATTCATAACCTCTTGAGTACCACGTTAAAATGACTAATGTCCACCTCTGGAAGTTGGCATCTTATTCCAAATCGAAAGCTTTCAGCTATTTCTAAGGGGTTAGGGTCATAATGTTCTGTTAACTTCTTAAGAATATCCTTCAGGGGCGTGACCTTTGGTTTGGCTGGAGCTAACAAATTCTTTACTGTATCATAAACATCGGGACCAATTTCAGTGAGAAAAATTGCTCTTTTCCCAGCTTGAATGCTTCATTCAAATGTCTTGATTCTGCATCAGAAGCTTCTCGTTCAGTAATGTAATTCGTAGCAAAAAAAATCTCTAAATGTTCGATGTACGCATTGAACATTTCCTGGTTTTGCAGGAACTCATCCAATCGTCGGATGTACCCACTGGGCACCGCCATTTTGGATTTTGTAACAGTCTCACAGAATAGTAAGATTAAACGAGAACTTACCAGTTTGAAGTTTGATCTTTATTTTATGAGGAGTTACGTTGGTGATTACGTGAAGAAGACCCGTCAGGGCGCATGCGCGTCAATCTTCAAAGCAGCGGTATGAAATCACAGACAACACCATAATTGAAGTAACATATTTAGATGATCAACATGAGAACAACCATTATGACCTTTTTTCACGTAATCACCAACGTAACTCCTCATAAAATAAAGATCAAACTTCAAACTGGTAAGTTCTCGTTTAATCTTACTATTTTACTTCGGAGTCACGTGAGTGACTACGTGAAGATTTTAAAGCTCTGTGATTTTTATGCCGCAGATCAAAATCCCGGCTTCTCACTGCATCGATTGACACTGAGTATCATCAATAATGCTGTAAACATGACATTGCATATCATGCAAAAACAAACAGTTTTATTTTTGGTCATAAAACAACCAATAAACCCTCTTAATGTAGGGGCAACAAACGAAACAGAATGAAACAGAATTGAAAACAGACTTTAAACAATAGCAACACCACTCAATATTGAGTTGGCAAACAGCCCTCCATCGGCACTTGGCCGATGGTAGTATTGCTGAAACACAAGTTCATTTTTCCAACCTGCGGCTTTTAATATATGGTCGATGGGAACGTCCATCCCCCTGGCCGCGGATGTTGCTACTGCGCAAGTGGAATGAGATGTAAACACATAAATGTTAATTCCTGCCTGAACCAACTCTTGCTTTAACCACGTTGAGATAGTCTGAACTGCCACTCTTTTATGTTGGCTTCTTGTAACTGACAAATAATCCTGTTTCTTCTTGTCTTAAAGCCCTTGTGGCTTCAATGTAATGTAACAAATGTGTCCTTACACATAAACATGGAGCTGTAGGATATGCTGAGAACACAATCTTAAATCCTGTCACACCTGGCCTGCTTTGTTTGAGCAGGTCAGAAATATAAAACAGAACATTCTCTGTATTCACTTCAATTCTCTCGAACTGAAGTTTTTGCAAAGTCTGCACTCTCTGTACTGACACCAATGCCATTAGCATAGCCAATTCAGCAAAGTTATAGATGTGACAGGGACCCAGTGACGAAGCATGTTAAGAACAACGCTTACATCGCAGATTACCATATACGTAGCCTTAGGCGTTTTGGAATTAAAGATTCCTTTCATCAACCTAGATATGAGAGGGTGAGATCCTATACTTTGTGTCCGTGTACCTATTACAAGATATGCCGACAAAGCACTTCTAGCTGTATTGATAGCACTATAGCTATGACCCTCATCATAATAAAGTGTAGATAAAACTCGAACACATTTTCAATAACTACAGTATCATATTGAATATTCTTTTGAACACAATATTGTTCCCATTTTTTTTTTTTCATAAGTCATATACTGTTTTTGAGTACTCTTTCTCCAGGCTGCAGTGAGTATATCCACTGTTGGCCTAGAAAGTCCTCGACCAATGTAAGGCATTCTTAAAACCTGCAAATTAACAGATCCATACGATCACATAACGGATGAACTTAATGCGTTACTGGATGCTCCAGCAAATTCCTACTGTTTGGAATCAGCATAAAGAGGTTGGATCGCTATCTGTAACATCAAAGGGAACCATGGTTGAATCAGGTAATTTGGTATCACCAAAACCCCTGAAGCGGCATCCTGCTTGATTTTCTCAAACACCGACCTATGAGGCAGAATGGTGGGAAAATGTACACAAATATATCATCCCAATTTAGTGAAAAAGCATCAATTGCCACTGTTCCTGGATCTGGTGCCTATGAAACGTATTTTGGCCTTCCATATAGAAGTACTATGTTCTTGAACACATCCTGGTTCCACATCCACTCCGTGTTATGATGGAATTTTCGTGAGCTGCCATCTGGTACTACATGAAGTTTCCCTGGCAGATAGATAGCTCCAATCCAAATCTCTCTATCCCTACTGCAGGTCCAATTGTATTTGCCAACCTGACACATGATAACGATTTGATTCCACCCATGTGATTCATATCAGCAACTGCTGTAGTGTTGTCTATTTTGCACTGCACATGCAAACTAGTTTAGTTAGTGCCATAAGCCTTGAGTCCATAAAATACTCTTGGTTAATTCCCCATGTTTGCAGAAGCAATGTTCATCTGTCTCCACAGCTGGATCTTGTATCAGTAGCACCCTACCCAAGTGCTCTGTCATCTGTCTGCAAATCATGGAAGCTTGGTCCAATAACACTTTGGAACTACTAGTGGACACATGCTGAATCCACCATTGTACATCAGCAACAGCCTCTATTGATAGAAGCATAGGTCTATTATAATGACCCCAATGTATCCTCAATGCTTGTTCCTTTGACCTTTGTAATTGTAGATAATAAAGTGGCCATATTGAACTGCTGGAAATGCTGCCAGCCATTACCACAGCAGACTTGTCACCTGGCTAATTGAAGGATGTGTGTCAGCAATTAACTTGATACAGCTCTTAATTAGCTCTACCCTTTTTTGCCTGGGCAAGGTCACAATGATGTTGATTAAGTCTATTGTGAACCCAACTAGTCAATTTCCTTCACAAACATTTCCATCTTAAAATGTCTATACCCTACAAAAGGGTTAAGACTATTCAGGTCCAATATAATTCTGCATCCCCCATCATTGCTTGGTCTGGGAAAGATATTGGACACAAACTGATGGCTTTGGTAAACTGCCTTAGCAATTACACCTTTATTACATAAGCTTGCAAGTTCCAACTGAACTTCCAATTGTTCAGTGATACTGAAGTCAAACTCCTTTTTGGACATGTTGCATGGGTAAATCAGAATTTGCATTAAGCTTTGTTCGATAGCCTTCTATAACCTTCAGTATAAACATATCTGAGGTATCACATTAGATCTGTCTACATGTGAACCAGACGCACTTACCTCCTTACCACCTGGCATTCTTCCCCGGTCTCGAGCTGGATATCTCACCTTCCCTGGCGGTGCTACAGCCAAACGCCAACTGCGCTGCGTCGTAGCTGGACTCGTCCCTTGCCCGGACCTGTCTCCTCGCTTATAGGGATACTTCTCCTCCAGCTCCTTCACCTGCTGTGCGAAATCCTCGTCAAACAGCTGTGCCGGTTGCACTGTGCCATGCTGGCAGAGTGAAGCATATTTAGAATTGATGGTTGGTCTAATCGCAGTCTTGCGAAGGCAGTTGATCTCAACGTGGGCACTCCACAATAGCGCCTTTTGTTGTAATTTGTCATGGCCTCTCCATCCACCATCCTGGCAAAGCTCATTATACCAGATGCCAGCAACTTTAAAAATATGCTGGAGCTTGACATGCTCCTGGGCTCTCATTAGTATGCCCATCTTGCCCCAATTCTTCCTGTTCCCAACAGGAACTTTTAACAGTCCACAGTTGATTGGGGCTTCATGCTTCCTTACTGTCTCATCCATTGTCAGCTCCTGTAGCTGATGTGAGACTTGGTAATTTATGCTGGTGGCAAGTTCCTCACCCAGAGGCTCACCAGCGTCCGACGACATGGCAAACCGTGCTGCACACGGTGTCAGCTCTGGCAGCTGCCTTCCCTCCCTTTGGAAGTCGTCGTCGGACTCAGGGTCAGAGCGTATCTGCCTTTCTGCACTCACCTCTTGCAAAGAGGGTGCATTCAAGCAGGCCTCTACTAGGCACTGCCAGCGGAGCCTTCCCTACGGCTTCCCGCCTGCACAACTCCTCCTGGAGTGTGGCTTTGTGAAGCAGGCCTCTCCTAGGCACTGCCAGCGGAGACGTCCCCACGGCCTCCCGTCTGCACAACTCCTCCTGGAGTATGGCTTTATGAAGCAGACCTCTCCTAGGCACTGCCAGCGGAGCCTTCCCTTTAGGCTTCCCTCCTGCACTACTCCTCCTGGAGCGTCTCTGTGGAGGAGCCCCTGTATGAGCTGCTCCTTTTGGATAACCGCTGGGGAACGGTATCCTGTCCCCGACGGGACTCTCGTGGCCCGACTCTGCGGAGTCTATAGCCCTTACAGACTTGGATTATGCCGACCGCCCGACTGGTGTTGGCTGTGTACCCGGCTGGGCACTTTGCCGACATCTGTCGCCGCACCGCTACCGGCTTGGGACTCCCCCGAGGTGACAGGCTGCCTTTCAGAGACTGCGCTCCCGCAGCTCTCTCTCTCCTTGTCGGCAGCAGACCTGCACCTTTTCCTTGTTCCTGTATGTGGGGAAAAAACACACAGAAACAATTTTTTACTTTTTCCTAACTCGTCCAAAGTCTCCCCGACTTTGGTGGTGCTGTAATTACTCAGACGCAGAAGGAGGTCCGTCCTCCTGCTGCCGTTCTCGCCAATGCGTCAGACGTAATGACGCGCATGCGCCCTGACGGGTCTTCTTCACGTAGTCACTGACGTGACTCCGAAGTAAAATTCAAACTTTGTGACCAGATTTTCAACTTTCCGTGACACCAAAAGTCAAATACATATCTCTAATCTCTCTGTTTCCATGATGAAACAGCGCAGTGAATACAAGCCAAGGTCTACGCCAAATCTCGAAATAAATGTGATCAATTTAGTTATCTCATCTTAACCTAGAGAAGATCTTAAATGTAGAAGACACCTTTCTGGGAATACGGGGGGCAAGAAAAAACAGCTGATGAAGGCTCATCTTTCACCACCTTCATCATGCTGTATAGTGTAAGAATGGATACTTCACCCATCACCAAGGAATCGAGCACTAACCATGGAAGCACTGTCACTTTCTGATTGACTGCGACAGTGGATTGTTTAGAATCTAGACCTCCTGTCCAATAGTTCACCAAGGAATCTACATTGCTTATTTGCTCATAGAATAGTGCATTTTTTTGGATCATGGTATTGAAGCCGCTACCATCCATTCGTACATTATAAGGCAGATCTCCTTTTTAAGAATTAGGGAGATTGTAGCCCACGACAAGGTGGGCGGTAGGCGACGATGTAAAAACGCCTCATTGTACATATCTCTCAGGACTGGTGCGAGGAGATCAGAGAAAGCTTTGTAATATTCTACAGAGAAGCCGTCAGGGCCGGGTGACTTTCCGATTTGCAGCGATGTGATGGCTGCTTGGACCTCAGCTACAGTTATGGGACCACCCAAGTCTCTCATGGCTTCTTGGTCAATTCGGGGAAACGTCATACTACTGAACATGTCACCTGCAGTGGGGGGACAGTGGGAAGTGTATAGTTCAGTGTAGAATTTAGCAAATGCTTCATTAATTCTGAGAGGATCAGTATGAGTCTCCCCTGAGCTGGATCTAATGGCTGGAATTAGCCGTGAAGTCGCCTCTGTTCTCGCCTGATGGGCCAAAAGCTTCCCAGCTTTATCCCCAGATTCAAAAAAGTGTTGCCTAGATTTAAGCAGTCGTAGTTTGGCTTTATTAATGGATATGAGGTCAAAGTCTGTTTGTAGCCTAAGGCGTTCTCTTATAGAGATTAGGGTTTGGGTCAGATGCATATTTGTCAACAATGTCCTTTATTTTTTGTAACAGATCTGCCGTTTGGAACGTCTCGGTTCTTTTCAGGTAGGAGACAAAGGAAATGAGTCTTCTTTGTCTCCAACCTAGGGCTACTATCTCCCTAATTCTTAAAAAGGAGAAAGATCCCCTGCTTTGTAGTAGCTATAGACCAATCTCACTCCAGAATGTGGACCTCAAAATCCTTTCTAAAACCCTTGCGCTTCGTCTTCAACGAGTGATGCCCTCTATTATCTCGTCAGATCAAACAGGGTTTATACCTGGCCGACAGTCTTCCCATAATACTAGGCGTCTCCTTAACATCATTCACTCTTCGAGTAATGAGACCCCGGAGATGGTGGTCTCCCTCGATGCCGAAAAGGCCTTCGACAGGGTCGAGTGGAGGTACCTATATGAGGCGATGGATGGGTTTGGCCTCGGTAACAGTTTTATTCTCTCGGTCAGCCTAGTATATTCGTCCCCGGTGGCCTCAGTACAAACAAACGACATACTGTCGCCCCACTTCACACTTCAGAGAGGTACCAGACAGGGTTGCCCGTTATCTCCACTCTTGTTTGATGTCGCGATAGAACCCCTGGCGGTCTGGTTACGCGCAGAGAAGGACTTTAAAGGTATTACACAGTTTGACACAACTCATAAAGTCTCATTGTATGCGGATGACCTGCTCCTGTACATCTCGAACCCAGTCAGTTCTCTCCCTGTGATTATGAATATTTTAGAACGGTTTGGTGCATATTCTGGTTATAAACTCAACTACCAAAAGAGTGAGCTATTACCGATTAACTTACCGGCTAAGCAGCTCCCTCGCTCTTTAACCTCATTCAAATGGGCAGAGGATGGGTTCCGCTTTCTTGGCGTTTTTATCACAATACCCTTATCTGATATGTTCCGCACAAACTTTTTGCCTCTGGTTGAGAAAGCCGAAAAAGATTTTGACCGCTGGTCAGTTTTACCGCCATCCCTCGTGGGCCGGATAAATCTGGTTAAGATGGTTGTCCTACCCAAATTCCTGTATCTTTTCCAGCATGTCCCCATACTTATCACTAAATCTTTTTTTGATGAATTAGAAAGGAAAATATCTACATTTTTATGGGGTAGCACACCGGTCAGAATCCGAAAGGCGATACTGCAGTCGCCTAAGAGTGATCGCGGTTTGGCCCTCCCTGATTTTAGGCGATACTATTGGGCAGCTAACTAGCAAAAACTCCTGTATTGGATGAATGATGATTGCGACCACCCACCGATCTGGGTATATATGGAAAAGGCGAGTTCACGTCTCCCGTTGCGGTCTGTCCTATGCTCCCAACTCCCCCTTTCTATAACATCTGTGGGTGCAGGCCCAATTGTGTCCCTTTCGCTCAAGATATGGAGTCAATTTAGGAAAAACCTCGGTTTACAGGGTCCTTCCATCTTGACCCCACTGCTTAAAAATCACATTTTTAAACCTTCAAGTATAGACCACGCATTTAAAACTTGGCATAGCAACGGCATCAGTAGTATCAAAAACCTATACAAGCATGGCATCTTCTCGTCTTTCGCGGAGCTCTCGTCTAACTACAACCTCCCAAACTCCCACCTTTTTCGTTTTTTCCTGATTAGGGATTTTGTGAAGAAGACATTTCCCTACTTCCCAAATCGCCCTCCTGAAACCCTGACTGATATCATCTTAGCTTTAGACCCCAACCGGAAGAAATGCATCTCTATTTTGTATAATTTGCTAGGGTCGGTTTTATTGAAACCATACCTCATTAAAAGCTGCGTGGGAGGGAGAGCTGAATACGAAATTAACAGACCAGCAATGGGACTCTGCCTTGGATTTGATCCATTCTTCTTCCATATGTGCTCGTCATGGCCCAATCCAATGCAAAGTCCTTTACAAAGTCCACTACACAAATGCAAGATTAGCTAGAATGTACCCAGCTGTTAATGACACCTGCAACAGATGTAATCAATCTCCCGCCAACCATAGCCATATGTTTTGGTCTTGCCCTAAGCTAGCAGCCTTTTGGAGGAGTGTTTTCGAATTGATAAGCAGAGCTTACGACCAGACTATTCTTCCAAATCCAATGTCAGCCATTTTCGGTACCCCTCCCAATACCAACCTCTCCGTGGCGGTGAAACGAGTCCTAGCTTTTACAACCTTGTTAGCCCGGAGACTGATCTTGCTTAGTTGGAGGATTACCTGTCCCCCGACACACGCCCGTTGGATTAAGGAGGTGCTTTACAATCTGAAACTTGAAAAACTTAAGTTCTCCCTCAAAGGCTCTACCAAGACATTCCTAGATACATGGAACCCTTTCTTTGAACTGGTTAACTCTCTTAACTTGTCCCCGGACTCGGAAGAGGACTAAGTGTTCTCCATCATCGTTTTGTTCTACAGCAGCTGCTTCCCCCTTCATCCCCCCTCCCTACAATTATTTATTTAAATATATATGTATATATATATATATATATATATATATATATGTTTTTTTTTTTCTTTTTTACTTTTTTTTCTTTTTTTTTTCCTTTATTTTTATATAGCACATTTTGTTTCGTTTATTCTACCATTTGTGTGTGGATGTGTACGTATGTGAGTGTTGTTTGTCCCCGTTTGGCTCCGACCTGACTTGGGTGGGTTGCAGTTGGGTAAGGGTAAGGATTTTGAGGGTCGCTTACATACTGTTGTACAATTATGCCTTGACTGTTAATGTCTGTTATTATAGTATGCATGCAAATTTCTGTGAAATTCAAATAAAAATATTTAAATCATTATAAGGCAGATCTTTGTAACATGATAAGTAAATACAAATCTTAACATCTGTACCTTGGTATTTTACCAATTAGTTTAATTATGAAATAACTAATTAATTGAGGTTCATAAGTGATAGGATAGGAATTTGGCCGTTTGGTCCATCAACTCCTATTCATTCATGGCTGACCTATCTCTCCTTCGTGATCCCATTCTCCTGCCTTCTCCCCATAACCTCTGACACCTGTGTTAGGTTGATGTTATTTAGCTATTGACCTCTGTTTCTGTTTTGCAGGTGAAGAGTAGAGTGCTTTTCTTCAAGCACTGGCTGCGAGGCCGCAGTTTGTACTGCTCGAAGCTGATGACTTCCCGGGTCACGCTACTTGGTTTTGGCGTTGTTTGTGACACTACATTTGCATGTTGTCATGTGCCTGGCGAGATGTTTGTTGACACACTACAACGGCTCGGGGTAAAGGGGTGAGTGAGTGATTTTAATGCTGACATGCCAATGGGGAAATCCACATGGAATACCCGACACTGGTCCTCCACATGACTTGATTTGGTCATTGGTCTGGGAATAGATTTTCCACCAAATCCTCTGACCTTCCTGTCAAAGGTAGGGTGCAGTTACATTTGTAGGGTTGGAAGTGACACCTATGTATTTATCAAAGCTGCTAATGAGTCAATCACTGATCACAGGGGTATAAATTAATCTTGTATTAAGTTAATGTATGAAATGTGTTGTCCAAATGGTTTATGGTTCTTCAGTGACATTTTAAACTGGGCTCAAAGTTGTGATTTTTGTTTTCATTTGCTATCAAAATCCAAAAATTTTGTCCTGGCCCAGGCTCATGCTTGGTTCCAGCAGCAGCCTCCAACCTTCAGCTCGGCCGACACCTGGGCTCCAGTGCAGGCCTAGGCTCGTCCTTGGTTCCAGCGACGGCTTCTTTATCAGCCACAGTCATGGCCCCATCCCAAGACCCGGGCTGGGCTCTCACTCCAGCTGGAGCACCAGGCTCGGCTCCAGCCAGGGCCCGCGGCTCCACCAGGTGTTGGGCACCGGCAGCTGCCGCATGAGCGCTGGAGTGGCCCTCCCTCCCGGAGTGTCCCGTCCTGCCTTGCGAGTCCATTGTGATGTCAGTCTGGGTTTTTGTTCCTAAATAGGTGAGTTTTCGGGCTTTAAAACTTGAAAGGATTCAAAAGTTGGGAAATATAGGTGGGAATGCGACGGGAAGACGTTTAGCGCCTCGAGGTGAAAATGTGAGTAGAATGTGTAGCGATGTTACAATACTTACCTTCAGCGGCGCTGCAGTTCTGCCATTGGCTGTGTGCGCGACTTTGGCATCTTTGAGGGGGGGGGGCAGGATTAAAATCCAGTTTTCTACCGCCTCTCCGAGGCCGATTTCCTCGGGCTGCCAGCTGCTGCAGAAAAATCGTTCCGACTTCCATTCCCGATTTGTTTTTATTTTTCTCGCGAGAAAATTTAATGATTATATTACAATAAAAAGCGACTTCTAACGCCGTCAACGCCTACAACGTGACAGATCTCACGTGCGGGACAAAACAAAATGTAAGTCGTGTATTTTACATACAAACTTGCTTCTTGGGATTACTTTAATCAATCCTCTGCAGGCGAAAATGTTATTTGGGCCCCATACGAACCGGCAGTGTTTTTCCTGCCAATATGGGGTTCAAATTCACTGCAAATGCATCGTTCCAATCGATCGCGTTCTCCAAAAGATGCTCTCCAAAAGGACCTCGATACAATGGTTGAGTGGTCACGCCAATGGGGCATGCAGTTCAACCCTTCCAAATGCGAAACCATGCGTGTCACCAGAAAGAGGAATCCAGGCGAAACATCGTACAATATACTTGGTACCACCCTTGAAGAATCCAAACAAACCAAGTATCTTGGCAACAAATTGCAGAATGATCTGCGTTGGAATGGTCAGACTCATCATGCAACGGTGAAAGCAACAGGTGTCCTAAATTTTCTGAGGCGCAACTTTCATCATTGTTCAACTTCTGTCAAGGAGAAGCTATACTTCACCCTCGTTAGACCTCATTTGGTCTACGCAGTTGCAGCATGGGACCCATACACAAATAAAAACATTTCTTCCATCGAACGTGTCCAAAGACAGGCAGCTCGATTTGTTACCAACACCTATGAGGGAGAAGCGAGTGTTACCAAACTTCTGAATCCTCTGGGGTGGAACCTTCTCCAAGACAGATGTGAAGCTCACCGTTTGACCTGTTTTTACAAAATGTTAAATGGTCAGCTCGACATAGATTACAAGACCTACACCAAACACAAACCAATTAGGAGCTGACGAGGGCATTCGATCCAATTTGTTATTCCAGCTACCAAGACAGATGTGTACAGCAATTCATTCTTCCCCCGCACAGTTAAAGCATGGAATAATCTCCACCCTACTATAGTTACCCAACCAGATACAACTAAATTTAAGGTAGCTCTTTCTTCCCAAAAACCCTTTCTGGCTTAAGTCCTCCCTCCACCACCTCCAGTTTAAATTCCATTTGGAATATTTTGGAGGACCAAGAAACCAAGAACCAAGAACCAAGAAGCAAGATGATTAAAATGCCCATTTTTTGGGGAGATAAGCCCCAAATTGTCTATATTTTGTGTTATTCTCCCTCTCCATGATCATTCTTTTTAAACTAAATATTCACAACAGTTTGAGTCACATGTATCGTGCAAAAAACAATAATTTGATTATATTTTGGGTGGATGATACTAGATTAATTTATGGGAATTAAACATTAAATTCTTTCCATCTGGGATATAAATTCATGACAGTGAGATTTAAAAATCATGTTATATTGTGAATTCTTGTGTGAATAGGATTAGTTTGTTATTTGGATACAGGCTATTTTTAAAAATTATCTTTTTCTTAAGAAATTGAATCTACAGGACATTGTTAATGGGAAAGTAGTGGGCAGAAAGGCATGTCATGTGTGGTTTGAAGAGCAAAAACTTGTAGTTTACAATGCCAAAATTGAAAAGTTGAGGAAAAACAAGGTGTACAGAGTTGCTTATTGGTTACAATCTGAGGAGTATGATGATGCTACTGATTATGATATGCCAATGTACCAGCTAGCAACTGATCTTCTCCATAAAGACTTGGTCTATGGCTAGAAATTGTAATTTATTTATCTATCGGTTGCAGATTTACAGCATATAATACAATAATATTAAAGTTCTGATCTAGAGAATATCACATTTTTGAATTTTCAAGGCAGTCTGGGTGTTTATTACTATTTCCGTCACAATGGTCAATTTTGTAATTAACTACAATTAGGTAATTAACTAATTATATGCTTTAATTTCAGGTCATCCAAGTAAGATGTTTTATATTTGTTTCAGAATGCTTCAGTCTATAATAACTGAAAATTTCATTCAGTTCTCTTGATTTTTAAGAAAGTTATGGGCTTTTGACTGTCCTCGATCACAGCTTTTGTGTTAATGGAAAAGCAATAGGAAACAAGATGATAATTTTCGAGTATGAAAATGGCCATAACTTTTTTAATACTAAAGATATGAAAGTGAATTAGGTGTCAAATTAAACTTATTTTTATGCTTTATCTGATGGGATAAATTTTGTAACATTGTAACATTGTAACATGTGCGAAAATGGGAAAGCTGTCACCTTGTGTTTATAAGGAAATGAGAATCAAGCAGATTTGCCCAGATGACACACAACCACACACAGATTATATTTCTGCTTGGAAATGCATTTGTACATTTAAAGTGGTGCTGCAGATTTAAGGAAAGCACTGAGTACATTAGAATATAATTTATCTATTACTCTCATCTTGGTTATGTTGTCATCAGGGTGCAATTTAGAACTGCACTTTTTGGAAATTATTTTGGTTGACAATGTTTTATTAAAAGTTTAAATGGATCACATACGTTTTGACTGTTTTATCATCTGTATTTATATTTCAGTGAAAATCGGGACCAAAAGATGGCCTGAAATTGTGTTACTTGTTTACTGCCATAATGTCACTGCCATAATGTCTCTACCATAGTGGCTTCCAAGGGTATTTAGCTGTATCTGGACCCACTGCACTTCTATGGTAGCACAAGTGTGCTGGCCACCAGCATTAAGGATGAGTCGCACCTCAGCCACTCGTCCTGTCTCCCATCAAGCAAGAGGTGTAGAAGTTTGTAAACACACACCTCCAGATTGAGGGACAGTTTCTTTCCAGCTGTTATCAGGCAACTGAACCATCGTACCAACAACTAGAGAGCTGTCCTGAGATACTATCTACCTCATTGGAAATTCTCGGACTATCTTTAATCGGACTTTATCTTGCACTAAACATTATTCCCTTTAACATGCATCTGTACACTGTGGTTGGCTTGATTGTAATCATGTATTGTCTTTCCGCTGACGTGTTTGCACGCAACAAAAGCTTTACACATGACAAACTAAACGAAGTAACTGGTATTCAGTTGGAACTTGACTCTCCACAATGGATGTAATCATGGTAAAGATAAGTTTCAAGCAAGTTGTGGGCGCTGCACTTTATTTCAGTCATTTAATTATTGACCCGCTGAGTTATTAAATATATTGTTTTGCTGGCAAGGCATTGATTACATAGAAAAAAGAACTCTACAGCACAGGACCTGGCTCTTCAACACACTGTTTGTGCCGCACATGAGTTAGATAGAGAGGAGGAGTCTGAAGAAGGGTTTCGGCGTGAAACGTTGCCTATTTCCTTCGCTCCATAGATGCTGCTGCACCCGCTGAGTTTCTCCAGCATTTATGTGTACCTATGAGTTAGATAGAACTCTAGGGGCTAGTGGAATCAAGGGATATGGGGAGAAGGCAGGCACGGGTTATTGATGGGGGACGATCAGCCATGATCACAATGAATGGTGGTGCTGGCTCGAAGGGCCGAATGGCCTCCTCCTGCACCTATTTTCTAATTTTCTATGATGCCAAGACATACCCTTATCTGCCTGCACATAATTCATATCCCTCCAATCACTGTATAACCAAATGCTCATCTACAAGTCTCTTAAATTGCACAATTATACCTGCCTGCACCTGCGACAGCGAGCTCCAGGTGCTCCCACATATCTCATTTAAATAAGGGAGAGATAGATCAGCCATGATTGAATGGCGGAGTAGACTTGGTGGGCTGAATGGCCTAATTCTACTCCTATCACTTATGACCTTAAAGTTAAGAATTCTCTTATTTAATATTTTCACCCTGGGAAGTAGGTTTGGACTGTCTACCTCATCTATGTCTCTCACATAATTTTATTTAATCCTATCCTCTGACTTTCCAAAGAAAGCAATCCAAGTCTGTCCAACCTTTCGCTGTAGCCTCTAATCCAGGCATTATTCTCGTAAGCCGCCTCCGCACCCTTTCCAAAGCCTCCAAACCCTTCTTGTAATGGGAAAACTAGAACTGCAGGCAACACTGCAAATGAGAAATGAGTCTGAAGAATGGTCTCAACCTGAAATGTCGTGTATTGCTTTCCCCCAGAGATGCTGCCTGACCCCTTGAGTTACTCCAGCTTTGTGTCTTGGAGTCAATCATGCCTTTGATTGTAGAAACAAAGAACTGTGGATGCTGGTTAATACACAAAAGGACAAAGTGCTGGAGTAACTCAGCAGGTCAGGCAGCATCATTGCAGAACATGCATAGGTGACTTTTCAGTTTGAAATCCCATTATTGGTGTACAGATTCTTGTGAATGTATCCTTGTGTACAAATCCTTGTGAATGTGAATGTGTAGCAAGCTATTTTCACAGAGGGCACCAAAATCCTTGGCATGCTGAAGAACCAAGAGGACAATGAAAATGAGGAAGTAAGAGGAGGGTGTTAATAAAAGGTCTTGCATAGGTTAATGAGTCTGAAACCTGATACATCTTAAACATCTGATGATCTATATCCCAGTTTGAAAAATATGCAAGGGATCACTGCGGTGTGGTAGCTTTTTCCAGGTCTAAGGGCTTGATCACAAAGAACCTTCACAATTGACCAAAGGCTGAGCTAGTACATTGAAGACGATGGTAAATTTCATCAGAGCTGTCTGATTTTCTGAGCGATTGCTCCTGAGATACAAGAAATGATCAACATTTTCCAAGGTCTAACTGTAAAGCTCAGTTATCAATGAACATGCTCCTTGGCCCAACTCTGACCAAGATGTCCCAACTAAACTTGTCCTATTTGGTAATAGCCCTCCAAACCTGTCCTATCCATGTACCTGTCCAAGTGCCTTTTAAATGTTGTTATTGTACCTGCCTCAATTACCTCCTCTGGCAGCTCATTCCATGAACCCATCACCCTCTGAACATAGAAGACTATTGGGCAGCTAAACTGCTTCACTGATTGATTCTGTGAATATTACCCTAGTTACTGAGTATAATTACTGCTTTGTTTGATAAGGGGGCAAAACAAAAATTTTCACATCTCTCTGAACAGGCAATCGGGATATCATTCTGATCGCCATAATTCAGCACTCTCAGCACTGCACGACAATACTGGGAGCAGCAACCAACTCTTCCTAATCAAAGGCAAGAATACTGCAACTGAATCGAGTGGACACTTAATAAAGGTCACTTGTCTTTCAGTATGTTTTAGTGAAAACACAGAAAGGTTCGCCTGGACTATTGAAAGAATGAGGTAAGTAACACTTAAAAATGGCAAGATTCTTTTGATTACGAAATAAAAACCACTATTAATGAAAAAAGTTGCATCATCAGATGGGTGTGGTCATTTTAACTTTTATTGGAAAATTTGAATAATTGTTTAATTGGAATCGGGTTTCAAGGGTTTAATCGAAGGTTAATTAGTTTCATTTGCAGCTACCAGCCGAGATGCTGGCTGTAAACTCATTGTTACATTTTGTAAGAAGGTTCAACTTTCAATAGCTAATGAGAACTCTAATTTTTGTACGATTTTTGTTGAAATTTAAAAATGAGTATGATTGGGGACATTCTTCCTGATGTCTAATTCTGGGAGACATTACCTGTTTATTTTTCTCATTGCTATTTCTGGACATTCCTACACAAAACGGTAATATTTCATTAGCCGTAACTATTTCTGTGAAAGGGAAAGTGCCTTTTAACTAGAGTCAGCGGAGAAACTCTCTTTGGCCCATCCTGTCCACACCGGCCAACCTGCCAGCATTTTGCCCATATCCCTTTGAACCTGTCCTATCCATGAACCTGTCTAAATATTTCTCAAATGTTGTGATCGTACCTGCCTCAACTATAAATAATTTTTAATTTTAGAAACTTAAACATTATAATATTGTAAAGGGCGTTTTTATCACAACACCCTTATCTGATATGTTCCGCACAAACTTTTTGCCTCTGGTTGGACAAGCCGAAAGAGATTTTGACCGCTGGTCAGTTTTACCGCTATCCCTCGTGGGCCGGATAAATCTGGTCAAGATGGTCGTCCTACCCAAATTCCTGTATCTTTTCCAGCACGTCCCTATACTTATCACTAAATCTTTTTTTGATAAATTAGATAGGACAATATCTAAATTTTTATGGGGTAGCAAACCGGCTAGAATCCGAAAGGCGATACTGCAGTCTCCTAAGAGTGACGGCGGTTGGGCACTTCCTGACTTTAGGCGATACTATTGGGCAGCTAACTTGCAAAAACTCCTGTATTGGATGAATGATGATTGCGACCACCTACCGACCTGGGTATACATGGAAAAGGCGAGTTCACGTCTCCCGTTGCGGTCTGTCCAATGCTCCCAACTCCCCCTTTCTATAACATCTGTGCGTGCAGGCCCAATTGCGTCTCTCTCGCTCAAGATATGGAGTCAACTCAGGAAAAACTTCGGTTTACAAGGCCTTTCCATCTTGACCCCACTGCTTAAAAATCACATCTTTAAACCTTCAAGTACAGACCACGCATTCAAAACCTGGCATAGCAACGGTATCAATAGTATCAAAAACCTATACATGGATGGCATATTTTCGTCCTTCGCGGAGCTCTCGTCCAACTACAGCCTCCCAAACTCCCACCTTATTCGGTTTTTCCAGATTAGGGATTTTGTGAAGAAGACATTCCCCTATTTCCCAACCCCCCCCCCCTGAAACCCTGACTGATACCATCTTAGCTTTAGATCCCAACCGGAAGAAATGCATCTCTATTTTGTATAATTTGCTAGAGTCGGTTTTATTGAAACCTCATACCTCATTAAAAGCTGCGTGGGAGGGAGAGCTGAATACGAAACTAACAGACCAGCAATGGGAATCTGCCTTGGATTTGATCCATTCTTCCTCCATATGTGCCCGTCATGGCCTAATCCAATGCAAAGTCCTTTACAAAGTCCACTACACAAATGTAAGATTATCTAGAATGTACCCCGCTGTTAGGGACACCTGCAACAGATGTAATCAATCCCCTGCCAACCATAGCCACATGTTTTGGTCTTGCCCTAAGCTAGCAGCCTTTTGGAGGAGTGCTTTCGAATTGATAAGCAGAGCTTACGACCAGAATATTCCTCCAAACCCAATGTCAGCCATTTTCGGTACCCCTCCCAACACCAACCTCTCTGTTGCGGTGAAACGGGTCCTAGCTTTTACAACCTTGTTAGCCCGGAGACTGATCTTGCTTAACTGGAGGCTCACCTGTCCCCCGACACATGCCCGTTGGACTAAGGAGGTGCTTTACAATTTAAAGCTTGAAAAACGTAGGTTCTCTCTCAAAGGCTCTACCAAGACATTCCTAGATACATGGAACCCTTTCTTTGAACTTGTTAACTCTCTGAACTTGCCCCCGGACTCGGAAGAGGACTGAGTGTTCTCCACCATTGTTTTGCTCTACAGCAGCTGCTTTCCCCTTAATCCCCCCTCCCCACAATTATTATTTAATTACTTACTTATTTATTGTTATCAGTGACTCCCAAATGTTGCTGGAGAGAAGGAATATTAACATTTTGGGTCTTGACCTGAAAAGTCCCCTATTCCCTTTCTCCAGAGATACTGTCTGACCCGCTGAGTTACTCCAGTTTTTTTGTGTGTATCTTAGGTTAGTTGGTTGATAGGTGAATGGCTTAATATGCATGTCGGGAGTATAAAAGATGGGGTTTGTGTAAATGATTGGCTGATGATCACTGGTACTATTCCTCACTGCCCTACTTCCTCATTGTGTGTCCCTTTAACTCTATGATTACTTCCCATTGGGAGCAAATTTCATCGGAAAGACTACCTTCCTTTTTAGTGGTACCATGCACTCTGTAAGCCTCAGATTTCCGACAACACTTGATCTTGCGATTCAACTTCAAGAATAATCCAAAGTAAATATTTCATTAAGTAGAGAGGTTCAGGTAGCACTTATCAAACTGTTGGTTGAAGTGAATGCACACATGTTGGATACTTTTTATTTTGCACTTGCTATAATGATTTAAGATTCTTTGTGTGAAGTTGGTTACCTCTGCAAAATGTAATTAAAGCAGGGTCTATGAATGACAATGGACAGAAAGAAAAGGAAAGATGCAGTTTTAGTATCTTTGAGAGGGGAAACAGTCATGACAGGGATCATTGAATTAGGAAAGACATTAACTTGATCTAGGAAATACCACCAAGATATTTTTTAAGAGTTCATCATCACCGTTTACTTAACAATTGTTGGTGGATTAAGTAAATGGCTGAAACTCTGAATGTATGGCATAAGGTGTGAAGAGTTTAGTTTATTGTCGCGTGTGTGACAGGTACAGTGAAAAGCTATTGTTGCATGCTAATCAGTCAGCGGAAAGAAGGTTAGTATGTGGGGAAGCAAAACAATGAGTGTTTGTGAGGACAGACAGCACTAAATGAATGGTTACAGAGAATATTTTAAAAGGCTAATGGAATATTGTTATTTTATCTCAAGTCATCTAAAGCAGAGCGAAAGGTTACCATTAACAAAGCTTAGTTTGCCATTGTTCAGTATACTGTTCAGTATGTGCTTAGCATTGTGGGGAGATTTGTTTTACATTCGGAGCGAGTGTTCCGTATTCATCAGAATGGTTATATTTTTGAAGAAGTATGATGAAGGGTCTTGACCCGAAAGGTCACCCATTCCTTCTCCAGAGATGCTGCCTGACCCGCTGAGTTACTCCAGCATTTGGTGCCTAATCTTTGATTATACATTGTAAGCACAGGTTACATGGAGAAAACTTGTAGCCCTTAAAAAGAAACAGAAGGATTCTAGGGATCAGCCATCCTTGAGAATTGGAATAAGCTGACAAAGAAAAGATTTCCTCTGGTTTCCAGAACAAGTTGACACATGGAACTTGGGATACCAAGTAGCCATTGGATTTGGAGATTATCCAGGAGTTTACAGAATTATGTGGATGGTTATGTGGAATGTTTAATTAAAGTGAGAACCAGTCTTCAAAAACAAAACCCTGTTCACAATGTAACTTTACTGAAACTTAAAAGCTGTTTAAACCAATAATTGAGAGTGGGACAAAGATGGACTAAAAGCGTGGAGTAACTCAGCGGGTCAGGTGGCAACTCTGGAGAAAATGGATAGGTGATGTTTCAGGTCGGGACCCTTTCTTAGACTGAGTTACTCATGAACGATATCATTGGTATAAACCAGCATCTGTAATTCCTCCTTATTACATGGACCACAAAGTGCTGGAATTATTCAGTGGGTCAGGCATAATCTCAAAAGAAAAAGGATAGGTGACGTTTTTGGTCGGGACGCTTCATCACCTTATGAACCTATCCTTTTCCCCCAGAGATGCTGCTTGACTTTCTGAGTTTCTCCAGCACTTTGTGTCATATCTTTGTTATAAGCCAGCAGTGCTTTGTTTCTTCATTTTTATTCCATATTGGGTGTGGGACATTCTGATTCTGTACCATGGTGACGATGCAGGGAAGGTGACAAATGAATGTTTGTGCCAATCGACCCTCATCGAAACCCTTGTGATGAGGTCAGGGGAAGCATCAAGTGGCACCTCCTGCATGAACACATCGTTGAAAGACACATCCTCCTGCCACTTAAACCACACGTAAAGACCTACAAATCTTGACTCTCAACATTCTGCTCTTTGTGTCTCCAGTGAGCCATCCCTCAACACTATATAAAAAGCCTCTATGGAGAGAAGGCATGGGCGACGTTTCGGGTCGAGACCATTCTTCAGAACCTTCTTCTGAAGAATGGTCTCGATCCAAAAAGTTGCCCATTCTTTCTCTCCATAGATGCTGACTCACCCCCAGAGTTACTCCAGCATTGTTTGTCTATCTTCGATTTTACCAGCATCTGCAGATCATCCTTGCACTATATAAAAAGCCGTATATTTTTGGGTGTCTGGTGATATGCTCGAATTGCTCAGAAGAGCCAACTGTATTTGAATAATCAAAGAGGTTTTGCAGATTGGGATGTCCTTCCATTGTGAATATGTAACTTTGCAAATATTACCTGTCTACACTCAGAATGTTAAAGTTAAGTCGGGAATAATGTCCATTGAAACTGTAGTTAGTCAGTTATTGTTGCCTTTGTGTTTAGAAAGTATAAAACATTACTGTTGTGTGGCACGTGAGGAAAAATAGACTCTCCAATAGCCCTGCTTGTGAGAAATGAAGATCTTTTTATACCCAACATAGACACTAAAAGCTGGAGAAACTCAGCAGGTCAGGCAGCAACTATGGAGAAAAGGAATAGCTGACATTTTGATTCTTGACCCACTGAGTTACTCCAGCTTTTTGTGTCTGTCTGCAGTTTAAACGAACATCTGTAGATTCCCCCTGCAGCTTTTTATGATCAGACATGGTCCACCAACACCATCTCCCTAGTCAAGAAAGCACAGCAACACCTCCACTTCCTTCGACGGATGAGGAGAGCCGACCTCCCCCCTTCTGCCCTCACACCTTTTTACAGGGGTGCCATTGAGAGCATTCTTACCAGCAGTCTCTCAGTCTGGTATGGCAGTTGCTCTGCTGCTGACCAGAAGGCCCTACAGAGAGTGGTGAGGACAGCGGAGAAGGTCACTAGATCACCCCAACCAGCAATTCAAGACATACACATCTCGCTGTCGCAAGAGAGCAACTATTATCATCAAAGACACCACCCACCCAGCACACAAACTGTTCACCCTCCTACCATCCGGCAAGCGCTACCGCAGCATGCGGAGCAAAACCACAAGATTCAAAAACAGCTTTTTCCCTCAGGCCATCAGACTACTCAACACACTCAAGAAAAGTCCATGAACATTACACAAAGACCAACTGACTGCCAAATTAACTTTAACCCAATGTCTGCAGTATGCTACTTGCACATTATGCTATATTGCACCTTTTATTAATGAATATTTTATATAATGTATATATCTAGGTATGTTACAAAACTTACCTTCAGTCGCGCTGTAATTCTGCCACTGGCCGTGTGCGCGATTTTGGCGCCTTTAAGGGGGGGGCGGGGTTAAAACGCGGTTTCTCCTCCCTGTCCTGGAAATATTTTGTTGGAGTACAAAACTTCGCTGACAAAATCGTTCCTACCGGCGATTTGTGAATTTTTTTAAAAATTAAATCGTCAATGTCAGCGCTACAGTCATTTTAAAAGCAGCTCCTGAAGCGTCAACGCCAATAACGGGGACGGATTTCACACAATGGACAGGTAAACAAAAGTGCTTTCTTTAAATGTATAAAAGTGCTTCTTAAGAAACCTTTAATTCACATTTTGTCATGCGACACGGTGATTTTATTCCCCGAATTAACGGCAGTATTTTTCATGCCAATACGGGGTTAAATTCACCGCAAATGAACGTTCCAAAAGATCGCGTTCCAGAAATTCTCACTCACAAGATGAATTAAATGCCCATTAATTTACAGGTATTAAACATTCAATTCCTTCCATTTGGCCTGTAAATTCATGAAAATTAGATTTAAAAATTATGTTATATTGTGAATTATTGTGTGAATGTTATTTGGACACTTAGGCTATTTAAAAATGTTAATCTATTCTTAAGAAATTGATAGATGTTTAGATCTAGTAATTGAATTTTGTAATTAGCTACAATTAGGTAACTAACTAATTATATGCTTTACTTTCATGTCTTCGAAGTAAGATTGTTTCATATTTGTTTCAGAATGCTTCAATCTATAATACCTGAAAATTTCTTTCAGTTACCATAATTTTTAAGAAAATTATGGGCTTTTAACTGTCCTCGATCACAGCTTTTGTGTTAAGTCAATGGAAAAGCAATAGGGAACTAGATGCTAATTTCTGAGTATGATAATGGCCATAACTTTTTTAATACTGAAGATATGAAAGTGAATTAAGTGTCAAATTAAACTTCTTTTTATGCTTTATCTGATGGATAAATTGCAGACTTTATTTTTTAAATCTCAAAATTTTGTAACATTGCTAATATATCCATTGTCTATTTTTATTGGTACACTGTCTGTCTGTGTTATAAATATTACTTGCACATTGGAGTATGGAGAAACGCAATTTCAATCCTCTGTGTAACTACTTGTTACATTATTTGAATTGACAATAAAATTACTATTATTACTATTATTACTATTATTTATACATTCCAGCTTGCAGTCTCCAGTGAGTCGGTCACAGAAAGAAGAGTCCAAAACCACCCCAATGGAACTCTGTATTTTTAATGCTTTTGCTAGGTTAAATGAAAGGTAAAAATTGTTTTGTTGTTGTTGAGGGAAGAACTGTTTTGGACACGGAAGTGGGATAACATAGAATTAGTATGAATGGGGGATCGATGGACTTCGTGGGCCGAATTGCCTGCTTTTATGCTATACTTTTTTTTTTAAAGCTCTGCTTGGTTCACGGGTCTTTAGGAATGAACTTTGTTCTTACTTCCTCTGATCTGTTTGCAACATCAGATCGATGACAATGCGATTAGTTATTTGCTAGCTGACAAAGTCTTTGTTTTAGGAACAGTGAAGGCCGTTTATACTGTCCCCTCCCCTTTATGCTGTCCCCTCCCCTTCATCAGCCCTCTGGTTGTTTCCTCCCATCCCCCAGCCCTCGGCTCCTCCTCCGCCTTTTTTCCTTTTTTCCCTTTCTTCTCCGCACCCCCTATCAGTCTGAAGAAGGGTTTCGGCCCGAAACGTTGCCTATTTCCTTCGCCCCATAGATGCTGCTACACCCGCTGAGTTTCTCCAGCATTTTTTTGTGTACCGCTGTTTATACTGGCTTTGCTAGTGATGGGAACATAGAAACATAGAAAAATAGGTGCAGGTGTAGGCCGTATGGCCCTTTGAGCCAGCACAGCCATTCAATATGATCATGGTTGATTATCTAAAATCAGTATCCCGTTCCTGCTTTTTCCCCCCTCATCCCTTGATTCCTGTAGCCCTATCTAACACTCTAATCTAACACTTTCTGGAAAACATCCAGTGAATTGGCCTCCACTGCCTTCTGTGGCAGAGAATTCCATAGATTCACAACTCTCTGGATGAAGAACATTTTCCTCATCTCATTCTTAAATGGCCTAGCCGTTATTCTTAAACTGTGACCTCTAGTTCTGGACTCTTCCAACATCGGGAACATTTTACCTGCATGTAGCCTGTCCAATCCTTTAAGAATTTTATATGTTTTCTATCAGATCGCCTCTCATCCTTCTAAATTCCAGTGTGTACAAGCTCAGTTGAGCCATTCTTTCATCATATGTCAGTCCTGCCATTCCGGGAATTAACCTGGTGAACCGACGTTGCACTCCCTCAATAGTAATAATATCCTTCCTCAAATTAGGAGACCAAAATTGCACACAATACTCCAGGTGTGGTCTCACCAGGGTCGTGTACAACTGCAGTGGGACCTTGCTCCTAATCTCAAAACCTCTCTCAATGAAGGCCAACATGCCATTGGCTTTCTTCACTGCCTGCTGTACCTGCATGCTTATTTTCAATGACTGATGTTCAAGCAGGGCCTATGAGAGGGGGTTGCGCAGGGTACATCGTACCCGCGCCCGGAGTTCAAAAGGGGGCCCGGGAGCCAAAGGTAGGGGGCCGGTAATTTTGTGAAGACTAGCATTCACATTTTGTGTGAGCGTACATATTTTAATATATCGTAATTCATAGAAATTGTGATGCATAATAAAGCGGGGGAATTTTAACTGGTGGGTGTGTGGTCGCGGTAACTTAATTAAAAGAGAGGGAAGGGGAAGACCCATCACTAGTGATAGGTCTTCCCTGTAGGAGGATGAGAGCACTAGGACCCAGCAGAGTCATCACTACTATTGGGGCTTCCATGTAGGTGGAGGGGAGCACTAGGGCCCAGCAGAGTCAGACCACGTGCTGTCTGCATGGTGGAGGTTGTGGGCCTGGTGCCGCGCCTGGAAATCTGAGGGGATGATGGCTCTGGTTGAAAGAGCTGAAGGAAAAACTCCATGAAAAGGAAGAGGTACTGTTGGGAAGGACACAAGTTGTGGATGTGCTGCAGAAAGAGCTCGATGGGAAGAATCAGGAGCTAACGGTAAGGAAATTCAGTTTTGCGTACAGTTTTGGTCTCCTAATCTGAGGAAGGACATTCTTGCCATAGAGGGAGTACAGAGAAGGTTCACCAGACTGATTCCTGGGATGTCAGGACTTTCATATGAGGAAAGACTGGATAGACTCGGCTTGTACTCGCTGGAATTTAGAAGATTGAGGGGGGTTCTTATAGAAACTTACAACATTCTTAAGGGGTTGGACAGGCTAGATGCAGGAAGATTGTTCCCGATGTTGGGGAAGTCCAGAACAAGGGGTCACAGTTTAAGGATAAAGGGGAAATCTTTTAGGACTGAGATGAGAAAAACATTTTTTACACAGAGAGTGGTGAATCTCTGGAATTCTCTGCCACAGAATGTAGTTGAGGCCAGTTCATTGGCTATATTTAAGAGGGAGTTAGATGTGGCCCTTGTGGCTAAAGGGATCAGGGGGTATGGAGAGAAAGCAGGTACAGGATACTGAGTTGGATGATCAGCCAATGATCATATTGAATGGTGGTGCAGGCTCTAAGGGCCGAATGGCCTACTCCTGCATCTATTTTCTATGTTTCTATGAAATCATTGTTTGCTGCTGTGTGAATCTCTAATACAGGGAAAGATCTCTGCAACCATCTAAGGGATTCCGTTGAAACAGGCAATTAAAACTTTCGTCTGCAGCGGCCTCTGCAGTCCGTCTGTCTTTTTTATTATTTTTGTCTCGTTTTTATGTAGTTTTTTATTATTTTTTTTGTCGGGGTATGTGTGTGGGGGGTGGGGGGGGGGGGGGTGGGGGGGGAAACGTTGAAATCTTTCCGCTGCACGGGAGACCCGACCTTTTCTTTGTCGGGTCTCCGTTGTCGTTGGGGCTGGGCAACGTGGAGCGGCCTCCAGCAGGAACGACCTGGGGCTCCAGTTGCGGAGCTGCGGACTACTCACCGTCGCGGGGCTGGCCGAGTCCGGAGCGGGTGGAGCTGTGGTGGAGACAAGCGCTGCTGCTGCCCGACCGCCGGAGATTCGGAGGCTACAACCGCGGGTCTGGCGGACGGCAACACAGTAAGCCCGCGGGTCCCTGGTGGGAGACCGCTTTTCGGGGCTTCCGCAGCGGCGACTTCTCCCGCCCGAGTTGCGGGGTCGAAGAGCACCTGGAGCGGGGCTTTGCATCGTCGCCCCGCACGGCTTGGAATGGCCACCGGACTTTGCGGGCGCGCGTCGGGGCTCTAACACCAAGACCCGGTGCGCGACCCTGCATCACCCGGCGTGGCTTTAATGGCTGAGGGACAATCACCATCGCCCGCCGGGGGCTTTGACTTTGACTCTGACATCGGGGGCGGGGGGGGGGGAGTGCAGTGGAGAGATACGTTTTTTTGCCTTCCATCACAGCGCTGTGATGGATGTAATGTGTAAATTGTGTTGTGTCTCGGGTCTTCTTCGTTTTGTATTGTATGGCTGCAGAAACGACATTTCGTTTGGACCTCAAGGGGTCCAAATGACAAATTTGTCCAAAAGACAAATAAATTGAATTGAATTGAATTGAAATTAAAGTATCAGGGAGCCTCTTGGAATAAATCTGTAAATATGAAAAAAAATTGAATATTTTCTTTTGTATAAACCTTCCCATTCTTTTTTTCTAAATCAGCCCATCAACCATTTTGTGATCTGTGAAAGAGCAGAATCACAGTGCATGTGCAGCCTTGCAGCATTTTCATTCTGGGTATGACAGGTTGTTGGCATAGAAAATGGAAACATAGAAAATAGGTGCAGGAAGAGGCCATGCGGCCCTTCGAGTCAGCATTGCTGATTCATGCCACAAATTTTCTTCAGCCATGACCAAGATCAGGAGAGATCTGCTGTTTAAGATGCCAACAACACATGAACTCTTGATTATAATGCAACAGCGTCACTACTGATTATATTGTTCTTCATTTTCTAATCCACTAGTGGGATAGTCTAGGCCTAGAAGTCATAGCCTCAGAAGTAAAGGACGTTCCTTTGTGAAGAAGATGAGGAGGAATTTATTTAGTCAGAGGGTGGTGAATCTGTGGAATTCATTGCCACAGGCAGCTGTGGAGGACGTCAGTGAATATTTTTAAGGCAGAGATAGATAGATTCATGATTAATACGGTAACAGATAAATGGAGAATAGGAGGGAGAGATAGATCAGCCATGATTGAATGGCGCAGTAGACTTGATGGGCCAAATGGCCTAACTCTGCTTCTATCACTTATGACCTTATGATAACTGTTTTAATTTTGATGACTAATTTTGATGACTAATTTTGATGTGTGTGTCTGTTTCTGTGTCTGTGTCTGTGTGTGTGTCTCTGTTCTCCACTCTGACAGTTGCTGTTCCAGTTGCCGGTTTTTCAGGCAGATGCCGGCAACTTGACAGTCGTCTGACAAATCGCCTCAGTGGGACAGACCCCTAAGGCGCACGAAAGTCTCTTTAGTTTAATTTGGCTATTTTAAATTTTTTAGGAGGTGGTTGAAGATTTGCGGGTGGTTGAGTTAGAAAACGAAAATCTCAAGGACAAGCTTCTTGCTGAAAAGCATGTCATGAGAACCCAGGCCCGAGATCTGATGGAAAGGCACGAGGCAGATTTGAAAAATGTCAAAAGAAAACACAGCACTGATAGGCTGTGGGCCGAGAAGCTTTTTCATTCAGGTTCGTGACCCAACTCACGGAACGACCTAAATTTTTAACATATTGTGTAAAAATATATAAATCATACCTGAAACTCATCAAGACCAAAACCTGCACATTTTTAAGAAATATGAGAACAATTTTCAGAGAAGTAATTGCCCAATCAATGCACATTTGACATTGAGGTCGGACGCAAATTGATCAATCCGGCGCTTTGTTTCATGGTCGCTAGGCAGCGAGGACCCTGGGATCATGAATCCTCCTCAGTACATCAAAGCAATTACAAGGTTTCCAAGGAATAAAGGTAATACTAACCTTGCTGATCATTTTGTTTTTCAATTGATTTATCTTTATAAAGTTAGGATGTGAACTGTTAAATGAAAATGATGAATAACAAATGTAGAGTTAGGATTAAGGTCAGTCAGTAGATCTGTCGGTCAGTCTGGCTTGTCGGTAGGCCGATGGATGTTGTGGTGGATCGGTCGGGCCGTCAAGCCGCCGGCGGGTGGTGAGCATTGGGCCAGGCCTCCGGTGGGCGGTGAGAACGGTCGGTCGGGTTGTCAGGCTGCAGCAAGCGTGCGGGCGGTCTGACGAAGCCGGCGCTATGGGGGTGTTGAAGGCTACCCGGGCGATGTGCAGGCAAGTGCTGCTCCTCACCATCATCTCCACCAGAATGGCATGCTGGCCGAGGTGGACGCGCTGCGGGGCCACACGTACGGAGCCTGCAGCCAGTCCCAAAGTGGCTCCAGCTCCAGCTGTGGGCAGCTCTGGAAGGGGGTTGAGTTATGGTTAGGGATTTTCCTGTCAGTGGAAAATGCCTTAGCCTTCCGCCAGCCTGGCACTGCCCCAGTCCCACTTTAGCCGTGATCCCAACTCTCCTCGCCCATTAATTAGGCTGGTTCAGGAGCCAGACCTCTGTGGCGGTATCATTAAAAAAAAAACTCGCAATGTTACTCATTATATTATTTTTATATAATATAATTATACATAATTAGAGAGGGAGAGAGGGGGTCTCCCTATCTAGGATCAACCCCTCAAAACTGTTCCTCAAGTGGGACAGTGTCAAACACAAAAACTTTAAAAGGGAAGATCACAGCAGCATTGCATGCAGAGTAAAGAGCTGGGAAATAGCATATCCGCATAAATGTAAGAGTTCACGCGCAAAAGAAAAACATAAGGAGAAAATCCTCCAGGAAAACCCAGAGCTCCTTTACGTTGATTACGCCCGACATCGAGGGAATAGGAAGAAGAAAAATCTAATATTCTTCACTAACTACATCTATTCCTGGAGAGACACTCTGCTCGAAAACTACCCACATGTCCATAGGGAGGGTATTGGACATGGGAGCAGACTGAAAGTATGTAAAGATCAAAGCTTGGATAAAGTTGACCCTCTCCTTACTATTTCCTACCATAATAGAGGCAAGATTGTGATACAGGGAAACACAGAAAACTTGGACTCTTGAAGAGGTTTTTCCCCTGCTGAAAGAGAAGGTGAATGAAATAAGGACCAATAACCAACAGGATAATTATGAAGATGAGAGTCCACTAGAGACAATTGCCGCCTTGGCCATCTCTACCTCTCCTACACCTCCTAACTTAAGCCGCCAGCTGAGAGAGAATCTGGCCCAGCCAGAACTCGAATTCACGGAACTCAAACAAGCACAGGCTAAGCAACTCTACCAGCTGAATGAGGATTTCAAACAGCTGATGACGAAATATGAGACCTCTGAGATGAAGAGAACCCTGGAAGAGCTGAGACAAGAAAACAGTGCATTCCGTGCCCAAATAGCCAAAATGAAGGAGGACATAAATAAGCAAGGAAAAGAATTTGAGAAGCAGCTCCAGAGTGTCAGGGACAATCACCCAGAAGTTCCAAAAAGGACACATGAAAAACCACAGAGCCCAGCTGCTGCTCACTTTCCTATGGCTGCTCCAACCTCTCTGATCTGCACTCTGCTCACCAATACACCATTATTGGACACCCCTTCTGTCACACAGCTTTCCGCAGGAATACAGTCAACAGGCAACCCTCACCTTAGCTTCACCCAAACCCCTGCCCCCCAGTCTGAAGAGCAAAACCTCCAGGTAGTTCGACTGACTGATTCCAACGGGAAGTTTCTGCACCCCCGGAAGCTGTTCCCAGGTCACCAGGTATTGGTTAAAACGTGCAGCACCACAGACCATGCAATGAGGGTCCTGAGCAAAGACACCATCGGGAGCCCTCAATACCTTGTGATCCATACAGGCACGAATGATCTGCGCACCTTACGTCATGGTACTGCTGGGGCAATAAAGAGGATGGGAAAAGGTCAGCAAGGAATTCCCTGATTCAAGGATCGTGATCTCTACCCTGCTGCCCAGGACGGATACCCCACCCCATGTGATTCGCAATACCCACATGGAGATCAGCAGAGGATGTGCCGCCCTTCCTAATGTCCAATTGGCCCACCACCCGACCATCGTACATGGGACCTCCATGACGGAATACATCTAAACAGACAGGGGGTGTGGGTCTTCGCAAAGAACCTCAAAGATACTGCCCTGGGACGTAACCTTCCCACGCCCTCGATCAATGGGAGCCCAATCTGGACTCCCTTCCTCCCTACCATCTCAGGACCACCTTCCAAACTGCGAGGAGACATAACAGCCCAGCTTGTGCCGCCATTGCCCCTGGCTCATCATTTCAGCCACAGCTGCCGACCACCTCGGAGATGGGAGAGATCAGGAAGCTGCTGCACGCCCTATGTTCCCAACTTCTGTGGTAACAAAGAATACATATATATAAACAGTCCCTTCCGAGTGACTGATAAAAACAGCATATGATTGCACTGAATTAATACTGTTGATATTACTATTAATACTGCTATTATTAATATAGTTATTATTACTAGGTGGCAGTACGAGTCTGCCTTACCACGGCGTACCAAACTTTACCTAACAATCCCCATTTATAGAAAAAACTAGTGTTTTCGCACCTGTCCCACAAAATAGTTTTTTTTTTAAAGAATATAAATAAAAATAAATGAGTTCATTTCATATAGGCTGCTGGAATATCTAGGGTCTCTACCCTTCAACCTTCGGGATGAAGACCGGGAACCCTGAGTTCCTAAGGTCTATAGAAGACACTGATATAATGATATTAACAGAAACATGGTACCGAAAGGATACGTTCATTCGCTGCCCTTCAGAGTACCATGAAGTCATGGTGCCCTCAGTAAAAACTAATGATATACATAAGGGCAGAACCTCCGGGGGGGGGGTCTTGGCGTGGCACAAAGAAGAATTAGACAGTCACATTACATCAATAAAACAGGGGTATCACATATATGGTTGAAACTAGATTTAAAAAATTGGAATAACTGGAAATGATACATATCTCTGTGCCGTCTACATACCCCCAATACAATCGCCATATTTTGAAGAGGATAAATTTGAAACTCTCCACATGGAAATCAATCATTTCCAGGCCTAGGGAAATGTGCTACTATGTGGAGACCTGAATGCAAGGACCGGATGTGAACCAGATTCCATAGACCCACAGGGCAATAACCATGTGTCCGGTCAAACCCCCTTGTATGTCACACCAACTATCATTAACTGAAACAACCTTGACTGTGAAATAAATAAAAGTGGTAGAGAGGTAGTGCATCTCTGTCGAGCCTTGGGCCTGTACATAGTTAATGGTAGGTTCAGAGGGGACTCGCTGGGAAGGTTTACATATTCCTCAGCTCTTGGGTCTAGCGTGGTGGACTACGCAATTACTCATATGGACCCCTGCACTATCAGTGCATTCACTGTTACGCAGCAATCCCCTCTTTCAGACCATAATCAAATCAACGTGTACCTAAAATTTCCTGTTCAAACTAAAGACGTAAAAAAGGAGCCCAGTAAGCCTTATAAACTAAATCAGATGTATAGATGGGCTTCAGATAGTGGAGATAAATTCATCATGGCCCTGAATTCACTTGATCTAGAGATGGTGTAAACATGGTCATATATGAAATTAATATGACCTTTCACAAGGCAGCTATCAAAGCTGACCTTGTGAAACAGAAGAGAACAATTATCAAAAAACACAACCATGAAAAATGGTTCGACCATGAGTGTAAAAGTGCTAGAAAAGAACTGAGGAAAATATCGAACCAAAAACACTGTCAACTAAACAATCCAGACTTACGTATTATATATAATGAAACTCTTAAAAGATATAAACACACTATTAGGAACAAAACACAAAATTACACTCATAAAAGACTTAAAGATATTGAAAATTCCATAAATCAAAACCAATCTTGGGATATGTGGAATAACCTGAGCACAACAAAACTACAAACATTACCAATTCAAGACGGAGCACATTTCAAAAATCTACATAGACATCCCAATAAATAAAATAAACTTAAATTATTCTCATATCAAAGAAAAACTCCAAACATTAGAAACAATAATTAAAGATTATCAAACCCCTCTTGATTTCCCAATTACTTTGGAAGAATTGACCATAAAAATAAAATCTCTTCACTCAAAGAAAGCCTGTGGTCCAGACAGCATTAAAAATGAAATGCTCAAGTACAGCACTCCGGAGATGCAGGACATAGTGCTTAGGCTGTTCAACATCATACTACGTTCAGGTTATTTCCCTGATATTTGGTGTCAAGGGCTTATTTTGCCCATTTATAAGAGTGGAAAACAAATTAGACCCAAATGTGTCAGTAGCTGCCTCGGGTAGTTATTCTGCAGTATCATAAATAACAGAATGCAGGATTTCCTTAACAAATACAACATTCTCAGTAAAAAACAAATTGGCTTCCTCCCCAAACACCGTACCACTGACCATATTTATACCCTCCACACTCTCATTCGAAAACATGTACACCAAGCAAAAAATGGAAAAATATTTGCCTGTTTTATTGACTTTGAGAAAGCATTTGACTCTTTTTGGCACGAAGGGCTCTATTACAAACTTCTCTGTTATGGTATAGGAGGAAAGGTATACGACCTTATCAAATCAATGTATCTGAATAATAAATGGGGCGTTAAAATTGGGGACAAATGCACTGATCTCTTCGCCCAGAGAAGAGGCGTCCGGCAAGGGTGCAATCTGAGCCCGACACTGTTTAATGTATATATAAATGATTTGGCAGTAACGTTGGACCAGAGAGGTAAACTCCCTGTTTTATACGGATGACTTGGTTCTGCTGTCCCCCACAGAATAGGGACTGCAGCAACAGTTGGACCTACTTGATGAGCACTGCCAAAATTTACCGGCAGTAAATCTAAAGAAAACCCACATCATGATTTTCCAGAAAGACCCAGATGTCAGGAAGATAAATACCAATTTACTCTCAATGATATGATTATTGAACACACTATGAGCTATACATATCTTGGTCTAACTGTTGCAGCATCAGGAAGCTTGAATATGGCTGTGAATGCACTAAAAGAGAAAGCTCGAAGAGCTCTGTTTGCAATAAGAAGAAGATTCTACAACATTCAAATCCCAATTAAAATCTGGCTTAAAATATTTGACAGTGCAATCCAGCCTATTGCACTTTATGGTAGTGAAGTACGGGGTCACCACAGCTATATTAAATGGGAAAAACATACAACAGAGGCCCTGCATGTGGAATTATGTCGGAACATTCTCCGTATCCAAAGGAAAACACCAACAAATGCATGTAGGGCTGAATTACCATATAACCATATAACCATATCACCATTACAGCACGGAAACAGGCCATCTCGGCCCTTCAAGTCCGTGCCGAACACTGTTTTAAAAACTTCCCCCTAGGCCCATCTACCTGCACTCAGACCATAACCCTCCATTCCTTTCCCGTCCATATACCCATCCAATCTATTTTTAAAGGATAAAATCGAACCTGCCTCCACCACTTCCACTGGAAGCTCATTCCACACAGCTACCACTCTCTGAGTAAAGAAGTTCCCCCTAATATTACCCCTAAACTTCTGTCACTTAATTCGCAAGTCATGTCCCCTTGTTTGAATCTTCCCTACTCTCAATGGGAAAAGCTTATCCTCGTCAACTCTGTCTAACCCGCTCATCATTTTAAAGACCTCTATCAAGTCCCCTCTTAACCTTCTGCGCTCCAAAGTATAAAGACCTAACTTGTTCAACCTTTCTCTGTAACTTAGTTGCTGAAACCCAGGCAACATTCTAGTAAATCTCCTCTGTACTCTCTCTATTTCGTTGACATCCTTCCTATAATTAGGCGACCAAAATCATACTCCATACTCCAGAATTGGCCTCACCAATGCCTTGTACAATTTTAACATTACATCCCAACTTCTATATTCAATGCTCTGATTTATAAAGGCCAGCACACCAAAAGCTTTCTTTACCACCCTATCTACATGAGATTCCACCTTCAGGGAACTATGCACAGTTATTCCTAGATCCCTCTGTTCAACTGCATTCCTCAATTCGCTACCATTTACCATGTACGTCCTATTTTGATTTGTCCTGCCGAGATGTAGCACCTCACATTTATCAGCATTAAACTCCATCTTCCATCTTTCAGCCCACTCTTCCAAATGGCTTATATCTCTCTGTAGACTTTGAAAATCTACTTCATTATCCACAACACCACCTATCTTAGTATCATCTGCATACTTACTAATCCAATTTTCCACACCATCATCCAGTTCATTGATGTACATGACAAACAACAGTGGACCCAACACAGACCCCTGAGGCACCCCACTAGTCACCGGCCTCCAACCTGACAAACAGCCATCCACCATTACTCTCTGGCATCTCCCATTCAGCCACTGTTGAATCCATCTTGCTACTCCACCATTAATACCCAACAATTGAATCTTCTGAACCAACCTTCCATGAGGAACCTTATCAAAGGCCTTACTGAAGTCCATATAGACAACATCCACTGCTTTACCCTCATCAATTTCCCTAGTAACCTCTTCGAAAAATTCAAGAAGATTAGTCAAACATGACCTTCCAGGCACAAATCCATGTTGACTGTTCCTAATCAGACCCTGCTTATCCAGATGCTTATATATATTATCTCTAAGTATCCTTTCCATTAATTTGCCCACCACTGACGTCAAACTAACAGGTCTATAATTGCTAGGTTTACTCTTAGAACCCTTTTTAAACAACGGAACAACATGCGCAGTACGCCAATCCTCCGGCACTATTCCCGTTTCTAATGACATTTGAAATATTTCTTTCATAGCCCCTGCTATTCCTACACTAACAAAGAGCTCAATGTCCTAGGGAATATCCTGTCAGGACCTGGAGACGTATCCGTTTTCATATTTTTCAAAAGTGTCCGCATCTCCTCTTCGTTGAATCTCATAGTTTCCATTGCTAATCTGCTTGTTTCCCTTACCTCACATAATTTAATATCCTTCTCCGTGGTGAATACCGAAGAATAGAAATTGTTCAATATCTCCCCCATCTCTTTTGGCTCTGCAGATAGCTGTCCACTCTGACTCTCTAATGGACCAATTGTATTCCTTGTTATCCTTTTGCTATTAATATAGCTGTAGAAACCCTTTGGATTTACTTTCACCTTACTTGCCAAAGCAACCTCATATCTTCTTTTAGCTTTTCTAATTTCTTTCTTAATATTCTTTTTACATTCTTTATACTCCTCAAGCACCTCATTTACTCCATGCTGCCTATAATTATTGTAGATCTCTCTATTTTTCCAAACCAAGTGTACAATTTCCCTTGAAAACCATGGCTCTTTCCAATTTTTACTATTTCCTGTCAACCGAACAGGGACATAAAGATTCTGTACTCTTAAAATTTCACCTTTAAATGTCCTCCATTTCTCTTCTACATCCTTCCCATAAAACAACATGTCCCAATTCACTCCTTTTCAATCCTTTCGCATCTCCTCAAAGTTAGCCTTTCTCCAATCAAAAATCTCAACGGTAGGTCCAGCTCTGACCCTCTCCATAATTATATTGAAACTAATGGTATTGTGATCACTGGACCCGAAGTGCTCCCCAACGCATAACTCCGCCACCTGCCCTGTCTCATTTCCTAACAGGAGGTCCAGCACTGCCCCTTCTCTAGTAGGTACCTCTATGTATTGCTGCAAAAAACTATCCTGCACACATTTTACAAACTCCAAACCATCCAACCCTTTTACAGAATGTGTTTCCCAGTCTATGTGTGGAAAATTGGAATCTCCCACAATCACTAACTTGTGCTTACTACTAATATCTGCTATCTCCTTACATATTTGCTCTTCCAATTCTCGCTCCCCATTTGGCGGTCTATAATACAGCCGTATAAGTGTTGCTACACCTTTCCCATTTCTCAGTTCCACCAAAATAGCCTCCCAAGACGAGCCCTCTAATCTATCCCGCCAAAGCACTGCTGTAATATCTTCCTTGCCAAGCAATGCAACACCCCCACCTCTTGCCCCTCCAATTCTATCACCCCTGAAGCAACAAAATCCTGGAATATTTAGTTTCCAATCACAGCCCTCCTGCAACCACTGATCGCCACAACATCATACTTCCAGGTGTCAATCCAGGCTCTAAGCTCATCCACCTTTCTTTCAATGCTCCTAGCATGAAAATATACACATTTAAGAAACCCACCACCACTTATTCTCTGTTTATTATCTTTTTCTTCTTTCTCCCCTACATTTTGGGTCCGAGTGCTTCCCTTCTCTGCCTCCTGCCTCCCACATTTTCTACTAGCTTTCTCTATTTGAGTCCCTCCCCCCAACCGTTCTAGTTTAAAGTCTCCCCAGTAGCCTTTGCAAATCTCCCCGCCAGGATATTGGTCCCCTTCGGTTTCAAGTGCAACCCGTCCTTTCTGTACAGGTCACACCTTCCCCAAAAGAGGTCCCAATGATCCAGAAATTTGAATCCCTGCCCGCTGCACCAGTTCCTCAGCCACGCATTTATCCTCCACCTCATTCCATTCCTACTCTCACTGTCGCATGGCACAGGCAGTAATCCTGAGATTGTTACCTTTGCGGTCCTTCTCCTTAACTCTCCTCCCAACTCCCTAAATTCTCCTTTCAGGACCTCTTCTCTTTTTCTGCCTATGTCATTGGTACCTATATGTACCAATAGGCAGACACCCACTGAAAATAAATATCCAGAAACGAGCACTAAAGTTTTGGAATCACAATAAATCTAGCCCCCCAGATACCCTCCAATTTAAAGCTCTTCAAACCCAAGAGGGGAACCCAGAAAAGAGTTCCCTGTGTCAGTTGGTACTGAGACTAGCTACCCCTATTCAGTTAAACCCTATCCAGTTAAACCCTGACCAGCCTCAGATCAATACTGATCCCCAATCACCAGTTAGTGAACCAAGTTATCAAACAATGTAAAGACACTTATTTGGAACATTGGGATAAAGAAACCAAAAGCCAAAGCAGATTAGAATGTTACCGTGCCCTAAAAAGAGATTATAAATTGGTAGACTATCTCTCAACTGTTAGAGACATAAAGCAGAGACAGACCCTCACCAAATACAGGTTAAGTGGCCACCATATACCAGTTGCAAAAGGAAGTCAGAAGAGATTTTGGCAACCAAGATAAAATAGAATATGCGGCCACTGTTTGACAGATAAGGTTGAAACAGAGGTGCACTTCCTCCTAAAATGCAAAAAATTTGACAAAACAAGGAAAACATACTTTGACAAACTCAATCTAGATGATATTTCATAACTAAGAATAATCCTCGGTGAAGGAAATACGGCACATCTTGGTGCACAATACGTAACAGCATGCCATAACCTGATAGATGACCAACATGCCAACATGCACGCACACACTAATTGACATTAACTGACACTAAGAAATTAATATTGAATTGTTAAACTTGCTATTCTGTTGCAGTGCTTACAGCTGCAAGAACGTGTAGCAATCAATATAGGTTGAGGGAACAGACCCAACGGGTCTGCACTTGGTCTAGTGCATTTAAATATGTATGTTATGTTTTATACTTTGGCAATGTATTTTATCATGCCAATAAAGCTTTTTAAATTGAAATTGAATACAATGTGAAGAGCAGTTGGGCCAATATATGCAGGGGCGGAAATCCCGGGGGGGGGGGGGGCAGGGGACACACCACCCCCCCCCCATATTTCGTAATCCGGATTTAAAAACTCGGTGAAATCTCCGCTTTCCGCGAGACAGTGGGGGTGGGACTGATGACCGAGGACGCCGATTGGACGAGAGAGACGTCGGTCAGCAGGCAATAGGGGGGATCCATGATGATTCAGCACGATGAAATGTAGGAGGGAGGTGTCGGTTTGAGGCAGAAGTAGGGGAGTGGGACTGAGGATAGAGGGTAGAGGACAGTGATGGAAATGGGTTTTAGGAACTAGGGGTACCCCAAGGTCCGTGAGGCTGAGGTTGGGAAGGGAGGGGGGGGGATTTTTTTATATGCGGTCATACCCATGTAAGAGAACGAGAATGCATAACTTGCTTATTATGTATTTATAATATAGTTTACTGTGTATTATATGTCATAGCTGCTTTCTTGCATATCTCTCTCTCTCTCTCTCTCTCTCTCTCTGTGTTGGCTGCAGCCATCGTCTGCTTCGGTGAGGGAAGCAGGTCGGTGATTGATCAAAAGGCCCCTAGAAGACTGTGTCTGACTGGCCGCCAAGTGACCAGCGCGTTATATGATTGGACACAATGCCCTTGGAGACAGCGACTGATTGGATGGGAGGAGACCGATTTGTTGATTGGACGGGAATTTTATGGGAAACTGGTCGGTGATTGGACGCAACCCCCTTAGAGACAGCGGTTGATTGGCCGCCAAATAATCGAGCACAAAAAATAGAAAATAGGAAAATAATAAAATCGGAATTACGATTTAAATCGGAAGAATATCATGCCTGATCTGCAGTAAAGGTACTAATATCCGCTCAAGTATCTTTGATCTGCAGTTCCTTCCTATTGAAGTACCCTGGCCCGAAACAACTCCTAATCCATTCCCTCCACAGATGCCGCCTAGCCCGCTAAGTTCCTCCAGCACTCTGTGTTTTTTATTTAACTCTTGAAATTGAAGTTAGACATAAAGCTGGAGCAGCAGGACAGGCAGCAACTCTGGAGAGAAGACCCTTCTTCAGACTGAACTGAACTCTCGTTGGTGAGAGTACTTGTGATTGTCTGCAGAAGGGTCTCGACCCGACACGCCACCCACTCCCCAGAGCCGCTGCCCGTCCCGCTGAGCCACCCCAGCCCCCCCCCGTGTCCACCTTCAACTCCAGAGCCAAACAAAAAACAGAGAGTGCTGGAGGAACTCAGCGGGCCAGGCGGCACCCGCAGAGGGAACGGACCAGGATCCGCCACGGGCGAGGTTCCCCCCCCACCTCCCAACAGGAAGGAACCGCAGATGCAGCCGTCCCCGTTAATCGCCAAATGATTCCGGGAATGCCGAGGCGAGAGCGTGAGAGAGAGGGAGTGAGAGAGCGAGAGAGATCCAAAGGACAGATTCGGATCCCAACTAGGCCTCGCCGAGACCTCGCAAGAAGTTTTAAACCTACGGCCCCCTCAAGTTCGAGCCACGTGGACCAAGATACCATGTTGTAAACAACCACGTTCGCAACTTTGACTGGGAGTTTGCGTTCAGCCACAGTCCCGCCAGCGGTTTACAGCTGTTTGATATCTGCTTCAGGAAGGAGCTGGTGGTCTACCAGTTGAGCGTCCAGGAGGTGAACTTCGTTTACGGCGGGGAGACCGCCAGGTCTGATGAGGGCCAAGTTCTTAGACAGTCATTATGGAATTGGCAAAAGTTCCAATGAGCTGGTGAAAGACGTGGACTGCCCTTGCAGCGCCACTTTCCTCCACACTCTCCATCTCATGGAGACTGGAAACTAAAGATCCTATAGCGGAGCAAGATAGTCCACTCGACGAAAAAGCCATAGTAGGGTCATGGGTAATCTTCAGCACCATTTCCGTAATCGGCTTCCGTCTCCGCTCTAGTATCTTTGATTTGGTCATGGCTTCTTCATGCACAAATCATCTTTTTTTTCTCAGCTACAGGTGATCATTTTGATATTCCTGCCTAGTCCTTTTTAACTTTGAGCATACAAAATATTGCCATTTGGAAGGAGCTCCAGATAATCCTGCAACCACTCAAGCCATCCTCACCCCCCCCCCCTCCAGGGCCGGCCTTAGGAGCTGCGGGGCCCAATTGGGAACAATTTTTGTGAGCCCCACGTTCCCAGCCAAGGTCTGTAGAACCATAGAAATACAAATAAAGTATTATAGACTTTATGTCTCTATGGTAGAGTGGAAAGTAATCAAAATTTGCGCATGAAAAGTGGCTGTGAGTTAATGGACCAAACAGATCTAAGCTACATTTTAATATAAAATTGCATACATGTAAGCCTACAAGTAGCAAACAAAATGTGTAGATCACCTCTGAAAAGAGGGATAGACAGAGTTGACGTGGATAAGCTTTTCCCACTGAGAGTAGGGAAGATTCAAACAAGGGGACATGACTTGAGAATTAAGGGACAGAAGTTTAGGGGTAACATGAGGGGGAAGTTCTTTACTCAGAGAGTGGTGGCTGTGTGGAATGAGCTTCCAGTGAAGGTGGTGGAGGCAGGTTCGTTTTTATCATTTAAAAATAAATTGGATAGTTATATGGACGGGAAAGGAATGGAGGGTTATGGTCTGAGCGCAGGTATATGGGACATGGGGAGAATACGTGTTCGGCGCGGACTAGAAGGGTCGAGATGGCCTGTTTCCGTGCTGTAATTGTTATATGGTTATATTATATGGTTAAGTACATAGTTACAATACCACTTGTTTTAGTGACTGTGAAATGAAAAAAAGAAAATTAATTAACTAGATCCTGGAAAACCAATAACTATTGGCGAAAAAACAGTCCAGACATTACATTTTGGGCTTCAGCCCCATCTTACCCTTTGGGCTTCTACCCCATCATAACTTGGTTGTGTGTGTGTTTGTGTGTTAGTTGTCCGTGCGTGATGTGTGTGTGTTAGTTGTCTGTGCGTTATGTGTGTGTGTGGGAGGGAAGGAGAGAAGGGAGGAAGGAGAGAAGGGAGTGAGGGAAGTAGAGAAAGAAGGGAGGGAGGGAAGGAGAGAAAGAAGGGAGGGAGGGAATGTGAGAAGGGAAAAGAGAGAAAGGAAGGAGAGAAAGAAGGGAGGGAGGGAAGTAGAGAAGGGAAACGAGGGAGGGGAAGGAGGGAGGGAAGGGGAGAAGGGAGGGAGGGAAGAAGGGAAGGGAGGGATAGAAGGGGAGGAGAGCAGGGAGGGAGAGTGCCGGCGGCAGGAGCGGACGGGTGTGAGCTGAGGCCGATGTTTGTAACCGTTGCTCCAACCCCCGGCCCGGACCTCCCTGTATTGTTCACCGCCTCCCCGGGGAGAGAGAGGGGTGGAGCCGGGGCTGTGTGCGTGAAGCACGGCGACTGGAGGGGCGGGAGCGCTGCCCCGGGACTGTGAGGGAACGAACCACCTCCCCGTTCTCCATTCCCCCTCACACTCCCTCCCTGTCTATCCCTTTCTTGCCCCTCCACCCCTCGACTCTCTCCACCCCTCAACCCAGGGTAGATCTACCTGAGCCGAGAGTAGATTACTCTGGCGCGGGGCCCAATTGGGAGCAATTGGTCCAATCGGCTTAAGGCCAGCCCTGCTCCTTCCCCCCCCCCGGACACAGAGTGATCGCCGACCCCGTTTTCTTTGTTAAACATCTATTTCCTTCGGGTGTTTTGTAAAAATCCCCCCTTACCATTTGGGTTCTTTTTGGATAGGTGCCGTGACCCATTTAATGTAATCCTTCGCCATGCTCCTGGTCTCGGCCAGCACCAATCTGCTGGACATTGGTGTCTGTGTGTCTGTGTGTCTGTGTGTCTGTGTGTCTGTGTGTCTGTGTGTCTGTGTGTTTGTGTGTCTGTGTGTCTGTGTGTCTGTGTGTCTGTGTGTGTGTGTGTGTGTGTGTGTGTGTGTGTCTGTGTGTGTGTGTGTGTGTGTGTGTGTGTGTGCGTGTGTGCGTGCGTGTGCGCGCGCGTGTGTGGTTTTTTCTTTTTTTTTTGCTGGAGTTTGAGGAGAAAAGCGCCGGCACTATGAGCGAACGCACGGACAGACACACGAAAGGAACCACCATAGAGCGGAATAGGTGACATTTCGGGTCCACACCCTTCTTCACACTGACAGTCAAGGGAAAGGGAAACGGGACATTATAGGCATATCTTCCATTAATTTGCCCTTAGCTCCATCTATATCTCTTCTTCCTCTTTCCCCTGACTCAGTCCCAAGAAAGATCTCGACCCGAAATGACCCGTACACCAACACCAACACAATCTCCATACACCAACACTATCCTGCACACACTAGCGACGATTTACAATTTTATCAAAGCCAATTCATCCACAAACCTGTACGTCGTTGGAGTGTGGGAGGAAATCGGAGATCCCGGAGAAAATCTACGCAGGTCACAGGGAGAACATACAAATTCCGTATACACCACATACACAACCCGTAGTCAGGATCGAACCCAGGCCTCTGCTGCTGTTAGGCAGTAACTCTAACACTGCGCCACCGTACCTCCTGTCTCTTAAGAAAATATATAATGCGCTATTCTCAATTTATCTTCTAGTTTATTCTTTCAAGAGATGTGAGAGAGATGTGCACTTGGTGCCCTTGAGAATGCCGTGACAGCAACTAGTGATTGCTACACCATTTCAGAAAAAATTAAGAATCAATTGTGTTGAGTTTGGAGTCTTAAATGAACTGTGTTTTTACAGTTAACGTTGTGTAGTTTTTATTTTCCTTTGAGTCCATCAATTCATGTTCTTCTTAACTAAAATGTGAAATTAGTAAACCATTGCACATGATTTGAAAGATTAAAAACTAAATGTGGCTCTGTTTTAGGTCAGAGAAGAATTTGCTGCTTTCAGAATGCAGAGCCATGAAAGAGCAGTATCTTGCAACAGAGACAGACAGAGACAGACGGATTGAAGAGCTGAGGAAAATGAACCATGCAGCGTGGCGTGATGAACTGGCACAGTTCCGTTATGAGGACCTACAGCATCGCTGCAACAGTCTGGAAAGGCAACATCAAACACTGCGCTCATCATTTCAGCAGAATGAACAAGTATGTATGGTCAGCCTTCAGGTCAAGGTTAATTTAGAGATACAGTGCAGAAACAGGCCCTTCGGCCCACCGAGGCCGCACCGACCTGCGATCCCGCACACTAACACTATTCTACACACCCCAGGGATAATTTTACATTTGTACCAACACAATTAACCTACAAATCTGTACGTCTTTGGAGTGTGGGAGGAAACCGAAGATCTCAGAGAAAATGTATTTTAATTGATATAATTGTATCTGGTCCATTGCTTTCTCTGTTCCATATACCAACCACTCTACATGTGAAAATCCCTCAATTCCCCTTTAAATCTTTCCTCTCATTTTAAACCTATGCCTTTAGTTTTACTCTCCTACCCTAGCAAAAAGACTGTGACCACACACCTAATATGTGCCCCTCGTGTATTTATGAACTTCTAACGAACCCCATGGCCTTCGTTCCAGAGATAACCATCCTAGGCTATCTAGTGTCTCATAAATAAAGCCCCCCCCCAAATCCTGACAATATCCTTGTAAATCTTTTCAACACCATCTCTATTGTCATCACATCCTTCTTATAGTGTAGACTGCACTGCACATGATAGAGAATTCAGGAAACAACTGGTCGGATATGGAATATATTTTGCTATAAACTCTTTTCAATGCAATGCTCTGTATATGCTGTTTAAATGTGTGCCACTTTCAAGCTGTGCATGAAACAGCTGTCATGAGTGTCCCTTATTTCTTCTTCCAAAGTGACCTTTTAATTCCTCCTCAGTGCTGCACGCACCTGTACTATTGACGTTCATCGTGTACATTCCCACTTAATTAATGTTTTTGCTCCACTGTAATTTCTCTGCATCAAATGTTAACCTCATCTGTTTGATATTCCTTTGAAGATGGAATTAAAAAAATTAGGAGAATGAGAGGATTTACGGAAATTCGGTATGTCAAAGAGGATTCTCTGTGTGCTTTTCTATTTAGGATCACTGTCAATGGCTTGTGACCTGTTTCGATTACAAACCTTCTACCATACAAGTATTTGTGAAACCTCCTAACACCAAAAATCAATGCAAGAGCCTCTCGCTCTATTTGCGCATACTTTCTCTCACTGGCACTGAGTGTTCTTGACGCAAATGCTGTTGGCCTCTCCTCTCCATTTTCCAGCACATGAGAGATCACAGTACCAACACCGTATGGTGAAGCATCACATCCTAACTTCATTGGCTTATTTACATCGTAATGAACAAGCATTGTACTCTCTGCCAACTGAGCTTTACATGACTTGAAAGCTTGGTCACATTCATGTGTCCACTTCCATGGTCTTTTCTCAATAGCTCGTTCAAGGGATGTAAACAGGTGGACAGATTTGGCCATAATAATAATGCACTAATCCTAAAAATGCACTAATCCTAAAAAGGATCGTATCTCAGATATGTTTCTGGGAGTGGGCGCGTTCTTCATCGCATCAACTTTACCCTTGGTGGGGTGTAGACCATCCTTGTCTATCTTATGACCCAAGTACTCTACCGAGTTCTGAAAGAACTCACACTTTTGTGCCTTCACTCTTACACTGCGTGTTTCAAGGCGTTTGAGTACCACTTCCAACCTTTCATCATGTGTCTGCCTGTCAGGGGCTGAGATGAGGATGTCATCCAAATAACACACCACACCTTCAATTCCCTCTAGAATTTGTGCCATCACCCCTTGAAAAATTCCTGGGGCTGATCATATGCCAAATGGGAGCCTATTGAACTGAAACAATCTCAAGTGCGTGTTGAAAGTCAGCTTGGATTTAGATTTGTCATCTACACCTAACTGCACATAGGCATTTGTCAAGTCCATTTTTGTGAAGACTTGGCCGCCTGTGAGGGTGCTAAACAAATCCTCTGCCGTTGGTAGGGTATCTGGTATGCTACCTTCAAGTACCAGGTTTACGGTTACCTTATAATCCCCACAAAGTCTAACACTACCATCAGGTTTAGGTACAACTACAATGGGTGTTGTCCTTTTACTACTTTCTACCTTATAATAATGTTCTCAGCTTCGTCTTTTCAGTTCTTTCTCAACCTTGTCTTTAAGTGCATACGGCATGGCCCATGATTTGCAATGCACTGGTGTCGCATCCTGCTTCATGCATACTTTCGCCTTGTACCCCTTGAATGGCTCTCCCTGGTCACTGAACACCTTAGGATGTTGCTCGTTTACATCCTCCGGACACTTGAATTCTTCGTGAACGATGAATAACTAATATAACTACTCTTTATAACTACGAGAGGCAACTTCACCAGTTGCTCCTTATAGCTAACTGATACCTGTATGCATACTAATCCCTCCAGAGTACCCACATAGCTCGATTCGCTTCGCTTCCAAAGGAATTTGACTCGGCTTCTCCCGATACACAGATTCTGGAATCGCACTCACAGATGCTCCTGTGTCGTCTTCCATGCTAACATGAGCTCCATTCAACTGGACTTGCACGGACACATTCTTTGTCTTACGGTTCACTAGCTCATTGCTGCAGATGGTGTACATGTCGAGAGTCTCTTCCTCTGCCTGCAGTTGATCCACAGAATGAAGATGCTTACTTGTTGCTGAACCTTTTCTCAACGAAGCCTTGCGAAAAGTCTTCACTAGATGTCCCATCTTGTGTCACGAGTAACACTCCGCCTTAAAGAACGGACAAGAGTGTGCTAGATGTGAGCCCAAACAGCGATAGCATGACTTTGCAATAGACTTCCTACCCTTCCATGGATAATGATTCTCTGACGTCTTTGTCGATTTATCCGTCTTTGGTCTGCTGGACTGCAGCTTATTCAACTCTTCCGCAGGTTGTCTAGAAGTTGTCCTGACTTCTCTAGAACCCCTATCTGCCATATCCATTGACAAAGCAGTTTTACAAGCTGTTTCAAAGGTCAGGTCATACACCGTCACCAGCTTACTTCGGATCTGCTCACTTCTCGGTCCACACACGAAACGGTCTCTTAATGGAAATTTCCAAAATTACAATCAATTCATAACCTCTTGAGTGCCACATTAAAATGACTAATGTCCCCCTCTGGAAGTTGGCATCTCATTCCAAATCAATAGTTTTCAGCTATTTCTAAGGGCTAAGGGTCATAATGTTCTTTAGAATATCATAAGAATATCTTAAGAATAACTTCTTAAGAATATCCTTCAAGGGCGTGTCCTTTGGTTTGGCTGGAGCTAACAAATTCTTTACTGTATCATAAACATCGGGACCCATTTCAGTGAGAAAAATTGCTCTTTTCCTAGCTTGAGTTGCTTCATTCAAACGTCTTGATTCCGCATCAGAAGCTTCTCGTTCAGTAATGTTATTCGCAGCAAAAAAACACCTCTAAACGTTCGATGTACATTTCCCGGCTTTGCTGGAACTCATCCAACCGTCCAATGTACCCACTGGGCACCGCCATTTTGGATTTTTAACAGTCTCATAGAATTCAAACTTTGTGACCAGATTTTCAGCTTTCCGTGACACCAAAAGTTATACACCCTTCTCCGTGCCTCTGTAGAATTCCTTATCTACATGAACAATTAAAGCTGGGGAATCCACGATCCCATCCTGTGATATCTTGTGTTCTGACACAGAATACAAGTTGACTCACTGATGACCGGAAATCAACTGTCTGTGGTTTATTCAATCATTTACAATCCTCCGACCAAAGGTGGCGCTATTTCACCGTAATATTACACCGTAATAGCGCCACCTTTAGTCGGAGGATTGTAATTTTTTTATGTTGTGGTTTTAAATCTCGTTCACCTCGCAAATCGGCAGGAATTCCAAGGATATCACTGATCCTCGGATAAGCTACTATCTGGTTGCAAAGATGCAATTCTTAGTGAATTTAACATGTTACAGAGTTTTCAGTAGTTTAACAGCAAATTGCTTTGTGCCAATGTTCCCTTATGATTCACCCCAAGTTCAAGTCATGAGTATCAATTGTGTATACTTTCATTAAATTCTCATGACTCAATTGATCACAGTCTTTTGTTTCAGTCAAAAGTTGTTGGATTCCAACACACTTCAGGGCCTAGGCACATGATATGCACCGATGATAGTGTACTGAGGGAGTGCTTCACTGTTGAAGTGCTGACTTTTAAAAGAGGCATTAAATTAAAATTCCACCTGTCTGCTCTGGAGAACATTAAATGTACCTGGAAGGTGTTGTCGGGGGTAGGTTGATTCTCACAATACTCAAGATTTATTAAACAATGCCTTAAAAAGTAGATATGAATTGGTCTTCTGCTGTTTACCGACAAAATGCTGGTCATCTCCTGTTTATGAAGGCCTAATTTGTGTACAGCCCAAACATTAGTGTTTGGCTAACCGGTGGGATGGATTTGTTGTTTGGTGCGGGGCTGCATGCATCTTTTGTCATTTAGGTACTCTGTTTCCTACTTGCAAAACTGTTCAGGTTGTCAACAGTTCACATGAATGGAGAGACAAGACTGCAGATGCTGGAACATGAAGCAATCTATGCAGTACATGGAGCTTCTGCTGTAGGAACCTCGGGTGGAGCAACATCTACAGAGGGAATGGACAGTTGACATTTCAGGTTGGGTACCCTTCACCTGGATTGAATGGAACGACCTGTACCAACATTTTGTAAAGTCTAAATTCCGATGCAGACTGAAGAAGGCTCACGACCCAAAATCTCTCCAATCCATGTTCTCCAGAGATGTTGCCTGACCTGCTGAGTTACTCCAGTGCTGTGTGTCTATATTTTGTAAAGATCTGATTTGCCTGTCGAGCATGCAAGTGTGAGTTGGGAATCTTAAGGGTGAGTTGAGAATCTTAAGGGTGAGTTGCGAATGTTGAGTTGGGAATGTTACGGGTGAGTTGGGAATCTTAAGGGTGAGTTGGGATGGTGGGACTGTCCCCCTGGATGGCGGGACTGTCATATGAGCAAAGATTGGAAAGACTGGGCTTGTATTCATAGGAATTTAGGATGAGAGGGGATCTTATAGAAACACATAAAATTATAAAAGGACTGGACAAGCTAGATGCAGGAAAAAAAATTATAATTTTGGGGGGAATCCAGAACCGGGGCCCACAGTCTGAATTAAGGGGAGGCCATTTAAAACTGAGATGAGAAAAAACGTTTTCACCCAAAGAGTTGTGAATTTGTGGTATTCTCGGCAACAGAAGGCAGTGGAGGCCAATTCGCTGGATGAATTTAAAAGAGAGTTAGATAGAGCTCTTGGGGCTAGCGGAATCATGGGATATGGGGAGAAGGCAGGCACAGGTTACTGATTGTGGATGATCAGCTATGATCACAATGAATGGCGGTGCTGGCTCGAAGGGCCAAATGGCCTCCTCCTGCACCTATTTTCTATGTTTCTATGTTTCTATGGAATCTCAAGGATGAGTTGAGGATCTGAAAGGCTCCAAGACTTCACTTTTTAATAAATTAAATTTTCCGTATCGTTGATGATGTAGGCATGCGGAATCGTAGCAATGTTACGCGTCTACCCATCAGGAGTTGACCCAGTTGGCAGACATGCACTCAGATGATGAACTAAGGAGAGGTGCTGCAGAGGAAGCATTGCTTGCAGTTGAAGAGCGGATCAAAGGGTGAGTGTTTAAACTGCATTGCACTACAGCATCATGCACGGAGATTATTGTCGTGTCCATTGGGTTATCACCCCCACTTGTTTCCTTTCAATGGTTGTTCTTTGTACATTTGACAATCCTGTGCAATCGGGGAATTGGAGAATGAGCAGGATGTTTAAATAATACAAGGTCCGTATGGTGTTTAACCTTGGTGGAAACAATTGCAATCTAGGGTAATATCTCGAGTGAATGGAGATAGAGTGGAGGATACAAATCATTATGTATATATTGTCGATCTCAGTTCCATAGCAGTATCCTGAATTAAAGCCATTGCACCCAAACATCTCCACCCTTCTGTTCGATAGCTCACCGAACTAGAACTAGACAGTCACTGAGTAGAATTTTGGTGCTTGTTTGCTAACATGGTAATAAAATAGTAAGATTAAATGAGAACTTACCAGTTTGAAGTTTGATCGATATTTTATGAGGAGTTACGTTGAGGGACTACGTGAAAATCCCGATCATCCGCATGCGCGTCAATCTTCCGGTGGCGTCATGTTAGACTAACAGACGTGCACCCAGCTCCTCTCCCGAAAAACTTCACGATTCATCGTGTAAAACGGGTCCGAAAATCGGGATTGTTTTTAAAAACCTTACCGGAGCTTCTGGTTACCGCGCTGATGACGTCATCGTTAAACGCGATGTTTTAAACGGTGGTTTGAAGCCCTTTAAATGAGTAAATTGACTCCAGCTGTGAGCCCTCAGAGAGCTGTGAATAAGCTGTCGAAACAGTTCGAAACTGAAGTTACCTCTGAAGTCTCTGAAGTGGCTGCAGAAATGGATACAAGATCTAAGAAAGACTTTGATGACTTGAAAAAATCAATGAAAAATTTGAAAGATGAGATCTCGGATAATAGGGTGGAAGATAAGAAGGAAATGAAGGAAAATTCGGCAAAAATGATGGAAGGAATGCAGAAGATGATGAAGGATTTAAATGCTGGTAACCAGAAGAATATGACGGATTTACTGGACACTATGAATAAACGAATTGATGAGGTGAAAGATGGACTATCAGAGAAAATGGATAAGATGGATGTAATTACTACGGATAAGTTCACGGCTGTACTTGAAACAGTAGCTGCAAGTATGCAGACAATCACGGAATTGGAGAAAAATACGGCACGACTTGTTGAAGACATGGCGAAACTGAGGCAAGAACATGAGCAAATGAGGCGAGAAAACGAACAAGCATCACTACAAATGGGGACTCAATTAGAGAAAGTCTCATTCAAATGCCTGGACCTGGAAGCTCGTTCTAGACGCCAGAATCTGAGGATTCTTGGTGTTTCAGAGGGGGCAGAAGGGGAACAGGTACGTGAATTTGCCATGGGCTTGTTGAAACAACTGTTGAATCTTCCCAAGGAACCGAAAATCGAAGTGGCTCATCGTGTCCCAAGATTTGGAAAAAGATTTGATGCGGGAAAAGCTTATCCACGACATATTATAGTGAAATTTCGAGATACTGCAGAACTGGAATATGTTATGACCCATATCAAATATGGTGTACAATTACGGCTGGACAAAGACACTATTAAGATATTCAGGGACTACCCACATGAAATTGTGCAAAAAAGAAACAAATTTGATAAGGTTAAAGATCTTTTAAGAGGGAGAGAAGGGGTCAGATTCGGGGTTTTTTATCCCGCTAAAATGCGTATTTCTTTTAATGGTCTTGAAAAGTCATTTGTTAAGCCTGAAGACGCTTTCAAATATGCCCAAACGATTGTTGAAAGACAGAAATAAAAGGGAGCTTTGGCAGATCCGAATAATTTTCAGCTATGTTTTGTCTGGGGATAGTTACACTGTTATCTCCGGAATGTTGAAGCAAGGACATTTTCTGTTCAAAACGTGTAAACAACTTTATAACGGGATATGAATTAGAAAATAATTGCTTATTGATTAAAATGTTATAACCAATTGTAAGAACTTATCCTATTAACAACTTTAAAAGTTATGCAGGTTAGATTAGAATACTAACAAAAAAAAATAAAAAAATAATGAACTAACATACTAATATGAATTTTTAATAAATTGTAACCTTGTCTATAAGCAGGAGGAGGGGATGAGAAACGAGCTCCTGGCTTATGTCCAGGAGCACGTCTCGTTAACCCCTTCAACCAACAGCTGATTCTTATTGAAATCAAAAATATTGGTTTAATAATTAAACTCTGATATATATATATGTTATAAGGAAATATCAGGGTAAAATTGTATTATATATATGAATGTGAGGCCTCGTTTTAATATTTTAATATGTTATGATTAACTAAGAGAGCGGAGCGAGTTGAGCAACAACGCAATGGAAGTCAAAATAAGGTTTTTTCCCACCTACAGGTGGGTCACTTGCTACAGTGCCGACTATAGACACTGTAGCCTCACTCTTTTAGTTTTTTTTTTATTACATAAAATCACTTGTTTGTGTTTTGTGTTTAGTGATAAGAATAATATGGACATACCAACAAAAGTTAATAATTCAAAAACTCCCCCAATACCTAAAGACCTGGGATATGGACGCACCACAAGATTCAAAGGTACTATAATTATTCAAAATGCATGACACCACACAAAAGAACCTAGGAGGAGTCTCATTTTGTAGTTGGAATATAAGAGGCATTAATGAACCTATCAAAAGGGGTAAGATATTAGCTCAGCTAAAAATGTATAATTCTGACATTACCTTCCTACAAGAAACACACCTAAAACCTCAGGACCAAGTTAGGCTGAGGGCGAAATGGATAGGTCAAACATACCACTCTTCATTCACTTCAAAATCTAGAGGCACGTCAATTATCATAAGAAAAGGTATACCATTTAAAGCAAAGAATATTATAACAGATATAGAAGGGAGATACCTAATAGTTAATGGAGAAATCCATGACACTCCACTTACTTTGGTAAATATATATGCCCCTAACTTTGATAACCCCCACTTTTTCAATAAAATCTTTAATATAATTGCAGAGTCAAACTATCAAAATGTTATAATAGGCGGAGACTTTAATTGTGTTTTAGACCCGTACTTAGATAAATCAAGTCAAAAACAGAGAGGGAATATGAAATCGAAAACTGGGGAACTCCTCAATACCTACATAAACAACACTAATATAGCAGATGTTTGGAGAATTGTGAACCCAACTGGCAGGGAATATTCGTTTTACTCAATGGTACATAAGACATACTCACGTATAGACTACTTTCTGCTGGATACAAAATTAATCCCCCAAACATCTAATGCAATATATCATACAAATTCAATTTCAGACCATTCTCCACTAACTTTCTTTTTAAAACTGGAAGGATTGTCTAAGAATAATTCATTCTGGAGATTTAACTCTCAAATTTTAAAAGATCCACAAGCGAGTATATATTTAAAAGAACAAATGGAGGTCTTTTTTCAAACAAATGATACTTCAGATATATCGCCTACTTTACTTTGGGAATCTTTTAAAGCATACACTAGGGGTATTATAATTTCATATCAAGCTTTTCAAAATAAAAAGAATAAGAATGAACAAAGACAGTTAGAAGAACTTATTAGACAAATGGATATAGATAATGCTAAAGATCCAACAATAGATAAACATAATAAAATAATAATTTTAAAATTTAAATTAAATAAATTATTATCTGCCAAACTTATAAGACTTTTTCAAATTACAAAACAAGAGCACTTTGAATTTGGGGATAAACCGCATAAACTTTTGGCTCGCCAGCTAAAAAAACGAGAAAAGGAACATACTATACCAAAGATCAAATCAGATAAAGGGGAATTATTAACAACACCGAAGGATATTAATAAAAGATTTGCGCAATTTTACGAGAATTTGTATACATCTAAAACGATAATTGATTCCAATAATATCACAAAGTTCTTGGATACCTGTAATCTTCCAAAGTTAGAGCTGAAGGAACAAGAGGAACTGGGTGCACAAATCTCAATTAAGGAATTAGAAGATACAATAAACTCACTAAAAAATGGAAAAACACCAGGCCCTGATGGATTTACTAATGAATTTTATAAAAACTTTTATGAAAAAATAATACCAAGATTACAAAAAATGTACCAATACGCTTTTAAAAAACGAATACTACCTGATACATTAGCGGAATCAACGATTACATTAATACCTAAGAAAAATAAGGATTTAGAAGATCCTGGCTCATATAGAGCTATAGCATTGTTAAACACAGATCAAAAAATATTAGCGAAAACATTAGCCAGAAGATTAAGTAAATACATTAGTAAATTAATAAACCCAGATCAGACAGGGTTTATCCCTAAGAGATACTCTTCTAATAATATGAGACGTCTACTCAACATAATGCACTCACACAAATCTGAAGATCAAGAATTATCAATTATTTCGCTGGATGCTGAAAAAGCATTTGATCAAGTAGAATGGAATTATATGGATAAAGTATTACAAAAATTTCAACTGGGAGAGAATTTTATTTTATGGATTAAGTTACTATATAACAAACCTACAGCTAGAATACTTACTAATAACATATTATCCTCGAAATTTCAACTATCAAGGGGAAATAGACAAGGATGCTCATTATCACCACAGCTGTTTGCTCTCATTATTGAACCGCTAGCAGAAAAAATTAGAATACACCCTGATATTCATGGATATAATACTAAAGACTCATATAATAAAATATCTTTATACGCGGATGATATATTATTGTATATCACAAAACCTCAAATCACTATACCAAATATATTAAATTTAATTGAAGACTTCGGATCTTTTTCTGGATATAGAATAAATTGGAATAAAAGTGAAATTATGTCAATAAAACCGAAAGATTCAACACATCTTTTAAAATTCCCTTTTAAAATAGCTACAGAAAAATTTAAATATTTGGGAATCGAAATTACCAGAGCATATCAAGGTATGCTCAGGGCAAATTTTGACCCCCTACTTAATAAACTGAATACATTAATTAAATTCTGGAAAACGCTTCCGATGTCTTTAATAGGCCGAATAAACGCAATAAAAATGATCTTTTTACCACAAATTTTATACCTATTTCAATCAATTCCTATATACTTACCTAAGAAGTTTTTTAAAAAACTCGACTCAGATATCACTAATTTTATATGGGACTATAAATCACATAGAATACAAAAAACCCATCTGAATAAATCTAAAGTATTGGGGGGTCTAGCACTACCCAATTTTATGTATTATTATTGGTCAGTAAATATTAAAAACATGATTCAACTGATGGATAACTCCGCCCAGCAAGTAGACTGGATTGTAATGGAGAAAGAGGATTGCTCCTCTAGAAACATTGGAGCGATCCTCCTCTCTCCAATGAAATTGAATAACATAAACTATAATAAGAACCCAATTATTCATAGTACAATCCGTATTTGGAAACAAATAAAACAAAATTTAAAATTAAGAAACTTATCACTTTTATTACCTATAGTCAATAACCCTTCGTTTAGTCCTTCTATTATAGATAAAGCTTATACACAATGGGATAGACTAGGAATTAAAACGCTTGGTGACTTGTATGAAACTGGAAAATTACTTTCATTTCAACAATTACAAATAAAATATAAACTCGGAAATAATCAATATTTTAAATACTTTCAAATATGCGACTATTTGAAAAAATATATAAAAGATCATCATAATAACCCAGCAGATGTACTGGACGAGGCAATGCAGACAAAAGCGGAATCAGCAAACTTAATATCATATTTGTACAATATTATCTTAAATGTACAAATACCATCTACGGAGGGTATCAGAAGAGACTGGGAACAAGAGTTAGCCATTAAAATTTCAAAGGAAAGTTGGAATGAATACTTATTAAAAGTACATAAATGCTCGATTAATGTAAGACACACTTTAATACAATTTAAAATTTTACATAGATTATATTATTCGAAAACTAAAATTCATAAAATTTTCCCAAACGTATCATCTATTTGTGATAAATGTCAATCCCAAGAAGCAACTATAGCGCACTCATTTGTCTTCTGTACAAAAATTCAAAAATTTTGGAATGAAATTTTTGAAATCTTTACAAAGTTATTTAAAACAAGACTGATACCCAAAGCAGAATGGATTATCTTCGGAATAACGGAAGATGATCCAGAACTAAATGTGTTTCAAAAGAAATTAATGGATTATGGGTTAATAACTGGAAAAAAGCTAATTCTAAAATTTTGGAAGAAGGCTCCAATACCAACTATAAATATGTGGATTTCAAATATGTTTGAAACACTACACCTTGAAGAGATAAGACTCCTCCTAGCAGGTAAACCAGATCACTTCCACCTGACGTGGTCTGCATTTATAGAATTATTACAAACATAGGGTGCAAAAGTACTTTAAAAAAATAAAAAATTGAGGTCGGGTAAGGGGGGATGATAGTTGAAGAGTTGGTATGTCCTATTTACGTGATGCTCAAAAAAAAAACATTTGTTTTTCTTTTTTTCTCTCTCTCTTTTCTTTTCTTAGGGCCTATTTCTTAACTCCTTTTTTTTTTTGTCTTTAATTTCGCTTTCATAGGGTCCTCGTCCTTTTTTTTTTTTTTTTTTTGTTTGTTGTTACATTTTCTACACTTTTCTACACTTGCACTTTTTCCTTCACTTTCTTCTCTCTTTCAATCTTTTCTTTCTTTAGCGTAAAAAAAAAATAAAGGGAGTACATTAATTGTAAGAAGATATAAATGACGAGTATTAATGTATGTGGCTGTGATGTAATGTACTTCTAATAAATAAAAATTAAAAAAAAAAAAAAAAAAAATCTTCAAAGCGACGGTGTGAAATCACAGATAATAGTGACTGAAGTATAATAGTAAGATGGAAGAAGACTAGAACTACCAGATGACCTTCATGAGGGTTGAGAGCAGAGGGCACGTAGTCCCTCAACGTCATTCCTCATAAAATAACGATCAAACTTCAAACTGGTAAGTACTCGTTTAATCTTACTATTTTACTTCGGAGTCACTTGAGTGACTAAGTGAAGATTTCAAAGCTCTGTGATTTCATGCGGTGAGAAACGAGTCTACACAGCCACCACTGCTTCATTGACAAATCAGGGAAAAACATTCATAATGCATACAGTCATGACATAGATTTAAACATGCTGATGCTGTTAAATGAAGTATTAATAATAGTCACACCTCTCATCTGGATGGAAACTATAACTATAACGTAAAATAGAGTTGACAAATACCCCTGGTCTGGCAATGGGTTATTATAAAATGTTTCGAACTTTGTTCGTTTGACCATGCTGCAGCCGTTAGGATGTAGCCCAGCGGAACGTAAATAACCCCTGCTGCTGACGTAGCAGCAGCCCCGGTGGAGTGAGATCTGGAATCAGTATCTACTCCTGCATAAATCAAACTCTGTTTTATCACCTGGAAATGGTCTGAACAGATACGTTCTCATAAAGTTTTTTGTAACTAACAATCATAGCTAGCTCAGAGCCTCGAAGGCTCTTGGTGACCTTGACGTATTGTTGTATATGTGAGCCCTCACATAACGAAAGGTCCCTGGATACGCCTTGACCTATTTTGAGACCTGACACCCCTTCTGCTCTGCTTAAGTAAATTATAAACATAAAATACTATACATATTATTTACAGATGTAATCATCCTGTCCCGTCGCAATTATGTAGCGACTGACCTGTTGCGCTAAACCAGCGCCAGGAGGATAACTATATAATGAGATCCGGCCAAAGCTAAGAATGAAGCTAGAACCCCCTGGTGAAATAGTGTTAACACAATGTCAACATCCCATACTGCATTGTACTTGTCCTGGGAGAACTTGTGTTAAAGATATCCTGTACAAGCTCGATATCGTGGGTGAACCCAACAGAGTGGATCTCGTTTGCTGCAGCAAATCTGATGGAGTAGCAAGTTGGCACAGTTAATGACCCTATAAGTTATATTGTCAAAAGACCATTTAAAATTAACTCCAAGACGTCAGTAATCTGTACCATTTTAAATGTAACATGAGCATTAAACAAACGCTTCCCATCTCCTGAAGAAGCAAAGTACTGCTTTTTTGGTGCTATCCCAGCACTCTGAACACATACAAGGATAGGTGTGACAACCCAAGCCGTAGGGCAGTTTATTGAGAATCTGCAGAACATAGATTGATTTTTATCATGCAACGGCTGATTTCCCTAGTCACAGGCTGAACCAGCAAAGTTACGTTTAGAATAACCATATAAGGTTGTATTATTATTCCCGACAAATCGGGAATCAAAGCTGCATAGACCAATCACACAGTAGGAACCTAAAGCGGGCTCTTGATGACTTTATTTGAAGACCCGACTGATGAAGCAAAATGGAGGAAGACATAAAAGACCATTCATAGAAACATAGAAACATAGAAATTAGGTGCAGGAGTAGGCCATTCGGCCCTTTGAGCCTGCACCGCCATTCAATATGATCATGGCTGATCATCCAACTCAGTATCCTGTACCTGCCTTCTCTGCATACCCCCTGATACCTTTAGCCACAAGGGCCACATCTAACTCCCTCTTAAATATAGCCAATGAACTGGCCTCAACTATCTTCTGTGGCAGAGAATTTCCAACTTATCCTTAAACTGTGACCCCTTGTTCTGGACTTCCCCAACATCGGGAACAATCTTCCTGTATCTAGCCTGTCCAACCCCTTAAGATTTTGTAAGTTTCTGTAAGATCCCCCCTCAATCTTCTAAATTCTAGCGAGTACAAGCCAAGTCTATCCAGTCTTTCTTCATATGAAAGTCCTGACATCCCAGGAATCAGTCTGGTGAACCTTCTCTGTACTCCCTCTATGGCAAGAATGTCTTTCCTCAGATTAGGAGACCAAAACTGTACGCAATACTCCAGGTGTGGTCTCACCAAGACCCTGTACAACTGCAGTAGAACCTCCCTGCTCCTATACTCAAATCCTTTTGCTATGAATGCTAACATACCATTCGCTTTCATCACTGCCAGCTGCGCCTGCATGCCTACTTTCAATGACTGGTGTACCATGACACCCAGGTCTCGTTGCATCTCCGCTTTTCCTAATCGGCCACCATTCAGATAATAGTCTACATTCCTGTTTTTGCCACCAAAGTGGATAACCTCACATTTATCCACATTATACTGCATCTGCCATGCATTTGCCCACTCACCCAGCCTATCCAAGTCACCTTGCAGCCTCCTAGCATCCTCCTCACAGCTAACACTGCCCCCGAGCTTCGTGTCATCCACAAACTTGGAGATGTTGCATTCAATTCCCTCGTCCAAATCATTAATATATATTTAAATAGCTGGGGTCCCAGCACTGAGCCTTGCGGTACCCCACTAGTCACTGCCTGCCATTCTGAAAAGGACCCGTTTATTCCTACTCTTTGCTTCCTGTCTGCCAGCAAGTTCTCTATCCACATCAATACTGAACCCCCAATACCGTGTGCTTTAAGTTTGTATACTAATCTCTTATGTGGGACCTTGCCTTCTGAAAGTCCAGATATAACACTGGTTCTCCCTTATCCACTCTACTAGTTACATCCTCGAAAAATTCTATAAGATTCGTCAGACATGTTTTACCTTTCATAAATCCATGCTGACTTTGTCCAATGATTTCACCACTTTCCAAATGTGCTGCTATCCCATCTTCAATTACTGACTCTAGCAGTTTCCCCACGACCGATGTTAGACTAACTGGTCTGTAATTCCCCATTTTCTCTCTCCTTCCCTTTTTAAAAAGTGGGGTTACATTTGAACCCGAGGGGCACCAATATCCTGGCGGGGAGATTTGCAAAGGCTACTGGGGAGACTTTAAACTAGAACGGTTGGGGGGAGGGACTCAAATAGAGAAAGCTAGTGGAAATGTGGAAGGCAGGAGGCAGAGAAGGGAAGCACTCGGACCCAAAATGTAGGGGAGAAAGAAGAAAAAGATAATAAACAGAGAATAAGTGGTGGTGGGTTTCTTAAATGTGTATATTTTAATGCTAGGAGCATTGTAAGAAAGGTGGATGAGCTTAGAGCCTGGATTGACACCTGGAAGTATGATGTTGTGGCGATCAGTGAAACATGGTTGCAGGAGGGCTGTGATTGGCAAATAAATATTCCAGGATTACGTTGCTTCAGGGGTGATAGAATTGGAGGGGCAAGAGGTGGGAGTGTTGCATTGCTTGTCAAGGAAGATATTCCAGCAGTGCTTTGGCAGGATAGATTAGAGGGCTCGTCTAGGGAGGCTATTTGGGTGGAACTGAGAAATGGGAAAGGTGTAGCAACACTTATAGGGGTGTATTATAGACCGCCAAATGGGGAGCGAGAATTGGAAGAGCAAATATGTAAGGAGATAGCAGATATTAGTAGTAAGCACAAGGTAGTGATTGTGGGAGATTTCAATTTTCCACACATAGACTGGGAAACACATTCTGTAAAAGGGCTGGATGGTTTGGAGTTTGTAAAATGTGTGCAAGATAGTTTTTTGCAGCAATACATAGAGGTACCTACTAGAGAAGGGGCAGTGCTGGACCTCCTGTTAGGAAATGAGACAGGGCAAGTGGCGGAGGTATGCGTCGGGGAGCACTTCGGGTCCAGTGATCACAATACCATTAGTTTCAATATAATTATGGAGAGGGTCAGAACTGGACCTAGGGTTGAGATTTTTGATTGGAGAAAGGCTAACTTTGAGGAGATGCGAAAGGATTTAAAAGAGTGAATTGGGACATGTTGTTTTATGGGAAGGATGTAGAAGAGAAATCGAGGATATTTAAAGGTGAAATTTTCAGAGTACAGAATCTTTATGTCCCTGTTCGGTTGAAAGGAAATCGTAAAAAATGGAAAGAGCCATGTTTTTCAAGGGAAATTGGACACTTGGTTCGGAAAAAGAGAGATATCTACAATAATCATAGGCAGCATGGAGTAAATGAGGTGCTTGAGGAGTATAAAGAATGTAAAAATAATATTAAGAAAGAAATTAGAAAAGCTAAAAGAAGATATGAGGTTGCTTTGGCAAGTAAGGTGAAAGTAAATCCAAAGGGTTTCTACAGCTATATTAATAGCAAAAGGATAACAAGGAATAAAATCGGTCCATTAGAGAGTCAGAGTGGACAGCTATCTGCAGAGCCAAAAGAGATGGGGGAGATATTGAACAATTTCTTTTCTTCGGTATTCACGAAGGAGAAGGATATGGAATTATGTGAGGTAAGGGAAACGAGCAGAGTAGCAATGGAAACTGTGAGATTCAAAGAAGAGGAGGTGCGGACACTTTTGAAAAATATGAAAACGGATAAGTCTCCAGGTCCTGACAGGATATTCCCTAGGACATTGAGCCCTTTGTCCTCCTCTGATGGACTGAATTTCTCCCAGTCCTCTGGTAGGCTGCTTTTTCTGGCTAATTTGTATGCTTCATCTTTTGTTTTGATACTATCCCTGCATTAGAGGGATGCATTATTGATAATTTTTCAAAACACTTTAGATTCTGGAGTAGTTCCTGAGGATTGGAGGGTAGCTAATAACCATATAACCATATAACCATAACAGCACGGAAACAGGCCATCTCGGCCCTTCAAGTCCGTGCAGAACATTTAAATTTTTTTAATTTTTTTTTTAAATTAAAAATAAAATACTTCCCCCTAGTCCCATCTATCTGCTCTCAGACCATAACCCTCCATTCCTTTCCCGTCCATATATCCATCCAATCTATTTTTAAAGGATAACTTCGAACCTGCCTCCACCACTTCCACTGGAAGCTCATTCCACACATCTACCACTCTCTGAGTAAAGAAGTTCCCTCTAATATTACCCCTAAACTTCTGTCACTTAATTCTCAAGTCATGTCCCCTTGTTTGAATCTACCCTACTCTCAATGGGAAAAGCTTACCCACGTCAACTCTGTCTAACCGCTCATCATTTTAAAGACCTCTATCAAGTCCCCTCTTAACCTTCTGCGCTCCAAAGAATAAAGACCTAACTTGTTCAACCTTTCTCTGTAACTTAGTTGCTGAAACCCAGGCAACATTCTAGGAAATCTCCTCTGTACTCTCTCTAATTGTTGACATCCTTCCTATAATTAGGCGACCAAAATTGTACTCCATACTCCAGAATTGGCCTCACCAATGCCTTGTACAATTTTAACATTACATCCCAACTTCTATATTCAATGCTCTGATTTATAAAGGCCAGCACACCAAAAGCTTTCTTTACCACCCTATCTACATGAGATTCCACCTTCAGGGAACTATGCAGTTATTCCTAGATCCCTCTGTTCAACTGCATTCCTCAATTCGCTACCATTTACCATGTACGTCCTATTTTGATTTGTCCTGCCGAGATGTAGCAACTCACATTTGTCAGCATTAAACTCCATCTGCCATCTTTCAGCCCACTCTTCCAAATGGCCTAAATCTCTCTGTAGACTTTGAAAATCTACTTCATTATCCACAACACCACCTATCTTAGTATCATCTGCATACTTACTAATCCAATTTTCCACACCTTCATCCAGATCATTGATGTACATGACAAACAACAGTGGACCCAACACAGACCCCTGAGGCACCCCTCTAGTCACCGGCCTCCAACCAGACAAACAGCCATCCACCATTACTCTCTGGCATCTCCCATTCAGCCACTGTTGAATCCATCTTGCTACTCCACCATTAATACCCAACAATTGAATCTTCTTAACCAACCTTCCATGAGGAACCTTGTCAAAGGCCTTACTGAAGTCCATATAGACAACATCCACTGCTTTACCCTCATCAATTTCCCTAGTAACCTCTTCGAAAAATTCAAGAAGATTAGTCAAACATGACCGTCCAGGCACAAATCCATGTTGACTGTTGACTGTTCCTAATCAGACCCTGCTTATCCAGATGCTTATATATATTATCTGTAAGTATCCTATCCATTAATTTGCCCACTACTGACATCAAACTAACAGGTCTATAATTGCTAGGTTTACTCTTAGAACCCTTTTCAAAAAGTATTGTTTGTTAGACTGACAGGACTTGGAGTTGAGGCTTTTTCTGTTTTATATTTGTTTGGACACAATGAGAAACATCAAATGATATCCAGGGCTGTTCTTCAATTCCTACAAGTTACAGGACTGTATGTAAGAATTTAGTTCAAACTTTGACCTGTGGAGGGCAGTAATACGCTTAGCAGCGTCTGCACTGCCGGAATCCTACAAGAAGAAGAAATAGAACCCTTTTTAAACAACGGAACAACATGCGCAGTACGCCAATCCTCTGGCACTATTCCCGTTTCTAATGACATTTGAAATATTTCTGTCATAGCCCCTGCTATTTCTACACTAATTTCCCTCAATGTCCGAGGGAATATCCTGTCAGGACCTGGAAACTTATCCGTTTTCATATTTTTCAAAAGTGTCCACACCTCCTCTTCTTTGAAAATCATAGTTTCCATTGCTACTCTGCTTGTTTCCCTTACCTCACATAATTCAATATCCTTCTCCTTGGTGAATACCGAAGAAAATAAATTGTTCAATATCTCCCCCATCTCTTTTGGCTCTGCAGATAGCTGTCCACTCTGACTCTCTAATGGACCAATTGTATTCCTTGTTATCCTTTTGCTATTAATATAGCTGTAGAAACCCTTTGGATTTACTTTCACCTTACTTGCCAAAGCAACCTCATATTTTCTTTTAGCTTTTCTAATTTCTTTCTTAATATTCTTTTTACATTCTTTATACTCCTCAAGCTCCTCATTTACATATAATTATTGTAGATATTATTGTAGATCTCTCACTTTTTCCAAACCGTGTCCAATTTCCCTTGAATACCATGGCTCTTTCCAATTTTTACTATTTCCTGTCAACCGAACAGGGACATAAAGATTCTGTACTCTGAAAATTTCACCTTTAAATGTCCTCCATTTCTCTTCTACATCCTTCCCATAAAACAACATGTCCCAATTCACTCCTTTTAAATCCTTTCGCATCTCCTCAAAGTTAGCCTTTCTCCAATCAAAAATCTCAACCCTAGGTCCAGTTCTGCCCTCTCCATAATTATATTGAAACTAATGGTATTGTGATCACTGGACCTGAAGTGCTCCCCAACGCATATTTCCGCCATCTGCCCCGTCTCATTTCCTAACAGGAGGTCCAGCACTGCCCCAACTCTAGTAGGTACCTCTATGTATTGCTGCAAATACTATCCTGCACACATTTTACAAACTCCAAACCATCCAGCACTTTTACAGAATGTGTTTCCAAGTCTATGTGTGGAAAATTGAAATCTCCCACAATCACTACCTTGTGCATACTACTAATATCTGCTATCTCCCTACCTATTTACTCTTCCAATTCTCACTCCCCATTAGGCGGTCTATAATACACCCCTATAAGTGTTGCTACATCTTTCCCATTTATCAGTTCCACCCAAATAGCCTCCCTAGACGAGCCCTCTAATCTATCCTGCCAAAGCACTGCTGTAATATCTTCTTTGACAAGCAATGCAACACCCCCACCTCTTGCCCCTCCAATTCTCTCATCCCTGAAGCAATGAAATCCTGGAATATTTAGTTTCCAATCACAGCCCTCCTGCAACCATGTTTCACTGATCGCCACAACATCATACTTCCAGGTGTCAATCCAGGCTCTAAGCTCATGCACCTTTCTTACAATGCTCCTAACATTAAAATATACACATTTAAGAAACCCACCACCACTTATTGTCTATTATCATTTACTTCTTTCTCCCCTACATTTTGGGTCCGAGTGCTTCCCTTCTCTGCCTCCTGCCTCCCACATTGTCTACTAGCTTTCTCTATTTGAGTCCCTCCCCCCAACCGTTCTAGTTTAAAGTCTCCCCAGTAGCCTTTGCAAATCTCCCCGCCAGGATATTGGTCCCCATCGGGTTCAAGTGCAACCCGACCTTTCTGTACAGGTCACACCTTCCCCAAAAGAGGTCCCAATGATCCAGAAATTTGAATCCCTGCTCGCTGCACCAGTTCCTCAGCCACGCATTTATCCTCCACCTCATTCCATTCCTACTCTCACTGTCATGTGGCACAGGTAGTAATCCCAAGATTGTTACCTTTGCGGTCCTTCTCCTTAACTCTCCTCCCAACTCCCTAAATTCTCCTTTCAGGACCTCTTCTCTTTTTCTGCCTATGTCATTGGTACCTATATGTACCACGACCTCAGGCTCCTTTCCCTCCGATTTCAGGATATCTTGGACGCGTTAAGACACATCCCTGACCCTGGCACCAGGGAGGCAAACTACCATCCGGGTCTCCTGACTGCGTCCACAGAATCGCCTATCCGACCCCCTAACTATCGAGTCCCCTATTGCTATTGCCCTCCTCTTCTTTTCCCTACCCTTGTGAGCAATAGGGCCGGTCTCTGTGCCGGAGGCCCGGCCGCTGTCGCTACCGCCAGGAAGGCTGTCCCCCCCAACTGTACTCAAACAGGAGTACTTATTTTCAAGGTGTACACTCACTAGTCGCTGCCTCTGCCCCTTGCCCTTCCTAACCGTGACCCACTTGTCTGCCTCCCATGGTCTTGGAGTGACCACCTCCCTATAACTCCTTTCTATGACCTCCTCACTATCCCTGATCAGACAAAGGTCATCGAGCTGCTGCTCCAGGTTCCTAACACGGTCCCTTAGGATACCCATCTTGACGCACCTGGCACAGATGTGGACGTCTGGAGGGGTATCAGACTCCATGACCTCCCACATCTGACATCCAGAACTGTAAACTGCCCTGGCCCTCATTCTCCCCCCTTACCCTGGATACAATACAAAGCCTTACCCTGGATACAATACAAACTGGTGGAGGAAATCAGCAGGGATCTGACTCCCAATCAGCTGCTTCCTCTTAGTCATCTTCCACCAATCAGCGGCTTCCTCACTTATATGAAACGTGAATGGAACGTTGCAGTTTTGGGTTCTCCTCCTCCTGCAACGCTCCCCGGGCCTCTGGAAAGCAAAGCCCTGCGCTATTTATCTACCCACGAACCGGACTCCGCTCCTCCTCCTGCAACGGTCCCTGGGCCTCTGGAAAGCAAAGCCCCGCGCTGTTTATCTACCCACCACCCGGACGCCGTTCCTCCTCCTGCAACGGTCCCTGGGCCTCTGGAAAGCAAAGCCCCGCGCTTCATATCTACCCACCACCCGGACGACGCTCCTCCTCCTGCAACGGTCCCTGGGCCTCTGGAAACAAAGCCCCGCGCTGTTTATCTACCCACCACCCGGACGCCGCTTTGTAACTGGTAACTGTTTTATTTTTGTTGCACGCATTTATAATTTCCTGTTTGATGCCATCCCCAACTACACTACTACTGTTAGGTGGCCTGTACACAACTCCCACTAGCGTTTTCTGCCCCTTAGTGTTTCGCAGCTCTACCCATATCGATTCCACATCCTTCAAGCTAATGTCCTTCCTTTCTATTGCGTTAATCTCCTATCTAAACAGCAACGCTACCCCACCTCCTTTTCCTTTCTGTCTATCCCTCCTGAATATTGAATATCCCTGGATGTTCAGATCCCAGCCTTGGTCACCCTGTAGCCATGTCTCCGTGATCCCAACTATATCATAGTCATTAATAGCTATCTGCACATTCAACTCATCCACCTTATTACGAATGCACCTTGCATTGAGACACAAAGACTTCAGGCTTGTTTTTACAACACTCTTACCTCTTATACAATTATGTTGAAAAGTGGCCCTTTATGATTTTTGCCCTGGATTTGTCTGCCTGCCACTTTTACTTTTCACCTTGCTACCTATTGCTTCTACCCTCAGTTTATACCTCTGCTCACACGTTTAAGAAACCCTTTCCCTTTAACTCCATCCTTGACTATCCCATTTGACACCCCACCCCCCTTATTCAGTTTAAAACCACCCGTGTAGCAGTGGCAAACCTGCCTGCCAGAATGCTGGTCCCCCAACTGTTAAGATGCAATCCGTCCCTTTTGTACAGTTCCCCCTTACTCCAAAACAGATCCCAGTGATCTAAGAATCTAAATCCCTGCCCCGTGCACCAGTTCCTCAGCCACACATTCAGGTCCCGTATCTCCCTGTTCCTGCTCTCGCCAGCACGAGGAACTGGAGGCAAACCGGAGATAACAACCCTGGACATCCTGCTTTTCATCATTTTTCCGAGCTCTCTAAAGTCACGCTGCAGAATATTCATCCCCTTCTTTCCGACATCGTTTGTGCCGACATGCACTACCACTTCTGGCTGTTCACCTTCGCCCATGAGGATTTTCTGCACTCTGTCCGTGACATCCTGGATCCTGGCACCAGGAAGGCAGCACACCATCCTCGAATCCCGTCTGTTGCCGCAGAAACCGCTATCCGTACCTCTCACAATGGAGTCTCCAACTACAATGGCGTAGCCTGACATTGGCCTCTTTGGTTTTGGCTCAACAGCCCTTTTTGCTTCGCAAGCCAGTCCGCCGCTCAGTGTAATAACGTCTTCTGGCCCGACAGCTTCTAAGTGGGTGAACATGTTCACAAGAGGTACAACACCCGGGGAAGTTTGCATTCCATGCTTGCCTCCCTTTCTCACCGTCACCCACATTCTCTCTTCCAGTACCTTAGGTGTAACAATCTTACTGTAGGACTTGTCGAGGAACGACTCAGTTTCTCGGACGAACCCGAGGTCATCCACTTGCTTCTCCAGTTCCCCAACACGGTCCTTCGGGAGCTGTACCTGGATGCACTTCACATTTGTAGCTGCCAGAGGCACCAGCAGTGTCCTTGACCTCCCACATACTGCAAGCATCACACTGAATCAGCTTGCCTGACATCTCCTTCTTTCGTCTCTCCCTCTCCAGTGTTTTGTGTAGCCTCCTCTCCTCAGCCTCCTCACCGAAGACTCTCGAGCCAAAGACTCACACTTTTCTCACAGGGCACTTCCCTCAAATGGCCGCTCCCTCACTGCCGCTCCGTAAGTTCCTCCTGCTTGTAGCGAGAATGTATCTTTCGCCACTGTTATGCCACATATTTTTGTAACCTGTGAATTAGCATGAAAACAACATATTCGGTGTTGCATTGAACCAGAACTTCATAAATACGGTGTGATCCAACACCCATTCTGTGTTGTCATTGATCTGTACTTGATGATACTCCAGTGGCAAGTGAGATTATGTAACTATTACATGATTCTTTTACTTGATTGCACCCACATGACTATCATATGCCACCATCATAGTGTATCAACATGAAGTTGAGCATGCAGATATGCATATTCGCTCAATCCCTCTTTAACCCATAAAATGGACGTAGGGTCTATAGATAGTTGATACCAATAACTGAAGAATTAATAATTCATGCAAATCTCCTCCACCTCCAAACTAGAGATGACATTCGCAATTTCCCACCTTAGGCCATTAGCATCATTTTGCAATATAATGAAATATTTACTGATCAAACTACTGGAGCAATGCTGAATACTGTTTGTCCATCATTGTGACTTTGGTAGCTTCAGCTGGTAATAGAAAAGATGTGTTAACAATGACCTACATGGCACTTTAGAGTTTGCCATTTAGCATGCTGTCAGTTCTCCCACTTGCACAGCTGCATCACCTCTATAACATTGCCAATTAGTCTAATGAATAGAAAGCTGCTTTATAACAACAAGGCTGTTCCAGGTTTCTATTGACTCCAATCTGTTGCCCAGGGCGGAGTCACCGGCCAACTAATAGCGAAAGGCAAATCTCAATGACCAAAACTAGTCCATTTGATAACAACTTAATTTTAACTGGATAGAGGAGCCCAATTTCTCAAATATAGTTTGAGACTGAAACAGTGGATGTTAGTAAAATACAACCTCAAAATATCATCAAGTCAATACATAACAAGTGTTTTTGAACTCTGAGAAGTCCTCTTTGAATGATTTATTGTCATCATACTGTTATATTGCCTCATCATAGCAATGCCTCCAAATATCTCCGATGATCACTGTAAATGGAAGCACCCTATGAAATCAGTTGTTAATCAGCCATCTTTCATAATGAACAGGCCACGCCTGCCATCATTTTGTGTCTGCCCTGAACGGCAACTCCGGCCCGATTCCCGAGCCTGTCTTGCAAGACAAACCTGGCCACAATACTCAGCCTGTCCGATAATTCTAACCTGTCCCAAACACTCTGGCCATAATTCTGAGTCTGACTCAAAAGACAATTCTTGCCACAATTCTGACCCTGGCTTGAGAGACAATTCTGCCCATATTTCCGAGCCTGTCTCAAAGGCAATCCTGGCTAAAATACTGAGCCTGCCTCAACACAATTCTGGCCCAATTCCAACCTGTTTGGAATGCTAGTATTGTCCAGTTATACATGGTTAAATGCCTCTGAGTAGATGACAATGTCTTAATCATTTGTGTATTGTACAACCAAGTGTAAATCTTACCAACTTGTAAGTGATCCCTTAGTTGTAGAGTAGAACTGGTAGAGTACGTGGACCCTCTAGCCAACTTTCATGCTGCCACCAGCTTCAGTGAACCGCTTACTGCCGATGAAGACATGGGGTGCATTGTCACCGAATCTATGAAGCCTTGCTCGTCGTTGGCCTTAATTGGTTCAACAGCTTGTGCTTTGTCCTCCAGGCTATCCTGTTGAATAGATCTTACCTGAATAGAAGATTCGGCGGCTGTCTCTAACGCCCTCTGACAGCGGTGTTCAGTGCATTGTGTTGGGATGGCAACCTTGCTGCCAGGAATGGTACCTCTGACACGTGCCCTTCATCCCCTTGGGGTATGCTCCACGGCTAAACCCTCAGACTCGGCGTCAGATTTACACTGACCAGGCATACTCTCCTGCTCCAAGAGGGAGACATTAAGCAGCCCTGTTACAAAGCGCTGCTGGCGCGGCCTCTCCAATAGGCCCAGCCTTCAGGTTCAGAACAAAACTGCCCCGGTAAGCTCACCTCCTCCATTGAGGGAGACATTATGCAGCCCTTCTACAGGTGCTGCTGCCATACATTAAGCAGCCCTGTTACAAGGCGCTGCTGGTGCAGCCTCTCCCATAGGCCGGCACTGCCATAGAATCGGCATCCCCATTAAGCAGCCGTGTTACAAGGCGCTGCTGGCGCGGGCTCTCCCATAGGCCCGCCCTGACACAATACCTGCTGTTGGAGTGTATCTAGATGTAGCCTCTTCTCCATTAGGAGCTCCATCCTGGCCAACCTCCAAATTTTTTCTCATTACCGGAAGGGAACACTCCCGGCCCCAGGGCTGACCATTGTGGTCGGTTTACCCAATATCCTGGGGACCACTGCGGTCTGGGCACCGCATTGCTGCTGGATTTCCCATCCCCGGGAACCCCAGCATCTATATGCATTACCGGAGGGAAACCCTCCCGGCACCAGGGCTGACCGTTCTGGTCCATTTAACCCATATCCTGGGGACCCCTGCGGTCTGGGAACCGCATTACTGCTGCATTTCCCCTCCCCGGGAAACCCCAGCATCTATATGTATATCGGAGGGAAACCCACCCGGCACCCGGTCTGCTGGATGTCCCCTCCCCGGGAACCCCAGCGTCTGGAAGTCACTGATCGTCTTGTCAGTGACTGGGGTCGTGAAACCCGACATTCCCCAGCTACCCGCTTCCGCGGTCAGAACCGGGTTTCCCCACAGCCCATAACTTTCCATCGTCGGCCTTCGCGAAGCATCCGGCAGGAAACCTCTGTAACAAGAAGTTCCTGCAAGAAATCAAAAACAGGTAAGAAATACAAGCTTACCTGAAGTTTAAACTTGCCGTTGGCAGGAACGACGCCTGGCAGTCCGGTGCTTCGCCATGCGAGCGTCGTAATGACGCGCATGCGGACGATCGTGGTCTTCACGTAGTCACTCACGTGACTCCGAAGTAAAATGGCACATCCATTAGCCTATCACTTGTAACAACCTTGGAAAAATAAGATGCCATTAGTCTTTGGATGCACTAATGACATCTTATTCTTCCAAGGTTGTTAAAATACACATGTTAGTTACTTTAGGCTTTAGACTTTAGAGATACAGCTTGGAAACGGGCCCTTCGTCGTACCGAGTCTGCGCCAACCAGCAATCATCCCGTACACTAGCGCAATCCCACACACTAGGGACAAATTATAATTAAAAAAAAAGCCAAATAACCTACAAACTCTCACATCTTTGGGATGTGGGAGGAAACCAGAATACCCGGGGGAAACCAACGGAGTCCCAGGGAGAAGGTACACAAACAGCACCTACAGCAGGATTGAACCTGGGTCTCTGGCGCTGTAAGGCAGCAATTCTTCCCCCACTGTTACTTGATAGAATCTGAAGAACCATGTGTACACAATGTGGGTGGAATTACAGAATTCTGCTTGTAGTAGCACTGAAAGACTTATCCACTTAGTGCTTCCCCCTTTCCTCTTTGACATGCGCCTTTGAATTGTTTTTTTTTAAGTATATTATTATTGAGTCTTTTTTACCACTTTTTAAGGGAATATAACGTAGGTCATAATTTGCTGAGTGAAAAATAATTTCTCCACTTCCACTGGCATTTTTGCCAGTTTCTATACCCTTGCTTCCTGCAATTCAACAAAATTGTCTTTCCTGTTCTGCTTCATTAAACCCCTTGTAGAGAAATCCACTGACAGCAGAAAGCAGCTGCTTCAAAGTCCTTGGAGAAGATGCCTTGAAAGCTGTGTGTTTTTCCCAGCCCTTGGTAGCTATGACATTTCATTGAGGAGGTGCGGTTACTGTGTTATCGTTTGCTGCTGTTTTCTTTCTAGGCTTGAACCTCTTCCTGTCAAACTACCGCCCAGGGAGTACACCATTCAACTGGAATCAGACGAGGAATGCGAGGCTTTGATGATAGACCCCAGTGGACAGGTGGTGGTACGGAAGGTGTGTATTGCCAATCAATTCTTCGTGTTCTAGTTTTAATCTAATTTTCTGAGCTTTTACACTGTATCTTGCCCCTAATCGCACTCCCCAACCCCCCCGCCCACCCCAGTGAACAGGGCAACTCTGGAAAACCTGCTTCCATGTACTACTAACTAATAAATAGGATACATTTATAATCGCCCAGCAACTCCTCCTCTCCTGGGAGGCATGAGGTGTTTGAATTAGTCTCGTGGCTCATGTCGCACACGCAAATTGATTTTCAAATGCATATCTCTAATCTCTCTGTTTCCATGTTGAAAGAGCGCAGTGAATACAAACCAAGGTGTAAGCCAAATCTCGAAATAAATGTAATAAATTTAGTTATCTCATCTTAACCAAGAGAAGATCTTAAATGTAGAAGACACCTTTCTGGGAATACGGAGAGCAAGAAAAAACAGCTGATGAAGGTTCATCTTTCACCACCTTCTTCATGCAGTATAGTGTAAGAATGGATACTTCACCCATCACCAAGGAATCGAGCGCTAACCATGGAAGCACTGTCACTTTCTGATTGACTGCGACAGTGGATTGTTTAGAATCTAGACCCCCTGTCCAATAGTTCACCAAGGAATCTACATTGCTTGTTTGCTCATAGAATAGTGCATTTATTTGGATCATAGTATTGAAGCCGCTACCACCCATTCGTACATTATAATGCAGATCTTTGTAACATGATCAGTAAATACAAATCTTCACATCTGTACCTTGGTATTTTACCAATTAGTTTAATTCTGAAACAACTAATTAGTTGAGGTTCATAAGTGATAGGATAGGAATTAGGCCGATTGGCCCATCAACTCCCATTCATTCACCGTTGACCTATCTGTCCTTCGTGACCCCATTCTCCTGCCTTCTCCCCATAACCTCTGACACCTGTATTAGGTTGATGTTAGTTAGCTATTGACCTCTGTTTCTGTTTTGCAGGTGAAGAGTAGAGTGCTTTTCTTCAAGCACTGGCTGCGAGGCCGCAGTTTGTTCTGCTCGAAGCTGATGACTTCCCGGACCAGGTCACGCTACTTGGTTCTGGCGTAGTTTGTGACACTACATTTGCATGTTGTCATGTGCCTGGCGAGACGTTTTCAGACACACGACAACAGCTCGGGCTAAAGGGGTGAGGGAGTGATCTTAATGCTGACATGCCAATGGGGAAATCCACATGAAATACCTAACACAGGTTCTCCACATGACTTGATTTGGTCATCGATCTGGGAATAGATTTTCCACCAAATCCTCTGACCTTCCTGTCAAAGGTAGGATGCAGTTGGAAGTGACACCTACGTGTTTATGAAAGCTGCTAATGAGTCAAACACTGATCACAGGTGTATAAATTAATATTGTATTATGTTAATGTATGAAATGTGTTGTCCAAATGGTTTATGGTTGTTCAATGCCATTTTAAACTGGGCTCAATGTTGTGATTTTTGATTTCATCTGCTATCAAAATCCAAAGCTTTTGTATTGGTCCAGGCTCATCCTTGGTTCCAGCGGCAGCCTCCAGCCGTCGGCTCGGCCGCCACCTGGGCTCCAGTGCAGGTTCCAACTTCACCGTCCCTGACCCTGGACCCTGGACCCTCGACCCAGGCTCGTCCTTGGTTCCAGCGACGGCTTCTTTATCAGCCACAGTCATGGCCCCATCCCAAGCCCCGGGTTGGGGTCTCAGTCCAGCTGGAGCACCAGGCTCGGCTCCCGCCAGGGCCCGCGGCTCCATCAGGTGTTGGGCGCCGGCAGCTGCCGCATGAGCGCTGGAGTGGCCCTCCCTCCGAGAGTGTTCCGTCCTGCCTTGCGAGTCCATCGTGATGTCACACTGTTTTTTTTTTCGTAATAGGTGAGTTTTCGGGCTTTAAAACTTTAAAGGATTCAAAAGTTGGGAAATATAGGTGGGAATGCGATGGGAAGACGTTTATCGCCTCGAGGGGGAAAATGTGAGTAGAATGTGTAGCGATGTTACAATACTTACCTTCAGCGGCGCCGCAGTTCTGCCATTGGCCGTGTGCGTGACTTTGGCGCCTTTGAGGGGGGGGCGGGATTAAAATCCAGTTCTCTACCGCCTGTCCGAGGCCGATTTCCTCGGGCTGCCAGCTGCTACAGAAAAGTCATTCCGACTTCCAATCCCGATTTTTAAATGTTTTTAATCACGAGACAATTTAATGATTATATTAAAATAAAAAGCGACTTCTAACGCCGTCAACGCCTACAACGTGACGGATCTCACATGCGGGACAAAACAAAATGTAAGTCTTTTATTTTACATATAAACTTGCTTCTTGGGATGACTTTAATCAATCCTCTACAGGCGAAAATGTTATTTGGGCCCCATACGAACTGGCAGTGTTTTTCCTGGGGTTCAAATTCACCGTAAATGCAACGTTCCAATCGATCGCGTTCCAGAAGCAAGATGATTAAAATGCCAATTTTTTTTGGAGATAAGCCGACCAAATTGTCTATATTTTGTGTTATTCTCCCTCTCCATGATCATTATTTTTAAATTAAATATTCACAACAGTTTGAGTCACATGTATTGTGCAAAAAACATTAATTTGATTATATTTTGGGTGGATGTTTCTAGATTAATTTATGGTAATTAATCATTAAATTCCTTCCATCTGGGATATAAATTCATGACAGTGAGATTTAAAAATCATGTTATATTGTGAATTCTTGTGTGAATGGGACTAGTTTGTTATTTGGCTACTTAGGCTATTTTTAAAAATTATCCTTTTCTTAAGAAATTGAATCTACAGGCCATTGTTAATGGGAAATTAGTGGGCAGAAAGGCATGTCATGTGTGGTTTGAAGAGCAAAAACTTGTAGTTTACAATGCCAAAATTGAAAAGTTGAGGAAAAACAAGGTGTACAGAGTTGGTTATTGGTTACAATCTGAGGAGTATGAGGATGCTACTGATTATGATATGCCAATGTACCAGCTAGCAACTGATCTTCTCCATAAAGACTTGGTATATTGCTAGAAATTGTAATTTATTTACCTATCTGTTATGGATTTACAGCATATAATGCAATAATATTAAAGTTCTGATCTTGAGAATATCACATTTTTGAATTTTCAAGGCAGTCTAGGTGTTTATTACTATTTCCGTCACAATGGTCAATTTTGTAATTAACTACAATTAGGTAATTAACTAATTATATGCTTTAATTTCAGGTCATCCAAGTAAGATGTTTTATATTTGTTTCAGAATGCTTCAGTCTATAATAACTGAAAAATTCATTCAGTTCTCTTAATTTTTAAGAAAGTAGGCTTTCTTTAAGAAGGCGTTTGACTGTCATCGATCACAGTTTTTGTTTTAAGTCAATGGAAAAGCAATAGGGAACAAGATGCTAATTTCCGAGTATGAAAATGGCCATAACTTTTTTTAATACTGAAGATATGAAAGTGAATTAGGTGGCAAATTAAACTTATTTTTATGCTTTATCTGATGAGATAAATTGCAGACTTGATTTTTAAAATCTCAAAATTTTGTAACATTGCTAGAATGTGTGAAAATGGGAAGTCTGTGACCTTGCGTTTATAAGGAAATGAGAATCAAGCAGATTGTGCCCAGATGAGTGAGAGAGAGAGAGAGAGAGAGAGAGAGAGAGAGAGAGAGAGAGAGAGAGAGAGAGAGAGAGAGAGAGAGAGAGAGAGAGAGACACGCACGCACGCACGCACACACACACACACACACACACACACACACACACACACACACACACACACACACACACACACACACACACACACACACACACACACACACACACACACACACACACATAAATACACACAAACAAGATGAGAGTTTTAGTTATATAGATATAAAAGCTCTAAATGCAAAATTAGGTTTATTTTTGAGGTGTTAAGCAATGTTTTGTAACTCTGCTGCTTAGGAATTAGGATGTCAGGCAAGGGTTGAGAGATTATATTTCTGCTTGGAAATGCATTTGTACATTTAAAGTGGTGCTGCAGATTTAAGGAAAGCAGTGAGGACATTCGAATATAATTTATCTATTACTCTCATATTGGTTATGTTGTCGTCAGGGTGCAATTTAGAACTGTACTTTTTTGAAATTATTTTGTTTGACAAAGTTGTATTAAATGTTAAAATGGATCACATACGTTTTGACTGTTTTATCATCTGTATTTATATTTGAGTGAAAATCGGGACCAAAAGATGGCCTGAAATTGAGTTACTTGTTTACTGCCATAATGTCACTGCCATAATGTCTCTACCATGGTAAGTACCAAGGGTATTTAGCTGTATCTTGACCCACTGCACTTCTATGGTAGCACAAGTGTGCTGGCCACCAGCATTAAGGATGAGTCGCACCACAGCCACTCCTCCCGTCTCCCATCAGGCAAGAGGTGTAGAAGTTTGAGCTCCAGATTGAGGGACAGTTTATTTCCAGCTGTTATCAGGCAACTGAAACATCCTACCAACAACTGGAGAGCTGTCCTGAGATACTATCTACCTCATTGGAAATTCTCGGACTATCTTTAATCGGACTTTATCTTGCACTAAACATTATTCACATTATTCCCTTTAACATGCATCTGTACACTGTGATTGTAATCATGTATTGTCTTTCCGCTGACGTGTTTGAACGCAACAAAAGCTTTACACATGACAAACTAAATTAACTAACTGGTATTCAGTTGGAACTTGACTCTCCACAATGGATGTAATCTTGGTACAGATAAGTTTCAAGCAAGTTGTGGGCGCTGCACTTTATTTCAGTCTTTTAATTATTGACCCGCTGAGTTATTAAATATATGGTTTTGCTGGCAAGGCATTGATTACATAGAACAAATAACACTACAGCACTGGACCTGGCTCTTCAGACCACCCTCTGTGCCGAACATGAGTTAGATAGAGCTCCAGGGGCTAGTGGAATCAAGGGATATGGGGAGAAGGCAGGCACGGGTTATTGATGGGGGACGATCAGCCATGATCACAATGAATGGTGGTGCTTGCTCGAAGGGCCGACTGGCCTCCTCCTGCACCAATTTTTTAATTTTCTATGATGCCAAGGCATACCCTTATCTGCCTGCACATAATTCATATCCCTCCAATCACTGTATAACCAAATGCTCATCTACAAGTCTCTTAAATTGCACAATTATACCTGCCTGCACCTGCGACAGCGAGCTCCAGGTGCTCCCACATATCTCATTTAAATAAGGGAGAGATAGATCAGCCATGATTGAATGGCGGAATAGACTTGGTGGGCTGAATGGCCTAATTCTACTCCTATCACTTATGATCTTATAAGAATTAAATAAGATTTCTCTTATTTAATATTTTCACCCTGGGAAGTAGGTTTGGACTGTCTACCTCATCTATGTCTCTCACATAATTTTATTTAATGCTATCCTCTGACTTTCCAAAGAAAACAAGCCTAGTCTGTCCAACCTTTCGCTGTAGCCTCTAATCCAGGCATTATTCTGGTTAGCAGGGGCGGAAAACCCAGGGGGGGGGGGGCAGAGGCGACACGTCCCCTCCATGTTTTGTGAGGTGGGGGACATCCACCCCAAGTTTTTGTAATCCGGATTTTAAAATCCGGTGATCGAGGGCGCCGATTGGAGGAGAGAGACGTCGGTCAGCAGGCAATGGGGGCGAGAGATGATTCAGCGCGATGATTGGAGTAGGGAGGAGTGGGGGGGCGGCTGGGCCTGAGGATAGAGTGAGGTGATTGGAGGAGGGAGACGTGGCACAGGCCAGAGGCCTGTGGGTCAGCCAAAGAAAACCTGCTCTCTTTGAAATGATATTCCCACGAGAACCGTTTTTGCAGATTAGAAAAGAGTAGAAATTAATGACCGACCGACCGTACGACCGTCCGGAGAAAGATTCTAGAGGCCCATGGCTTCACGGAGTGGTGGTTCTGAGGGTGGTGGGTGGCAGACTGTAGGTAAGGAAAAGGGGGGCTCTAAGAGAGAGGCATCGAGCGAAAGACCCGAAATGTCAGGAGACGAAGGAAGTAAAGTTAGGAGAACTAAAATTATTGAAGAATTCGTCGTGCTGTTTAAAGTTAAAGGAACAAATCAAGGAGATGCAGGATTTAGAGCAGTGAATCCATTAAAAATTACCACCGCTTTGGAGAGCCAGATAGGTAGGGATTTTCAGGCCAAGATTCTGTATAATGGGATGTTAAGAGTTTGTTGCAAAGACAGAAAACAGTTTAATGATGCTAGGGGTGTGGGGAAGTTGGTGGTCAAGGTGGAGAGTTTGGACCCTAGAGGAAGAGAGCAGGGAATAAAGGGAGTGGTGTATGGGATGTATGATGGCTTGTCTGAGAAGGAGATCTTAGAAAACGTTAAGGGGGCCCAGGTAATTGATGTTGTGAGATTTAAGAGTAGGAATGGAGTCAGGGACCCGCCGGTCCTGATTACATTCAAAGATGGAGTACTGCCACAGAGAGTGTTTCTTGGGAGTATGGCGTATCAAGTGAGGGAGTACATTAAACCACCGTGGCGCTGCTATAACTGTCAGAGGTTTGGACATGTTGCTGGGTCTTGTCGGGGTAAAAGAAAGTGCGCAAAGTGCGGTGGAGATCATGCAATACAAAATTGCAAGGCAGAGGCTCCTAAGTGCCCTAACTGTGATGGGAATCATGCAGCAGGGTATCATGGTTGTGAGCGCTTTGTTCAGGCGAAGCGAGTACAGGAAGTGAAGGATCAGAACAACGTGTCATGCAGAGGCAGCTCAAAGGGTGGCTAGAGAACGCGGAGATGTGAGCGCTGGGACTAGAGTGGTGCTGGGAAGCCAGATCACTGTGCCAAACTTGCCGTCGGCTTTTCCATCTGACATGTTGATTTTTAATAAGGAGTCATTTCTGTCTTTTGTTTCTGATGTGCTGGTAGGAGCTAAGAAAGCAGCTAACCGGTCAGATATCATCAGGTTAGTGGTGGGGGCAGCTGAAAGGTTCCTCAGTGTAAAGCAGTTGCCTGAAAAGTTGCAACAATACATGACGGAGAGTCAGTGTATGGAGAGGTCACAGTTGTCGAGAGCTAGCAGTATGGAGTATGTCAGTGAGGTGGATGATGGTGATCCTCATTAACACCAAAATGATTTATATACTTCAATGGAATGCCCGGAGTCTGATTGGAAATGGTCAAGAGTTAAAGAAATTTGTTGATGAATTTAAAGAAGCACCAGAATTAATATGTATCCAAGAGACATGGTTAAAGCCCTGTCTAGATTTTGTAATCCCAGGTTATGAATGTGTGCGATTAGATAGGTCTGATAGGTCAGGTGGGGGTTGTGCAACTTTTGTTAAGACTGGGTTGCAGTATAGGAAAGTTGATATTAATTCTAATCTTGAGGTTTTGGCTGTGGAGGTTTGGAGCAGCCAGAATTCTATCATTGTGATAAATTCTTATAACCCCTGTCAACCCTTGATATTGTCAGATTTTGATGAGATAATAGAGAAGGTAAGGTGTCCTGTTATATGGATTGGAGATTTTAATGCGCATAATCCTTTATGGGGTAGTGATCACAGGGATAAAAATGGTGTTATTGTTGAAGAATTTCTAGACAAGTATGAGTTGGTATTGTTAAATGATGGAAGGCCGTCTAGGTATAATATTGTGAGAAACACCTGCAGCAACATAGATTTATCAATTGCTTCATCAAATTTAGCAAGAATTGGTGAATGGGATGTTATGGATAGATATACACTGGGTAGTGATCATTATCCAATTTTATGTAGGTTTGGTTGGGATTTGAGGAGAGAAGTGGAAAAGAAAGTCCCTAGATATAACTTTTATCAGGCTAAATGGGATAAATTCCAAGAGAAGGCTCAAAGTTTAGTTGGAGAGGTTAATAGTGAGGGTTCTGTAGATAGTTGGAATACTTCCATTAGTCTCATGATTCATGAGGCAGCTTGTTGTACTATTCCTGTGAAGCAGGAACTTAGGTCCCGTATGTCTGTTCCTTGGTGGAATAAAGAAGGTGTTGAAGCTGTAAGGAATAGGAATATAGCCTATCGAAAATTAAGAAAGTATCCAATTTTGGTCAATGCAATGGAGTACAAGCGGCTAAGGGCAGTAGCAAGACGAGTTGTAAAGGATGCAAAGAGGAATAGTTGGAGGAGGTTTTGTGGTACGCTAGGCCCGGAAACTCCAGTAAGGCATTTGTGGTCAGCTGTGCGTAGAATGTCAGGAGTATATAAAAGAAGTTTGTTACCAGTGTTGCAGAAGGGTGAGGTGGTAGCAGTCACCAATAAGGAAAAAGCAGACATGTGTGTTGACAGTTTTCAGTAGATCAGAGAGCATGGGAGTGGAGAGGTGTAGAAAGAGATGATGGCAGTGGAAGCTGGAGAGGAGTTTAGTAAATGATAATACCTTTAATCTGTTTTTTACCATAAAAGAGTTGAAGGATGCAATTATGTCTGGGGCAAATACCACCCCGGGGAGAGATAGGTTGTCGTATGAGTTATTTAAACATCTGGATGATATTGTACTTGATGAAATCTTAGCTTTGTTTAATACTGTGTGGGCAGAGGGTTATTTACCAAAGGAATGGAAACATGCAGTCGTGGTCCCTATTTTTAAACCGGGCAAAGAGGCATCTGACCCTAGTTCATATCGCCCTATAGCGCTCACAGCAGTGCTCTGTAAAATTATGGAGAGGATGGTAACCAACAGACTAGTTTATTTTTTAGAAACCAGAGGACTATTTGTTGATGTACAGAATGGCTTTAGGAATGGAAGGTCTACAATGGAGTCTGTATCAGTTTTGGATCAGGATATTAAAAGGGCATTTAGAAGCAAGGAAACAGTAGTGAGTGTATTCCTTGATATTGAGAAGGCATATGATTCTTTGTGGAAGGAGGGATTAATGATTAAAATTTTTGACTTGGGAATCAGGGGACGAATGTTCAACTGGATTAAGGATTTTTTATTGAATAGAACAATACAAGTAATGGTTGGTAGTGTCAGATCAGAGACTGTGGAAATAGAGAATGGAACCCCGCAGGGAAGTGTTATGAGTTCAGTTTCATTTAATATCATGATAAATGACATATTTTGTAAATTAGAGAGAGGATTTGGTCTGTCTTTGTTTGCAGATGACGGGGCCATCTGGAAAAGAGGTTGTAATGTAGAGTTTGTTTTAAAAAAGATTGAAAGAGTGTTAGTGTCTGTAGAGGAATGGGGGAACACATGGGGCTTTAAAATCTCTGCCTCTAAGACTAAATATATGGTATTTGGTTTTAAAAGAAAGTTACCTAAGTTAGGGCTCTATATGTATGGGTCTCTATTGGAGAAGGTAAAGGTTTTTAAGTTTTTGGGTGTTTGGTTTGAAGAGCGTATGACTTGGGCTGTGCATGTAGGTAAAATTGTGTTGAAGTGTGAAAAAGTTCTGAATGTTATGAGAAGTCTGGTTGGGTGTGAGTGGGGGGCCAACAGGGAGACAATGCTGCTAATTTATCAGGCCATGATCAGATCTTCTCTTGACTATGGGTGTTTTGTGTATGGGTCTGCGTCTAAAACTGTTCTGGCTAGGCTAGATGTGTTGCAGGCAAAGGCTTTGAGGCTTTGCTGTGGAGCCTTCAGGACTTCCCCAGTCCCTGCCCTGATTGTTGAAATGGGAGAAATGCCCTTATGGTTAAGGCGCATTAAGCTAGGGCTACATCACTGGGCTAAACTTTGTGGGTGTAATGATACCTTCCCAGCAAGGTGTTTGTTGCAAGAGGTTGATGATGGTAACAAATATAACACATTTTTTGTCATTATAAATCAGTGGGCTAGGAAGCTGGGTTTGGAACAAGGGGGTATTATAGAGCACACAATAAGGCTACCTGTGCCCTATTGGGTTCTTCCTGAACTGTTTATTGAGCTTGCTTTTCTTCAGGAAAAAGATAAGCGCGAGGTGACTCCAAGAATAGTGGAATATCTTAATTCAATCAGTGAGAGCACTTTGATTGTTTTTACAGATGTATCTAAAGATCCAGTTAGTGGGAGAGCTGGGTTTGGAGTGTATGTGGAGCAGCTTGGGTTGAAGATTGGCCGGCGCATTTCTGATGGAAGTTCTGTTCTCACGACTGAATTAATGGCAATTCAATGGGCTCTATGGTGGATTGAGGAAGCCAGTTTTAGAGAAGTCATTATCTGTTCTGATTCTGCAGCTGCTCTTGAAACTTTAAGAGTAGGGAAATCTAAAGCTCCTCCTGACGTTCTAAATGAAATCTTGAGTGTGTTTTCTAGAATTGGGTTTGCGTGTAACATCACTTTTTGCTGGGTTCCCGGGCATGCTGGGGTGAGGGGGAATGAGCAGGTTGACCTCCTAGCAAAGGAGAGTTTAAGAAGATAAATAGATATCCATGTATCATTGGGGAGAGTTGAACTGAGAGAAATAATTAAAGAGGGCTTAACAAAAGAATGGCAGAGAGGATGGGAAATGGAAGTCAGGGGTAGACACTACTTTTCTATAGAATCTGAAGTTAGGAAAATATGTTTCTGTACATCTCTGTCCCGTAGGGACTCAGTTAAACGGTGTAGATTGAGGTTGGGACACTGTGGGTTATATTACTATTTGTGCATTGTAGGGAAACATGTTTCTGGCGTGTGTGAATGTGGGAGTAATGAGACAGTTAAGCATGTTTTCCTAGAATGTAAAAAGTATAGGGTAGAAAGAAAAGTATTGTTTGTTAGACTGACAGGACTTGGAGTTGAGGCTTTTTCTGTTTTATCTTTGTTTGGACACAATGAGAAACATCAACTGATATCCAGGGCTGTTCTTCAATTCCTGCAAGTTACAGGACTGTATGTAAGAATTTAGTTCAAACTTTGACCTGTGGAGGGCAGTAATACGCTTAGCAGCGTCTACACTGCCGGAATCCTACAAGAAGAAGAAGCAGAAGAAGACGTGGCACAGACCTGCGCTTGATTCGCAAGCAGGATCAAAGATACTAGAGGAGCTCCTCTAGTATCTTTGGGCAGGATCGATCCCGGCCGGGTCTCCGGCGCTGTCCTGTCCCCTCCCGAGTACCCTCACCCCCCCAGTGGCCAGAGAGGTCGGCAGCAAAGATCCTCAGCTGTAGGATATTTGGTCGGCAGTCAGACGGGCCAGCGCAGAGAAACAGCGTTAAACCCAGCTAATTCTTCCTGTCCCGCCAGGTGAGCTTACAACCCTGCCTGGACTTGCGGGAAATATGGCCAGCGCGGAGAAGCAGCGCTGGTATCCCGTCAGTCCAGCCAGGGCTGTAGTTAACCCGTTGAGACAGGCAGTTGAGCTGCATTTAGCGCTGGATTGAGCCTCTGAAGCCTCGCGCGTGTGTGTGCGCGCGTGGCCGCCAACAAAATTGTGTCCCCCGTCCCCCGCATGTTTTGATAGCGAGTTCCGCTCATGCTGGTAAGCCACCTCCGCACCCTTTCCAAAGCCTCCAAATCATTGTAATGGGACAACTAGAACTGCAGGCAACACTGCAAATGAGAAATGAGTCTGAAGAATGGTCTCAACCTGAAATGTCGTGTATTGCTTTTCCCCAGAGATGCTGCCTGACTCCCTGAGTTACTCCAGCTTTGTGTCTTGGAGTCTATCATGCCATTGATTGTAGAAACAAAGAACTGTGGATGCTGGTTAATACACAAAAGGACAAAGTGCTGGAGTAACTCAGCAGGTCAGGCAGCATCATTGTAGAACATGCATAGGTGACGTTTCAGTTTGAAATCCCATTATTGGTGTACAGATCCTTGTGAATGTATCCTTGTGTACAAATCCTTGTGAATGTGAATGTGTAGCAAGCTATATTCACAGAGGGCACCAAAATCCTTGGCATGCTGAAGAACCAAGAGGCCAGTGAAAATGAGGAAGTAAGAGGAGGGTGTTAATAAAAGGTATTGTATTTGTTAATGAGTCTGAAACTTGATACATCTTAAACATCTGATGATCTATATCCCAGTTTGAAAAATATGCAAGGGATCACTGCGGTGTGGTAGCTTTTTCCAGGTCTAAGGGCTTGATCACAAAGAACCTTCACATTTGACCAAAGGCCGTGCTAATACATTGAAGACGATGGTAAATTTCATCAGAGATGTCTGATTTTCTGAGAGATTGCTCCTGAGATACAAGAAGTGATCAACATTTTCCAATGTCTAACTGTGAAGCTCAGTTATCAATGAACATGCTCCTTGGCCCAACTCTGACCAAGATTCCCAACTAAACTTGTCCTATTTATTCCATGGCCCTCCAAACCTTTCCTATCCATGTACCTGTCCAAGTGCCTTTTAAATGTTGTTATTGTACCTGCCTCGATTACATCCTCTGGCAGCCCATTCCATGAACCCATCACCCTCTGAACATAGAAGACTATTGGGCAGCTAAACTGCTTCACTGATTGATTCAGTGAATATTACCCTAGTTACTGAGTGTAATTACTGCTTTGTTTGATAAGGGGGCAAAACAAAATCTTTCACGTCTCCCTGAACAGGCAATCGGGATATCGTTCTGATTGCCATAATGCAGCACTCTCAGCACTGCACGACAATACTGGGAGCAGCAACCAACCCTTCCTAATCAAAGGCAAGAATACTGCAACTAAATCGAGTGGACACTTAATAAAGGTCACTTGTCTTTCAGTATGTTTTACTGAAAACACAGAAAAGTTCGCCTCGACTATTGAAAGAATGGGTTAACACTTAAAAATGGCATGATTTTTTTGATTACGAAATAAAATCCACTATTAAAGAAAAAAGTTGCATCATCAGATGGGTGTGGCCATTTTAACTTTTATTGGAAAATTTGAATAATTGTTTAATTGTAATTAGGTTTCAAGGGTTTAATCAAAGGTTAATTAGTTTCATTTGCAGCTGCCAGCAGTGAAATTGTTACATTTTGTGAGAAGGTTCAGGCTTTAAATAGCTAATGAGAAGTCTAATTTTTGTACGATTTTTGTTGGAATTTAAAAATGAGTATGATGGGGGACATTCTCCCTGATGTCTAATTCTGGAAGACATTAACTGGTTATTTTTTCTCATTGCCATTTCTGGACATTCCTACACAAAAAGGTAATATTTCAGAAGTATTTCATTAGCCTTAACTATTTATGTGAAAGGGAAAGTGCCTTTTAACTAGAGTCATTGAGTCTTGCAGCGGAGAAACTGTCTCTTCGGCCCAACCTGCCTGCATTTTGCCCATATCCCTCTAAACCTGTCCTATCCATGAACCTGTCTAAATATTTCTTAAATGTTGTGATAGTACCTGCCTCAACTACCTCCTGTGGCAACTTGTTCCATTCACCCACCAACCTTTGTGTGAAAAAGTTACACTACAAACTATAAATATTTTTTAATTTTAGAAACTTAAACATTATAATATTGTAAAATCATGAACAGCACTGTAGTGCAGCTGGTAGAGAGCTGCTGCCTCATGATCCAGCAAAGTGGGTTCAGTCCTGTCCTCTGATACAATCTCTGTGGAGATTGTATATTCTCTCTGTGACTTCATGGGTTTCCTCTCAGTGCTCCAGCTTACCCCCGTCTCGTAAAGATGTGTAGCTTGATAGGTTAGTTGGTTGTGTAGAAGGAACTGTAGTTGCTGGTTTAAGCCAAAGATAGACACAAAAAGCTGGAGTAACTCAGTGGGTCAGACAGCATCGCTCGAGAGAAGGAATAGTGATGCTTCGGGTCTGTAGAACGGTCTCAACCTGAAAAGTCACCTATTTTCTCCAGAGATACTGTCTGACCCGCTGAGTTACTCCAGTTTTTTTGTGTGTCTCTTAGGTTAGTTGGTTGATAGGTGAATGGGTGGAACAAGTGGAGTTAATATGTATGTCGGGAGAATAAAAGATGGGGTTCGTGTAAATGATTGGCTGATGATCACTGGTACTATTCCTTCGAGCCTGCACCACCATTCAATATGATCATGGCTGATCATCCAACTCAGTATCCCGTACCTGCCTTCTCTCTATACCCCCTGATCCCCTTAGCCACCAGGGCCACATCTAACTCCCTCTTAAATATAGCCAATGATCTGGCCTCAACTACCTTCTGTGGCAGAGAATTCCAGAGATTCACCACTCTCTGTGTGAAAAATGTTTTTCTTATCTCGGTCCTAAAAGACTTCCCCCTTATCCTTAAACTGTGACCCCTTGTTCTGGACTTCCCCAACATCAGGAACGATCTTCCTGCATCTAGCCTGTCCAACCCCTTAAGAATTTTGTACGTTTCTATAAGATCCCCCCTCAGTCTTCTAAATTCTAGCGAGTACAAGCCGAGTCTATCCAGTCTTTCTTCATATGAAAGTCCTGACATCCCAGGAATCGGTCTGGTGAACCTTCTCTGTACTCCCTCTATGGCAAGAATGTCTTTCCTCAGATTAGGAGACCAAAACTGTATGCAATACTCCAGGTGTGGTCTCACCAAGACCCTGTACAACTGCAGTAGAACCTCCCTGCTCCTACACTCAAATCTATGAATGTCAATGTAGCCTGAAAGAGAAGGAAATATGTAATTTTAGTATCTTTGAGAGGGGAATCAGTCATGACAGGGATCATTAAATTGGGTAAGAAATTAACTTGATCTAGAAAATACCACCAAGATATTTTTAAAGTGCTCATCATCACTGTTTACTTAACAATTGTTGGTGGATTAAGTAAATGGCTGAAACTCTGGATGTATGGCATAAGGTGTGAAGAGTTTAGGTTATTGTCACGTGTACCGAGGTACAGTGAAAAGCTATTGTTGCATGCTAATCAGTCAGCGGAAAGAAGGTTAGTATGTGGGGAAGAAAAACAATGAGTGTTTGTGAGGACAGACAGCACTAAATGAATGGTTACAGAGAATATTTTAAAATGCTAATGGAATATTGTTCTTTTATCTCAAGTCATCTAAAGCAGAGCGAAAGGTTACCATTAACAGAGCTTGGTTTGCCATTGTTCAGTGTACTGTTCAGTATGTGCTTAGTATTGTGGGGAGATTTGTTTTACATTCGGAGCGAGTGTTCCATATTCATCAGAATGATTATATTTCTGAAGAAGTATGATGAAGTGTCTCGACCCGAAAGGTCACCCATTCCTTCTCCAGAGATGCTGCCTGACCCCGCTGAGTTATTCCAGCATTTTGTGCCTAATCTTTGATTATAAATTGTAAGCACAGGTTACATGGAGAAAACCTGTAGCCCTTCAAAAGAAAGAGAAGGATTCTAGGTATCAATTGGAGAAGTTCAACATCCTTGAGAATTGGAATAAGCTGAAAAAGAAAAGATTTCCTCTGGTTTCCAGAACAAGTTGACACATGGAACTCGGGATACCAATTAGCCATTGGATTTGGAGATTATCCAGGCGTTTACAGAATTATGTGGATGGTTATGTGGAATGTTTAATTAAAGTGAGAACCAGTCTTCAAAAACAAAACCCTGTTCACAATTTAACTTTACTGAAACTTAAAAGCTGTTGAAACCAATAATTGAGAGTGGGGCAAAGATAGACTCAAAGCGCTGGAGTAACTCAGCAGGTCGGGTGGCAACTCTAGAGAAAATGGATAGGTGATGTTTCAGGTCGGGGCCCTTCCTTGGACTGAGTTACTCCAGCGCTATATCTTTGGTATAAACCAGCATCTGTAATTCCTCCTTATTACATGGACCATAAAGTGCTGGAATTATTCAGTGGGTCATGCATCATCTCAAAACAAAAAAGATAGGTGACGTTTTGGGTCGGGATCCTTCGTCACCTTATGAACCTATCCTTTTTTTTTCCAGAGATGCTGCTTGACTTACTGAGTTTCTCTTTGTCATATCTTTGTTATAAGCCAGCAGAGCTTAGTTTCTACATTTTTATTCCAAATTGGGTGCGGGACATTCTGATTCTGTACCATGGTGACGATGCAGGGTAGGTAACAAATGAATGTGTGTGCCAATCGACCCTCATCGAAACCCTTGTGATGAGGTCAGGGGAAGCATCAAGTGGCACCTCCTGCATGAACACATCGTTGAAAGACACATCGTCCTGCCACTTAATACACACGTAAAGACCTACATATCTTGACACTCAACATACTGCTGTTTTTGTCTCTCAACACTTAAAACACATAAAGACCTACATATCTAGACACTCAACATTCTGCTCTTTGTGTCTCTCAACACTTGAGCCATCTCTCAACACTAAAAAGCCTCTATGGAGAGACGGCATGGGCGACGTTTTGGGTCAAGACCATTCTTCAGACCCTTCTTCTGAAGAGTGGTCTCGATCCGAAAAGTCGCCCATTCTTTCTCTCCATAGATGCTGCCTCACCCGTACAGTTACTCCAGCATTATGTATCTACCTTTGATTTTACCAGCATCTGCAGTTCTTCCTTGCACTAAATAAAAAGCCATATATATTTGGGAGTCTGGTGTCAATTGCTCGAATTGCTCAGAAGAGCCAACTATTTGAATATTCAAAGAGGTTTGCAGATTGGGATGTGCTTCCATTGTGAATATGTAACTTTGCAAATATTACCTGTCTACACTGAGAATGTTAAAGTTATGTCAGGAATAATGTCCATTGAAACTGTTGTTAGTCAGTTATTGTTGCCTTTGTGTTTAGAAAGTATAAAACATTACTGTTGTGTGGCAGGTGAGGAAGAATAGACTCTCCAATAGCCCTGCTTGTGATAAGTGAAGATCTTTTTATACCTAACATAGACACTAAAAGCAGGAGAAACTCAGCGGGTCAGGCAGCAACTCTGGAGAAAAGGAATAGCTGATGTTTCAGGTCTTGATCCACTGAGTTACTCTAGCTTTTTGTATCTGTCTGCGGTTTAAATGAACATCTGTAGATTCCCCCTGCAGCTTTTTATACATTCCAGCTTGCAGTCTCCAGTGAGTCGGTCACAGAAAGAAGAGTCCGAAACCACCCCAATGGAACTTTTTTTAATGCTTTTGCTAGGTAAAATGTAAAAATTGTTTTGTTGCTGTTGAGGGAAGAACGGTTTTGGACACGAAAGTGGGATAACATAGAATTAGTATGAATGGGGGATCGATGGACGGTGGGCAAATGGCCTGCTTTTATGCTATACTTTTTTTTTTTTTTTAAAGCTCTGCTTGGTTCACGGTTCTTTGGAATGAACTTTGTTCTTACTTCCTCTGATCTGTTTGTAACATCAGATCGATGACAATGCGATTAGTTATTTGCTAGCTGACAAAGTCTTTGTTTTAGGAACAGTGAAGGCCGTTTATATTGGCTTTGCTAGGGATGGCAACATAGAAACATAGAAAAATAGGTGCAGGTGTCGGCCATATGGCCCTTGGAGCCAGTACAGCCATTCAATATGATCATGATTGATTATCTAAAATCAGTATCCGATTCCTGCTTTTTTCCCCCACATCCTTTGATTCCTTTAGAGCTAAATCTAACACTCTCTGGAAAACATCCAGTGAATTGGCCTCCACTGCCTTCTGTGGCAGAGAATGCCACAGATTCACAAATCTCTGGATGAAGAACATTTTCCTCATCGCATTTTTAAATGGCCTAACCCTTATTCTTAAACTGTGACCTCAGGTTCTGGACTCTCCCAACATCGGGAAACATTTTCCTGCATGTAGCCTGTCCAATCCTTTAAGAATTGTATATGTTTTCTATAAGATTGCCTCTCATCCTTCTAAATTCCAGTGATTACAAGCTCAGTTGAGCCATTCTTTCATCATATGTCAGTCCTGCCATTCCGGGAATTAACCTGGTGAACCGACGCTGTACTCCCTCAATAGTAATAATATCCTTAAATTAGGAGACCAAAATTGCACCCAATACTCCAGGTGCGGTCTCACCAGGACCGTGTACAACTGCAGTGAGACCTTGCTCCTAATCTCAAAACCTCTCTCAATCAAGGCCAATATGCCATTAGCTTTCTTCACTGCCTGCTGTACCTGCATGCTTATTTTCAATGACTGATGTACAAGCGAGGCCTATGAGAAGGGGGTGCAATGTACCCGGACCCTGTGTCCAAAAGGGGGCTGGGAGCCAAAGGGGGGGGGGCCGGGAATTTCCTGGAATCTCAGAAAAATGTGCATTTATTTTGTGAAGGCTGGCATTCACACTTTGTGTGAGCCTTTGGCAACTGAAGTTATAAAACTTTATACGAAAATTCGCTTTTGTCTAGTCACATCTGGCCAAAGGCTGATCAGTGGTCAGTGCTGATCTAACGCGCGAAAGCAAAAAACGCGCGAAACAAGCAGCCCCGAGTCACGTGATCGCGGCTTCCGAGCGCCGGGTTCGATACCTGCGTGCGCCAGTAGGCGCCGCTACCTGCCCCCCCCCCCAGAATCCGCGGTACGGAAATGCACGGTTAACCGGAGGGTTCGACCAGAACGCGTAGTCCGAGGTCGCGGGGCGAGCGTAATAGTAGGGGCTGGCAAAACAGAACCGGATGGACGCGAAAAACGTGAACGAGGGACGGGCGTAACAAAGGGGACCGGAGAAACATGACCGGGGGTAACAGGTGCAGAGGGCGGTAAAATGGCCGGTGGATATCCTGTATGCCGCGGAGTGGCCACCGCCACTGGGCTATCCTCGTCGACGTTGGCTTGCTTAAGGCGGCTCACGGAGACGAACTCCTCCTTGCCACCCATGTCCAACGTAAATGTAGAGGAACTCAGCACCCTGTACGGACCTTCGTACACCCGCTGTATCGGCGAGCGGTGAGCATCTCTATGGAGAAAAACATAAGCACAATCCCGTAACATAGTAGGCACATGCACCGCAGACGAACCATGCCGGGAAGTGGGAACCGGGACCAAAGCACCCGCTCGCGAAGTTCAGAAAACAACGCCGAAGCCGGGACATCTTGATCCCAGGGGACAGGCAGGAAATCCCCAGGAACTCGCAAAACCGAGCCGTAAACCAACTCGGCCGAGGAGGCTTTGAGTTCCTCCTAAGGCGTGGTTCTGATGCCTAGGAGGACCCAAGGCAACTGGTCGACCCAATCAGGGCCGGTGAGTCGAGCTTTCAACGTCGACTTGAGGTGCCTGTGGAAACGCTCAACCAAACCGTTGGACTCTGCGTGATACGCGGTGGTCTGATGCAGCTTTGCACCATACAGCTGCGCCTTACCACTCCACAGGGAGGACGTGAACTGGGCCCCACGATCGGTAGTGATATCGGAGGAAACCCCGAAACGAGCGATCCATTGTCTTAATGGCCCTCGTGCATGCCTCAGCGGAGGTATCCATTAACGATATCGCTTCCGCCCACCTGGTAAACCTGTCCACGAAAGTCAGTAGTTGAGTAGCCCCACGCGCATACGGCAAGGGACCCACCAGGTTGACATGGGTGTGCAGGAACCTGCGGTCCTGGCAGCGAAATCCTGTACTGGCAGGCGCACATGTCTCTGTACCTTGGAAGTCTGGCATGGGACGCAGGAACTGGCCCATACTGTGACCTGCTTCCTCAACCCATGCCAGACGAACTTCGCCACGACCAAGGCAGAGTGGGCGCGAATGGACGGGTGCGCTAGGCTGTGGATAGTGTCGAAAATCCGACACTGCCAAGCAGCCGGGACAATGGGACGGGCTTTGCTCGTGAAGATATCGCAAGGCACCTTAGCCAGCTCGAGACCTGATTCAGCATTGCGGTAAACCTCCATACTGGCATCTGTCTGTTGGGCAGTGGCCAGCCCCTCATAAACGACGCCTAGACTTAACGCTGAAACTTCGGGCAGCGCTGGACAGGACAACGCGTCAGCCACAACGGTCAGCTACCCTGCCACATGCCGAATATCGGACGTGAATTCGGAAATTTAGGCAAGGTGCCGTTGCTGTCTTGCAGACCAGGGGTCAGATACTTTGGTCAAGGCGAACGTTAGTGGCTTGTGGTCTGTGAATGCGGTGAAAGCGCTCACCTCCAGGAAATAACGGAAATGGCGGAATGCTAGGTAGAGTGCAAGGAGTTCCCGGTCGAAAGCGCTATACATAACTTCAGGGGCTCGCAGCTGCCTGCTGAAAAATGCCAGCGGCACCCAGCGACTACCTATGCGTTGCTCAAGGACGGCGCCTACCGCGACGTCGGAAGTGTCCACGTTGAGGGCCGTTTGGGCTGACGCCCTAGGGTGCTCTAGCATAGTGGTGTTGGCCAATGCAGTCTTAGCCCCCTCGAACGCCTTCTGCGCCTCCTTGGACCAGACCAGGTCCTTAGGCTTATCGGCCAGGCATTGGAACAACAGCCGCATGATGGCGGCTGCTGACGGGACGAATCAGTGGTAGAAATTAACCATCCCGATAAACTCCTGTGCAGGGGCCTTGGGAAACGGCGGATAGCGTTGACCTTCTCGGGCAGCGGCTGTGCGCCATGGGAGGTGATGCTGTGACCCAAGAATGAAATGGAACGCAATCCGAACTGGCACTTCGCGGGGTTGATCACCAACCCGTGTTTGCGCAGCCGTTCGAAAAGCAGGCGGAGGTGCCTGACATGCTCTGTCTGTGAGCTGCTGGCCACCAGAATATCATCGAGGTAGATGAACATGAATGTCAAACCCCGACCGACCTGATCCATTAACCTTTGGAACGCCTGAGCAGCGTTCTTCCGGCCAAAAGGCATTCTAAGCCATTCGAAAAGGCTGAAAGGGGTGATGGCGGCCATCTTAGGGATGTCGTCGGGATGGACCGGAATTTGATTATACCCACGCATAAGGTCAACTTTCGAGAAAAAGGTTGCGCCTCCCAGATGGGCCGAGAAATCCTGGATGTTCGGGACTGGATACCGATCGGCTGTGGTTACCGCGTTCAAACGCCTGTAATCACCGCAATGTCTCCAACCCCCGGACGCTTTGGGCACCATGTGTAATGGGGAAGCCCAAGGGCTATCCGACCGCCGGACAATCCCCATGTCCTCCATAAGCTGGAACTCGTCTCGTGCGATGCGCAGTTTATCGGGCAGGAGACGGCACGCGCGGGCGTGTACCGGTGGGCCCTCGGTGGGAATGTGGTGGACCACGACATGACGGGGCACGGCCCCGTCGAACTGGGGTGTGAGCAACCCTGGGAAATCGGCGAGCAGGGCTGCGAAAGGTTGCTGGATCTCAGCTACCTCGTCGAGTTGCTGTAGGGGCGTGGACGGAAGGCGCGGCTTGGCAGGGCACAGGTCTGACACAGGGACCATGCGTCCGCCTCGCACATCGACTAACAGGGAGAACGCGCGCAAGAAATCGGCCCCCAGGATCGGTTTGCGACGTCAGCAACGATAAACTTCCACCTGGGCGGGAGTCGAAATTTAAGTCCAGGGTCCGCGTACCGTAATTGCGAATGTCGCTCCCGTTAACAGCCAAGAGGACGGGCCCTACCTTACCGACTCGAGTATCTCGGGCGCTTGGAGGCAGGATGCTGGCATGGGCACCTGAGTCCACCAGGAAACGGTGGCCGGAAAGGCGATCGCGGATGTAGAGGCGTTCGTTTGAGCCGGTCGCGTTCGCCTCTGTGGACGATCGGCCGAGGCATTTCCCTGATACGAGCAGGGGCTCCGACATCTTCGGGTTTCGAGCCCGTACCGTTGACTGTAGACCACTGGCCGCGGAGATGCTTCTTCGGCGCTGGGCTGGGCTTCTTCCTCCCGATGTCGTCTTGGTTGCACCCGCACCATGACCAGGGGACGGGTGAAAAGCACACATGTCCCGCCGTCTGTGTGCCCGCGTCAGCTCTCTCTGCGAGTTGCTGGGCGTCGTTGAAATCAGCTCCGGCGAGCATCAGTTGGATTTCGTCAGGCATCTGCTCCAGGAACGCCTGTTCGAAGAGCAGGCTTGGGCGGTGCCCGTCCATCATGGCTAACATCTCCGCCATGATGGTGGATGGCCGCCGGTCGCCGACACCGTCCATATGCAGCAGCTTCGCTGCCCTGTCTGCGGCTGAGACCGTAAGCGTGGAGCAGTAGGGCCTTCAGCCCTTCGTATTTGGCGGTGGTCGGCGGGTCCCTGATGTAGGGCAACAGCCTCGAGGCACAGTCCTGCGGCAATGCCCCCACCACATGAAAGTACATAGTATCGTCCGCTACGATGCGATGGAGGTGAAACTGTGCCTGAACGTGGGCGAACCACACCCGAGGTTGGTCAGGCCAAAACGATGGCAATTTGAAGGCCGGTGAGCCCTGCCACGTGCTGGCTAATTCTGCGGGAACGCTATATTACTGTATAATTCTCTTGTCTAACGATGGCTAGACAGGTCGGGGTCACCAATTTGGCGGTCTCAAGAACGACAACTGAAGTTTTAAACAAACTTTTATTCGAAAATTCACTTTTCAGTAAACAGGTTCTCTAGACACGTCTGGCCACATCAGTGGTCAGTGCTGAACTAACGCGCGAAAGCAAAATCCGCGCGAAACAAGCAGCCCCTCCCGTGTCACGTGACCGCGGCTTCCGAATGCCGGGTTCAATACGCGTGCGCCAGTAGGCGCCGCTACAAGCCTACATATTTTTATATGTCGTAATTCATAGAATTTGTGGTCCATAATAAAGCGGGGGAATTTTAATTGGCTGGAGTGTGGTCGCGGTAACCTGATTAAAAGAGAGGGAACGGGAAGACCCATCATTAGTGATGGCTCTTCCCAGTAGGAGGAGGGAAGCACTAGGACCCAGCAGAGTTATCACTACTGATGGGGCTTCCCTGTAGGAGTGTGGAGGGGGGAGCACTAGGGCCCAGCAGAGTCAGACCACGTGCTGTCTGTATGGTGGAGGTTGCAAGCCTCGTGCAGCGCCTGGAAATCTGGTGAGGTGGATTTCTGGGCTGCAGCATCGGTGGATTTCTGAAGACAGTGAAGGTCGGCGACAGTGGCTTCGATGGGCCCTGCCCACGGAGGTGGTGAGAGTCGGCAACCACGGCAGTTTCAGTGGTATGGGCTTGGGTTTGGGTGTGGGTACGGGTGGGTCAGTGTGTGTGTGTGTGTGTGTGTGTGAGTGGGTGGGTGTGTGTGTGAGTGGCGGTGTGTGTGAGTGGCTGTGTGTGGGGGTGTGGGTGAATGAGTGGGTGTGTGTGAGTAGGTGTGTGTGAGTGGGTGGGTGTGTGGGGGTGTGAGTGGCCGTGTGGGGGTGTGGGTGAATGAGTGAGTGGGTGGGTGTGAGTGGGTGGGTGTGTGTGAGTGGCGGTGTGCGAGTGGCTGTGTGTGGGGGTGTGGGTGAATGAGTGGGTGTGTGTGAGTGGGTGGGTTATGGTGAGTGGGTGTGAGTGAGTGTGGTTGGGTGAATGGGTGAGTGTGGGTGCTGTGAGGAAGGGGTTAATAAGTTGATTTAGACAAGAACCCTTTGTATAGTAGGGAGTATAGTAGGGAGGATAGGGGGAGTGAAGAACGAGTACAGATGGTGACTTTTTCAAGGATGAGAACAGAGAAGATAGCAACAGCCCAGCAAAGAACTAGGGTAAGAGTCAGGAACAACTCTCTGTGCGCATGGGCAATGAACTTACATGAATATGTACACACACCCACTATGACAAGATGTCTCATTTAAATGCACATGCGATGCATGATATGGGAGGTGTCTTTGACGTCGGGTGGACGTTCCAGGACGTTCTCGTGGGAATGTGGGCTTTATGTTATGATTGGAAGAAGCATAATGTGGAGGGATGAGGGTGTGACAATGATATCCATGAAATGTATAAAGATAGAAGACATCCCGATCGTCGGTGTGCCTCTAGGGGACACCAGAGGAGAGGCACCTATTCTGCAGAATATGATTTGAATAAAAATTTCTTTGCCGACTTTGTCTCTAAAAGCGTTTGTGATTTTGAATCTCACAATTTTGGGGGGCTCGTCTCGGGACCCCCACTCCGGCTGGCTGACGGCGGTATACGGAAGAAGGGACGGTGCACCCCGTTGCTTTCAGCGGTCCTAGACCCCTAGATTGTTGTCAGCGGTTTGGGCGAGTGGTATCCCAGAACAGAGACTCAGCAAAGAAGTGGGAGTAGTTGGAAATCGCGAGGAGACAAATCGAGTGATTCTTGTGCACAAGACCCGGGTAAGAAAACTGACTATTAAGTACTACTCGGGCGATTAAATAGATCGGGGGGGGGGATTCCGATCGGGAGGATGGGCAATGAGAGCCCAAAAGGGAGGGGAAGGGCGGTAAGCCCGACCCCCGCATTCTGCCTGATAGTCCGTTGGGGCGAATGCTGAGCCTCTGGGGGCAGAGAAATACCCAGGGAATTGGAGAAGACAAAAATGATTTGATTCTGTTATTTTGAGTTTTAATACATGTAAAAGATGTTGCATTTATTTGTAGACCACATTGTAAGAGTAAGTAAGTAAGTTTTATTAAAATCAAAAATGTTCACTGTAGGTAGGTGTATGTTCCTTTAAATAAATCAGGTCATGGTGAAAGGCGACGAACAGCTGTAAGATAACGATTAATTGTTTGTTGGCCTTAACCTAGAAGGGGAAGTTGTGAAACCAGCTTTTGGTTTTTCTGATGTTCTTTTAGATTTCTAGTCAGTAAAGATAATTTGGAAAATTGTTACTAGTGCTAGGAATTGGACGTTTAAAATAGTGGTGAATATGGATTGAAATTATTGGAAATAAGTTAATTGGTAAACATTCAAGTTTAGAAAGAAAGGAGAGAGAGGCAGTTAGAAGATAACAGAAGTAGAAAAACGACAGGCGTGAAAGTAATAAAGCAGGAAGAGTCAGTGGAAGATTTTTGCAAGGAGGCTAGAATATTTGAGAAGCAAGAAATTGAGTTTAGAATTAGAAAGAAGGCATACCAGAAAGGATTAAAGTTGGAAGCATTGGGATAAAGTGATGAGACTGCTTTAAAGAGAAAAGAGAAGGACAGACACGGATTATCCCTTGGGGGCACCCATAAACTGAAAGGGCTAAAAAATACCTCACCCTATATCCCTGATGGGGGAGGAAATGGATTAGGGCTTTGGAGGAGGAGAACGTGGGACGATTATTGATCATGGAAGATTTGAAGGCACTGTTGGTAAAAGTGATAGGAACCACTAAAGTGACAGAACTGAAGATGGATGGTATAAACTGATGCGAACAATGTAACAAGCAATGGCATACTGTTTGACACAGTCAGGCAGAGGGTATGGCAGACCCTCAGACAATGTTACCCACTTAAGAGGAGCCCCAAGGAACAAAGGGGAGATACACAAGATGGAAAGGCAAATAGCCTATCTGGAAAACCAGCTGAAAAGGTGGAGAGTTGATTGATGAACATTATATTATGAACTACTGTGGTGGATGTCATTCTTCTTAAAGTCAAGCAGATTCAGCGAACAGTTGGTCTCTGCGGTAGAGAAATATCGCAAAGATAGGAAAAAGACTTGCAAACCAGCAGGAGGAGCTGTTGTCAATAAACAATGGACCTAGGTGAGTCCTATGACGGAACCAAGCAGGGCCAGAGAATTACATGCCAATAATGAATGTCTTTGGGGTACGTTTCCTCAAAAAGTCCTATCAGGAGTGAAATTAATCTGGATATAAGCCCTAACAGGACTGGGGTCCCCAAGAGAGAAAGGGATTGAAAGGCAGGATATAGTTCAGACTAGATTAGGTATAAGCCCTGTAGTGTCGTTTATGATGAATAAGGTAATTAAGAGGATTGGTAGACCTACAGAAATCAGCTTTGACAACGGATTGTTTTCATTTAGGGAGTAGCTAAGTTGGCGATAGAGACCCTTGGAGTAAAATACACATTTGGGTATGTAAGAATAAATGGAACATTGAAGGTTAATATAAATAAGATTTGTTTAATTGCAATTTGAATTGGATCGATGCCCTGCCATTGGCACTGAAGAGATGTTGCATGCAAACTAACCGAGCAGGTGGCACAATGGAGAGGTCCCTACAAGAGACCGAGATTGGAACAGTTATAGATAGAATTTTTAAAAGTATATGAAACAGTTAATTATGATATACAAGTCTATTTATGAACAGGAAAAGTAAAAGCTGTTGGAGGTGGACCAGGAGGAAGGACCCTTTAAACCTGAAGACAAGGTGTATGTATGAGTTTTCTAAACTACCGACCGATGTTCAGGTAGAAGGTTGATATACCTGGTACCATTTCAATAATACCTGAGGGCTGTCCCGCAGGTACGAATAGATAATAGCCCTGAGGTAAGTGAACAGGAGGACAAAGATGTGAGAAAAGAGTAGAGTTTTAACAAGAACGTTGTTTGACATCAGTGCTGGGCAAAATAATGGAAAGGATACTTAAGACAATATATAAGAATTTGGATAAATAGGTAGGATTAGGAAGAATTAGCATGGATTTGTGATTGTGATGTTTGACTAATCTTGAATTTTTTGAATAGGTTATTAGGGACATTGATGAGGGTAAAGTGGTGGATGTTGTCTAGATGAACTTCAGTAAGGCCTTTGACAAGGTTCAATAAGGAAATAAGGTTGGTTAAGACGGGTTAGTAAGGAATAGCAAGATAGATTAAAAAGTGGCTGTATGGGAGATGTCAGAGAGCAATGGTGGATGGATGTTTGTCAGGTTGGAGGTCAGTGACTAGAGGGGTACCTCGGGGATGTGTGTTGGGTCCACTGTTGTTTGTGATGTGAATCAATAATCTGGATGTTGGTGTGGTAAAATAGATTAATAAGTATGTAGATGATACTAAGATAGGTGGTGTTGTGAATAATGAAGTAGATTTTAAAAAGTGTACAGAGAGATTTAGGTCATTTGGAAGAATGGGTTGAAACATGACAGATGGGTTTAATGTTGATAAGTGTGAGATGATACATCTTGGCAGGACAAATCAAAATTGAACGTACATGGTAAATGATTGTGAATTGAGGAATGGTTGAATAGAGGGATCTAGGAATAACTGTACATAGTTCCCTGAAGGTGGAATTTCATGAAGATAGGATGGTAAAGAAAGATTTTGGTGTGTTGGCCTTTATAAATCAGAGCATTGTGTATAGAAGTTGGGTTGTAATGTTAAATTGTACAAGGTATTTGTGAGGTCAATTGTGGAGTATGGTGTATAATTTTGGTAGGCATAATTATAGGAAGGATGTCAACAAAATAGAGAGAGTACAGAAGAGATCAATTATAATGTTGACTGGGTTTCAGCAACAAAGACACAGAGAAAGGTTGAACAAGTTAGGTCTTTATTATTTAGGAAAGATAGAAGGGGTCCCAACAAATACAAGGGAATGATGTATTCCTAAGGAACTATTTACTGGCAGTATCTCGTTCTATTACAGAATTAAGAACCAAGGGGCTGCTGGCACAGAGTCCCCATCTCGACTTTCCAATCCATTCTGTGAAAGCGGGGGACTGGGATGTTGTATCATCATGGAAGGAAGAAAAGCTGCAACCTAAGTGGACTGGACCCTACCTGGTGTTACTAATCACCGAGACGGCAGTACGAACAAAAGAAAAAGGGTGGACACACGCAAGCCGATTTAAGGGTCCTGTGGAGGCCCCACCAAACAATATCAGCCCGTGGACTGTGCGCAAAGGAGAGGAACCATTGACTTTAATATTTAACAAGAACCCGCGGGAAAAATGATGATTTCGTGTTGGTGGGTCGTGTGTTGGGTGGTTACCCAACTATGTAAGCATACAGAGTGTTCGAATGCAGGAAAGTGGAAGGATGTGCAGATAGAACAGGGAGAATGAGCTTAAGGATTTGAAGATAATGATAGTAGTAGGAGAAACATAATTAAGGCAATTATATGAGGAGGGAATATCTACAGGAGGAAAGGGAGCCAACACCTGACTTGCCTGGATGATGTACACGGCCAGGAGTATGCAACACACCAATTGCTACGCTAAGCCTCAGCTGGTTCCAGAACCATTTCCCTTGAATTGGGATAGGACACCTGGGGCTATGTCATGTATACTACAGCTATTCACGAATCCCATCCTACCAAAGGATGCGACCTGCCAGAGTTATCATTACCTATTCCCGGCTAGCAACAACAATACAAAGGGCCGAAGGACAGACCCTTCGACACACACATATATATAGATGCGATAGGGGTGCCAAGAGGGGTACCCGATGAATTCAAAGCCAGAAACCAGATAGCTGCGGGCTTTGAGTCCATACTCTTCTGGTGGTCCACAATTAATAAAAATGCGGACTGGATCAACTACCTATACTACAATCAACAACGCTTTATAAATTACACTCGAGATGCAGTTGAAGGATTAGCGGAACAACTGACAGATACCTAATGGCCTGGTAAAATCGCATGGCCTTAGACATGCTACTGGCTGAGAAGGGAGGGGTGTGTGTAATGTTTGGGGAACAATGTTGCACCTTCATCCCCAACAACACTGCTCCTGATGTGTCAGTATCGAGAGCCCTAGCAGGTCTCACCTCCCTGTCTATCGAATTGGCCGAGAACTCCGGAGTAGACACCTCCTGGACTGGGTTTCTAGACTCCTGGTTTGGGAAATGGAAGCACATCTTTACATCAGCCCTAACATCAGTGGTAGTTATGATGGGGTTGCTGTGCCTATTTAAAACACAGTAAGACCAGCGAGAGGGAGATAAAGAGGCGAAGATTCTGCTGCTAGCATTAGAGAAGGGGCAGATAGTATAAATCAAAGATTGCAGTAGCAAAAAGTAAAAGTGTGGATTGTGAGGAAGGGGTTAATAGGTATAAGTTGATTTAGACAAGAACCCTTTGTATAGTAGGGAGTATAGTAGGGAGGATAGGGGGAGTGAAGAACGAGTACAGATGGTAACTTTTTCAAGGATGAGAACAGAGAAGATAGCAACAGCCCAGCAAAGAACTAGGGTAAGAGTCAGGAACAACTCTCTGTGCGCATGGACAATGAACTTACATGAATATGTACACACACCCACTATGACAAGATGTCTCATTTAAATGCACATGCGATGCATGATATGGGAGGTGTCTTTGACGTCGGGTGGACGTTCCAGGACGTTCTCATGGGAATGTGGGCTTTATGTTATGATTGGAAGAAGCACAATGGGGAGGGATGAGGGTGTGACAATGATATCCATGAAATGTATAATGATAGAAGACATCCCGATCCTCGGTGTGCCTCTAGGGGACATCAGAGGAGAGGCACCTATTCTGCAGAATATGATTTGAATAAAAAGCTTCTTTGCCGACTTTGTCTCTAAACGCGTTTGTGATTTTGAATCTCACAGGTGTGATTGGGTGTGTGTGATTGGGTGCGTGTGAGAGGGTGAGTGTGTGTGTACGTACGTGTGGGTGTGTACGTGTGGGTGTACGGGTGGGTGTGTACGGGTGTGGGTGTGTACGGGTGTGGGTGTGTACGGGTGTATGTGGGTGGGCGCGTGGGTGGGCGCGTGCGTGGGCGTGGGCGGGCGTGGGCATGCGTGGGTGGGTGGGTGTGCGTGGGTGGGTGTATGCGTGTATGGGTGTTTGTGAGTCAGTGTGTCTGAGCGTGTCTGTTAGTGGGAGGGTGAATTTTGTAAATGCACAGTTAAAACCATTAGATCTGTTGAACTTGTTAACAATAGACTTGGTGACCTGTTTCCAAATGTTTGTGTTAGCTTAAGAATACTATTAACAATTCCAGCAACAGTAGCTTCTGCAGAGAGGTCATTTAGCAAACTCAAGCTGATTAAGAAGTATTTAAGGTCTACAATGTCTCAGGAACGTCTTGTGGATTTGGCCAGGCTAAGTATTGAACCAGACATTGCTAGAACAATAAATGTTCATGCTGTGATTTGAAATGTTTCACACAAAAAAGGCCAGGAAAGCTCTTTATTTAAAGTAAATACTAAGCCTATCTACTTTCTTTTACTTTTTACTAATAATTCTTTTCTGATGATCTGATCTGCATTGAAATATAAAAGGATGTTTCAATGTGAATTCTTTCTCCTTATTTGTACTGTAGCATAAACAAAGATGTTCAAAACAAATGTGCTTTCTTCTTTCTGATCCTTACTTTATTTATATTTATTTTTATTTATCATGGAGGGAGTATCGGAGCATAAGGCCTCAGAAGCAAAAAATCAACAGAGCGTTCCATGCCACCCCTCCCTCATCTTCCATACCCCTTTTTGCCTTACAGCTCATGGCATAAAACTAGTGGATAAAAACAGGATGACTAATGGAGAAGGGAAAGAAACTTTGTACCCACTGATAAAATTCCTCTGAGGCCCTGCTTACACACACACACACAAACTGTGTGTGTTGTGAACCATTTCTTCCAAGACGCGCATGTATAATGAAGCATTTCTCAAGTTCGGCTTCACAAGCATTGTTCAAAAATCCGTGGTCAAGCCACAATGTGTTATCTGTGCCTAGGTTTTGAGCCACGAGAGCATGAAGCCCAGCGAACTGAAGATCCATTTGGAGTCTTGTCACAGCAACCTGGCGAGGAAGGGTGTGGACTATTTCAAACGAAAAGAAGCCGCACTCAAGCAGCACTCAAGAAATCCCGGGGGGCGGGGGGGGGGCAGGATGGACACGTCCCCCCCACTGTTTTGAGAGGTGGGGGACGATCCCCCCCCCCCCCCCCATTTTTTTGTAATCCGGATTTTAAAACCGGTGAAATCTCCGCTTTCGGCGAGACAGTGGGGGTGGGACTGCTGATCGAGGGCGCCGATTGGACGAGAGAGACGTCGGTCAGCAGGCAATGTGGGCGGGACATGATGATTCAGCGCGATGATTGGAGGAGGGAGGTGTCGGTCAGAGGCGGAAGTAGGGGGCGTGGGACTGCGGATAGAGTGCGGTGATTGGAGGAGGGAGACGTGCCCAGGTCATAGGGTCACAACGGCAGCCCTGGACACAGTCCTGTGCCTCATCCACAGCCAGGATCGATCCCGGCCGGCTCTCCGGCGCTCTCTCCCTTCCGGAAACGGCTGCCGAACCGCCACTGGACCATCCCCGTCCCCACGCGAGTGTCCTTCCCCCCCCCCAACGCCCGGGGGTGGCCAGAGACGTTGGGAGTCAGACGGGCGCAGTGCCCCCAGGCCCACAGCCAGCACAGAGAAGCAGCGCTAAACCCAGCTCAACTCTGCCTCTCCCGCCGGGTTAACCTACAGCCCTGCCTGGACTTAAGGGAAATATGGCCCGGGCTTACAGCCAGTGCGGAGAAGCAGGGCTAGCTCCACGGCTCCGGACTGGTATTCCGTCAGTCCAGGCAGGGCTGTAGGTTAACCCGGCGAGACAGGGAGTGTTGAACTGGGTTTAGCGCTGGATTGAGCTGTAATTACCTTTCACAGGGCCCACGGCAGAAGCCTTCGAAGCCTCGCGTGTGTGTGTGCGGCCGCCAAAAAATTGTGCCCCCCAGTCCCCTCCATATTTTGATAGCGATTTCCGTCACTGCACTCAAGGGTTCCCGGATCGATTCGACGGGTCACTGCGCTCATCAAAATGACTCCGTTTTGGAAGCTTCTGGATTGCTTATCAAATCGCACAGACTAAGGAACCTCACAGCATCGGTGAAGAGCTTATCAAGCCATGCCTTCTCGAAGCAGTGAAGTTGGTGCTGGGGAAACAGCATTCAAACAAGTTCAGGCAGATTTCCCTTTCGAATGACAAATCTCGAATCTCGGATATGAGTGATGATATTCTGCTGCAAGTAGTGAGCGCTGTGAAGAGCAGTCCAGTGTATTCACTGCAACTGGACGAGTCAACAGATGTTGCCTCATATTCCCAATGGAGAAGCCTTGAAGGAGGAGTACATGTTCTCACAGCCATTGGCCACTACCACTCGGGGAGAAGATGTGTTCAGAATGCTGGAAGCCTTCCTCATCAAACATGAGCTTGGCTGGGAACGCCTTGTCGGGAGTGTACAGATGGGCACCTTACATGGTCAGTTGCAGATCCGGCTTCAAAGCCTTCGTGAAGGATATTGCTCCCCATGTCTCCTTCACCCACTGCATGATACGTCGCCATGCTTTAGTGATGAAGACTCTCCCTCCTGGTCCTCGGGTGCTTTCAGATGTGGTGAAGATGGTGAACCACATCCGATGGAGCGCAACAACTCAAGAATCTTCAAAGCGATGTGTGAAGAAATGGGCACCGATATCACTGTTCTGATATTCCACACAAAGGTGCGCTGGCACTCTCGTGGTAACGTTCTGAATCGTGCCATTCAACTTCGAGAGGAAATAGCGCTGTTCTTGGAGAGAGGGTGTACTGAGAAGGAGAGTCAGCTTCATGAAAAGATGCAGGATGAACTGTTTGTGATGAAGGTTGCTTACTTGATTGACTTCTTCGCCGAGGTGAATTCCTTGAAGCTGTCACTTCAAGGAAACCTCCCAATGCTACATACGGCTCGCGACAAAGTGGCAACGTTCAGGAGGCAGATTCATCTTTATCAGTCCAGGATGGTGACTCGACTATCTTCCCTGAGATGACTACTCCCCTGGATGCTATGCCAGATGTTGAATGCTACTTCCACCGTGTGCGGACGTGGCGCCGACAGACAAGAAGCTGAAGCAAAGAAGCCGAAGCCAAAGAACCGAATAGAAACGAGGCCGAAACGCCAATGAACCGAAAGAGTCCGAAGACAAAACGCCTACTAACCGAAAGGATGGGACGCCTAAATGCAAACTAACCGAAGGGCGGGACGCCTAAACGCCAACGAACTGAAAGGCTGCGTCGCCTTAAAGCAAACTTACCGAATGGCCGCTCAGTCGAAACGCCACCTACCCGAAAGGCTGTGTCGCCTACAGGCCAAAGGACCGACTGCTGCTCAACAGAAAAGTCCAATAACGGACTTGACGTTGCCGGGGGGGCGGGACTTGTCAGTGATTGGTCCAGACCACCGCATCCATCACATCACTGAAGGCATGAACATTGTCCCAAATCTCCGCTCCACCCGACCCACAGCACGCGGAGGGTGGCCGTGGGAGAGTGGGGGCTGTCTCGAGCAATGCACACCTTCGGCCGCTTTCAACATGGTGCTTGGGTTCAGATTGCCCAGTCACCTATGGCTTGTGTGGGAAAATGAACCCCACGCTCCCATCACCCCCTTCTCTCTCCCCTCTTCTTTCTCTCCCCCTCTCTCTCTCTCTCTCTCCCTTCTCTCTCCCTTCCTCCTCCTCTCTCTCCCCTCTTCTCTCTCTCCTCCTCTCTCTCCCCTCCTCTCTCTCCCCTCTTTTCTCTCTTCCCCTCTCTCTCTCATATAAACATAGAAAATAGGTGCAGAAGTAGGCCATTCGGCCCTTCTAGCCTGCATCGCCATTCAATATGATCATGGCTGATCATCCAACTCAGTATCCTGTACCTGCCTTCTCTCCATACCCCCTGATCCCTTTAGCCACAAGGGCCACACAAATATAGCCAATGAACTGGCCTCAACTACTTTCTGTGGCAGAGAATTCCACAGATTCACCACTCTCTGTGTGAAAAAAAAAATTCTCATCTCGGTCCTAAAAGACTTCCCCCTTATCCTTAAACTGTGACCACTTGTTCTGGACTTCCCCAACATCGGGAACAATCTTCCTGCATCTAGACTGCCCAACCCCTTAAGAATTTTGTAAGTTTCTATAAGATCCCCCATCAATTTTCTAAATTCTAGCGAGTACAAGCCGAGTCTATCCAGTCTTTTTTAATATGGAAGTCCTCCTATCCCAGGAATCAGTCTGGTGAACCTTCCCTGTACTCCCTCTATGGCAAGAATGTATTTCCTCAGATTAGGAGACCACAATGTACACAATACTCCAGTTGTGGTCTCACCAAGGTCCTGTACAACTGCAGTAGAACCTCCCTGCTCCTATACTCAAATCCTTTTGCTATGAATGCTAATATACCATTCGCTTTCTTCACTGCCTGCTGCACCTGCATGCCTACTTTCAATGACTGGTGTACTATGACACCCAGGTCTCGTTGCATCTCCCCTTTTCATAATCGGCCACCATTCAGATAATAGTCTACTTCCCTGTTCTTGCCACCAATGTGGATAACTTCACATTTATCCACATCCACATTATACTCCATCTGCCATGCATTTGCCCACTCACCCAACCTATCCAAGTCACCTTGCAGCCTCCTAGCACCCTCCTCACAGCTAACACTGCCCCCCCAGCTTCGTGTCATCCGCAAACGTGGAGATGTTGCATTCAATTTCCTCGTCCAAATCATTAATATATTGTAAATAGCTGATGTCCCAGCACTGAGCCTTGCGGTACCCCACTAGTCACTGCCTGCCATTCTGAAAAGGACCCGTTTACTCCTACTCTTTGCTTCCTGTCTGCCAGTCAGTTCTCTATCCACATCAATACTGAACCCCCAATACCGTGTGCTTTAAGTTTGCATACTAATCTCTTATGTGGGACGTTGTCAAAAGCTTTCTGAAAGTCCAGATATAACACATCCACTGGTTCTCCCTTATCCACTCTACTAGTTGCATCCTAGAACAATTCTATAGGATTCGTCAGACATGATTTACCTTTCATAAATCCATGCTGACTTTGTCCAATGATTACACCTCTTTCCAAATGTGCTGCTATCCCATCTTTAATACCTGACTCTAGCATTTTTGCCCACTACCGATGTTAGACTAACTGGTCTGTAATGCCACGTTTTCTCTCTTCCTCCCTTTTAAAAAGTGGGGATACATTAGCTACCCTCCAATCCTCAGGAACTACTCCAGAATCTAAAGAGTTTTGAAAAATTATCACTAATGCATCCACTATTTCTGGGGCTACTTCTTTAAGTACTCTTGGATGCAGGCTATCTGGCCCTGTGGATTTATTGGCCTTTAATCCATTCAATTTACCTAACACCACTTCCCGACTAACCGGGATTTCACTCAGTCCTTCCATCTCATTTGACCCCCGGTCCCCTGCTATTTCCATCAGATTATTTATGTCTTCCTCATTGAAGACAGAACCAAAGTAGTTATTCAATTGGTCTGCCATGTCCTTGTTCCCCATGATCAATTCACCTGTTTCTGAGTGCAAGGGACCTACATTTGTTTTAACTAATCTTTTTCTCTTCACATATCTATAAAAACGTTTGCAGTCTGTTTTTATGTTCCCTGCCAGTTTTCTTACATAATCTATTTTCCCTTTCCTAATTAAGCCCTTTGTCTTCCGCTGCTGGACTGAATTTCTCCCAGTCCTCTGGTAGGCTGCTTTTTCTGGCTAATTTGTATGCTTCATCTTTTTTTTTTTGATACTCTCCCTGATTTCCCTTGTTATCCACGGATGCACTACCTTCCCTGATTTATTCTTTTGCCAAACTGGGATGAACAATTGTTGTAGTTCATCCATGCAGTCATTAAATGCCTTCCATTGCATATCCACCGTCAACCCTTTAAGAATCAATTGCCAGTCTATCTTGGCCAATTCATGTCTCATACCCTCAAAGTAACCTTTCTTTAAGTTCAGAACCCTTGTTTCTGAATTAAACAATGTCACTCTCCATCCTAATGAAGAACTCCACCATATTATGGTCACTCTTGCCCAAGGGGCCACGCACAACAAGACTGCTAACTATCCCTTCCTCATTACTCAATACCCAGTCTAGAATAGCCTGCTCTCTCTCTGGTTCCTCTACATGTTGGTTTAGAATGTTGGTCTCCCTTCTCTCTCCCTCCTCTCTTTCTCCCCCTTCTCTCTCTCTCCGCCTTCTCTCCCCCCCCCATCCCGCTCTCCCTCCCTTCTCTCTCTCCCCTTCTCTCCCATTTCTCTCTTTCCTCCGTCTCCACCCGCTGGAGCGTCCCACAGTCACTGACCACGATGCACCGCCATCGGACCCCAACCTCCACGCCAGGGTGATCCCACCCCCCTCCGACCCCCGGTCTTTGACACCCCGGCCGCAAGGACAGACGGTTTATTTATTACCGTCTCGTGTTTGCGGAACGCACCCAAGCTCCCACGCACTAAACAGGCAGCATCTCTGGAGAGAAGGAATGGGTGACATTTCGTGCTGAGACCATTCTTCAGAGTGCGTCTGAAGGGTCTCGACCTAAAACGCCACCCATTCCTTCTCTCCAGATATGCTGCCTCTTCAGCTGAGCTACTCCAGCATTTTGTGTCTATCTTTGGTGTGACAGTTGTGTCATTTCGATTTAAATCTTTTTATTTGAATTTCACAACAATTTGCATACATACTATAATAACAGACAGTAACAGTCAAGGCATAATTGTACAACAGTATGTAACGATCCTGAAAACCCTTACCCTTACCCACCTTCAACCCACCCAAGTCATGTCGGAGCCAAACGGGGACAAACAACACTCACATACGTACACATCCACACACAAATGGTAGAATAAACGAAACAAAATGTGCTATATAAAAATTAATAAAAAAAATAAAATAAAAAAAGTAAAAAAGAAAATATATATATATATACATATATATTTAAATAAATAATTGTAAGGAGGGGGGGATTAAGGGGAAAGCAGCTGCTGTAGAACAAAACTATGATGGAGAACACTCAGTCCTCTTCCGAGTCCGGGGAGAAGTTAAGAGAGTTAACCATTTCAAAGAAAGGTTTCCATGTATCTAGGAATGTCTTGGTAGAGCCTTTGAGAGAGAACCTAAGTTTTTCAAGTTTCAGATTGTAAAGCAGCTCCTTAATCCAATGGGCGTGTGTCGGGGGACAGGTAAGCCTCCAACTAAGCAAGATCAGTCTCCGGGCTAACAAGGTTGTAAAAGCTAGGACACGTTTCACCGCAACAGAGAGGTTGGTATTGGGAGGGGTACTGAAAATGGCTGACATTGGATTTGGAAGAATAGTCTGGTCGTAAGCTCTGCTTATCAATTCGAAAACACTCCTCCAAAAGGCTGCTAGCTTAGGGCAAGACCAAAACATATGGCTATGGTTGGCGGGAGATTGATTACATCTGTTGCAGGTGTCATTAACAGCTGGGTACATTCTAGCTAATCTTGCATTTGTGTAGTGGACTTTGTAAAGGACTTTGCATTGGATTAGGCCATGACGAGCACATATGGAAGAAGAATGGATCAAATCCAAGGCAGAGTCCCATTGCTGGTCTGTTAATTTCGTATTCAGCTCTCCCTCCCACGCAGCTTTTAATGAGGTATGAGGTTTCAATAAAACCGACCCTAGCAAATTATACAAAATAGAGATGCATTTCTTCCGGTTGGGGTCCAAAGCTAAGATGATATCAGTCAGGGTTTCAGGAGGGCAATTTGGGAAGTAGGGAAATGTCTTCTTCACAAAATCCCTAATCTGGAAAAAACAAAAAAGGTGGGAGTTTGGGAGGTTGTAGTTAGACGAGAGCTCCGCGAAAGACGAGAAGATGCCATCCTTGTATAGGTTTTTGATACTACTGATGCCGTTGCTATGCCAAGTTTTAAATGCGTGGTCTATACTTGAAGGTTTAAAAATGTGATGTTTAAGCAGTGGGGTCAAGATGGAAGGACCCTGTAAACCGAGGATTTTCCGAAATTGACTCCATATCTTGACCGAAAGGGACACAATTGGACCTGCACCCACATATGTTATAGAAAGGGGGAGTTGGGAGCATAGGACAGACCGCAACGGGAGACGTGAACTCGCCTTTTCCATATATACCCAATCATCATTCATCCAATACAGGAGTTTTTGCAAGTTAGCTGCCCAATAGTATCGCCTAAAATCAGGGAGGGCCAAACCGCCATCACTCTTAGGCGACTGCAGTATCGCCTTTCGGATTCTGACCAGTTTGCTACCCCATAAAAATTTAGATATTGTCCTTTCTAATTGATCAAAAACAGATTTAGTGATAAGTATGGGGACATGCTGGAAAAGATACAGGAATTTGGGTAGGACAACCATCTTAACCAGATTTATCCGGCCCACGAGGGATAGCGGTAAAACTGACCAGCGGTCAAAATCTTTTTCGGCTTTCTCCACCAGTGGCAAAAAGTTTGTGCGGAACATATCACATAAGGGTATTGTGATAGAAACGCCGAGATAGCGGAACCCATCCTCTGCCAATTTGAATGAGGTTAAAGAGCGAGGGACCTGCTTAGCCGATAAGTTAATCGGTAATAGCTCACTCTTTTGGTAGTTGAGTTTATAACCAGAATATGCACCAAACCATTCTAAAATATTCATAATCACAGGGAGAGAACTGACTGGGTTCGCAGGTCATCTGCATACAATGAGACTTTATGAGTTGTGTCAAACCGTGTAATTCCTTTAAAGCCCTTCTCTGCGCGTAACCAGACCGCCAGGGGTTCTATCGCGACATCAAACAAGAGTGGAGATAACGGGCAACCCTGTCTGGTACCTCTCTGAAGTGTGAAGTGGGGCGACAGTATGTCGTTTGTTTGTACTGAGGCCACCGGGGACGAATATAATAGGCTGACCCAGAGAATAAAACTGTTACCGAGGCCAACCCTATCCATTGCCTCATATAGGTACCTCCACTTGACCCTGTCGAAGGCCATTTCGGCATCGACGGAGACCACCATCTCCGGGGTCTCATTACTCGAAGAGTGAATGATGTTAAGGAGACGCCTAGTATTATGGGAAGACTGTCGGCCAGGTATTTTAAATATTTTTAATTTTATTAGAAGTAAGTACAATTGTATACAATCATATTTTCGTAATATCTTTTATGTACAGCTTCTTATTTAATTTTTTTTTTGTAATAAAGAAGAATCAAATACACAGGACAAGATGTTAAGAAGTCCCTTGTGCCAATAGGTGGGGAGCATTTCACGACATTCGTTGATTGTTGAGAGTGGTAGACGCTCAACATCGGGGGGGGGGTGGGGGGGGTAACCTTCAGGACAGTTGGGCACAGGACACATCATCAGTAGTGTACCCTTGCATCACTGGGTGTTTCGGCCTTTTAACACTATACACCCTCCACAAGGGCGGCCCGCTGCAGGATGATCAACCCTCAGCGCATGTCCCGTGTCAAACCGTCCCAAAGATTCACCCCGACATACTTGGGGCCCAGCATGGGTCTTTCCGCTTGAGCCAAATCCACCGGCTGCTTCTTTCAGCCGCCTCTGAGAGTGATCTTATGGTCTTCCGCAGAGCCTGACCGTGGATTCCAAGCTCCTTCAGCAGTCTGATGGTAGATGACGCAACAAATCCTCTGCATCCCACTTCAACTGGATAGACTTTGGTGTTCCAGCCACGCTGCGTTGCCTCTGCTGCAAGCTCTGCGTAGCGCAGCTTCTTACGCTCATAGGCCTCCTCAACAGAGTTCTCCCATGGAACTGTGAGCTCTATGATGTAAGCAGTCTTCTGTGAAGGGGACCAGAACACCAAGTCTGGCCTGAGGGTGGTGGAAGCAATTTCAGGTGGAAAAATTAGTTGTCGGCCGATGTCCGCCAGCATCCTCCAGTCACGGGCCCTGCATTGGCTTCCTTCTTCTGATCTGGTGGAAGGAAGTTTAGAAGTTTTCTGTCCTTCTCGGACAAAGGTTATTACCCTTAGGGGAGGGTTGCTTGCTCTCGGAGGCAAGGAGTTGGTCGCACACCGCCTGTTCTCAAGGGCTGATGCCAGGCTTTTTAGTACCTGATTATGCCGCCACGTGTATCTCCCTTGCGTGAGGCTGGTCTTGCAGCCTACCATGATGTGTTTGAGGGTCGCTGGAGTTGGGCAGATGGCACAGGTTGGATCCTCGCCGTACCACTGATGGAGGTTCTTTGGTGATGGAAGCACGTCATATGTCGCTCTGATGATGAAGCTGATCTTGCTTGCTTCCATTTCCCATAGTTCTTTCCAGCTGATCTTCCTCCGCTCCACACCTTCCCACTGCATCCATTGCCCCTGCTTGGCAAGAGAGACCGCCTTTGCACTTCTTGCGGCCTCCTCCTGTCGCCGCACCTCCTCAACCACCAACGTCCTCCGCTCTGATGTTGTGGCCTTTCGCCAAGTTGGTTTACTTGTCGTAAGGCCAAAGCCTCCTCTTCCCTGCTGGACTTGCCCCACTATGTCTTTGTGCCTCAGGGCTGATGAAGCTTGCTGTACTGCATCAGATGGTGTCCACTTCCGACCAGTTGCTAGGGGCGGCGCAACAGCACTGATGATCTTGTCTCTAGAGTCCCTCAGTGTCATCTGGAGTCTTACTTTAGAACACTTATATTCCTCTGTTAGACTAGTGAGAGGTAGTTCCAGGACCCCTTTGCCATAGAGGCCGATGTTAGTTAGACATCGTGGGACACCGAGCCATTTCTTCACGTATGAAGTTATGGTTCGCTCCATCTTCTCCACAGTTGTTATTGGGGCTTCATAAACGGTCAGTGGCCACATTGTCCGAGGAAGGAGTCCAAACTGTAGGCACCAGAGCTTCAGTTTCCCAGGCAGTAGGGTCTGATTGATGTTCTCCAGTCCATTGACAATTTCTTGCCTTAGTTGTTGCACCTGCTCTTTGTCCTTGAGACTTGCGTTATACCATCTTCCCAGGCTTTTAACTGGCTGCTCAGACACTGTTGGTATTGGGTCGTCACCAATACAGAACCTTGTGTCTCTAAGCACCCCCTTGACTATGGAGATGCTTCGAGATTTACTTGGTTTGATTTTCATTCGGGCCCACTTGATGTTCTCCTGCAGCTTTCCAAGTAGCCGCTTGGTGCATGCTGCAGTAGTGGTTAGTGTTGTCATGTCGTCCATGTATGCCCTGATGGGTGGCAGACGGAGCCCAGCCCTGGTTCGTTCACCGCCCACCACCCATTTTGAGGCCCTGATGATGACTTCCATGGCCATTGTAAAGGCCAAGGGTGAGACTGTGCAGCCTGCCATGATGCCTACTTCCAAGCGCTGCCATGTTGTACTGAAGTCAGCTGTTGTGAAGCACAGCTGCAGGTCTTGGTAATATTTCTTGACCAGTGTGGTGATGAGCTCTGGTACATGGAAAAAGGCAAAAGATTCCCAAAGGAGTTCATGGGGAACTGAACCAAATGCATTGGCCAGATCGAGGAAGATCACATGTAGGTCTCTCTTGTCCTTCTTAGCTGCTTGGATCTGGTGCCAGATCATGCTTGTATGCTCCAAGCAACCCGAAAATCCTGGAATTCCTGCTTTCTGTACAGATGTATCAATGTACTTGTTTGTTACCAGATAGGTGGACAGCCTTTGTGATACAATGCTAAAAAAGATTTTTCCCTCGACGTTGAGGAGACATATTGGCCGGAATTGGCTGATGTCTGACGAATCCTTTTCTTTAGGTATTAGCACGCCGCCGGCCCTTCGCCAAGCCTTAGGTATTGTTTGCTTCTTCCACACCACCCTCATGAGCTTCCATAGAAAGCGTAACACATCTGGTGCGTTCTTATAGAGCTTGTATGGTACTCCGTTTGGCCCCGGAGCTGAAGCTGCTCTTGCTCGCCGGACCGTGTTCTCCACCTCTTTCCATCTCGGAGGGCTGGTGTCCATGTTGAATTCAGGTGGTTGAATAGGCGGGATGTCATGTGGGATGACCAACTGCTCATGCCTTTTCGTGTCTTTGTGGGCCTTTTCCAGGTGTTCCTCCAATTCCTGTTTTGATGTTTTCAAAGTTCCACTTTTTTCCTTTGCGAAGAGGTCTTTGATGAACTTGAAAGGGTCTTTATAGAACCGTGTTCTTGTGTGTTCTTTCTTCTTGCGAAGTTTCCTCAAGTTCTCTGCTTTTCGCAAGGTTGCCAATCGATTCTTGATGTCCTCTTGGAGTAGCATGAGACCTTCTCTCTCTGCGTCAGTTGCTTTTTTCCATTGCTTTTTCAACTGTCTCCTCTCTCTGATTAGCCTCTCGATCTCCTGCTGCCTCCTGGACTTGATTGGTGTTGGTAATTTCTTTCCACCTCTCCCTTTACTCACCCCAAACCGTTCTTCTCCATAGCTGTAGATTGTGTTGCCCATCCTTTCAAGCTTTTCCACTGCTGTGCCCGTTTGTTGCTCCAAGATATGTATAAGGTCACTGTTGACCGTCTCCCACTCTTTCTTTTCAACAGCCTTGGGCCATTTCACTCCAGGTTTGTGCCCTTTGATCTTTCCCTCCAATGGAGGTCTTTGTAGTTGTTGCGTGGGCTCCGCCACCGGCATTTCTGTGCTTGTATCACCCTCTTCAGTGACATGGGTGCTGATGCTCTGCGAACTTTGGTTTGTGTCCCGTCGCTGTGCTTCACTCGACTGATTTGACTGGTTGCTTCGTAAGAAGTACTGGTCAATGCGAGGCCCATGTTTCTGCTCTCTCAAGCACTTTTTCTTCCCTTGGTGGATCTTCAAGCCCTTCACTGATGTTAATTTCTCCCAACCACAGATGCACACCTGAAGTTTGTGTCCCGCAGCTGTTGTGGATGTCTCATGTGCCATGCTCTCCTTGTCAGTAGTCGTTTCCGTTCCTGGGTCTGTAACCGTGTTATCAATCGGTGAGCCATCTTCCGCCCCCGCTCTCGCAGGCTCTAGGGGTATTCTCTTTATTTTACTTTTAGTAGCATTTAGCGGGTGTCTCCAACTAGCTGAAACAGCGTTGGGGACTGCTGTCATGGGTAGCTAGCCCATGACGGCCCCAGTGGGGTCTGTTCCCTCCTGTCAGCTGTCTCTCCAAGCTGTCACATGGACTTTCCCATGTTGTCAGCTGTCCTTTCACAGCAGTCACTGGACGAGTCCAGATTATCAGAATCAAATACACAGGACAAGATGTTAAGAAGTCCCTTGTGCCAATAGGTGGGGAGCATTTCACGACATTCGTTGATTGTTGAGAGTGGTAGACGCTCAACATCGGGGGGGGGGGTGGGGGGGTAACCTTCAGGACAGTTGGGCACAGGACACATCATCAGTAGTGTACCCTTGCATCACTGGGTGTTTCGGCCTTTTAACACTATACACCCTCCACAAGGGCGGCCCGCTGCAGGATGATCAACCCTCAGCGCATGTCCCGTGTCAAACCGTCCCAAAGATTCACCCCGACATACTTGGGGCCCAGCATGGGTCTTTCCGCTTGAGCCAAATCCACCGGCTGCTTCTTTCAGCCGCCTCTGAGAGTGATCTTATGGTCTTCCGCAGAGCCTGACCGTGGATTCCAAGCTCCTTCAGCAGTCTGATGGTAGATGACGCAACAAATCCTCTGCATCCCACTTCAACTGGATAGACTTTGGTGTTCCAGCCACGCTGCGTTGCCTCTGCTGCAAGCTCTGCGTAGCGCAGCTTCTTACGCTCATAGGCCTCCTCAACAGAGTTCTCCCATGGAACTGTGAGCTCTATGATGTAAGCAGTCTTCTGTGAAGGGGACCAGAACACCAAGTCTGGCCTGAGGGTGGTGGAAGCAATTTCAGGTGGAAAAATTAGTTGTCGGCCGATGTCCGCCAGCATCCTCCAGTCACGGGCCCTGCATTGGCTTCCTTCTTCTGATCTGGTGGAAGGAAGTTTAGAAGTTTTCTGTCCTTCTCGGACAAAGGTTATTACCCTTAGGGGAGGGTTGCTTGCTCTCGGAGGCAAGGAGTTGGTCGCACACCGCCTGTTCTCAAGGGCTGATGCCAGGCTTTTTAGTACCTGATTATGCCGCCACGTGTATCTCCCTTGCGTGAGGCTGGTCTTGCAGCCTACCATGATGTGTTTGAGGGTCGCTGGAGTTGGGCAGATGGCACAGGTTGGATCCTCGCCGTACCACTGATGGAGGTTCTTTGGTGATGGAAGCACGTCATATGTCGCTCTGATGATGAAGCTGATCTTGCTTGCTTCCATTTCCCATAGTTCTTTCCAGCTGATCTTCCTCCGCTCCACACCTTCCCACTGCATCCATTGCCCCTGCTTGGCAAGAGAGACCGCCTTTGCACTTCTTGCGGCCTCCTCCTGTCGCCGCACCTCCTCAACCACCAACGTCCTCCGCTCTGATGTTGTGGCCTTTCGCCAAGTTGGTTTACTTGTCGTAAGGCCAAAGCCTCCTCTTCCCTGCTGGACTTGCCCCACTATGTCTTTGTGCCTCAGGGCTGATGAAGCTTGCTGTACTGCATCAGATGGTGTCCACTTCCGGCCAGTTGCTAGGGGCGGCGCAACAGCACTGATGATCTTGTCTCTAGAGTCCCTCAGTGTCATCTGGAGTCTTACTTTAGAACACTTATATTCCTCTGTTAGACTAGTGAGAGGTAGTTCCAGGACCCCTTTGCCATAGAGGCCGATGTTAGTTAGACATCGTGGGACACCGAGCCATTTCTTCACGTATGAAGTTATGGTTCGCTCCATCTTCTCCACAGTTGTTATTGGGGCTTCATAAACGGTCAGTGGCCACATTGTCCGAGGAAGGAGTCCAAACTGTAGGCACCAGAGCTTCAGTTTCCCAGGCAGTAGGGTCTGATTGATGTTCTCCAGTCCATTGACAATTTCTTGCCTTAGTTGTTGCACCTGCTCTTTGTCCTTGAGACTTGCGTTATACCATCTTCCCAGGCTTTTAACTGGCTGCTCAGACACTGTTGGTATTGGGTCGTCACCAATACAGAACCTTGTGTCTCTAAGCACCCCCTTGACTATGGAGATGCTTCGAGATTTACTTGGTTTGATTTTCATTCGGGCCCACTTGATGTTCTCCTGCAGCTTTCCAAGTAGCCGCTTGGTGCATGCTGCAGTAGAAAAAGAGAAAAGTTAGATAATGAAAAATATAAAAATGTGAGATATATAGTGTGTGAAAAAGAAAAATAGAGAGTGATAAAAGAAAGTTGAGACATAGAAAATAGAAGAAAGAGAGTAAAAGAAGAAAAGAGAAGAAAAGTAAGGAGATCATTTATAATCTTGACCATCCCCAGTCACAGATTAGCTTTTACACTTGTGTTGCACCATATGTTTCCAAAAAGACGGCAAATTAGAGATTAGAGATTAGAGATTCCTTTATTTGTCATTCAGACCTTTCGGTCTGAACGAAATTTCGTTGCCTGCAGTCATACATATAATAATGAATGACAAAACACACAATAAACACAAATTAACATCCACCACAGTGAGTTCACCAGGTACCTCCTCACTGTGATGGAGGCAAAAGTCTTAAAGTCTCTGTCTCTTCCCGCTTTCTTCTCCCTCTGCGCTGAGGCGATCCAGGCTTCTGATGCTGTGGCCCCGCCGGGCGACGGTAAACCCCGCCGGGCGACGATGGAGACCAACTCGTTATGAATTGGTCAAATTTATCTATTAGGAGGAATCGCATTTCCTCAAGATGTGCGGTATCCAACATACTTGCAATCCACATTTTGAGCGTTGGTATTGGTGTATTTTTCCAAAATTTCACTATTAATTTTTTTGATATTATTAAACCATAATTAAAAATTGACTTTTGAGATGAGCTCAATTTGTTCCCGTCTTCCATTACCCCAAATATAATCAATTCGTTATTGGGTTCCATTTTTGTCTTGAATAATTTTGTAAATATTTCGAAAATATCACTCCAAAATCCATGAAGTTTTATACAAGAAAAAAAAGAGTGTGTTATAGTTGCGTCTTGGGTTTTATCGCAAATGGGCGATATATTTGGATAAAATTTATTTAATCTTATTTTTGAGTAATATAATCTATGTAAAATTTTAAATTGGATTAGATTATGTCTTGCGGTAATCGAACACTTGTGAATGTATGTCAAATACTTTTCCCATGTAGCCTTCGTAATTTTTTATCACTAATTCCCGTTCCCACTCTTCTCTAATTACCTCGGTCACAGGTAAATCTATATTTAAGATTCTATTATATAAATATGATATTAATTTTTGTGTATCAGCTTTTATATTCATTACTTCTTCTAGTAAATCAGGAGTTATTTTTTGATATCCCTGTATGTATGTCTTCAAAAAATTACAAATCTGAAAATATTAAAAATAATGAGTGTTTTTCAGTTTAAATTTTAATTGTAATTGTTGAAATGATAATAAATCTTCCATTTCATACATGTCCCCGATCCTTTTAATTCCTAAACTTTCCCATTGATTATATATTTTATCCATCATAGATGGTTTAAATAAAGGATTATTCGCTATCGGTGTTAACAATGATAGGTTTCTTAATTTTAAGGATAATTTTATTTGTTTCCATATTCTTATTGTATCTTGGGTTTTTCCTATATATTGTATTGTTCATTTTTTTCGGGGAGAAGAGGATTGTTCCTATATTACAAGGATAACAATCCTCTTTCTCCATTTTTATCCATTCTGTCTGTTGAGTTGAACTATCCAACCAGTAAATTATATTCTTAATATGTATTGCCCAATAGTAATACAAAAAATTTGGGAGTGAAAGTCCCCCGATATCTTTTGGTTTACATAAGTGTTCTTTTTTAATTCTATGTGATTTATAATCCCAAACAAAATTAGTGATATTAGCGTTCAGTTTAGAAAAAAAATATTTTGGTACATATACTGGTATAGATTGAAATAGGTATAATAACTGTGGTAGGAAGCTCATTTTAATAGAATTTATTCTGCCTATTAATGATAAAGGGAGTGTTTTCCAAAATTTTATCATTATATTAAGTTTATTTATTAACGGTATAAAATTGGCATTGAATAAAGCTTTATGTTTTCTAGTAACCTGAATACCCAAATATTTGAATTTTTCTGTTGCTATTTTAAAGGGGAATTTCAATAAGTGTGTAGATTCTTGAGGTTTTAACGTAATGATTTCACTTTTATTCCAGTTTATTCTATATCCAGAAAAGGACCCAAATTCCTCTATTAAATTTAATAAATTTGGTATGCTCGTTTGTGAATTTGTTATATATAACAAAATATCGTCTGCATACAATGACATTTTATTATTTGAGTCCCTAGTATTATAACCCTGAATATTCGGATGGCTTCTTATACTTTCAGCCAGAGGTTCTATCATAAGGGCAAAGAGCAGGGGTGATAAAGCACATCCCTGCCTATTACCCCTTGATAATTGAAATTTTTGAGATAACATGCTGTTAGTTAATATTCTTGCCATCGGTTTGTCATATAATAATTTCACCCATGCAATAAAATTCTCACCCATATTACATTTTTGTAATACTTTGTATAAATACTGCCATTCTACCTGATCAAATGCTTTCTCTGCGTCCAAAGAAATAATTGCTAAGTCTTCTTCCTCCACTTTATGTGAGTACATTATAGTAAAGAGGCGTCTCAAATTATTAAATTAATATCTTTTGGGTATAAACCCCGTTTGATCTGGGTTTATCAATTTACTAATATATTTGCTTAGTCTTCTAGCTAAAGTCGTTGCTAAAATTTTCTGGTCTGTATTTAATAGTGATATAGCTCTATATGAGCCCGGTTCCTCTAGATCTTTATCTTTCTTTGGAATAAGCGTAATAGTTGATTCTGCTAATGTTTCAGGTAATTTATTTTCTTTAAGAACGTAAGTATATAAATTAAATAGATAGGGGGTCGTTATCTCATGAAACTTTTTATAAATTTTATTACTAAAACCATCTGGTCCCGGTGTCTTACCATTTTTCAGCGATTTTATTGTTTCACCTATTTCTTCGATTGTAATTTGCGCTCCTAGTTCTTCTTGTTCCAAAAGGTCAAGTTTTGGTAGATTACATTTATCTAAAAAGTTTGTAATTTTACTATCTTCTGTTTTGGTTTTTGATGTGTATAAATTTTGATAAAATTGAGCAAATCTTTTATTAATATCTTTAGGTAGTGTTAGTAATTCACCATTCTCGGATTTAATTTTATTTATAGTATTTTCCTTTTCCTGTTTTTTCAGTTGACGTGCCAACAGCTTATGTGGTTTGTCACCAAACTCAAAATGTTCCTGTTTTGTAATTTGGAATAATCTTATTACTCTTGCCGAGAGAATTCGGTTAAGTTTAAATTTCAGTAGTATTATCTTATTATGTTTATCTATAGCGGGATCTTTAGCATTATCTAACTCTAACTGTCTTATTTCTTGTTCTAACAGCATCTGTTCTGTTTTATTCTTCTTATTTTGAAAAATTTCATATGAAATTCTAATTCCTGTAATAAATGCTTTAAAAGTTTCCCATATTAAAGAAGGTGAGGTACCTGGTGTATCATTTATTTCAAAAAATGATATCATTTGTTGTTTCAAATATTGATAACCCTGTAAGTCATTTAATATATATGTATTAAACCTCCAAAAAAAATTATTTCCCGGCATTCCTTCAAGTTTTACTAATAAAGTCAACGGAGAGTGATCAGAAATACTACTAATATGGTATGTTGGGTTAATTATATATGGCATTAATTTCCTATCCACTAAAAAATAATCAATTCTTGAGTATGTTTTATGTACCGAAGAGTAAAACGAGTATTCCCTTCCTGCTGGGTTAGCAGATCTCCATATATCTGTTATGTTAGTATTTTTTATATATGTATTTAGAAATTCACTAGTCTTAGATTTTATATTACTCCTTCTTTGTTTTGCTGATTTGTCTAAGTATGGATCTAAAACACAGTTGAAATCCCCTCCTATTATGACATTTTGATAATTAAACTCCAGTATTATATCTATAATTTTCTCAAAGTATTGAGGGTTATCAAAATTCGGAGCGTAAATATTTACCATAGTTATTGGGGTAGCATAAATTTCTCCCGAAACTATGATATACCTTCCCTCTTTATCTGATATAGTATTCTTTAATTTGAACGGTATACCTTTTCGAATAAGAATAGCCGTACCTCTAGATTTAGAAGTAAATGACGAATAATATGTTTGGCCTATCCACTTCGCCTTTAATCTCATTTGTGTTTCCTGTTTCATGTGAGTTTCTTGCAAGTAAATTATGTCGCTTTTCAAAGATTTTAGGTGAGCAAAAATGTTACCCCTCTTTATTGGTTCATTGGCACCCCTTATATTCCAACTACAGAATGTGATTCCTCCATTCTTTATTTGTCTATCGTCTTGCATTGTATATCAAAGTAATATTCTTGAAGCATATGGTGCAAACAAATACCTCCGTGTTCTGGACGTTGGGTGGTCATTCCAAATTTTTAAGTTTACATTACATCTCCTTCTCCAAAAGTGCCTTAGATAAAGCAAGAAAAGTTGTGATTTACAATTAATTAAGCACAAACTAAGTAAATACAAATTTGTATAGTGATTTTTAAAAAAAAGTGAAATTAAGCTATCTAAAAGCAGGTACCTTAAAGACAAATAGCCACCTAAGGTGGCGAAAGAATTATAGACTTCCGTTGATGTTATTTTACATTGAGCCCCAATCCCTTATTAACACCTCGTAAAAAAACTACAAACCGTCTCATATCTTGTTTATTCTTTTTTAACTTTATCAAACTAGCGTTAGTAAAAAGCCCCCCAAAAACCCCCCCAAAAAAACTCGCAAAGATAAAATATTAAAAAGTAAAAAAATAACGTAATTAAAAAGATCCCCCCCCCCCCCAAATCCAAATATAAAACACAACCTATTCTCATTTCTATAAGTATTTGTACCGTACCAATTTATCTAACCAGCTACCCTACAAGCAGGTACCGAGGGGTTAACCTCGTTCTTGGATTTTTTCCAAGTTTAGGTTGCGTTCCCACCCAAAAAGAAAAAAAAAACGTTAGTAATGTTATGGACATTTTGGTTAATTACAATTTATAAGCAATGGTTTATCATGATTATTCATATTTACTACACACACTCACAAGTCATTAGTTTTGTTAAAGTTAGTTAGTTAATTGTAATTAGCATCGTCCCTGTTCCTTGTACAGTTTCTTCATGTTTATCTTTGAGCTTTTCCTTCAAGGTTAAACAATGTTCTCAAATACACATTCCAGACAGATAAGCTCAGTAACTGTCTGAAAAATCCATCAGTTCCAGCTCCATCTTAGAAATTAAAAAGTTCCTTGTTCTTTCTTTTAGTCGTCTTCTTCCGATGTTTCCGATGCTTTCCTCATGATATCTTCTGCATATTTAAATGCCTTTACTGGTTCCGTAAATGAGCGCTCAATTCCGTTATAAGTAATTTTCATTTTTGCTGGGAAAACAACTCCATATCTGACTTTAGAAATACCCCTCAATATGTTTCTTGTCGGTGTAAACAAGTTCATTCTCTGGACAATCTTTCACCATGAACAATCTTCTTCAGTCTAGATTCCACTGAAGAAATATCAAGAAATTTCACAATTATCTGTCTTGGAGCAGCATTTATGCCTCTTGAGACACGTCCAACTCGTTGAACAGTATCTATTCTTAGTTCTTCCGGCAGTTTAAAAACCTCTTTGAGTAATTCTGTAACGAAAGTACGTGTTTGAGATACATGTTCTTCTCGTCCTTCTCTTACTCCAACGATTCTCAAATTCTGCCTTCTCGCTCTCGCTTCCAAGTCCAAACATTTGTCAGTCATTCTTGCCAGCTTTTCTGCTTGATTTTTCTTTGATTTTTTCAGACTGTTTACTTCCGCGATCATCTCTTTCATATCACTTTCCATCTCTTCCATTATCTCGTCAATGTTGTCCATCTTAGCATTTACAACAACAAATTTCTTATTATAGTCCTTTTCAATTCTAGCAATTTCTGAGTTAAGTTTTTTAGCAAACTCATTATGTTGCTTCTTCAGCTCCTGTAACTCATCACAGGCACCATCAATTTTATGAGAGAATATTTCCATATTATTCTCCATACTCTTAATTGTAGTAGTAATTTCTACAAACATTTCCTTTACCTCCAGTTCTTTCTTTCCTCCTTTTGTAGCCATTTCCAGCACAACTCCTTGGCTGTCAGACTCCTCCTCGGAGCCTTCTTCAGTTGTTTGCAGAGTATCCAAAACACTTTTCAGCTGGAGGCGTATAGTGGCTTTTTTTGGTGCTCGTGACCATGTCCCCTCTCTCATTTAAAAGTCCCGATTTTTACCGCGATTTTACCGCGATTTAATGTCGTTATCTGATGATGTTTTCCTTATGCAAACCAAGCAGCTCCGTTGAGTTATTTTTAGATTCAATCCCAACTTTAAAACGGCTTTTTGAATTTTTTTACGGGAGTAGAGCTCAATGCAGCGCCCTCAATGTTCCATGACGCTACCGGAAGTCCATGTCGGCCAGGTATAAACCCTGTTTGATCTAACGAGATAATAATAATAATAATAATACTAATAATCATTTTATTTACTGGCGCCTTTCTAAAACCCAAGGACACCTTACAATGCATAGAATCACAACAAAACAAAAAAAACACATAATCGGAATAAATTAAATTAAAAAACACACCACAGTACACAAATCAAGGACAGAATTCAATTTCAAAAGCACCAAAAAGAAAATAAGAAACACAATTTGAGGAGAGAGCAGCGGCGACCAATTCGCGCCAGCGTCCACTCTCCCCTCCGACCGCCATCTTGTACACGGACTGACAGGCACAGGCACAGGCACAGCACACAAAATCACCCCCCCCCACAATGACCACCACTGTGGGGGAAGGCACGATGTCCAGTCCCCAACCCAGTTCTCCCCAGAGTCAGGCCCAATGAGGCCTCCACAGTTGCCTCTACGGAGGCCCGATGTTCCTGGCCGTCGGGAGAGTCCTCGGAGCGGCTGGAACGGCCGGTTTCCCAGCGGAGTCCGTGGCACCTGAAGCCGACAGGGCCGCGGTGATTTGGAGCCACGAGGCTCCCGATGTTGGAGTCGGCGCCGCCGCCCGCAGCTGGTCGCTCCGCAGTCCCGCAGCCCGGAGGTGTTGAAGTCGGCGGTCCAGCTCACCGGAGCTCCAGCGCGTCGATCCAGCGCGGCGACCCAGGCAAGGCATCGCCCGCTACGCTCCCCGATAGCGCTCCAGCGCTGTGCCGCCACCGAAGCTGAAGGTGCTGGGCGGTCCCCGTCAGGAAACGGCGCTCCATGCCCGCTGGTAGGCCACGAGGACGGGTCGACGAGGCAGCCTGGAGAAAAACCTGCCTCACCGACCAGGTAGGGACCTAGACATAATTTCCCCCTTACCCCCCCACATTAAAAGTAAAAAAAAACCAAACAAACAAAGAAATAAAAAACACTAAAACTAAAGAAACAGTGAATTTGACGGACGGCAAGGGTTTTAGAAAGGATTTTGAGGTCCACATTCAGGAGTGAGATTGGTCTATAGCTACTACAAAGCAGGGGATCTTTCTCCTTTTTAAGAATTAGGGAGATAGTAGCCCACGACAAGGTGGGCGGTAGGCGACGATGTAAAAACGCCTTATTGTACATATCTCTCAGGACTGGTGCGAGGAGATCAGAGAAAGCTTTGTAATATTCTACAGAGAAGCCGTCAGGGCCGGGTGACTTTCCTCTTTGCAGCGATTTGATGAATGCTTGGACCTCAGCTACAGTTATGGGACCACCCAAGTTTCTCATGGCTTCTTCGTCAATTCGGGGAAACGTCATACTACTGAACATGTCACCTGCAGTGGGGGGACAGTCGGAAGTGTATAGTCCAGTGTAGAATTTAGCAAATGCTTCATTAATTCTGAGAGGATCAGTATGAATCTCCCCTGAGCTGGATCTAATGGCTGGAATTAGCCGTGAAGTCGCCTCTGTTCTGGCCTGATGGGCCAAAAGCTTTCCAGCTTTATCCCCAGATTCAAAAAAGTGTTGCCTAGATTTAAGCAGTCGTAGTTTGGCTTTTTTAATGTATATGACGTCAAAGTCTGTTTGTAGCCTAAGGCGTTCTCTATAGAGATTAGGGTTTGGGTCAGATGCATATTTGTCATCAATGTCCTTTATTTTTTGTAACAGATCTGCCGTTTGGAACGTCTCGGTTCTTTTCAGGTTGGAGACAAAGGAAATGAGTTGGCCCCTAAATAGGCTTTTGAAGCTTCCCAGAGTATACCTCTTTCTATGTCCGGCGAGTCATTCAGCTCAAAATATAGGGTGATTTGGGAGTGCAAGAATTGCATGTAGTGAGCCTCTGCTAATAATGAGGAGTTGAACCTCCACTTAAAGGAGTTAGTTCGTTTACGAAAAGGAAGATCGAGGGAGGTCGCAGCATGATCTGATATTACGATGCTATGGTACTTACTGGATTTAATTTTGGAAAGCAATCTATTATCTAAGAGAAAGAAGTCTATACGGGTAAACGTACGATGTACGTGGGAGAAAAATGAAAATAATTTAATCGTGGGGAATGTAAATCTCCATGGGTCTGTGAGCCCCAGTTGTTTGGCAAGAACATGCAGTCTTACCGGATTTAGTTAAAGTAGAGTTACAGTTGTGTCAGTGTCAAGTCCATTATTGGACTTTTCTGTTGAGCAGCAGCTGGTCCTTTGGCCTGTAGGCGCCGCCGCCTTTTGGGTAGGTGGCATTTCGACTGAGCGGCCATTCGGTAAGTTTGCTTTTAGGCGACGCAGCCTTTCGGTTCGTTAGTGTTTAGGCGTCCCGCTCTTTCGGTCAGTTTGCATTTAGGCGTCCCATCCTTTCGGTTAGTAGGCGTTTCGTCTTCTGCCACTTTCGGTTCATTGGCGTTTTGGCCTCATTTCTATTCGGTTCCTTGACTTCGGCTTCTTTGCTTTGGCCTCTTGTATGTTGGCGCCGCGTCCGGGTACCACTTCCACGAGGCGATCTCAACCCACCTTCTGCCAATTAGTGAAGCCATCGAACGTTACTTAGAAACATAGAAACATAGAAAATAGGTGCAGGATGAGGCCATTCGGCCCTTCGAACCAGCACCGCCATTCATTGTGATCATGGCTGATGGTCCCAAATCAATAACCCGTGCCTGCCTTCTCCCCATATCCTTTGATTCCACGAGCCCCTAGAGCTCTGTCTAACTCTCTCTTAAATCCATCCAGTAATTTGGCCTCCACTGCCTACTGTGGCAGGGAATTCCACAAATTCACAACTCTCTGGGTGATAAAGTTTTTTCTCACCTCAGTCTTAAATGGCTTCCCGTTTATTCAAAGACTGTTCTGGACTCACCCAACATTGGGATCATATTTCCTGCATCTAGCTTGTCCAGTCCTTTTATAATTTTATATGTTTCAATAAGATCCCCCTCATAATTCTAAACTCCAGTGAATACAAGCCTAGTCTTTTCAATCTTTCCTCATATGACAGTCTCGCCATCCCAGGGATTAATCTCGTGAACCTACGCTGCACTGCCTCAATCACATTTTTATTTTCTTATGTCGTTTGAGTGTAGTTTATAGTGGGTTTTTTAACTGGGTATGTGGGGAGGGGGGGTGGGGAAACTATTAAAATATTTTCCCTGTACGTAGGACCCGACCTTTCTCTGTAGGGTCTCCGTTGTCGTTGGGGCCTAGCACCGTGGAGCGGCCTACAACCAGAACGACCTGGGGGCTCCAGTCGAGGAGCCTGCGGACTCGCCATCGTGGGGTTGGACGAGTTCGGAGCGTGGAGAGCTGTGGTGGCGCGCTGCTGCGGTCCGACCCCGTAGATTCGGAGGCTCCAGCCGCCAGCCCGGTGGACGGTGACATCGGGAGCTCGCGGGTCCCTGGTGGGAGTCCGCTTTTCGGAGCTTCCGCAACGGCAACTTCTCCCGCCCGAGTTGCGGGGTTGAAAATGACCTGGAGCGGGGCCTTACCTCGCCCGGCACGGCTTTAAATTGCCGCGGGACTTGCTAGCGCCCGCCAGGGGCTCCAACATCAAGTCCCGGAGCATGGCCTTGCATCGCCCGTTGCAGCTTTAATGGCCGCGGGACTTATTTACCATCGCCCGCCGGGGGCTTTAACTTTTACATCGGGAGGAGTATGGGGAGTGCAGGGGAGAGATAAGACTGCCTTCCATCACAGTGAGGAGGAGATTCACTGTGATGGATGTTTGTGTAAATTGTGTTGTGTCTTGGTTCTTTCTCTTGTATGACTGCAGAAACCAAATTTCGTTTGAACCTCAATGAAGTTCAAATGACAACAAATAATTTGTATCATGTATAGTCCTTCCTCAAATTAGGAGACCAAAACTGTACACAGTACTGCAGATGTGGTCTTACCAGAGCCCTATACAAATGCAGAAGAACCTCTCTACTCCTATACTGAAATGCTCTTGTTATGAAGGCCAACATTGCTTTAGCTTTCTTCACGGCCTGCTGTACCTGCACGCCCACTTTCAGTACAAGGACACCCAGGACTCGCTGTGCCTCCCACTTACCTAACCTAACCCCATTGAGATAATAATCTACCCCCTTGTTTTTGCCACCAAAGTGGATAACCTCACATTTATCTATATTACACTGCATCTGCCACGTATCTGCCCACTCGCTCAACCTGTCCAGGTCACCCTGCTACCTCCTAACATCCTCTTCATAATTTCTTTCGGTACCTCTACCCCCTTTGATCCTCTGTCCTCCAGTACTTCTGGGAGATTGTTTGTGTCTTCCTCAGTGAAGACAGATCCAAAGTACCTGTTCAACTCCACTGCCATTTCCTTGTTTCCCATAATAATTTCACCCTTGTTTGCCTTCAAGGGACCCACATCTGATTTTGCTACTCTTTTTCCCTTAACATATCTAAAGAAGCTTTTACTGTCCTTCTTTAAATTCCTGGCCAACTTCCCCATGTACTTCATCTTTTCAGCCCGTATTACCTGTTTTGTTTCCTTCTGTTGTCCTATGAATGTTCCCCAATCCTCTGGCTTCTGACTACTCTTTGCTATGTTATACATCTTTTCTTTTAATTTTATTCTATCCCTAACTTCTTTTGTCAGACACGGTTGCCTCCTACTCCCCTTAGAACCTTTCTTCCTTTTTGGAATGAAATGATCCTGCGTCTTCCGGATTATGCCCAGAAAATTCCACCGTCATTCCTGCTAGGATCCCTTTCCAGTCTACCTTGGCCAGCTCCTCTCTCATGACTTCATAGTCCCCTTTGTTCATTTGCATCACTGACACTTCCGATTTAACCTTCTCCTTCTCAAATTGCAGATTAGAACTAATCATATTATAATCACTACCTCCAAGCGGTTCCTTTACCTCGAGTTCTCTTATCAAATCTGGTTCATTAGACAACACTAAATCCAGAATTGCCTTTTCTCTGGTAGGCTCCATTACAAGCTGCTCTACGAATCCATCTCGGAGGCACTCTACAAACTCTCTTTCTTGGGGTCCTGAACCAACCTAATTTTCCCAGTATACCTGCATATTGAAATCCCCCATCATCACAGTGGCATTACCTTTGTTACATGCCAGTTTTAACTCCTGCTGCAACTTACACCCTACATCCGGGCTACTATTTCGGGGTCTGTAGATAACACCAATTAGTGTCTTCTTGCCTCTGCAATTCCTCAACTCAATATACAGTGACTCTACCTCCTCAGTCCCTATGTCTTCCCTCGCAAGGGATTGAATTCCATCCCTCGCCAGCAGAGCTACCCCCCCCTTACTCTGCCCACCTGCCTGTCCTTTCTATAGGATGTATAACCCTGAATATTAAGTTCCCAGGCCCGATCCTCCTGTAATCTCGGTAATCCCTACAATGTCATATCTACCAATAGGATAGGAAAGGGCATCTCGCTTTTTGTTTGCATATGAGTTATGGCTTACATATATGCACGGCCATAAATTGGAAGTTACACAAAAATGCTGGAGAAACTCAGCGGGTGCAGCAGCATCTATGGAGCGAAGGAAATAGGCAACGTTTCGGTCCGAACCCCTTCTTCAGACTGAGTAATTGGTAAGTTTAAGAGGAGAAATAAGATTTTAAAAATCACACAGTAGATGATAGGAGTCGGTACATCACCACCTCGAAGAGTTGGGATAATGCCATCACAGTTGCAGTGTCATATTTGTATGTGTACTTGAAAGGCTGTGATCTGCCAGCTGAGGACTTGTGCAGCTCATTTGCAAAAATGTACATTAAAATCAGTATGCATATCATTCAAAAGGATGCTGAGTGAAGATGTACTTTGTGGGGGATGGGGAAGGATAAAATATTATTTTACTACTATTTAAATTTCCCCCAATTCTATATAATAATACAATTTGTATTTATTCATTGATTATAAACCAATGGTGTCATTTGCAAATGGATACCATGACAATTGATCCTTGAAACACCAGATTTGTGAGGAAAAAAACAAGAAATCCAATGCAATAAGCCCAGAATTCTCTAACCTAGCTACACAAATATGGCCTGGTAGCGATTCTAATGAGGCAATTTTTTCATAATTTTTTTTCAATTCTCTTATTGTTTTAATTGATTTTCAATCCCTAGGCTTTCAATTGACTCAGACAGGTTTGCAAAATAATCTTAATAACAAACTGGCATTGTGCAGCAAGTGGTGTTATAGGCTGAAAGTGATGAATAAGGCATAGCAGTGAATCCATAAATTGCTCATGGGAATGCATTTGGAATACTGTATGCACTTTTGAGTTCCATTCTGTATGGATCATGTTGTGGAAATGGAGGGTACATTGTTGTTTCAGTAAATTGCTGCCTGGTATGAAAAAATAAATTAATTATTTAGAAAATTTGACTTTTTTCCTAAAAGAGGAGGAATCAAAGAGTTTTGATAGAGCCAAGTAAACTGTAAGGGGATGGGACAGATCAAAAAGTTGGTTTTCAATAATTAAGGGCCTAGTTTTGGAGTGGTGGGGTTGTGTATAGATTTTAAGACGTTAAGATATTATTACAGATTTAGGAGAAACTTATTTTTAACAGTATTGTGATGCTGAACTGCATTGAAAGTATCTTAGATTAGCATTTTCATGCTTCAATGTTTTGATTATATAGTTGTGATGAAAAATGGGAGTTTAAAGGAATAAAGTCATTGGGTAGGCCCAAGAGACCATAAAATCATAAAATAGTTACAGCAGTAAAAATCACCTTGCAGCTGATCAAATCCATATACATTTTATTCAAGAGCATCCAGTTGGTTCCACATCACTGCCTATACCCCATAGTCCAGCAGTATTTCCATTAGATACTGACCCAACTCCCTTTGGAGTGTTGGAGTTGGAATACTCTAGATCTGACAGTGTACTCAAGACCCCAATAACTCCTTGGGTTCATTTAAAAAAAATCTCTGGAATTGTTTAGATAAATCCTTTCTGCTCCCACTCCATAAATCTTTAGTTCTTTCCTGTGTTAAAGCTTGGCACTGCCCAAATAACTCCAGTTGTGGTAAAATCAGTATTGATAAAGGTTCATCATAATTTCCTTGTATTGATGCTCTGTGCCTTGATTTTTAGTGCACAAGACCGCATTTGTTTTATTTTTCTCTATACATATATATCTCCAAAGCCATCTGGCATAGGACATTAGAAACTGTAGAGACTTCTAAAGCCTTCCATGCTATAACTATTTTAGAATTATGCCCTCTGTCTTACATTGCTTTTTCTCATTGTTCCTATAAAAATGTAACACTTCACCTTCCTCAGTGTGATGTATTTGTAATGTACTATCATTGAATGTATTAGAATGAAATTTGTGATGTATATGTAATGTGATATCTAATGTAAATGCCAGTGCCCCTTGAGGCCAAAAGCAGAAGCTGGCAAATGTACCTGTGCCTCGTGACTGAGGTCAAGTGACCTTCTGGAAGTTTCAGTCATTGCAGATTAAATCTTATTTACAAGATGGCAGACGTGTATTCATTGTGCTAGTCACAACAGGGCCTTACAGAGGACATTACATGGTGTCAAAGTAAAAAAAAATAGAGGGACTCTAGCCTCTGGGACCACTCTCCATGCAAAAAGAAAAAGAAAGGTCAACTTACCTGGAACGTTTTCCAGGGCTGTGCAGCCACCACCGACTTCGGGTGAGTTCCAGGGCCGTGTAGCTTACAGCCAGGCCCAGTAGCCGCCACCGACGAAACCGAGTCTCCAGCCGGTGGGAGCAGAGTCAGCCCGGCTGTGAGCAGAAAAAGCCCGGTCGCGAGAGAGAAGCGGACCGGCCGAGTAAGAAAGCCGGCCGCGAGAGACGGCCGCGAGCGGAGTCAGCCCGGACGTGAGACAAAGTCCGGCCGAGCGAAGAGAGGGTCCGACCGCGGAGGGGCAAGAGGTGGGGGTGTTGGAGGGGCAAGAGGAGGGGGTGTTGCATTGCTTGTCAAGGAAGATATTACAGCAGTGCTTTGGCAGGCTAGATTAGAGGGCTCATCTAGGGAGGCTATTTGGGTGGAACTGAGAAATGGGAATGGTGTAGCAACACTTATAGGGGTGTATTTTAGACCGCCAAATGGGGAGCGAGATTTGGAAGAGCAAATATGTAAGGAGATAGCAGATATTAGTAGTAAGCACAAGGTAGTGATTGTGGGAGATTTCAATTTTCCACACATAGATTGGGAAACACATTCTGTAAAAGGGCTGGATGGTTTGGAGTTTGTAAAATGTGTGCAAGATAGTTTTTTGCAGCAATACATAGAGGTACCTACCAGAGAAGGGGCAGTGCTGGACCTCCTGTTAGGAAATGAGACAGGGCAGGTGGCGGAGGTATGCGTCGGCGAGCACTTCGGGTCCAGTGTTCACAATACCATTAGTTTCAATATAATTATGGAGAGGGTCAGAACTGGACCTAGGGTTGAAATTTTTGTTTGGAGAAAGGCTAACTTTGAGGAGATGCGAAAGGATTTAAAAGGAGTGAATTGGGATATGTTGTTTTATGGGAAGGATGTAGAAGAAAAATGGAGGACATTTAAGGGTGAAATTTTAAGAGTACAGAATCTTTATGTCCCTGTTCGGTTGAAAGGAAATAGCAAAAAATGGAAAGAGCCATGGTTTTCAAGGGAAATTGGACACTTGGTTCGGAAAAAGAGAGAGATCTACAATAATTATAGGCAGCATGGAGTAAATGAGGTGCTTGAGGAGTATAAAGAATGTAAAAAGAATATTAAGAAAGAAATTAGAAAAGCTAAAAGAAGATATGAGGTTGCTTTGGCAAGTAAGGTGAAAGTAAATCCAAAGGGTTTCTACAGCTATATTAATAGCAAAAGAATAACAAAGAATAAAATTGGTCCATTAGAGAGTCAGAGTGGACAGTTATCTGCAGAGCCAAAAGAGATGGGGGAGATATTGAACAATTTATTTTCTTCGGTATTTACGAAGGAGAAGGATATGTAATTATGTGAGGTAAGGGAAACAAGCAGAGTAGCAATGGAAACTGAGATTCAAAGAAGTGGAGGTGCGGACACTTTTGAAAAATATGAAAACGGATAAGTCTCCAGGTCCTTACAGGATATTCCCTAGGACATTGAGGGAAGTTAGTGTAGAAATAGCAGGGGCTATGACAGAAATATTACAAATGTCATTAGAAACAGGAATAGTGCCGGAGGATTGGCGTACTGCGCATGTTGTTCCGTTGTTTAAAAAGGGTTCGAAGAGTAAACCTAGCAATTATAGACCTGTTAGTTTGACGTCAGTGGTGGGCAAATTAATGGAAAGGATACTTAAAGATAATATATATAAGCATCTGGATAAGCAGGGTCTGATTAGGAACAGTCAACATGGATTTGTGCCTGGAAGGTCATGCTTGACTAATCTTCTTGAATTTTTCGAAGAGGTTACTAGGGAAATTGATGAGGGTACAGCAGTGGATGTTGTCTATATGGACTTCAGTAAGGCCTTTGACAAGGATCCTCATGGAAGGTTGGTTAAGAAGATTCAATTGTTGGGTATTAATGGTGGAGTAGAAAGATGGATTCAACAGTGGCTGAATGGGAGATGCCAGAGAGTAATGGTGGATGGCTGTTTGTCAGGTTGGAGGCCGGTGACTAGTGGGGTGCCTCAGGGGTCTGTGTTGGGTCCACTCTTGTTTGTCATGTACATCAATGAACTGGATGATGGTGTGGAAAATTGGATTAGTAAGTATGCAGATGATACTAAGATAGGTGGTGTTGTGGATAATGAAGTTGATTTTCAAAGTCTACAGAGAGATTTAGGCCATTTGGAAGAGTGGGCTGAAAGATGGCAGATGGAGTTTAATGCTGACAAATGTGGGGTGCTACATCTCGGCAAGACAAATCAAAATAGGACGTACACGGTAAATGGTAGCGAATTGAGGAATGCAGTTGAACAGAGGGATCTAGGAATAACTGTGCATAGTTCCCTGAAGGTGGAATCTCATGCAGATAGGGTGGTAAAGAAAGCTTTTGGTGTGCTGGCCTTTATAAATCAGAGCATTGAATATAGAAGTTGGGATGTAATGTTAAAATTGTACAAGGCATTGGTGAGGCCAATTTTGGAGTATGGAGTACAATTTTTGTCGCCTAATTATAGGAAGGATGTCAACAAAATAGAGAGAGTACAGAGGAGATTTACTAGAATGTTGCCTGGGTTACAGCAACTAAGTTACAGAGAAAGGTTGAACAAGTTAGGTCTTTATTCTTTGGAGCGCAGAAGGTTAAGAGGGGACTTGATAGACGTCTTTAAAATTATGAGCGGGTTAGACAGAGTGGACGTGGATAAGCTTTTCCCATTGAGAGTAGGGAGGATTCAAACAAGGGGACATGACTTGAGAATTAAGGGACAGAAGTTTAGGGGGAACATTAGGGGGAACTTCTTTACTCAGAGAGTGGTAGCTGTGTGGAATGAGCTTCCAGTGGAAGTGGTGGAGGCAGGTTCGATGTTATCCTTTAAAAATAGATTGGATGGGTATATGGACGGGAAAGGAATGGAGGGTTATGGTCTGAGTGCAGGTAGATGGGACTAGGGGGAAGTATTTATTTTTAATTAAAAAAAAAAAAATGTTCGGCACGGACTTGAAGGGCCGAGATGGCCTGTTTCCGTGCTGTTATGGTTATATGGTTATGGTTACCAACCTCTAACTGAGCCTCAAGCTCATCTACTTTACTTCTTATACTTCGTACATTCTCCTTACGCATCTCACCTTTCACATCGATCCCTATTACACTTGGTCATACTCTCCTATCCCTTTGTGAGCTTTCTTTCCCGTTAATTCTGGTGTCATTTACTATCCCTTTACTCCCTTTCCCTTTAACTCTGTCCTTGACTATCCCATTTGACACCACCACCCCTCCTTATTTAGTTTTAAACCATCTGTGTCGCAGTGGAAACCTGCCTGCCAGAATGCCAGTCCCCCACCTGTTAAGGTGCAATCCGTCCCTTTTGTACAGTTCCACCTTACTCCAAAACCGATCACAGTGGTCTAAGAATCTAAATCCCTGCCCCCAGCACCAGTTCCTGAGCCACATATTCTTGGTCTCACCAGCACGAGGAACTGGAAGCAAACCAGAGATAACCACCCTGGTGGTCCTGCCTTCCAGCACTTTTCCAAGCTCTCTAAAGGCCTGTCTCACGAGTCTGCGGTCATTGGCGGCGAAACAGGAAGAATCTACCGCTCCTGGGCCGCCATAGACCGCGCACTCGGTCAAACGCACAATTCCGGGGCCGTGCGGCGTTGTTCCCAACACCGTACGGTGCTAAAATAAAACCAACACTGTTCAAAAATATGTTCCTACCGCACAGCCGCCGCCAGTGAGGCACGAGTGCAGCACGGCCACCGCCACAGCCGCCGCAAGTGCGGCACGAGCGCCGTGTGTCGAACTTGCACCGCCACAGCCTCCGCCAGTGAGTCACGTGTGCGGCACGGCCGCCGCCACAGCCGCCGCTAGTGAGGCGCGTGTCCTCACAGTTTACACTACCACCCAGCTTTGTGTCATCTGCAAATTTGCTCTTTCGATCACCAATTTGACTTCGCATAGAAGCAATTTTTCGGCTTCGGTTGCAGAGTTTGAGAAGATTTCTGACCGCTGCCATGAAATTTTACAATTGCGGCCAAAGTACTTGGTGTAAACATCAACAGTCAGGGCCGGCCTTAAGCCGATTGGACCAACTTCTCCCAATTGGGCCCGGCGCCTAAGGGAGGCCCCGCGTTAATTTTCCGTATTTTGTACGGAAATACAAATTCGATTTCTCAAATAAAGATTTTTTTTAAATTTGCCATACGGATTTTTTTACAAAACGAACATGGATAACAACTGCTGCACGGCCATCAGACACAAACGATTTGTTAACTACTACTGTAGCACTTGTTAACAGCCAGTAGTTAACAAGTAGTTATACAATGTGTCATCAATGCATCAATCCACATTCCTCAGTAAATTTAATTGTATTTTGAACATGTATCAATGACGTCGCATTTCTTTCAATACAATTCACGCGGAGTCATTAATACTTGTTCAAAACACAATTACATTTACTGATGCAATGATGACACATTGAAAATTTCTTAAAACTCACCATCATGATTGAGGGCTTCTACTTGGTGAGCTTCTTGGTGTGCAGCAGGTTAGTCATTCAATTTACCTACCGACCCACGTGTCTCTCTGTCTTTCGCTCTCTCCCACCCCCCTTCTCTCTCTCTCTCGCGCTCTCTTTCTCCCGCTCCCCATCTCGTCTCTCTCTAGCTCTCTCACACCCTCTCTCTCACCCTGTTGCCTCGGCATTCCCGGAACCATTGACGTTTTGCTGGAGACAAAATGCTGGAGAAACTCAGTAGATGAGGCAGCATCTATGAAGCGAAGGAAATAGGCAACGTTTCGGGTCGAGACCCTTCTTCAGACACGGCCCGAAACGTTGCCTATTTCCTTCGCTCCATAATGCTGCCTCACCTGCTGAGTTTCTCCAGCATTTTTGTCTACCTTCGATTTTCCAGCTTTCCTTTCTGTTGGGGGGGGGGGGGGGGTGTAGTCCTGGTCTGTGGCGGCTCCTGATAAGTGATATAGTGTTTAAGAAGGAACTGCAGATGCTGGAAAATCGAAGGTAGACTGTGGAGGCAGGGTGCTGGTGGAAGGAGAGTGGTGCATTTGACAGCTGCCGTACGTGTTCGAACAATGGGCTGCCGTAATGGGCTTGCCTTGGCATACATTTCTTATATTTGTTATGTTATTAGAAATATTAGCACAAGACTAAATAATAATTTGAAAAAAAATCTCCAGTGGTCTTGTCTCTCTGTGATGAATGAATGAATATGTATGAATGAATATAATGAATATAACTTTCATTGTCATTCAGGTATACATATGGACACAGTGCACATTGAACGAAATTTCGTTGCATTGACTCTTCAAAGTAGCAACAGAATATAACATTTATATCAGGCGATCAGTAAAAGTGCTTAGTGTGTCCATAAAAAAGTGCTTCATGTGCATATTTTCAAAAGGAAAGTTTTTAAAAGTGGCAATGTATAAGAAAGTTCTAGCATCGGTTTGATTGTGAGTTCAATAGTCTTACGGCCTGGGGGATGAAGCTGTTGCAGAACCTGGTTGTCCCGCTCTTCATGCTGCGGTACCTCCTCCCAGTGTTCAGCAGTGTAAACAGTCCATATTGTGGGTGTGTGGGGGCTCTGGTAATGCCCTTAGCTCTTGTCAGACAGCGTTTGTAACCAATGTCCATGATGGAAGGAAGAGAAGTCCCAATGATTTTTTCCGCTGTCCTCACCACTCTCTGAAGGCACTTCCAGTCCGCTGATACACTGAACCATGTCCCTATGTGGTGCAGTGCAATAGTGGAGATTTTAAAGTTAGTTAAAATATGTCACCTGCCCTGTTTCAGCTTGTTTGACCGAGGTCAATATTAATAAGACTCACGAGGCCGAAAGCTGCCATAGCCAAGCGTTGTCCATTCCTTCTCTTCGGGGATGCTGCCTGTCCCGTTGAGTTACTCTAGCTTTTTGTGTCTATCTGTAGCCTTGTGTTATTCGGCCGAGTGACCCTTGGACACTTCCTTGTATGTTGTTTCCACGTTTATAATAAATGTTTTCGGTGAACATTACCTCCGTTGTTGGACACCCTGCCTCAGACGTGGTGCGTTGTGTATTACTGGCACTGCTAGTTACTTCGTCAAACGGTCACTGGGAACTACGTTTAGAAATCCTCGCAAAAATATGTTATATGTTTCCTCCGCGGGTGCTGCCTTGCCCGCTGAGTTCCTCCAGCACTCTGTGTTTTTTGTTTGGCTCTGAAGTTGATGATGGACCCCTGTGTCTACCTTCAACTCCCTGTCTGTGGTGGCTCAGCGGGACGGGCAGCGGCTCTGGGGAGAGGGTTGCGTTTCTGGTCGAGACCCTTCCTCAGACAATCACAAGTACTCTCACCGAGGAGAGTTCAGTTCAGTCTGAAGAAGGGTCTTCTCTCCAGAGTCGCTGCGCTGCCTGTCCTGCTGAGCTACTCCAGCTTTTGTCTATCTTCAATTTCAGAGTTAAATACAATTTCTCATGGGGGGCTTATAGCGTCTACACCCCCCCCCCACCCACCCCTTCCTTCTCAACCTCAGCCTCACGGACCTTAGTTTACCTCTAGTTCCTAAAACCCATTTCCATCACTGGTCTGGCATATAAATTCATGACAGTGAGATTTAAAAATCATGTTATATTCTTGTGTGAATGGGATTAGTTTGTTATTTGGATACTGAGGCTATTTTTAAAAATTATCCTTTTCTTAAGAAATGGAATGTACAGAACATTCTTAATTGGAAAGTAGTGGGCAGAAAGGCATGCCATGCGTGGTTTGAAGAGCAAACACTTGTAGTTTACAATGCCAAAATTGAAAAGTTGAGGAAAAACAAGGTGTACACAGTTGCTTATTGGTTACAATCTGAGGAGTATGATGATGCTACTGATTATGATATGCCAATGTACCAGCTAGCAACTGATCTTCTCCATAAAATCCTGGTCTATTTCTAGAAATTGTAATTTATTTATCTATCTTGTTACGGACTTACAGCATATAATACAATAATATTAAAGTTCTGATCTTGAGAATATCACATTTTTGAATTTTCAAGCCAGTCTGGGTGTTTATTACTATTTCTGTCACAATGGTCAATTATGTAATTAGCTACAATTAGGTAATTAGCTAATGTAACCCCACTTTTAAAAAAAGGGAATGAGAGAGAAAACGGGGAATTACAAACCAGTTAGTCTAACATCGGTAGTGGGGAATCTGCTAGTCAGTTATTAAAGATGGGATAGCAGCACATTTGGAAAGTGGTGAAATCATTGGACAAAGTCAGCATGGATTTATGAAAGGTAAATCATGTCTGACGAATCTTATAGATTTTTTTGAGGATGTAACTAGTAGAGTGGATAAGGGAGAACCAGTGGATGTGTTATATCTGGACTTTCAGAAGGCTTTCGACAAGGTCCCACATAAGAGATTAGTATGCAAACTTAAAGCACACGGTATTGGCGGTTCAGTATTGATGTGGATGAGAACTGGCTGGCAGACAGGAAGCAAAGAGTAGGAGTAAACGGGTCCTTTTCAGAATGGCAGGCAGTGACTAGTGGGGTACCGCAAGGCTCAGTGCTGGGACCCCAGCTATTTACAATATATATTAATGATCTGGACGAGGGAATTGAATGCAACATCTCCAAGAACGGGGACGAGGAAACATTTTTTCTCACAGAGAGTGGTGAGTCTGTGGAATTCTCTGCCTCAGAGGGCAGTGGAGGCAGGTTCTCTGGATGCTTTCAAGAGAAAGCTAGATAAGGCTCTTAAAAATAGCTGAGTCAGGGGATATGGGGAGAAGGCAGGAACAGGGTACTGATTGTGGATGATCAGCCATGTTCACATTGAATGGCGCTGCTGGCTCGAAGGGCCAAATGGCCTGCTCCTGCACCTATTGTTTATTGTCTATTGAAACGTCCCGAGCTCCGACGTACCCGCTACGTTCATTCTACATGTTTACCACGAGTTTTTATTTTTTTTTAAACTCGCGAGAGCTCTTGGGTGTACTCGCACAGTGGGACAGGGCTTCACACCCGCTGAGTTTCTCCAGCATTTTTGTCTATTTTCGATTTGTAGCATCTACAGTTCCTTCTGAGACGTTTTGCGGTGATGGCTGCATCTGCGGTTTCTTTCTGTTGGGGGGGGGGGAGGAGAGAGTCCTGGCCCGTGGCGGCTCCTGATAAGTGATATGTTCCCTCCGCTGGTGCTGCCTTGCCCGCTGAGTTTCTCCAGCACTCTGTGTTTTTTGTTTGGCTCTGAAGTTGAAGGTGGACCTCCCCTGTGTCTACCTTCAACTCCCTGTCTGTGGTGGCTCAGCGGGACGGGCAGGGGCTCTGGGGAGAGTGTTGCGGTTCTGGTCGAGATCCTTCTTCAGATACTCACAAGTACTCTCACCGATGAGAGTTCAGTTCAGTCTGAAGAAGGGTCTTCTATCCAGAGTCGCTGAGCTGCCTGTCCTGCTGAGCTACTCCAGCTTTTGTCTTTCATTGACTGATGAACAAGGACCCCAGATCCCGTTGTACTTCACCTTTTCCCAACTTGACTACATTTAGATAATAATCGTCTTTCCTGTTTTTGATACCAAAGTGGATAACCTCACATTTATCCACATTAAACTGCATCTACCATGCAGCTGCCCACTCACCCAACCTGTCCAAGTCACCCTGCATTCTCATAGCATCCTCCTCACAGTTCACACTGCCACCCAGCTTTGTGTCATCTGCAAATTTGCTCTTTCGATCACCAATTCGATCTTGCATAGAAGTAATTTTTCGGCTTAAATAGATCATAGGTGCGGGTGTATGCCATTCGGCCCTTCGCGCCAGCACCGGCATTCAATGTGATCATGGCTGATCATCCCCAAACAGTACCCCATTCCTGCTTTCTCCCCATATCCCCGGACTCCGCTATCTTTAAGAGCCTATCTTCCTCTCTCTTGAAGGTATCCAGAGAACCGGCCTCCACCACCCTCTGAGGCAGAGAATTCCATAGACTCACAACTCTCTGTGAGAAAAAATGTTTCCTCATCTCCATTCTAAATGGCTTACCCCTTATTCTTAAACTGTGGCTCCTGGTTCTGCACTCCCCTACATCGGGAACATGTTTCCTGCCTCTAGCGTGTGCAAACCCTTCATAATCTTATATGTTTCAATAAGATTCACTCTCATCCTTCTAAACTACAGAGTACACAAGCCCAGGCGCTCTGTTCTCTCAGCATATGACAGTCCCGCTATCCTGGGGATTAAAAGGTCTGTCTCACTGTGCGAGTTGACCCACGAGTGACCCCGAGTGAAAGACTCGTGGTTGCGTACGATACTACAAGTTTATGATCCAGAGTTTAACCGAGTTCCCACGGGTATGTCTAAGTTTGCCGTTTACTTCTCATTTCTGCGATGTTCCAAGTTCGTCTCCCGAGTGTACCAAGTTCCTCTCCCGTTAATCTTGAGGCAACAATGTATATCGAACTGTTGAAAAATCATCACATGTTAAAAAAAATGATGTCATGCCAGCCAAAGAACGTAGAGACTATTGTGTTTGCTGCATGTGTTCTGCACAACCTGATCCGTATCAGAGGTGCAGCTTCAGGATCAGCAACAGCCATGCAGGACGGTGACTTAGTGGACAGTCAAACAGGGAGAATAACACTAGGTGCGTGGAGGAGTGGTACAAACGACGAGACTTTGGTGCCACTGCAGTGTTTTCGAGGTAACACGGGGACCAACAGTGCAAAAGAGCAGAGAGACCATCTCTGCTCCTACTATAATTCAGAATTGGACAGTGTGCCGTGGCAGGACAGCTTATTTTGAGCGGCTGCCGACCACAGGTACATCACTGCATGAGGAGAGCCCACGTGCAGAAAAATCCAGTTAATTTCATGTTTAGTTTAAATCCTGCTGACTTTTCATTGTTTAACTTTAAGTGTGGATTTTATTTTTTATTGTGGTGTAAAAGTAATTTCATTGCATCTGTCTTTCCTTTAAAACGTGGTTATCATGCATCTGCTTATCTGATTGTAGATCTCAAAACTTGTCATTTAGCGCATTGCATTGTATCTTTTATTGCCTGAATTTAGACTTGTGCATTTCTCAGCTGAATTAGTATATAGTGGAAATACTTTTATTTGTGCTTCATTTGTTGATTTTCATGTATGAGAAGCCCTTTTCAGACAGTGGTGTTTGCTGTAGTGCTACTTTTCTCAATATGCGCAAAAACGCGTTTTTTATATTGAACAAGAATAAAGACTTTGTTTCACATTCAAGACATTTGTTTCACATGAGACTTTGTCTTATTTTCTGATCTACTGAGAGGTGACAATTTTAAACATTTAAAAAGCACAGCATACGAGGCAGTTGAGTCCTTAAATCTCACAAATGATTGTGAGAATCACGATGTGAATATATTTTGCCTTCCTCTATTTTGTGTTTTATGATGAAAGGAATATTACATTCAATTCATGAGACTTTGTAGTGATATTAAAATGAAGACTTCCAGACATCAATTTGATCTTGATAGCAAAGAACTCTCTTTTATTGTGCAATGAAGTAAACAAACAGTGAGAATCAAACGGTTCAGCAAAAAGCTTTTCAACACAACACAACACAACACAAATTTATATATAAATTTCAAGCAATTTTTTCTTTTCAACCCACTCTGTCACCTTATCAATAACTTGCTTAACTTTGTTAAGCAGAATTTGTCTTTAAAAAGTCTAAGTAGCTGATATTTCTGTCCCTGATTATTGTTTCTAAAAAGAGTTCCCACGGTAGAATCACGAGTCACAAAGTTAAACGCACGGGCCACTACGTTCTTACAACGAGTTTAAATGTTTCAATTTTTAACCACAAGAGTACATTTTACTCGTGGAAAAGTTCAAACATGTTTGTACTTTTGCAAGAGTTAACAAGTTTCACGTGTACCTCCCGTTAGCACCAAGAGTTGCCAAGTTGCGTCCACGAGTTCAGACGTTTCTGCTACGTTAATTGTACGTGATTACCACGAGTTAAATTTGTTTTAAACTCGGGGTCACTCGTGGGTCAACTCGCACAGTGAGACAGCCCTTTAACTTTGTAAACCTACGATGCACTTCCTCAATAGCAAGAATATCCTTCCTCAAAGTAGGGGACCACAACTGCACACAATACTCCAGGTGTGGTCTCACTAGGGCCCTATACAACTGCAGAAGTACATCTTTGCTCCTATACTCAACTCCTCTTGTTAAAAAGGTCAAAATGCTATTCGCTTTCTTCACTGCCTGCTGTACCTGCATGTTTACTTTTATTGACCGATGAACAAGGACGTCCGGATCCCACTGTACTTCCCCTTTTCCCACATAGAAACATAGAAAATAGGTGCAGGAGGAGGCCATTCGGTCCTTCAAGCCATCACCGCCATTCATTGTGACCATGCCCAATCAATAACCCGCGCCTGCCTTCTCCCCATATCCCTTGATTCCACTAGCCCCTAGAGCTCTATCTAACTCTCAAAGCAATATTTCAGAATGTTTCTGCCTGGTTTCGAACCAGGGACCTTTCGCGTGTTAGGCGAACGTGGTAACCACTACACAACAGAAACACCATTGAGATAGTAATCTGCCTTCCTGTATTTGCTACCAAAGTGGATAACCTCACATTTATGGACATTAACTGCATCCGCCATGCATCTGCTCACTCACCAAACCTGTCCACGTCACTCTGCATTCTCATAGCATCCTCCTGACAGTTCACACTGCCACCCAGGTTTATGTCATCTGCAAATTTGCTAATGTTACTTTGAATCTCTTCATCTAAATCATTGATGTATAATGTAAATGCTGCGGTCCCAGCACCGAGCCTTGCGGTACCGAACTTGTCACTGCCTGCCATTCTGAATGGGACCCGTTAAGTCCTACTCTTTGTTTCCTGTCTGACAACCAATTTTCTATCCATGTCAGCACTCTACCCCTAAAACGATGTGCCCTAATTTTGACCACTAATCTATGTGGGACCTTATCAAATGCTTTCTGAAAGTCCAGGTACACTACATCCACTGGCTCTCCCTTGTCCATTTCCTAGTTACATCCTCAAAAAAAATCCAGAAGATTAGTCAAGCATGATTTCCCCTTCGTAAATCCATGCTTACTCGGACCGATCCTGCTACTGCTGTCCAAATGTGCCGCCATTTCATCTTTTATAATTGACTCCAGCATCTTCCCCACCACCGATGTCAGGCTAACTGGTCTATAATTCCCTGTTTTCTCTCTCCCCCTTTTCTTAAAAAGTAGTATAGCATTAGCTACCCTCCAATCCACAGGAACTGATCCTGAATCTATAGAACATTGGAAAATTATCACCAATGCGTCCACGATTTCTAGTGACACTTCCGTAAGTACCCTGGGATGCAGATCATCAGGCCCTGGGGATTTATTAGCCTTCAGTCCCGTCTGTCTACCCAACACAATTTCCTGCCTTATGTTGAGTTCCTTCAGTTCCTCCGTCACCCCAGATCCTCTGGCCACTAGGACATCAGGAAGATTGTTTGTGTCCTCCGTAGTGAAGATGGATCCAAAGTACCTGTTCAACGCATCTTCCACTTCCATGTTCCCCATAATAAATTCACCCTTTTCAGTCTTCAAGGGCCCAACATTGATCTTATCTATTTTGTTCCTCTTCACATACCTAAATAGTTTTTACTATCCTCATTTATATTCTTGGCCAGAATTCTTTCCTTCGTACCTCATCTTTTCTCCCTGTATTGCCTTTTGATTTATCTTCTGTTGCTCTTTAAACATTACCCAATCCTCTTGCTTCCCGTTCATCTGTGCTACGTTGTACTTCTCTTTTATTTTAATACTGTCCCTGATGTCCATTGTCAGCCACGGTCGCCCCTTACTCCCCTTGGAATCTTTCTTCCTCTTTGGAATGAACTGATCCCGCACCTTTTCTATTATTCCCAGAAATACCTGCCATTGTTGTTCCACTGTCATCCCTGCTAGGGTATCTTTTCAGTCAACTTTGGCCAGCTCCTCCCTCATTGCTTCATAGTCCCCTCTATTCAACTGTAACACTGAGTCCCTCTGATTTACCCTTCTCCCTCTCCAATCGTAGATTAAACTTGACCATATTATGGTCACTACTTCCTAATGGCTCCTTAACCACAAGTTCCTTTATCAAATCTGGTTCATTACATAACACTAAATGCAGAATTGCCTTCTCCCTGGTAGGCTCCAATACAAGCTGCTCTAAGATTCCATCACGGAGGCACTCCACAAACTCCCTTTCTTGGGGTCCAGTACCAACCTGCTTTTTCCCAGTCTACCTGCGTGTTGAAATCTCCCATAACAACCGCAGCATTACCTTTACTACATGCCAATTTTAACTTCTGATTCAACTTGCACCCTATATCCATGCCACTGATTGGGGGCCAGTAGATAAGTCTCATTAGGGTCTTTTTACCCTTACAATTCCTTAGTTCTATCCATACTGACTCCACATCTCCTGTTTCAATGTCACCCCTTGCAAGGGACTGAATTTCATTCCTCACCAACAGAGCAACCCCACCCCTTCTGCCTATCTGTCTGTCTTTTCGATAGGAGGTATACCCTTGAATATTCAGTTCCCAGCCCTGGCCCTCTTGCAGCCATGTCTCTGTAATTCCCACAACATCATACTTGCCAATTTCTAACTGAGCCTCAAGCTGGTCAACTTTATTTCGTATACTTCGCGCATTCATTTTCAGCACTTTGACCTCCGTATTCACCCCCCCTCGCACCGCTCGCAATTGGCCCTGAACTTACTCTGTTATCCCTTCTCGAACTTTCCTTCCCATTAATTCAAGAGTCTTTTGTAACTTTTCTTGTACTCACTTCCCCTTCAACTCAATCTTTACACTCCCAATTTGTCAATCCCTCCCCACCACTATTTAGTTTAAACCCACCCTAGCAAACCTGCCTGCCAGAACGTCGGTCCCCCTCCAGTTAAGGTGTAACCCGTCCCTTTTGTACAGGTCACCCCTACCAAGAAGAGATCCCAGTGGTCTATAAATCTAAATCCTTGCTCCCTGCACCAGCCCCCCAGCCCTATATTCAGATCCCGCATCTCCCTGTTTCTGTTGTCACTAGCAGGAGCTATTGGAAGCAATCCAGAGATAACCACCTTAGAAGTCCTGTTTTTCAGTCATCTTCCTAACTCTCTGAACTCGCGTTGCAGAACCTTCTTCTTCCCGATGTCGTTTGTGCCCACGTGCACAACTACTCCCAGCTGTTCACCTTCCCTCTTGAGGATGTTCTGAATTTGGTTCGTGACATCCTGAACCCTGGCACCAGGGAGGCAACAGACCATCCTCGCATCTCGTCTTCCTCCACAGAATCTCCAGTCCGTACCTCGGACAATGGAGTCACCCACCACTATGGCTCTGCCCGACGTCATTCTCGCCGGACGAATCCCATCTCTAGGATTGGAGCCACCGACGTGTCCGCCGCTCGGACTTGAAACATCGTCTCCCCCGACAGTTCCCAAGAGGGCGTACGCGTCTTCATTAGGCACAGCCACCTGCTCTCCTGCACTCCACGGTTACCACACTTTCAGTCACACTCCTTCGTTCTTTCCGTAACCTCGGCCTGAGAACCTCACTATAGGTCCTGTCCAGGAAACTCTCGTTTTCCCGGACGGCCCTGAGGTCATCCAACCGCTTCTCCAATGCCCCAACACGGTCCTTCAGGAGCTGAATCTGGACGCACTTGCCACAGTTGTAGCAGCCAGTGTCGCCATCCGTGTCCCTGGCCTCCCACATCGTGCAAGCATCACATTGTCTCATCTTTCCCGTCATATGTTCACCGCGTATCGTTCTCTACAGCTTTTTGCGTAGTCTCCTCTCTTCAGCCTCCTCGCCGAAGACTCTCGAGCCAAAGACTCACAATTTTCTCTCAAGGCACTTCCCTCACAGCCGCTCCCCTGGAGCAGCCTTGCTTATATTCGCTGATAAAACGCCTAATTTGCCAATTTACAAATCAAATTCCTCAGTTTTAAACTATTTTTCTCCCTCTGACACCTCTGACTCACCTTACCCACGGGTTTCTGCCAATAAGCTCTTCTCCCTGCTTTTCTTTGATTGTGCATCTCCGAGATCCACGTAAGCACTGAGCTTCGGTTGCAGAGTTTGAGACGATTTCTGACCGCTGCCATGACATTTTACAACAGCTGCCAAAGTACTTGGTGTAAACATCAACAGTAGTTCTGCTGTTTGTTAACAGCTGACCTTGCCTATATTCCCAGCTGCAGCAGGAGGCACTTTATATCGCGGCAGTGGTATTATATCCTGTTGTTGATCTGGTGCGAAATGGTTCAATGGATTAAATAATTTAGTGATACAGAGGTTACTGTTGACATTTCAACTGTCTGGGTGGTGACCCAGAAGCGACCTGTCATCAGGCAATGAGAATTACGGATGGCAATGTGAAGTACGGATTCGGCTTCGCGATCTGATATTCCAGTCAACGTTTAACATGGGACTGTGTTTCTGTAGTGTAGTGGTTATCACGTTCGCCTAACACACGAAAGGTCCCTGGTTCGAAACCAGGCAGAAATATTCTGAAATATTGCTTTTACTGAAATCAGGTGATGTGACACGGACAAGCGGACGTTTGAATTGAACACAGCTGCTGCTGCGCCATCCTCTGGTCAGAAGAAGGTTTCCGACGAAATACATCACCAATTAATGTTCTACAAATATGCTGCTTGAACTGCTGAGTTACTCCAACACGTTGTATCATTTTGTGTAAACAATCACCTGCAGTTTCTACGCAGATCCCATTGACGTTCTCCCCGCCATTTCACAGCGCCTATCCCGAGGCATTGCCGGGACTTGATGTCTTTGTCGATGTCTTTGTTCTGCCTTTGATAGTGTTCAATGTCCATCATAGATCCCCAATAGTTCACGTTGAGGTAGGCACAAAATGCTGGGGTAAGGCACCATCACCGAGTAGATAACCGGACCGTCCCAGAGCGGTGTAGGGACATCCTAAAGAGACGAGTAAGACCCAGAACGTCGAAGATCTTTGAAATCGTAGCTTTATTTACAACCCACGTTGCCTCCAGACAAAGGCAGATGATCGGCCAGATGTTGTTTTCAAAGCCTGGGAGTAGAATATAACGTTCGAACTCACGTCATCTGCATGTGCAGAGGGATTCGTGCACGTCCAGGGTGGTTTACGGTTTGGTTTATTATTGTCACTTGTACAAAGGTTCAGTGAAATGAAGTTTTTTTGCATGCTACCCAAACAGATCAGACATATTATGCATAAGTTTGTCCTTATTTAATTTAATGAGTGGCATATCTCATCTATCTTGATAACTTGCAAAACACGGGGCATAAAGCTAACCATAACTCACTTAAACTTCAGAAGCCCTCTTTTGGTGCGCATGTGACGAAGTATACCACTGATCCTCGTGGTGTGCAGGAAGGAACTGCATATGCTGGTATAAACCGAAGATGGACACAAAACGCTGGAATAACTCAGCGGGACAGGCAGCATCTTTGGAGAAAATGAATCCGTGATGTTTCGGGTCGACAAACTTCTTCAGACAGATATATTTTACTTAAATTCAATAGTCAAACTCAACTGAATTTGTGTATAGCATGTCAGATCAGTTTCGGTAGCATACAACAAATAGCCTTTTCCCTGCACCTTGGTACACGTGAAATTAATAAACGTAACCTAAAGGGCGGCGAATCTGTGGAATTCTTTGTCACATAAGGCTGTGGAGGGCAAGTCAATGGATATATTTAAGGCAGAGATAGATAGATTCTTGATTAGTACTGGTGTCGGAGGTTATGGGGAGAACGCAGAAAAATGGGTTGAGGAAGAGGGATCAGCCATGATTGATACGATGAGCCGAATGGCCTAACTCTGCTCTTATCTGTGATCTTATGATCGAACGCCGAACCTCCCTGGACGTGCAGGAAGCGCTCTGTACGTACAGTGGATGTGAACACGTAAAATATATTCCGCCCAAGTTTTGAACACACCGATTGACCGATTGTCCTGTCTTTTGTCTGGAGGCGAATGAACACAGTAGGATGTAAGTACCAAATCAGACCCGGCACCGTGAGGCCACATCGGAAATTGGAGGAAAAGAGCCTCATGTTTCGACAAAGTGCAGGAGTAACACGACGGTTCAAGCAGCATCTTGGAGAACATGTATAGGTGATGTTTTGGGTCGGAAGCCTCCTTCAGACCAGAGGAGGGCTATGGCTTGTGGTGGAACAGCAGCTGTGTTTATTTGAAGAATCGTCTAGTTGTCTCCATGTCACATCACCTGATTTCACGCAAAGCGAGTTTCCAGAATGATAACCACTATACTACAGAAACATTATCCCATGCTAAATATTGACAGGATTATCAGATTATTATGAAGGCCAACGTGCCATTCGCTTTCTTCACTGCCTGCTGTACTATCATGCTTACTTTCATTGACTGATGAACAAGGACCCCCAGATCCCGTTGTACTTCCCCTTTTCCCAACTTGACTACATTTAGATAATAATCTTCTTTCTTGTTTTTGTTACCAAAGTGGATAACCTCACATTTATCCACATCAAACTGCATCTACCATACATCTTCCCACTCACCCAACCTGTCCAAGTCACCCTGCATTCTCATAGCATCCTCCTCACAGTTCACACTGCCACCCAGCTTTGTGTCATCTGCAAATTTGCTCTTTCGATCACCAATTCGATCTTGCATAGAAGTAATTTTCGGGTTAAATAGACAATAGGTGCAGGTGTAGGCCATTCGGCCCTTCGCGCCAGCACCGCCATTCAATGTGATCATGGCTGATCATCCCCAATCCGTACCCCATTCCTGCCTTCTTCCCATATCCCCAGACTCCGCTATCTTTAAGAGCCTACCTTCCTCTCTGTTGAAAGTATCCAGAGAACCGGCCTCCACCACCCTCTGAGGCAGAGAATTCCATAGACTCACAACTCTCTGTGAGAAAAAATGTTTCCTCATCTCCGTTCTAAATGGCTTACCCCTTATTCTTAAACTGTGGCTCCTGGTTCTGCACTCCCCTACATCGGGAACATGTTTCTTGCCTCTAGGGTGTCCAAATCCTTAATAATCTTATATGTTTCAATAAGATCCATTCTCATCCTTCTAAACTCCAGAGTACACGAGCCCAGCCGCTCTGTTCTCTCAGCATATGACAGTCCCACCATCCTGGGAATTAACTTTGTAAACATACGCTGCACCCCCTCAATAGCAAGAATATCGTTCCTCAAATTAGGGAACCACAACTACACACAATACTCCAGGTGTGGTCTCACTAGGGCCCTATACAACTGCAGAAGTACCTCTTTGCTCCTATACTCAACTGCTCTTGTTAAAAAGTTCAAAATGCTATTCGCTTTCTTCACAGCCTGCTGTACCTGCATGTTTACTTTCATTGACTGATGAACAAGGACGCCCAGACCCCACTGTACTTCCCCTTTTCCCAACTTGACACATAGAAACATAGAAAATAGGTGCAGGAGGAGGTGATCACAATGAATGGTGGTGAGCCATCATCGCCATTCATTGTGATCATGGCTGATCGTCCCCAATCAATAACCCGTGCCTGCCTTCTCCCCATATACCTTGATTCCACTACCCCCTAGAGCTCCATCTAACTCTCAAACAATATTTCAGAATGTTTCTGCCTGGTTTCGAACCAGTGACATTTCACGTGTTAGGCGAACGTGATAACCACTACACTACAGGTAAACACCATTTACATAGTAATCTGCCTTCGTGTACTTGCTACCAAAGTGGATAACGTCACATTTATCCACATTAACTGCGTCCGCCATGCATTTGCTCACTCACCCTACCTGTCCACGTCACCCTGCATTGTCATAGCATCCTCCTCACAGTTCACACTGCCACCCAGGTTTATGTCATCTGCAAATTTGCTAATGTTACTTTGAATCCCTTCATCTAAATCATTGATGTATAATGTAAATAGCTGCGGTCCCAGCACCGAGCCTTGCGGTACCCTAGTCACTGCCTGCCATTCTGAAAGGGACCCGTTAATTCGTACTCTTTGTTTCCTGTCTGACAACCAATTTTCTATCCATGTCAGCACTCTACCCCCAATACCATGTGCCCTAATTTTGACCACTAATCTATGTGGGACCTTATCAAATGCTTTCTGAAAGTCCAGGTACACTACATCCACTGGCTCTCCCTTGTCCATTTTCTAGTTACATCCTCAAAAAAATCCAGAAGATTAGTCAAGCATGACTTCGTAATCCATGCTTTCTCGAACCGATCCTGCTACTGCTATCCAAATGTGCCGCTATTTCATCTTTTATAATTGACTCCAGCATCTTCCCCACCACCGATGTCAGGCGAACTGGTCTATAATTCCCTGTTTTCTCTTCTCCCCCTTTCTTAAAAAGTGGTATAACATTAGCTACCCTCCAATCCACAGGAACTGATCCTGAATCTATAGAACATTGGAAAATTATCACCAATGCGTCCACGATTTCTAGTGCCACTTCCTTAAGTACCCTGGGATGCAGATCACCAGGCCCTGGGCATTTATCAGCCTTTAGTCCCGTCTGTCTACCCAACACCATTTCCTGCCTAATGTTGAGTTCCTTCAGTACCGCCGTCACCCCAGATCCTCTGGCCACTAGGACATCAGGAAGATTGTTTGTGTCCTCCGTAGTGAAGTATGATCCAAAGTACCTGTTCAACTCATCTCCCACTTCCATGTTCCCCATAATAAATTCACCCTTTTCAGTCTTTCAGGGCCCAACTTTGGTCTCATCTATTTTGTTCCTCTTCACATACCTAAAGAATTTTTACTATCCTCATTTATATTCTTGGGTAGCTTACCTTCGTACCTCATCTTTTCTCCCTGTATTGCCTTTTGATTTACCTTCTGTTGCACTTTAAACATTACCCAATCCTCTTGCTTCCCGCTCATCTTTGCTACGTTGTACTTCTCTTTTATTTTTATAATGTCCCTGACGTCCCTTGTCAGCCACGGTCGCCCCTTACTCCCCTTGGAATCTTTCTTCCTCTTTGGAATGAACTGATCCTGCACCTTCTGTATTATTCCCAGAAATACCTGCCATTGTTGTTCCACTGTCATCCCTGCTAGGGTATCTTTTCAGTAAATTTTGGCCAGCTCCTCCCCCATTGCTCTATAGTCCCCTTTATTCAACTGTAACACTGACACCTCTGATTTACCCTTCTCCCTCTCCAATCGTATATTAAACTTGACCATATTATGGTCACTACCTCCTAATGGCTCCTTAACCACAAGTTCCTTTATCAAATCCGGTTCATTACATAACACTAAATGCAGAATTGCCTTCATCCTGGTAGGCTCCAATATAAGATGCTCGAAGATTCCATCACGGAGGCACTCCACAAACTCCCTTTCTTGGGATCCAGTACCAACCTGATTTTCCCAGTCTACCTGCGCGTTGAAATCTCCCATAATAACCGTAGCATTACCTTTACTGCATGCCAATTTTAACTTCAGATTCAACTTGCACCCTATATCCAGGCTCCTGTTTGCGGGACTGTAGATAAGTCCCATTAGGGCATTTTAACCTTACAATTCCTTAGTTCTATCCATACTGACTCCACATCTCCTGTTTCAATGTCACCCCTTGCTAGGGACTGAATTTCATTCCTCATCAACAGAGCAACCACACCCCCTCTGCCTATCTGTCTGTCTTTTCGATAGGAGGTATACCGTTGAATATTCAGTTCCCAGCCCTGGCCCTCTTGCAGCCATGTCGCTGTAATTCCCATAACATCATACGTGCCAATTTCTAACTGAGCCTCAAGCTCGTCCACTTTATTTCTTATATTTCACGCATTCATATACAACATTTTGACCTCGGTATTCACCTCCCCTCTCGCACCGTTCGCAATTGGCCCTGAACTTACTCTGTTATCCCTTCTCGAACTTTCCTTCCCATTAATTCAAGAGTCTTTTGTAAATTTTCTTGTACTCACTTCCCCTTCAACTCCATCTTTATACTCTCAATTTGTCAATCCCTCCCCACCACTATTTAGTTTAAACCCACACGTGTTGCCCCAGCAAACCTGCCTGCCAGAACGTCGGTCCCCCTCCAGTTAAGATGTAACCCGTCCCTTTTGTACAGGTCACCCCTACCCAGAACAGATCCCAGTGGTCTATAAATCGAAATCCTTGCTCCCTGCACCAGCCCTCCCAGCCCCACATTCAGATCCCGCATCTCCCTGTTTCTGTTGTCACTAGCAGGAGGTATTGGAAGCAATCCAGAGATAACCACCCTAGAAGTCCTGTTTTTCAGTCACCTTCCTAACTCTCTGAACTCGCGTCGCAGAACCTCCTTCTTCCCGATGTCGTTTGTGCCCACGGGCACAACTACTGCCGGCTGTTCACCTTCTCTCTCAAGGAGGTTCTGAATTTGGTTCGTGACATCCTGAACCCTGGCACTAGGGAGGCAACAGAACATCCTCGCATCTCGTCTGCCTCCACAGAATCTCCAGTCCGTACCTCGGACAATGGAGTCACCCATCACTATGGCTCTGCACGATGTCATTCTTGCCGGACGAATCCCATCTTTGGATTATAGCCACCGACGTGTCCGCCGCTCGGACTGGAAACATGGTCTCCCCCGACAGTTCCCAAGAGGGCGTACACGTCTTCATTAGGCATAGCCACCTGCTCTCCTGCACTCCATAGTTACCACCCTTTCTCTCAGTCACACTCCTTCGTTCTTCCCGTAACCTCGGCGTGACAACCTCACTGTAGGTCCTGTCCAGGAAACTCTAGTTTTCCCAGACGGCCCTGAGGTCATCCAGCCGCTTCTCCAGTGCCCCAACACGGTCCTTCAGGAGCTGAATCTGGATGCACTTGCCACAGTTGCAGCAGCCAGAGTCCCTGGCCTCCCACATCCTGCAAGCATCACACTGACTCATCTTTCCCGTCATGTGTTCACCGCGTATCGTTCTCTACCGCTTTTTACGTAGTCTCCTCTCTTCAGCCTCCTCGCCGAAGACTCTCGAGCCAAAGACTCACAATTTTCTCTGAAGGCACTTCCCTCACTGCCGCTCCCCTGGAGCAGCCTAAATCGCCTAATTTGCCAATTTGCAAATCAAATTCCTCAGTTTTAAACTGTTTATTCCCTCTGACTCACCTCTGACTCACCTTACCCACGGGTTTCTGCCAATAAGCTCTTCTCCCTGCTTTTCTTTAATTGTGCATTTCCGAGATCCACGTGAGCACTGGGCTTCGGTTGCAGAGTTGGAGAAGATTTCTGACCGCTGCCATGACATTTTACAACAGCTGCCAATGTACTTGGTGTAAACATCAACAGTAGTTCTGCTGTTTGTTAACAGCTGACCTTGCATATATTCCCAGCTGCAGCAGGGGGCACTTTATATCGCGGCAGTGGTAGTATATCCTGTTGTTGATCTGGTGCGAAATGGTTCAATGGATTTAGTGATACAGAGGTTTCTGTTGACATTTCAACTGTCTGGGCGGTGACCCAGAAACGACCTGTCATCAGGCAATGAGAATTACGGATGGCAATGTGAGGTACGGATTCGGCTTCGCGATCTGATACTCCAGTCAACGTTTAGCATGGGACTGTGTTTCTGTAGTGTAGTGGTTATCACGTTCGCCTAACACGCGAAAGGTCCCTGGTTCGAAACCAGGCAGAAACATTCTGAAATATTGCTTTTACTGAAATCAGGTGATGTGACACGGAGACAAGCGGGCGTTTCAATTGAACACAGCTGCTGCTGCGCCATCCTCTGGTCAGAAGAAGGTTTCCGACGAAAAACATCACCAATTAATGTTCTACAAAGATGCTGCTTGAACTGCTGAGTTACTCCAACACGTTGTATCATTTTGTGTAAACAATCACCTGCAGTTTCTACGCAGATCCCCTTGACGTTCTTCCCGCCATTTCACAGCGCCTATCGCGAGGCATTGCCGGGACTTGATGTCTTTGTCGATGTCGATCATAGATCCCCAATAGTTCACGTTGAGTTAGGCACAAAATGCTGGGGTAAGGCACCAACTCTGCAATAAGGCGGATAAAGCACCAGCACTGGATTAAAGAAATAGGTGACGTTTCTGGTCGAGACACTTCTTCCGCTTGAGAGTGAGGAGAGGGGGAAACTAGCGGTATGAAAACGTATGGAACAAATCAGAGCCGGCCACGATTACCAAAGAAAGGTGGTAACCACAATGGTCCAATGTTGGCACTTTGTTGTGGAAAAGTTGCGAACGAAGGGACATCAACAGTGGAACCAGGAACACGAGGGAGGGGTGGGGGGACGCACGTAGAGAGAGGAAATGTAAGGAGACCTTGAAATTAGGGAAATCGCTATTCATAGCGCTGGGTTGTTTGATGTCCAAACGTAATAGGAAGTGCTGTTTCTCCTATGTACTTGTGGTCTCAACGTGCCAGCTATGATTTGTTTCTTACATCTCATTGTGTACATTCTCCGCCAGTTGAAGAACCGGATGATCGGCCGGATATTGTGTTCAAAGCATCGGCAGCAGAATATCGTACACGTCCCTTGTGTAAACAAATATCTGCAGACCACCTTGAGTTTCTTCCCGCCATTTCCCTGCACATATCCTGAGTCTTTGCCATATCCCACATCTTCCAGGCGCTACATCGCCTTTAGTACTCCTGATGAACGTCCCACATCCGCAAAAGTTCACGCTGGGATTTTGCTTCTTCATTGGGGACAATTCTCATCCAGATCGGAAGTTAGTCGTCGTGTGCCCCATGCGTTCGTGATTTGTTCCCAATATCCCTTTTTCAGAGCAAGCACCACCCAGAGATGCCGCTGTCATGTGGACATCGCAAAACGTCCCGTTCAAAAAATTCTCCTTTAGCCACCACGATTTTTTGATGTAACGATTTCAGCGTGGCCTCGACAGAACAATTTTATTTTCCAATTCCACTCTCCGACTCACTCGACGCCGTCATACAGATGCACTTTGAGGACTAAGTGTCATAGAAACATAGAAACATAGAAATTAGGTGCAGAAGTAGGCCATTCGGCCCTTCGAGCCTGCACCGCCATTCAATATGATCATGGCTGATCATCCAACTCAGTATCCCGTACCTGCCTTCTCTCCATACCCTCTGATCCCTTTAGCCACAAGGGCCACATCTAACCCCCTCTTAAATATAGCCAATGAATTGGCCTCGACTACCCTCTGTGGCAGAGAGTTCCAGAGATTCACCACTCTGTGTGTGTAAAAAGTTCTTCTCATCTCGGTTTTAAAGGAGTTCCCCCTTATCCTTAAGCTGTGACCCCTTGTCCTGGACTTCCCCAACATCGGGAGCAATCTTCCTGCATCTAGCCTGTCCAACCCCTTAAGAATTTTGTAAGTTTCTATAAGATCCCCTCTCAATCTCCTAAATTCTAGAGAGTATAAACCAAGTCTATCCAGTCTTTCTTCATGAGACAGTCCTGACATCCCAGGAATCAGTCTGGTGAACATTCTCTGCACTCCCTCTATGGCAATAATGTCCTTCCAATGCTCCGGCGGTTCTCTCACCCACTATAAATCCTGTGACCATAAACGTTACCCACTTTGTTCCTGATGAGTCCTTGTATGAACGCCGTGGCCGAGATCAAGGCAAGGGGGCAGAAATGCCGGAGAGAAACCGCAAATTTATCGGTGGTCAGTGGCCTCACCGAGTAGATAACCGGACCGTCCCAGAGCTGTGTAGGGACATCCTAAAGAGACGAGTAAGACCCAAAATGTCGAAGATCTTTGAAATCGTAGCTTTATTTACATCCCACGTTATCTCCAGACAAAGGCAGATGATCGGCCAGATGTTGTTTTCAAAGCTTGGGAACAGAATATAATTTTCGATCTCACGTCATCTGCATTCGTGCACGTCCTGGGTGGTTTACGGTTTGGTTTATTATTGTCACTTGTACAAAGGTTCAGTGAAATGAAGTGTATTGCATGCTACCCAAAGAGATCAGACATATTATGCATACGTTTGTCTTTATTGAATTGTAATGAATGGCATATCTCATCTATCTTGATAACTTGCAAAACACGGGGCAAATGGCTAACCACTTAAAGAGCAGAAGCCCTCTTTTGGTGCGCATGTGACGAGTGATCATATGCAATCCAGTGATCCACGTGGTGTGCAGGAAGGAAATGCATATGCTGGTATAAACCGAAGATAGACACAAAAAGCTGGAGTAACTCAGCGGGACAGGCACCATCTCTGGAGAAAAGAAATCCGTGACGTTTCGGGTCGACAAACTTCTGCAGACAGATATACTTTACTTAAATTCATAGTTTAACTCAACTGAATTTATGTATAACATGTCAGATCTGCTTCGGTCGGAGGGCAAGTCAATGGATATATTTAAGGCAGAGATAGATAGATTCTTGATTAGTACAGGGGTCAGAGGGTATGGAAATAACGCAGAAGAATGGGGTTAGGAGGGAGAGATCGATCAACCATGATTGAACGGTGGAATAGACTTGATAAGCCGAATGGCCTAGGTCTGCTCTTATCTATGATCTAGAACGGTTGGGGGGGGGAGGGACACAAATAGAGAAAACTAGTGTGTGAGGCAGGAGGCAGAGAAGCGAAGAACTCAGACCCAACATGTAGGGGGGAAAGAAGAAAAATATAATAAACAGAGAATAAGAGGTGGTGGGTTTCTTAAATGTGTGAGCAGAGAGACAGAGGGGTGTAAAACGAGGTGAGAAGCAATAGGTATCAAGGTGAAAAGTAAGGTGAAAGGGCCATTTTTCAACATAATTGTATAAGGGGTAAGAGCATACGTAATAAGGTGGATGAGTTGAATGTGCAGATAGCTATTAATGAATATGATATAGTTGGGGTCACGGAGCCATGGCTCCAGGGTGACCAAGGCTGGGAGCTGAACATCCAGGTATATTCAATATTCTGGAGGGATAGACAGAAAGGAAAAGGAGGTGGGGTAGCGTTGCTGGTTAGAGAGGAGATTAACGCAATATAAAGGAACGACATTAGCTTGGAGGATGTGGAATCGATATGGGTAGAGCTGCGAAACACTAAGGGCCAGAAAACGTTAGTGGGAGTTGTGTACAGGCCACCTAACAATAGTAGTGGAGTTGGGGATGGCATCAAACAGGAAATTGGGAATGCGTGCAACAAAGGTAAAACAGTTATAATAGGTGACTTCAATCTACATATAGATTGGGTGAATGAAATTGGCAGGGGTGCTGAGGAAGAGGATTTCTTGGAATATATGCGGTATAGTTTTCAAAATCAACATGTAGAGGAACCAACGAGAGAGCAGGCTATTCTAGACTGGGTATTGAGTAATGAGGAAGGGTTATTTAACAGTCTTGTTGTGCGTGGCCCCTTGGGCAAGAGTGACCATAATATGGTTGAGTTCTTCATTAGGATGGAGAATGACATAATTAATTCAGAAACAAGGGTGCTGAACTTAAAGAAAGGTAACTTTGAGGGTATGAGACGTGAATTGGCCAAGATAGACTGGCAATTGATTCTTAAAGGATTGATGGTGGATATGCAATGGAAGGCATTTAAAGGCTGCATGGATGAACTACAACAATTGTTCATCCCAGTTTGGCAAAAGAATAAATCAGGAAAGGTAGTGCATCCGTGGATAACAAGGGAAATCAGGGATAGTATCAAAACAAAAGATGAAGCATACAAAGTAGCCAGAAAAAGCAGCCTACCAGAGGACTGGGGGGAAATTCAGTCCAGCAGAGAAGGACAAAGGGTTTAATTAGGAAAGGGAAATAGATTATGAAAGAAAACTGTCAGGGAACATAAAAACTGACTGCAAAAGTATTTATAGATATGTGAAGAGAAAAAGATTAGTTAAAACAAATGTAGGTCCCTTGCAGTCAGAAACGGGTGAATTGATCATGGGGAACAAGGACATGGCAGACCAATTGAATAACTACTTTGGTTCTGTCTTCACTAAGGAAGACTTAATTAATCTGCCGGAAATAGCAGGGGACCGGGGGTCAAATGAGATGGAAGAACCCGCGTGAAATCCAGGTTAGCCGGGAAGTGGTGTTAGGTAAATTGAATGGATTAAAGGCCGATAAATCCCCAGGGCCAGATAGGCTGCATCCCAGGGTACTTAAGGAAGTAGCCCCATAAATAGTGGATGCATTAGTGATAATTTTTCAAAACTCTTTAGATTCTGGAGTAGTTCCTGAGGATTGGAGGGTAACTAATGTAACCACACTTTTTAAAAATGGAGGGAGAGAGAAAACGGGGAATTACAGACCAGTTAGTCTAACATCGGTAGTGGGGAAATTGCTAGAGTCAGTTATTAAAGATGGGATAGCAGCACATTTGGAAAGTGGTGAAATCATTGGTCAATGTCAGCATGGATTTATGAAAGGTAAATCATGTGTGACGATTCTTATAGAATTTTTTGAGGATGTAACTAGTAGAGTGGATATGGGAGAACCAGTGGATGTGTTATATCTGGTCTTTCAGAAGGCTTTCGACAAGGTCCCACATAAGAGATTAATATACAAACTTAAAGCATACTGTATTAGGGGTTCAGTATTGATGTGGATAGAGAACTGGCTGGCAGACAGGAAGCAAAGCGTAGGAGTAAACGGGTCCTTTTCAGAATGGCAGGCAGTGACTAGTGGGGTACCGCAAGGCTCAGTGCTGGGACCCCATGTATTTACAATATATATTAATGATATGGACGAGGGAATTGAATGCAACATCTCCAAGTTTGCGGATGACACAAAGCTGGGGGGCAGTGTTAGCTGTGAGGAGGGTGCTAGGAGGCTGCAAGATGACTTGGATAGGCTGGGTGAGTGGACAAATGCATGGCAGATGCAGTATAATGTGGATAAATGTGAGGTTATCCACTTTGGAGGCAAAAACAGGAAAGTAGACTACTACCTGAATGGTGGCCGATTAGTAAAAGGGGAGATGCAACGAGACCTGGGGGTCATGGTACACCAGTCATTGAAAGTAGGTATGCAGGTGCAGCAGGCAGTGAAGAAAGCGAATGGTATGTTAGCATTCATAGCAAAAGGTTTTGAGTATAGGAGCAGGGAGGTTCTACTGCAGTTATACAGGGTCTTGGTGAGACCACACCTGGAGTATTGCGTACAGTTTTGGTCTCCTAATCTGAGGAAGGACATTCTTGCCATAGAGGGAGTACAGAGAAGGTTCACCAGACTGATTTCTGGGATGTCAGGTCTTTCATATGAGGAAAGACTGGATAGACTCGGCTTGTACTCGCTAGAATTTACATAGATACATAGATACATAGAAAATAGGTGCAGGAGTAGACCATTCGGCCTTTCGAGCCTGCACCGCCATTCAATATGATCATGGCTGATCATCCAACTCAGTATCCCGTACCTGCATTCTCTCCATACCCCCTGATCCCTTTAGCCACAAGGGCCACATCTAACTCCCTCTTAAATATAGCCAATGAACTGGCCTCCACTACCCGCTGTGGCAGAGAGTTCCAGAGATTCACCACTCTCTGTGTGAAAACGTTTTTTCTCATCTCGGTCTTAAAGGATTTCCCCCTTATCCTTAAGCTGTGACCCCTTGTCCTGGACTTCCCCAACATCGGGAACAATCTTCCTGCATCTAGCCTGTCCAACCCAATAAGAATTTTGTACGTTTCTATAAGATCCCCTCTCAATCTCTTAAATTCTAGCGAGTATAAGCCAAGTCTATCCAGTCTTTCTTCATATGAAAGTCCTGACATCCCAGGAATCAGTCTGGTGAACCTTCTCTTCACTCCCTCTATGGCTATAATGTCCTTCCTCAGATTTGGAGACCAAAACTGTACGTAATACTCCAGGTGTGGTCTCACCAAGACCCTGTACAACTGCAGTAGAACCTCCCTGCTCCTGTACTCAAATCCATTTGCTATGAAAGCTAACAAACCATTCGCTTTCTTCACTGCCTGCTGCACCTGCATGCCTACTTTCAATGACTGGTGTACCATGACACCCAGGTCTCGCTGCATCTCCCCTTTTCCTAATCGGCCACCATTTAGATAATAGTCTGCTTTCCTGTTTTTGCCACCAAAGTGGATAACCTCACATTTATCCACATTATACTGCATCTGCCAAACATTTGCCCACTCACCCAGCCTATCCAAGTCACCTTGCAGTCTCCTTGCATCCTCCTCATAGCTAATACTGCCCCCCCAGCTTAGTGTCACACGCAAACTTGGAGATGTTGCCTTCAGTTCCCTCATCCAGTTCATTAATATAAATTGTAAATAGCTGGGGTCCCAGCACTGAGCCTTGCGGTACCCCATTAGTCACTGCCTGCCATTGTGAAAAGGACCCGTTGACTCCTACTCTTTTCTTCCTGTTTGCCAGCCAGTTCTCTATCCACATCAATACTGATCCCCCAATACCGTGTGATTTAAGTTTGTATACTAATCTCTTATGTGGGACCTTGTCGAAAGCCTTCTGAAAGTCCAGATACAACACATCCACTGGTTCTCCCCTATCCACTCTACTAGTTACATCCTCAAAAAATTCTATAAGATTCGTCAGACATGATTTAACTTTCGTAAATCCATGGTGACTTTGTCCAATGATGTCACCACTTTCCAAATGTGCTGGTATCCCATCTTTAATAACTGACTCTAGCAGTTTCCCCACTACCGATGTTAGACTAACTGGTCTGTAATTCCCCGTTTTCTCTCTCCCTCCCTTCTTAAAAAGTGGGGTTACGTTTGCTATCCTCCAATCCTCAGGAACTACTCCAGAATCTAAAGAGTTTTGAAAAATTATCACTAATGTAGCCACTATTTCTGGAGCTACTTCCTTAAGTACTCTGGGATGCAGCCTATCTGGCCCTGGTGATTTATCGACCTTTAATCTATTCAATTTACCCAACACCACTTCCCGACTAACCTGGATTTCACTCAGTTCCTCCATCTCCTTTGATCCCCTGCTATTTCCGGCAGATTATTTATGTCTTCCTTAGAGAAGACGGAACCAAAGTAGTTATTCAATTGGTCCGCCATATCCTTGTTCCCCATGATCAATTCACCTGTTTCTGACTGCAAGGGACCTACATTTGTTTTAACTAATCTCTTTCTCTTCACATATCTATAAAAACTTTTGCAGTCAGGTTTTATGTTCCCTGCCAGTTTTCTTTCATAATCTATTTTCCCTTTCCTAATTAAGCCCTTTGTCCTCCTCTGCTGGTCTCTGAATTTCTCCCAGTTCTCTGGTATGCTGCTTTCTCTGGCTAATTTGTACGCATCATCTTTTGCTTTGATACTATCCCTGATTTCCCTTGTTATCCATGGATGCACTACCTTCCCTGATTTATTCTTTTGCCAAACTGGGATGAACATTTTTTGTAGTTCATCCATGCAGTCTTTAAATGCCTTCCATTGCATATCCACCGTCAACCCTTTTAGAACTAATTGCCAGTCAATCTTGGCCAATTCACGTCTCATACCCTCAATGTTACCTTTCTTTAATTTCAGAACCGTTGTTTCTGAATTAACAATGTCACTCTCCATCCTAATGAAGAACTCAACCATATTATGGTCACTCTTGCCCAAGGGGGCACGCACAACAAGACTGCTAACTAACCCTTCCTCATTACTCAATACCCAGTCTAGAATAGACTGCTCTCTCGTTGGTTCCTCTACATGTTGGTTTAGATTACTATCCCGCATACATTCCAAGAAATCCTCTTCCTCAGCACCCCTGCCAATTTGATTCACCCAATCTATATGTAGATTGAAGTCACCCATTATAACTATTTTGCCTTTGTTGCACGCATTTCTAATTACCTGTTCAATGCCATCCCCAACTTCACTACTACTGCTAGGTGGCCTGTACACAACACCCACCAGCGTTTTCTGCCCCTTAGTGTTTCGCAGCTCTACCCTTACCAATTCCACATCCTCCAAGCTAATGTCCTTCCTTTCCACTGCGTTAATCTCCTCGCTAACCAGCAACGCTACCCCACCTCCTTTTCCTTTCTCTCTATCCCTCCTGAATATTGAATATCCCTGGATGTTCAGCTCCCAGCCTTGGTCACCCTGGAGCCATGTCTCCGTGATCCCAACTATATCATAATCATTAATAGCTATCTGCACGTTCAACTCATCCACCTTAGTACGAATGCTCCTTGCATTGAGACACAAAGCCTTCAGGCTTGTTTTTACAACGCCCTTACCCCTTATACAATTATGTTGAAAAGTGGCCCTTTTTGATTTTTGCCCTGGATTTGTCTGCCTGCCACTTTTACTTTTCACCTTGCTACCTATTGCTTCCGCCCGCATTTTACACCTCTCTGTTTCTCTGCTCACCCATTTAAGAACCCCACCACCTCTTATTCTCTGTTTATTATTGTTTTCTTCTTTCCCCCCTACATGTTGGTCTGAGTGCTTTCCTTCTCTGCCTCCTGCCTCACACACTGTCTAATAGCTTTCGCTATTTGAGTACCTCCCCCCAACCATTCTAGTTTAAAGTCTCCCCAGTAGCCTTTGCGGATCTCCCCGCCAGGATATCGGTCCCCCTCAGGTTCAAGTGCAACCCATCCTTTTTGTACATGTCGCACCTTCCAGGTTCTAGGTTTCTATCTTATGATCGAACGCCGAACCTCCCTGGACGTGCAGGAAGCGCTCTGTACGTACAGTGGATGTGAAAACGTAAAATATATTCCGCCCAAGTTTTGAACACACCATTCGACCGATTGTCCTGTCCTTTGTCTGGAGGCGAATGTAAGACAGTGGGATGTAAGTACCAAATCAGAGCCGGCACCGCGAGGCCACATCGGAAATTGGAGGAACAGAGCCTCATTTTTCGACAAAGTGCACGAGTAACACAACGGTTCAAGCAGCATCTTTGGAGAACATGTATAGGTGATGTTTAGGGTCGGAAACCTCCTTCAGACCACAGCAGGGCTATGGCTTGTGGTGGAACAGCAGCTGTGTTTATTTGAAGAATCGTCCAGTTGTCTCCATGTCACATCACCTGATTTCACGCAAAGCGAGATTCCAGAATGTTTCTGGTTTCGAAAATGGGACCTTTCGACTTCCGGTGGCGCTATGGAGGCTTGAGCCCAGCGTCAACTAGCTCCGCGCTGAAAAATCCGAAAACGTGAGAAAAATCGGGACCTACCTGAGGCGATTGTGAATTGAACGGCTGCCTGCTGCGAGTGACGTCATCAGGCGCGCGACTTTGCCGGTATGTCGATACAACATACCCCCCCCCGGGTGACAAAAATAGCCGGTAAAGCGAGACATCCGACGGAAGAGGTAGGCCCAACCGAGGCCTCGGCTTCAGGTACAATGATGCTCCAGGAAGACCCATCGAAGAAACCAAAACAAAAAAATCTGAAATGGAAGAACTTAAAAACTTTATCTCCAATGAGATAAAAATATTCAAACACAGCTGAAAACCTTTGAAGGAAAGCTGAATTTTAAAGAGGAACTTAAAGAGGAACTTAACTCTTTTAAGGTAGATTTTAAAGCAGAAATGCTCTCTACCGTTCAGGATATATTGGAAATCTGGAAGAGGTCGAGGGACGACGAGGTCAAAGATCAGATGGAAGAGGTGGAAGGCAGGATCGCTTTGGTGGAATCGAGCCTTAAGGGAGAGATTGACCCTATCCTTCAGACACTGAAGCAACATATTATAGCGATAACTGAACTTGAGAAATGTGTGGCGACAAGTGCGGAAACGGTAAATCGACTCCTTACCGAAAATCAACGCCTCTCCGAAATGGTGGCTAAATTAAGTGGAAAGTGTATCGACCTGGAGGGGCGTCAAAGACGCCAGAACCTAAGAATTGTAGGTGTGAAAGAAGGAAGTGAGAGGGATATAGGCACTTGGGATTTTGTGGCAGATCTACTATAAAAATCCTTAAAGTTGGATCAAAAACCTGTACTTGGTCGAGCACATAGAGCGCAGGGGCGTCGTACACGAGATGATGCCCACCCAAGACAAATTATAGTAAAGGTGCAACTTGATCATGAATTTGACGAGATAATGAAGAAAATTGCCCATACCAGAGACCTCTCTTTTGAAGGAGTGAGGATCAGTATCTACAGAGACTACCCGGCGGAGGTCTTCAAGAAAAGAGCGCTGTTTACTGAAACAAAAAGAATACTGAAGAATATAGCGAATTTGAGATACGGCTTGCTTTATCCCGCAACATTAAGTGTCACCTACATGAGCAAGGAGCAACTTTTTACAGACCATGAAAAAGCACTGGAATTCACCAAAGGTATCGGAAATGTGACCACAGACTGAACAATATACATCACTCCTCAGGAGTCAAGGAATAACGGGACCTCACCAGGTCTAAAAGGATCTTTAAAGTACTTTTAAGAGCTTTAAAGACGTTTGAAAATTGAAATGGACATTGGAGAAAACTTGGGTTTTTTTGATTCTCGTTTTTTTTTTGTTTTTTTTTAAATTTCTCCTAATATCTCTAATTTTTTATTATTATTCATTCTTCGCGTTTAGTATAAATTCTAAGAACAATAATATCACAATTATCAATTGTTACTAATCACTATTATTATTTAGTATTTTCATATTCAACCATACATGTAACTACTAATACTTATTAAATATCATTATTACTATTAAAATTACTAAATATATATTATTCATAAATATTTTTACCGTGTATGAATAATAACAATGATTAATAACTAACAGTTTCTGGTTACGTAGAAATAGATTACATACATACATTCCATAGGAATATAAGTAAGAGGTAATTTAGCCCATGTATTAATAAGGGTTGATGGTTTTCCTCTTTATTTTTCAATTAAAAATTAAATATACATACTTAAAAAAGATATTAATATGGTATTTAGAGAATAATAACGTTGTTAACTTTTACTGTTGTTTACCTTTTTTGGGTTTTTGAAAAGAAAACAAAAATTTTGCAACTCCCAAAGAAGTTATTTGATTGTTAGAAATATGATCTTTTTTAAAAAAATTTTTTAGCGCGGAGCTAGGATTTTTTTTCTTTTACAAAGGCTACGGAAGTCTTTAGAATTCTAGCCATGCTAGTGTGGCTAACACTAACTACACTAATAGTAGTTGTAGTTTTTTTCTTTCACCCTATACTAATCATCTATATCACTTTTTTCACTTTAATTATTGTTATAATTTTAAGTTTGAATGGAATTACAAGGTTAATTCAAGGAGATGTGTTCGGAAGAGCGATGTATATTATTTAAAATTCATCTATTTGAGGTTCGGGAGCAGGGTCAGGTTTTATGTGTTGTACCTTCTGCTCGGCTATAGACCACCCTAGAAACAATATGCAAGATGGTAATATGACAAGAGGGGGTGAGGGAATAACATGTCGTAGTTGGAATGTTAAGGGAATCAATGAACCAATTAAGAGAGGTAAAGTTTTGGCACATTTAAATTCAATCAAAACAGATATAATATTCCTTCAAGAAACACACCTTAAAAAGGAATCTCAACATAGACTTAAAGCTAAGTGGATTGCTGAATCGTATCATGCCTCTTTTTCACACAAGTCCAGAGGAGTTGCAATATTAATTCGTAAAGGAATAATTTTACACATTCACCAACAATAGCGGATATAGATGGTAGATATATTATATTAGTTGGAGAGTTAAATGGGATAAAAGTGATTCTTCTTAATGTATATGGACCTAATTTTGATAATCCTATGTGTTTTAATAAAACATTTAATATAATTCCTGAATTTACACAATATAAATTAATAATTGGAGGAGATTTCAATTGTACATTAGACTCTTATTTAGTTAGATCATCAAGGCAAAAAAAATAAAATCTCAATCAAGTGAATTTTTAAATTCATTTATTAATACCACTAATATTAAGGATGTCTGGAGAATTGAAAACCCAACTGGACGGGAATACTCATTTTACTCACCGGTACATAAAACATACTCAAGAATAGATTATTTTTTAGTCGACTCCACGTTTATCCCATTTACTTATAACTCAAAATACCATAATATTATAATCTCAGACCACGCACCGGTAACATTTATGATTAAATTAAATGGAATGTCCGAGAAACAAACATATTGGAGATTTAACCCACAAATATTGAATGAAAGATCATGTCAGGAATATCTTATTAAACAGATGCAAACATTTTTCGAGGCAAATGACAACCCTGACACATCTGTCTCTCTTATTTGGGAAACATTTAAAGCGTTTGTCCGAGGCGCATTAATTTCTGCCCAAGTATTTTATAACAAAGATAACCGGATTAAACAACAAACACTGGAAAGGGAAATAAAGCAACTAGATATAGAAAATGCGAGAATGCCATCTACGTTAAAACATAACAAAATAGCTGTACTGAAATATAAACTAAACAAAATGTATTCAGAACAAGTAATAAAACTTTATCAACATACTAAACAATTACATTTTGAGCTTGGAGACAAACCACAAAAACTATTAGCACGTCAGCTACGAAAAATGGAGGGCGAAAAAATAATTCATAAAATTAGAGCAGATACAGGCGAATTATTAAAATTGCCCAAGGATATAAATGAGAGATTTCTCCAATACTATCATAATCTTTACTCAACTAAAACTGTAGTACAACCAGAAGGAATAGCAGATTTTTTACAAAAATGTAATTTAAAAGGTTTAGATTCAAAAGATAGAGAATTATTAGAAGCGGAGATTACGATAAAAGATATTGAAGAGTCTATTGGATCTTTAAAAAATGTTAAAGCAGTAGGACAAGATGGTTTAGGCTCGGAATTTGATTAAAAAAATTATGATTTGCTTTCTCCACGTTTACAAAAGCTGTATGAACATATTTATACTCAACAGAAACTTCCAGATACCTTAAATGAATCTATAATAACACTTATTCCTAAAGCTGATAAGGATCCGGAAGATCCAGGATCATATAGAGCAATTGCACTTTTAAATACAGATGAGAAAATACTAACAAAATTTTAGCGCACAGATTAAGTACAGTGATGAATAAACTAATACACCCTGACCAAACAGGTTTTATTCTGAAGCGGTATTCATAATACAATCTAAGAAGATTATTTAATATAATATATTCAAAGAGAAATATTAATGAAGATTTAGCAATAATCTCACGATGCTGACAAAGCTTTTGATCAGGTGGAATGGCCCTATTTATTTTCGGTGATGGAAAAATTGCAGCTGGGCGAGAAATTTTGTGCATGGATAAAACTGTTATATACAAACCCTACGGCTAGAATATTAACAAACCAAAGGTTATCATCTAAATTTAACCTATCTAGAAGTTGTAGACAAGGATGCCCGTTGTCTCCATTATTATTTGCGCTTGTTATAGAGCCACTCGCAGAAAGAGTCAGGACCCATCCGGAAATATATGGGTATAACACAAAGGATACAGTGAATAAAATGTCTTTATACGCAGATGATGTATTAATTTACAAAACCAGAAATTAGTATTCCAAATTTATTAAAGCTAATAACCCAATTTGGTTCACTCTCAGGATACAGAATAAATTGGAATAAAAGTGAAATTATGCCAATAATGGAACATAATACACATATAATACAACAATTTCCATTTAAAATAGTAAATGAAAAATTTAAATACCTAGGCATTTATGTTACTAAGATATATACATTATTATTTAAAGCAAACTTTCCCCCATTACTGAATAAACTGCATAAGAATATTCAGTATTGGAAAACACTTCCTATTTCCATGGTTGGCAAAATTAATGCCATAAAAATGATTTTCTTACCGCAAATATTATACCTTTTTCAAACAATTCCGATATATTTGTCAAAAAACGTTTTTAAAAAGTTAGATTCCATTGTCAGTGACTTTATCTGGGATTATAAGAATCATAGGATAAGCAAAAAACATCTGTGCAAATCAAAAAAAAATGGAGGTTTGGTTTTACCAAACTTTTTGTTTTATTTTTGGGCAGTTAACATTAAAAATATGAATTTTTGGTTGGAAGAAATAGATCAGGAACCAGATTGGTTAAAAATGGAAAAGGAAGATTGCTCACCTTTTGAAATCGGCTCGATACTATTTGCTACTTCTAAATTAAATAAAAAAAATTCTAGGGAAAATCCTATAATATATAGTACTATGCGAATTTGGAAACAATTAAAAAAGACATTAAAACTAGATAATTTATCATTTTTTCTTCCAATTGCGAATAACCCTTTGTTTAACCCCTCGTGGTTGGACAAAGTTTCACACAATGGAAAAACTATGGAATTAAAAAGATGGGACAACTTTATAAGGAAGGCACTTTTCTTTCATTTCAGGAGTTTTATTTTATTAGACAGCGATATTCCATTGACGGACTTATACAGACAAACTTGGGAAAAAGAACTAAATCAAATAATAACGAAAGATACTTGGGAAGAAAGTTTACAACACATACATCAATGTTCATTAAATGCCAGACATTCTCTAATACAATTCAAAGTAATACATAGGTTACATTATTCTAAAACAAAATTAAATAAAATCTTCCCACATATCTCACCAATATGTGATAAATGTCAACATTTAGAAGCTAACTTATCTCATATGTTTGCAAATTGCATAAAAATTAAAAATTTCTGGGTAAATATTTTCACAATAATATCTAAAGTGACTAGCATTCAATTGGACCCGGATCCAAAATTGATAATACTTGGAACATTAGAACTAAATCAAACATTTACAACAACTCAAAGAATCTTTATTGATTATAGTATAATAACTGGGAACAAATTAATTCTAAAATTTTGGAAAGGCCCTATAACCCCCACAATTAAAATGTGGATTATAGAAATGACGGAGAACTTACACTTGGAAAGAATTAGACTTGTCCTGTTGGACAAACAGGAACTATTCGTCGGAACATGGTCTCCCTTTATTGACTATTTAAAGGGTCCGAATGGTTCAGCACAGGAACCTGACTAACACCCGTGCCAAGGAATAGATGAAAGGTTATACTATGAAATGTACGAATATATCTCGAATGAAGTTTTTTATCGTAGTAAATTATTCCATTCTTCTTTATTATATATATATATATATTTTTTGTTGTTTTTTTTTTTTTTTTTTTTTTTTTTTTTTCTTGTTTCTTCTCTTTTTTCTCTTTCTTTCTTTATTTCATCTATATCTTTTTAGTTCTATTTAGTTAAAAAAAAAAAATTAAAAAAAGTATTGGAGACATTGTAATAATAATGGACGATATTAGTAATTTAAAAATGTAAGACTGGTATCGATTTTAATATGATATGTATCTACCTCCAATAAAAAATATCTTAATTTTTTTTTTTTTTTTAAAGAAAATGGGACCTTTCACGTGTTACGCGAACGTGATAACCACTATACTACAGAAACATTATCCCATGCTAAATATTGACAGGATTATCAGATTATTATGAAGGGCAATGTGCCATTCGCTTTCTTCACTGCCTGCTGTTCTAGCATGCTTACTTTCATTGACTGATGAACAAGGACCCCCCAGATCCCGTTGCACTTCCCCTTTTCCCAACTTGACTACATTTAGATAATAATCTTTCCTGTTTTTGTTACCAAAGTGGATAACCTCACATTTATCCACATTAAACTGCATCTACCATGCATCTGCCCACTCACCCAACCTGTCCAAGTCACCCTGCATTCTCATAGCATCCTCCTCACAGTTCACACTACCACCCAGCTTTGTGTCTAATCTGCAAATTTACTATTTCGATCACCAAATCGATCTTGCATAGAAGCAATTTATCGGCTTCGGTTGCAGATTTAAAGATTTCTGACTGTTCCCATGAAATTTTACAACAACTGCCAAAGTACTTGGTGTAAACATCAACAGTAGTTCTGCTGTTTGTTAACAGCCGATCTTGCTTATATTCGCAGCTGCAGCAGGGGACACTTTATATCACAGATACATAGACATAGAAACATAGAAAATAGGTGCAGGAGGAGGCCATTCGGCCCTTCGAGCCAGCACCGCCATTCATTGTGATCATGGCTGATTGTCCCCAATCAATAAGCCATGCCTGCCTGTAAAGAATCTATAACGAGGCATCGTTACTTAAAGGCACATGCATATCTCATCTACACTGCCTTCTCCCGATATCCCTTGATTCCACTAGCAACTAGAGCTCTATCTAACTCTCTCTTAAATCCATCCAGTGATTTGGCCTCCACTGCCCTCTGTGGCAAGGAATTCCACAAATTCACAACTCTCTGGGAGAAAAAGTTTTTTCTCACCTCAGTCTTAAATGGCCTCACCTTTATTTTAAGACCGTGTCCCCTGGTTCTGGACTCGCCCAACATTGGGAACATTTTTCCTGCATTTAGCTTGTCGAGTCCTTTTATAATTTTATATGTTTCTATAAGATCCCCCTCATCCTTCTAAACTCCAGTGAATACAAGCCTAGTCTTTTCAATCTTTCCTCATATGACAGTCCCGCCATCCCAGGGATCAATCTTGTGCACTTACGCTGCAGTGATTGAGGCAGCGTAAGTGCACAAGATTTTAATTTTTTTTTTTTTATTTATTTTTTTTTTTTTAAATTAGATGTACATTACATTACAACCAATTACATTAGTACTCATCACGTATATCTTATTACAATTAATGTACTCCGTCATTTTTTACACTGATAAAAAGTAAAGGTTGAGATTAAGAAAAAAGAGAAAGTGAAGGAAAATAGTGGTGTAAAAACATGACAACAAGAAAGAACAGAGACCCTGTAGAAAAGAAATTAAAAAGAAAGGATTAAGAGATAGACCGTAAAGAAGAAAGAAAAAAGAAAGAGGAAAAAAGAGAAAAACAAATACTTTGTTATAAGCATCACGCAAATGGGATATACAAAACTCTCCACCCTTTACCTGACCTCAGTTTTTTTTTAAAGTACTTTTGCACCCTATACTTGTAATAATTCTATTAATGCAGACCACGTCAGGTGGAAGTGATCTGGTTTACCTGCCAGGAGGAGTCGTATCTCTTCTGGGTGTAACGTTTCAAACATATTTGTAATCCACATGTTTATAGTTGGTATTGGAGCGTTTTTCAAGAATTTTAGGATTAACTTTTTTCCAGTTATTAACCCGTAATCTATTAATTTCTTTTGAAACACATTTTGTTCAGGACAATCTTCCGTTGTTCCGAAGATAATCCATTCTGCTTTTGGTATCAGTTTTATTTTAAATAATTTTGTAAAGATTTCAAAAATTTCAATCCAAAATTTTTGAATTTTTGTACAAAAAACAAATGAGTGCGCTATAGTAGCTTCTTGAGATTGACATTTATCACAAATGGATGATACATTGGGGAAAATGTTATTAATTTTAGATTTTGAATAATATAATCTATGTACAATTTTAAATTGTATTAAAGTGTGTCTTACATTAATCGAACATTTATTCATGTTAAATAAATGTTCATTCCACCTTTCGTTTGAGATTTTAATAGCTAATTCTTGTTCCCAGTCTCTTCTAATACCTTCCGTAGATGGTATTTCTACATTTAAGATAATATTATACAAATATGATATTAAGCTTGCTGATTCAGCTTTTATCTGAGGATGTCCTTCCTCAAATTAGGAGACCAAAACTGTACTGAAATCCTCTTGTTATGAAGGCCAACATTCTATTAGCTTTCTTCACTGCTTGCTGTACCTGCACGCCAACTTTCAGTGACTGGTGTACAAGGACACCCAGGTCTCGCTGTACCTCCCCCTTACCTAAACTAACCCCTTTGGGATAATAATCTGCTCCCTTGTTTTTTGCCACCAAAGTGGATAACCTCACATTTATCTATATTATACTGCATCTGCCACGCATCTGCCCACTCACTCAATCTGTCCAGGTCACCCTGCAACCTCCTAATATCCTCTTCACAGTTCATATTACCACCCAGCTTTGTGTGCATTTGCAAACTTGCTAGTGTTGCTCCTAATTCCCTTTTCCAAATCATTAATATCTTTGGTAAACAGTTGCGGCCCCAACACCGAGCCTTGCGGCACTCCACTCGCCACTGCCTGCCATTCTGAAAAGGACCCGTTCACTCCTACACTTTGCTTCCTGTCTGTCAACCAATTTTCTATCCACGTCAACACCCTACCCCCAATACCATGTGCTCTAATTTAAGTCACCAGTCTCCCGTGCGGGACCTTATCAAAAGGCTTGCTGAAAGTCTAGATACACTACATCCACTGGCTCCCCTTCATCAATTTTATTGTCACATCCTCAAGAAATTCCAGAAGATTAGTCAAGCATGATTTTCCTTTCATAAATCCATGCTGACTTGGACTAATCCTTTTACTGCTATCCACATTCTCCATTAATACCTCTTTAATAATTGACTCCAGCATCTTTCCCACCACCAAAGTCAGGCTAACTGATCTGTATTTCCCCGTTTTCTCTCTCGCTCCTTTCTTGAAAAGTGGGATAACATTAGCTATCCTCCAAACCACAGGAACAGATCCTGAATCTATTGAACATTGGAAAATGATCACCAATGCGTCCGCTATTTCTGGAGCCACCTCCCCGAGGACCCTGGTTTGCAGTCCATCAGGCCCAGGGGATTTATCATCCTTCAGTCCCATTAGCCTACCCAATACTATTTCTCGCCTAATGAACATTTATTTCAGTTCCTCGACCCCTTTGGTCCTCTGTCCTCCAGTACTTCTGGGAGATTGTTTGTGTCTTCCTTAGTGAAGACAGATCCGAAGTAACTGTTCAACTCTTCTGCCATTTCCTAGTTCCCCATAATAATTTCACCCTGCAAGGGACCCACATTTTTTTATTCCTTTTCCCTTAACATATCTAAAGAAGCTTTTACTGTCCTTCTTTACATTCCTGGCCAGCTTCCCCTCGTACTTCATCTTTTCAGCCCGTATTTCTCGTTTCGTTTCCTTCTGTTGTCCTATGAAAGTTTCCCAATCCTTCCGGGTACTCTTTGCTGTATTATACACCTTTTATTTTAGTTTTATTCTATCCCTGTCTTCTCTTGTTAGACACGGTCGCCTCCTACTCCCCTTAGAATCTTTCTTCCTTTTTGGAATGAAATGATCCTGCGTCTTCCGGATTATGCCCATAAATTCCTGCCATTGCTGTTCCACCGTCATTCCTGCTAGTATCCCTTTCCAGTCTACCTTGGCCAGCTCCTCTCTCATGCCTTCATAATCCCCTTTGTTCAACTGCAACACTGCCACTTCCGATTTAACCTCCTCCTTCTCAAATCATAGTCATGCAGGACGCTAACAGGTGAAGGCAGAGACGACGCTTTTAGATAGGTACAGGGTAGTGCGAGAAGATTTATGTGTCATGTACAGGTAGCTGCGATCAGTTTGACTTGGCATCATGTTCGGCACAAGCATTGTGGGCCGAAGGGCCAGTTCCATTGCTATACTGTTCTCTATTCGATGTTCTGTGTATCCATGTTGCTACCCATTTTTAAAAAAACGCCTTTTACCTCTACCTGGTTGAGAAAGAATACGGAGACATTAGCAATGTTGGATCAAATCTTAGCACAAAGTGTACATTAGGCTGCGAGGATTAATTTCAAAACTTTAAATTATGTCAAACAGTGTTTTATCCAAACAAAATCAAGGAAAGCTCAGTATCAAGTGGTGCAGGAATTATATATGTGAAATAGACTTGGGAATTTTATTATCGATCCTAAATGCTTTATTTAAATTATAGGTCGTTTAGTTTGTTGTGAAGTGGCGCCGGAGTTAACACTTGTCTATTAAAATTGAATGATCTCACTGAACGAAAACATGCAATATGTTTCCAGGCAAATATCCAGTGGTTGAGAATTATAGGGCAGTCATTTTAAACGGGCGGTTGTAGTCAATAATACGGTAACCGAATTATATGTATTCAATTGCTAGAGAGGACGATGTAAACATAGTGAGGTTAGTGAGCAGCCTCTAACATTAACCGCTCCTCATGCTGTTCTGTTGTACAATGGAAGGAACTGCAGAAGCTGGTTTACCTCGACTAGATCAGGCAGGTTCCAGGTAGCAACCGGGAAAGTCACGATCCGAAACATCACCCATTCCTTCTCTCCAGAGATGCTGTCTGACCCTCTGAGTTACTCCAGCTTTTTGTGTCTATCGTCGCCCTTCTTCAGACTGTTCCGTTGTATGGACCGAAAACGAACGATGTGACAGTACATAATGAATGAAATGGAGACACGCGGAATTCAATGGACTGGGGCGGTGGGGTTTTATTGAAAAGTGACTACATGAAATCGCTGCAGTTTAAATCAGCTTTGTTGTTTACTATCTTGAATGATTGAATTGTTTGTATCAATTATTGTTCATCTCCTTCCACTCACAGTCCAGGCAGTGTGGCCTTGTCATCCTATGCTACCAGTACCAGTCCAACCAACACAGCTACAAACAGAGCAGAAAGTCCGGTTACTACATCTGCTACTAGTCCCGTCAAGACGTCTCCAATCAGATCAGGAAGTCCAGGCATGACATCTCCACCGAGACGATAAAGTCCATTCATGACACCAACCAGATCAGGAAATCCAGCCACGACATCTGCACCACCAGATAGTCCCGTTTTGTTATCATCAGCTACTAGACCAGACACTACAGTGTTGACCAGTGGTAGTCCATGTGGAAATGAAAATTTACAAGGCTGATAATTGTTTGTCCTCGTCAGACAGGAATGATGAACCACCTGGTTCCATACATGTAGGGACTTCTTTGACATCTCCCTCTGCAGGAGCTCCACTAACAATTTCATTGCTAAAGAAACACAACCATCCTAGAGACCTTTCTTCTTTGCCAATACAGAATTTGAAATGTAGATCTCTTAAGTTTCAGGCAAATTGGTTTAAAGAGTGTCCATTGCTCCATGTTGAACCAAATGTGGATGGTGTATTGTGTCATACCTGTGCAGTAGCATCAGAACAAGACTTGATGAAAATGTCAAAATTCAAGGAGCAAACATTTATCTTGCGTGGTTTCAAGAACTGGAAAAAAGGCATTGAAAAATTCCAAGTTCATCAAAAGTCTGAATGCCACAAAATTGCCAGTACAAACTTGCTTCACCGCAACAAGGCATGTGACATTAATGCCCAGCTGAGCAAACAATTATGCCAAGGACAGGTACTGGCCCAGAGATCCCTAATGCAGATAATTGAAACGCTGCAGTATCTGACCCAGCAAGTCATCTCTCCCGTTACATGGGAGAGATGACTGTGATGTCAACTTTACAACACTGCTTCAACTCCTCTCATCTCGTGACAGGGACCTTACGACATGGCTGCAGAAGAAAACAAACTATACTTCTGGAGCATGCCAAAATGAGATTATCCAACTTCTAAGTCATCATATACTCAGAAGCATTTGTAAAGACATTCAATCAACAACATTCTTCGGTATTATTGTTGATGGGACTCAGTACTGCACAGGCACTGAACAAGAGTCAATCTGTGTTCGGTATGTGAACAAAGTATTTGACGTTAAGGAAGAGTTTGTGGGACTGTATCAGGTGAACTCCACTACTGGATCAACCCTTGCAAGGGTGATTGCCGACACGCATACAAGGTTGCAGCTGCCAATCAATAACTTGCGGGACCATGCATATGACCGGGCTGGAAACATGTCCGGGAAATTTTCTGGGTGCCAGGCGGAAATTAAGAAAATACAGCCACTGTGGTGCTCATATCTCCCATCTCATCGCAAGCAAGGCAATATAAAGTTCATCATTTGTGAGAAACGCACTGGACCACTTACATGAACTAGGAAAGCTTTAAGTTCTGGCAAGTTTAAACACTTGTATTTGAATTTGCATGCAGAAGATAGTGAAATCAGATCACCGAAGCAGTTGAAGCCCATTTGTCCAACACGGTGGCTCACGAGATCAGCTGCTATTAAGTCACTCCTAGACAATTACAAGGACGTTTTAGAGGCACTCAAAGAAGCCTCAACGGAATTTGGGACAAATGTCTCTTCGCGTGCTAATGGAATCAGCAAATGTCTGTCTTCAAGCAGGTGTGTCCTTGGATTAATTTTTGCTCTACCTGTAATACAATGCCTGGAGAAATTCAATCGTGCCTTGCACGGGCCAAGTATGAGCATTCCAGGAATGATGGCGGCAGCTGATGTTGTGAAAAAGGAATTGCAACACCTTTGGTCCGATGAAGTCGTCAAGAACATGCTTGCATCTGCTGAGCTAAAAGTGGAGGATTTGGGTCTCGTTCCTTTTGTTAAATTCCATCGGAAAACGTGTACAAAGTACAGTAGTGGAACACAAGAGTATGTTGCCCAGTCCAGTGAAGATCTGTGGCGAGTAGAATTTTGTTGAGTCATAGACTCTGCTATGTGCAATTTAAATGAATACTTCACATCCACAGACCTGATGGAGTAAAATAAACTCACCTCAATGCTTCTAAAGGGTGTCTTTCACCAGGATTTGGTAGACAGGTATCCTGAACTTAATAAGACACTTATTCATGAACTTGACTTTTTGAGGAAAGAGTTCCCACGGTCAACTATTGAGGAGTACAGACAGGTTTTCAAAGAGATGCTTCCAGAAATGCGACATATGTTCCCTCAAGTTGAGACATTGTTAAGACTTGTTCTGACATCTCCAGCTAGTTCATGCAAGGCAGAACGATTGTTCAGCGCACTATGCTGCATGAAAACATGGCTTCGCAACACCATGTCCCAGAAGAGGCTGAACCATCTTATGATCTGCAATGTCCACAAGGACCGGCTATCAAAAGTGGATTCTCGCAGCGTAGCTGAGGAATTTGTGAACGATAAATCAGATTCCAGACGGCGTGTATTTGTAAGTTTTCACTTGTCTAAATGAATATAACTAGGTGTTAATAATACTAATACAATATTATAACTATGTGTTAATGATACTAATAAAGTGTTGCTAAATACCAATTCTTGTGAATCAAACTTTCATTGCAACCCTATTTACAAATCTCTAACATTTTATGAGGGAATTTGAATTCGTATGAACTACATTTCTAAGTTCTTTATTAGAGAAATCCATACATTTTATTTTTTTTACTTGGGTCTCATTTGTGTTCATGAATGTTGTAATCAGATATTGGCGTTACATGAACTAATTGACAAAAATTGAATACAATTGAATTCAGATTGTGTCTTGAAGTTATGAATGTATGATTTCCACCTGTAGATTGAATTGAATTGAATTGAATTTCCTTTATTGTTTTTCAAACAAGTCTGAACAAAATTTCATGCATGACAGTTGCATAGAAACATAGAAAATAGGTGCAGGAGGAGGCCCTTCGAGCCAAAGGCAACAAAACACACAATTACAGAGACCAAATGTTTCTGCAGATTATAAAGCAATTTTAATAACTAATTGACACCCTCTATTTTTACAGCTGGCAATTGGGGAAAAAATGTTTAATACATCCAAGAATACAAAGTTTTAGGTTGCGTATAATGCAGATCATCTATATATTGCTTGGTTTTAATAGCTCATACTGTAATTTCCATACTAGAGCTACCACAGATTAAAAAAAACACAGGACATCATGCTGGACAGTGGACAACATAATATAGGACAGGACAAGGTGCTTGAAAGTGTCCTGTCCTATATTATGATGTCCAGTGTTTTTTAATTATGTGGTACAGATCTGCACTAATTGACGCATTCTAACGGTAACGGCCCCGGAGTAGAGCCATCCACGTCACGGGGCTGGAAACTGGAAGATTCCTGAGCTAATTACCGTTCACAGGGTGCACGGCTGAAGCTTCCGATTCATCACTTGTGTATGTGAGTGTGCGCATGCGCGCGCGGCCGCCAAGAAATTGTGCCCCCCTGTCCCGGGTCCCCTCCATGTTTTGACAGCGGTTTACGTCTCTGATCACTACCTCCAAGCGGATCCTTTACCTCGAGTTCTCTTATCAAATTTGGTTCATTGGACAACACTAAATCCAGAATTGCCTTTTCTCTGGTCGGCTCCATTACAAGCTGCTTTAAGAATCCATCCGGGAGGCACTCTTCAAACTCTCTTTCTTGGGGTCCTGAACCAACCTGATTTTCCCAGTCTACCTGCATATTGAAATCCCCCATCACCACAGTGGCATTAACTTTGTTGCATGCCAATTTTAACTCCTGCTGCAACTTACACCCTACATCTGGGCTATTATTTGGGGGTCTGTAGATAACACCAATTAGTGTCTTCTTGCCTTTGCAAATCCTCAACTCAATCCACAGTGACTCTACCTCATCAGTCCCTATGTCTTCCCTAGCAAGGGACTGAATTACATTCCTCACGAGAAGAGCTAACCCCCCTCCTCTGCCCAACTGCCTGTCCTTTCTATAGGATGTTTAACACGGAATATTACGTTCCCAGAACCGATCCTCCTGCAGCCACGTCTCGGTAATCCCCACATTGTCTTATCTACCAACATCTATCTGAGCCTCAAGCTCATCTACTTTACCTCTTATACATCGCGCATTCAAATACAGTACTTTTAATTCCCTACGCATCTCACCATTCACAACGATCCCTATTACACTTGGCCATACTCTCCTATCCCTTTGTGAGCTTTCTTTCCCGTTAATTCCCGTTCCCCCAACACAATATTCCACCACTCACGCAGTCCCCCAACTGCACAGCCACGGCTCATTTCCCCTCAACCCCAGCACACCCTCCCCCTCCCACTTCTTTCCCCTCCTCCTCCCCTCCCCAATTCCTCCCTCACCTCTCCCTCTCTCTCCTTTCCCCTAACCTCAGTCCCTCCCTCCGTAACTCCTCTCCCAACCCCCTCCTATCCTTCTATTCACCACTTCTCACCTTCCCGTCCCACCACTATCCTTCCTGAACTCCCCCAATGTCCTCCTCTCCCTCTATTCCCCACTCCCTACCTCCCCCCTCAATATACCCCCTCCACTCACATTCTTCCTCACCTCCCCCCACTTTCCTCCCTCTCCCTCCCTACTCCTATTCCCCCCTGCGCCCCCACTCTCCCTCACCTCCCCCTCTCTCTTCATACCCCCTCCTCTCCCTCAACACCCCCCATACTCCTTCCTCACCGCCCTAGGATCTTTCCCATCTTCTCCTCTCCTCCCCAATCCATCCCTCACCTCTCCTTTCCCCTACTCCCAGTCACTCCCTCCATTAATAAAAAGCAGCATCTGCAGTTCCTTCCTTCACAGGTCATTCATTGGTAGCTGTGGTTTAGATCCCGTTGACTTGACGTTTGGACCAGTTTGCATCGTGTGTGTGTGTGTTACTCAAACTCCGCGCAAACTGCTCGGCCACCCGGCAACCACTCTCCCTCCCTCCCTCTGCCCACTCCGGCTCGTCCGCATCCTGCCCGCCCGCACGCTGCTGCCGCTCGGCCCGTTCCCGTCCTGCCCACCCTACCGTTGCTGCCGGGGGGCGGGGTGCGGGGGATGGTGTCGGTGTTCTTCACGGTGGGAACCACGAGTTTCGACGAGCTGGTGGAGAAGATCTGCTCAGAGGGCAGTGAGGGTGAGTTACCGCAGCGACGGCGGGAGAGGATCAGACGGTCGCAGCCATTAACCCAGGGGGACGGGTAGACGGGAGGGCGAGCGGAGGGGGGAGTTGGGTGAGTGAGGGAGAGAGACGGGACCAGAGCTTCCACTGAACCCCTCCCCCCCACCTTGCGGCCGCTGCCAGGGATGGGGAGACGATAGACAAGTTACTGCAAGGAGGGGAGAGAGGGATTTGTGAGTGAGGCGGGAGAGGCCGCGCGCAGGAAGGGGCGTCACCTTCCCGGCCATGGCGTAGACTGACAGGAGAGGAGAGCAATCTGCGCATGCGCGGCTTTCTTTAAAAAAAAAAGTTTTACACGTCAATAACATAAAATATACCATAATCTGAACGAAACCTGTTGAATTTACATCACAGGACAATGGTGAGTAAGCTGGGTCAAAATTGTAGCGCTACAATTTATTTTATTTTATGGATTAAGTTACTATATAACAAACCTACAGCTAGAATACTTACTAATAACATATTATCCTCGAAATTTCAACTATCAAGGGGAAATAGACAAGGATGCTCATTATCACCACAGCTGTCTGCTCTCATTATTGAACCGCTAGCAGAAAAAATTAGAATACACCCTGATATTCATGGATATAATACTAAAGACTCATATAATAAAATATCTTTATACGCGGATGATATATTATTGTATATCACAAAACCTCAAATCACTATACCAAATATATTAAATTTAATTGAAGACTTCGGATCTTTTTCTGGATATAGAATAAATTGGAATAAAAGTGAAATTATGTCAATAAAACCGAAAGATTCAACACATCTTTTAAAATTCCCTTTTAAAATAGCTACAGAAAAATTTAAATATTTGGGAATCGAAATTACCAGAGCATATCAAGGTATGCTCAGGGCAAATTTTGACCCCCTACTTAATAAACTGAATACATTAATTAAATTCTGGAAAACGCTTCCGATGTCTTTAATAGGCCGAATAAACGCAATAAAAATGATCTTTTTACCACAAATTTTATACCTATTTCAATCAATTCCTATATACTTACCTAAGAAGTTTTTTAAAAAACTCGACTCAGATATCACTAATTTTATATGGGACTATAAATCACATAGAATACAAAAAACCCATCTGAATAAATCTAAAGTATTGGGGGGTCTAGCACTACCCAATTTTATGTATTATTATTGGTCAGTAAATATTAAAAACATGATTCAACTGATGGATAACTCCGCCCAGCAAGTAGACTGGATTGTAATGGAGAAAGAGGATTGCTCCTCTAGAAACATTGGAGCGATCCTCCTCTCTCCAATGAAATTGAATAACATAAACTATAATAAGAACCCAATTATTCATAGTACAATCCGTATTTGGAAACAAATAAAACAAAATTTAAAATTAAGAAACTTATCACTTTTATTACCTATAGTCAATAACCCTTCGTTTAGTCCTTCTATTATAGATAAAGCTTATACACAATGGGATAGACTAGGAATTAAAACGCTTGGTGACTTGTATGAAACTGGAAAATTACTTTCATTTCAACAATTACAAATAAAATATAAACTCGGAAATAATCAATATTTTAAATACTTTCAAATATGCGACTATTTGAAAAAATATATAAAAGATCATCATAATAACCCAGCAGATGTACTGGACGAGGCAATGCAGACAAAAGCGGAATCAGCAAACTTAATATCATATTTGTACAATATTATCTTAAATGTACAAATACCATCTACGGAGGGTATCAGAAGAGACTGGGAACAAGAGTTAGCCATTAAAATTTCAAAGGAAAGTTGGAATGAATACTTATTAAAAGTACATAAATGCTCGATTAATGTAAGACACACTTTAATACAATTTAAAATTTTACATAGATTATATTATTCGAAAACTAAAATTCATAAAATTTTCCCAAACGTATCATCTATTTGTGATAAATGTCAATCCCAAGAAGCAACTATAGCGCACTCATTTGTCTTCTGTACAAAAATTCAAAAATTTTGGAATGAAATTTTGAAATCTTTACAAAGTTATTTAAAACAAGACTGATACCCAAAGCAGAATGGATTATCTTCGGAATAACGGAAGATGATCCAGAACTAAATGTGTTTCAAAAGAAATTAATGGATTATGGGTTAATAACTGGAAAAAAGCTAATTCTAAAATTTTGGAAGAAGGCTCCAATACCAACTATAAATATGTGGATTTCAAATATGTTTGAAACACTACACCTTGAAGAGATAAGACTCCTCCTAGCAGGTAAACCAGATCACTTCCACCTGACGTGGTCTGCATTTATAGAATTATTACAAACATAGGGTGCAAAAGTACTTTAAAAAAATAAAAAATTGAGGTCGGGTAAGGGGGGATGATAGTTGAAGAGTTGGTATGTCCTATTTACGTGATGCTCAAAAAAAAAACATTTGTTTTTCTTTTTTTCTCTCTCTCTTTTCTTTTCTTAGGGCCTATTTCTTAACTCCTTTTTTTTTTGTCTTTAATTTCGCTTTTCATAGGGTCCTCGTCCTTTTTTTTTTTTTTTGTTTGTTGTTACATTTTCTACACTTTTCTACACTTGCACTTTTTCCTTCACTTTCTTCTCTCTTTCAATCTTTTCTTTCTTTAGCGTAAAAAAAAAATAAAGGGAGTACATTAATTGTAAGAAGATATAAATGACGAGTATTAATGTATGTGGCTGTGATGTAATGTACTTCTAATAAATAAAAAAAATAAAAAAAAAATAAAAAAAATAAAATAAAAAAAATAAAAAAAAAAAAAAAAAAATTGTAGCGCTATCGTGTACCGTTTTTGCGCAAAAATAGGTACAAACAAGATGAGAGTTTTAGTAATGTATGTATAGATATTTGATTATATTTATTTAATTCTCCCTTTCTACAATCTTGATCATTCTCCCGATGCTCTCCAGCCAAATCTTCTCCAAACTCCCCGCTGAGAACCTTTCCACAAAACCGGACATTTTCTCTGGCCCCCGCACTTCGTCCCTCCACCTCTGGCTGAAGTTCCAGGCTCACTATCCACAGGACTTTAGTACCACCACAAGCATGCATTCACTCAGAGGGATGCACCCAGTTCCCCTGGGTCTTACTGCCCGTCCGTATGCATCAAATCTGCCGGTTCTCTTCGCCTGTGCTTTTCAATGGGCTCCCCACAGTCCCATCCTCTCTCTTGTTCTTCATGCTCCGTAGTGTCCCGCTGCCCCTCCTGATCCTGGGACTCCACAGGGTCCCGTTGCCCCTCCTGTTCCCGGGACTCCACGGGGTCCTGTTGCCCCTCCTGTTCCCGGGACTCCGCAGGGTCCTGCTGCCCCCCCTGTTCGTGGGGCTCCGCAGGGTCCTGCTGCCCCCCCCTGTTCATGGGGCTCCGCAGGGTCCCGCAGCCCCCCCTGTTCCCGGGGCTCCATAGGGTCCCGATGCCCCTCATTCTGGAGCTCCACATGGTCCCTTCGCTCCTCATTTTCCAGGGGGTCCACAGGGTCCCGCTGTCTCTCATGTTCCTGGGACTCCACAGGATGCTGCTGTCGCTCAGTTTTCCTCATTTCCTCGGGCAGTGTGATTCGCCCCCGTTTGACATAATGCAGGATCCTCGACTCGAGCCCTTCGCATCTCTGCCGCTCCATCAGCGGCTTGTATTTCCTGGGCCGTACTCCCTCCAGCAAGGACTGAGACAGGTCAGTGAAGGTGGGCTGGGTGCGGCCCCAGGCAGTCAGCGCACTCTCCTCCTCCTCATCATCCTCCTCCTCCTCGTCCTCTGCAAGAAGGCAAGCACACAATTGGTTGTTGTATTTAGGCCCTGATCTCCCACTGCCCCCTCCCATTCTACCATAACGTCCTACCCCTCTCTAAACCCCCAGCCCTTTAGTCCACAATAGCATCACAGGTGGAGAGCAATGAAGAGTTGGTTTAGCATGCCGGCCTTCATTAACCGAGGCACTGTGTGCAAGACCTGTGACGTTCTGTGTATAAAACATCACCAGATCCACAAGGTATTAAAGGGACAGGCAGTCATTTGGCCCACCATACCTGTGCGGACCTTCATGCTCATCTAATCTAATCTGCCTGCATGTGATCAATTTTCCTCCATTCCCAGGCTTTTCGTCTGTCTACCAAAAAGCCATTTAAATGCCCCGACCGTATCTGCTTCCAACGCCTCCTCTGGCAGCGTGTTCCAAGCACCACCATTCCTCTGAGAGAGAGAAAAAACTTGACCTGCACATCGTTAAATTTCCCCCTTCTGACCTTAAACCTCAACCCTCTAGTGTTTGAAATTTAGGTAAATAATTGACCAGCTACCCTATCTAACCTCTCATCATTTTATATATTTTTCTGGGGTCTCTCCTCAAACTCGGACGTGGAAGAGCAAACAATCCAAGTAGGCTTAACTGATCCTTAAAGCTAAAAAAAACATGACAATAGAGGGATGTTTTTCAGTCTGGAGGCCTGTGAAGAGCAGTGTGTCACAGGGATCTACATTAACGACTTGGATGAGAATGTAGACGGCATGCTCAGTAAGTTTGTAATCTTACTTCATAAGTTTAAAAATAGTTATGAATATGGATGTCTGGACATTGGAGAAACACAGTAAATTGGAGGATGGCAGTTGAAAACATTATTAGGCAAAAACTAGGGAGAATAAATTGAGGGCAGTTGTAATTAGATAAATCTACATCTGGTCATTTAAAGGCAACTGATCAGAGTTCAGGACCAGCAGGTTCCAGTAAGGAGGAGGGATTAGGATGGTAAAGTAAAGGAACCTTGAATGATCAAAGAGGCTCAAAATTTGGTACGCCCTCTTGGGAGCGGACAACATGACACGATTGAGTGGTAGCCAGGGCTGTGATTCCAACCCTGGTACCGAGGTTCAATGGGGAAGAGTGACGCCAGGCAGAGCCATGTTGGTGGGAGGCTCCATCGTCAGAGGTGCGGACAGGAGATTCTGCGGCAGCAGGCGAAACTCCAGGATGGTGTGTTGCCTCCCTGGTGCCAGGGTCAAGGATGTCTCGGAGCGGCTGCACGGCATCCTCAAGAGTGAGGGGGAGCAGCTGGAGGTTATTGTGAATGTTGACACAAATGATATAGGTCGGAAGAGGAAGGAGGTTCTGCAACAAGAATTTACGGAAATTGGTAGAAGACTGAAATGCAGGACCTACAGGGAGGTGATCTCAGGATTGCTCCCAGTATCTTGTGCTAGTGAAGGCAAGAATAGGAAGATAGGGGAAATGAATGTGTGGCTGAGGAATTGGTGCAGGGTCAGGGATTCAGATTCTGGATAATTGGGATCTGTTCCGGGGCAGCGGTGACATGTATAAAAGGGATGGGTTGCACCTAAACTGGAGGGGAACCAACATCCGAGCAGGAAGGTTTACTAATGCGACACGGGAGGGTTTAAACTAGATTGGTAGTGGGGTGAGATCTCGTGCAGGACAGAGGCACGTGAGAGGCTAGAAGTTGGTATGGTGGATGGTGTGAGAAAGGTTAGTGGACAGAATAGGCAGGTGAAAGGCAGAGAGCGAGGAAGGAGGGTTGGTTTAAACTGCATGTATTTTAATGTAAGGGCCTGACGGGGAAGGCAGATGAGCTTAGGGCATGGATATGTACGATTGACTGGGACGTTGTAGCCATGACTGAAACCTGGTTAAGGGAGGGGCAAGACTGGCAGATCAATGTTCCGGGGTACAGGAACTTTAGGAGAGAAGAGTGAGGGAAAAAGAGGAGGGGCATTGCATTGTTGGTTAAGGACGATGCCACGGCTGTGTTCAGAGGTGACATTACGGATGGTTTGTCTAACGAGGTTATATGGGTGGAGCTGAGGAACATGAAAGGGATCATCACTTTGTTAGGGTGTACTACAGGACCCCAAATAGTCAGCGGGAATTAGAACAAATGTGCCAAGGAATTGCAGACAGCTGCAGGTCAAATAAGGTTGTTGTAGTAGAGGATTTTAACTTTCCCAATATAGAGTGGGAAAATCATAGGTTCAGATGGGGTGCACTTCCTCAAAAGTGTTCAGGACAGTTTTCTTAAGCAGTATGTGGAGGCCCCCACATGTGAGAGGGCAACGCTGGATCTAGTATTGGGAAATTGGGAAGGGCAAGTTAATGAAGTGTGTGTGGAGGAGCCTTTTGGGACCAGTGACCACTGTTCGATTAGGTTCAAGATAGTTATGGATAGGGACGGAGAGGGTCCACGTGTTAAAATGCTCACCTGGGTAAGGCCAACTTTGAGGCTAAGAGAAAGGTCTCGCTCATGTTGACTGGAGCAGGTTAATAGAGGGGTAAGGAAAATCGGCCAAGTGGGATGTTTTTAAAAGTGTACTGAAGAAAGATCAGGATGTGTACATCGCCATTAGAGTGAAGGACAAAGCAGCCAAACGTAGGGAAGCTTTGCTGACGAGGGAAATTGAGACATTACTCACAAACAAGAAGGATGCATGGGACAGGTGCTGGGATCAAGTGCATACCTGGAGGAGTTTCGGGCGCTGGCTGAAGAGTAAACTAAAAAAGGAAATTAGAAGGGCAAAAAGGGGCCAGGAGATAACTCTGGCAGGTAGCATTAAAGACAATCCCAAAAGATTTTATTTATACATAAGGAGGAAAAGGGTAACTAGAGAGAGAGTGGGGCCTCTCAGGAATCAAAGCGGTATTTACCGATAAGAAAGACCTCTGTATTTACCGAGGAGAAAGACAGTAGGACGGAGGAAATTGGAGCAGTCACTGGAAGAGCCTTGAGAGCAGTGAGAGTTACTGTCGAAGAAGTACTGAAGGTACTGTTGTGTTTGAAGGTAGACAAATATCCAGGACCAGATCTGATATATCCGTGGGCATTGTGGGAAACTAGAGAGGAAATTGCGGGAGTCCTGGTTGTAATTTACGAGCGGTCTTTAAATACAGGAGAGGTGCAGGAAGACTGGAGGGTGGCAAAAGTTGTACCTCTTCAAGAAAATGCTGGGAACTATGGGCTGGTGAGCTTAACATCTGTAGTTGGTAAGTTATTGGAGAGTATTCTGAGAGATAGGATATACAGGCATTTGAATGGGCAAGGGCTGATTAGGGATAGTCAACATGGTTTTGTGTGTGGGAGGTCGTGTCTCACAAATCTGACTGATTTTTTTTGAAGAAGTGACCAAAAAGTTTGATGAATGCAGAGCTGTAGATGTTGTGTACATGGACTTCAGTAAGGCGTTCGATAAGGTTCTGCATGGTAGACTGCTCTGGAAGGTTAGATCGCATGAGATCCAAGGAAAGATAGCTGAATGGATAGCAAATTGGCTCCATGGTAGGAAGCAGAGGGTGATGGTGGAAGGTTACTTCTCAGACTGGAGGTATGTGACTAGTGGTGTGCCTCAGGGTTCGGTGCTGGGCCCGTTATTGTTTGTCTTCTACCTCGATGATTTGGATGAGAACATACAGGGCAAGATTAGCAAGTTTCCTGATGATACAAAAGTTGTTTTGCAGATAGTGAAGATGGTTGTGCACGATTGTAGCAGGATCTGGATTGATTGGCCAGGTGGGCAGAGGAATGGTTGATGGGATTTAATACAGAGAAGTGTGAGGTGTTGCACAATGGCAGGACCTACACAGTAAATGGTAGGCCCTTGGGTAGTGTTGTAGAGCAGAGGGATCGTGGAGTACAGGTGCATGAAGGTCGAGTCGCAGGTAGATGAGATGGTCAAATAAAGGCTTTTGGCACTTTGGCCTACATTAGTCAGAGTATTGAGTAAAGAAGTTGGGAGGTCATGTTGCAGTAGTAGAAGACGTTGGTGAGACCGCATTTAGAATATTGTGTTCAATTATGGGCACCATGTTATATGAAAGATATTGTCAAGCTCGAAAGGGATCAGAAAAGATTTACGAGGATGTTGCCAGGACTAGAGGGTGTGAGCTATAGAGAGATCATGAGAGGAATAGATCAGGTAGATGAACAGAGTATTTTGCCCAGAGTAAGGGAATCGAGGACCAGTGGACATAGGTTCAAGGTGAAGGGGAAAAGATTAAATAGGAATCCGAGGGGTAACTTTTTCACAGAAAGGGTGGTGGGTAGTTGAGGCTGGGACTATCCCATTGTTTAAGAAATAGTTAGACAGGTACATGGATAGGACAGTTTCGGAGGACCATACACAGGCAAGTGGGACTAGTGTAGCTGGGACATTGTTGGCCGGTGTGGGCGAGTTGTGCCGAAGGGCCTGTTTCCACACTGTATCACTCTATGAAGAGGCAAATGTAAAGTTTGGAAAGAAGAAATCAGACAGGGCCTTTCAATTATATAATGCAAGCAGGAAATAAGTCAAACGGGAAATTAGAAGGGCCAAAAGTGACCATGAAATGTCATTGGTCATTCAGGCTTTTTTAAATCCCTCGCTTTTTATACATTCATTAAAAACAAAAGGTTAGCCAGGGAGAATGATAAAAGTACTGAATTAATGCTTGGGGGTCAGAGGCTGTAGGTGGGGTACTAAACAATTACTTTGCATCTGTGTTCACCAAGGTGAAAGACATGTAGGACAGTGAGATTAGTGTGGGCAGGACTAACATGCTCGGGCAGTTTGAGATCAATGAAAAGCTAGTGTTTGGGCTCTTGAAGAGCATTAATGTGAATAAATCCCCAGGGCCTGATGGGATCTCTCACAGGTTATTGATGGAGACAAGAGAGGAGATTGCAGGAACCTCGACAAAGATCTTTTTATCTTTTCTGGGTACAACCTAGATCACCGATGTTCAGACAGTGCCCAACTTTCTTCCATTATCTAAGATGGGTAGTAGATATAATGGAGGAAATTATATGCTGATGTGTCTCGTAAATAATGGGGAAGCTACTGGAGAGGATATTTTGGATGGGATTTACTCACATTTGGAAGAGTATGGGCTAATTAGGGATAGTCAGCATGGGTTTGTATACAGCAGGTCATGTCTTACTAAATAGATTTAAGATTTTGAAGAGTTGACAAAGGTGATTTATGAGGGTAGGATAAAGGATGCTGTTTCATGGAGTTTAATAAGGCATAAATGAGGTTAGTTAGAAACTAGTGTAGCTGGGACATTGTTGGCCGGTGTGGGCGAGTTGGGCCAAAGGGCCTGTTTCCACACTGTATCACTATTAGTAATGAGGTTAGTTAGAAACGAGGTTAGTTTTCATTTGCAGCTGAAAACAGTTAGCATCGCAGAGTGATTGCTCCTTGTGGTTGTATTAAAAGGCTGACATTAGCAGACTGGCGTGTTGGGATCAGCTGTGAGGAAGTGACGTGCTTTGACTTGAGAGGCTTTGCAAAGGGCAAGTGCTGGGGCTCTGGTTCAGGAGGCTTTGGCAAGGAAGGTGATGGCTGGATAAGGTACGGTCTGCATTTTTTCTTCTTTTAATCCTACACTTCCTTTGTCTAATGCAGTAAAGATGGCAGCTAGGATGAGGGAATTCAGGCAGACTTTCAGTGGCCCAGATGACAATACCTAGGAGGTGCGTCCAACTGCAACTACTTACAAACCGTGTTAGGGAACTGGAGCAATAGCTGGACGACCTCTGGATCATCCAGTAAACTGAGGATGTCATAAGTAAGAGTCACAGTTAAGGTGCAGGCAGAAAGTAGATGGGTGACCACTAGGGAAGGGAGTAGGTAGAGTGCAGGAATGCCCTGTGGCCACTCCACTCAGGTATATCTTGAAGAAGGGTCTCGACCCTGTGTCACCTACTCCTTTGCTCCATAGATGCTGCCTCACCCGCAGAATTTCTCCAACATTTTTGTCTACCCACTCAGGTACACCTCGTTGGATGCTGTTTAGGGACGATGGCAGATTAGTGGAGAGCTGCAACAGTGGCCAGGTCAGTGGCGGCATTTGGCTCTGAGGCACAGTGAGAAATGGTTAAGTCAGGCAGAGCAATAGTGACGGGGGACTTGTTATTTGGGGGTATAGACGGGAGATTCTGCAGCAGCAAACAAGACTCCAGGATGGTGTGTTGCCTCCCTAGTGCCAGGATGTCCCAGAGTGGGTAAACAGCCAGAAATCATTGTAAACATTGGCACAAATGACACAGGTCAGAAAAGGGGTGAACTCCTGCTGTAAATACAGGGATCAAAGCAAAAGGTTAAAGAGTAGCACCCCGAGGGTAGTAGACTCCACATTGTCCCAGGGCCAAGTTGTGGTTTGGGTAATAATGGGAATCTAGGATGGATGAATATGTGGCTGAGGATGTGGAGCAGGGGTCAGGGATCCCAATTCTTCGAACATTGGGATTTGTGTACAAGAGGGATGGATTTCACCTGAACTGGAGGGACATTAATAGTATGATGGGTAGGTTTACAAGTTCAAGGTTGATAAGGTTCTGTATGGTAATTTTCTCCAGAAGGTTGAATTGAATCATGTGGGATCCAAGGAAAACAAGCTATCTAGATACAGAATTGATTTGTTGGATGGAAGCGAGTGGGAGTGGAAGATGGTTTTCAGATTGGAGGCTGGTGACTGGTGGTGTGCATGAGGGATCGGTACTGATACCATTGCTGTTTTTGGTTAGATCAATGATTCAGGCAAAATGAATAATGCATGATTAGTGAATTTGCAGATGCCACTAAAATAGATGAGTCATAGAGTGATACAGTGTGTGGAAACAGGCCCTTCGGCCCAACTCACCCACACCAGCCAACAATGTCCCAGCTATAATAGTCCCACTTGCCTGCGTTTGGTCCATAATCCCTCCAAACCTGTCCGATCCATGTGCCTGTCTAACTGTTTCTTAAATGATGGGATAGTCCCAGCATCAACTACCTCCTCTGGCAGCTTGTTCCATACAGCCACCACCCTTTCTGTGAAAAAGTTACCCCTCAGATTCCTATTAAATCTTTTCCCCTTCACCTTGAACCTATGTACTCTGGTCTTCGATTCCTACTCTGGGCAAAAGACTCTGCATCTACCCAATCTATTCCTCTCATGATTTTGTATACCTCTATAAGATCTCCTCTCATCCTCCTGCGCCCCATGGAATAGAGACCCAGCTGACTCAACCTCTCCCTATAGCTCACACTATCTAGTCCCGGCAACATCCTCGTAAATCTTTTCTGAACCGTTTCATGCTTGACAATATCTTTCCTATAACATGGTGCCCACAACTGAACACTATATTCTAAATACGGTCTCACCAACATCTTATAAACTGCAATATAACCTCCCAACTTCTATACTGAACACTCTGACTGATGAAGACCAAAGTATATTATACATTGAAGATGTTGTTCAAAATGACAGCAGGACCTTGTTCAGCTCGGCACGTGGAATGAGGAAGGGTAATGTAGTTTAATGCGTAAAAGTGGGAGATCCTGTATCTTGGGAAGTGAAATCAGGGCAGTACCTTCAGTGAATGGCAGGGCCCTGGTGACAGTTACGGAACAGAAGAATCCAGGAGTACAGGCACAAAGTTTCCAAAAATCGTGTGTGAGGATATTGCATATAGAAGTTGCGAGGTTATGTCGCATTCATTGAATCATACAGCACGGAAACAGGTCCTTCGACCACAACTTGCTGACGACAACTAACAGACACCATCTACACTAGATCCATCTGCCTGCTTTTGGCGCATATCCCTCTAAAGTATCCCTATCCATGTACGGGTCTAAATGTGTAGGAAGCAACTGCAGATGCTGGTTTAAACTGAAGATAGACAAAATGCTGAAGTAACTCAGCAGGATAGGCAGCATCTGTGGAGAGAAGGAACGGGTGACGTTTTGGGTCGTGACGCTTCTTCACACTGAAACTCACAGGAAAGGGAAACGACATAGAAAGGCGATGAAGTAGAGAGACATGGAACATATGAATGAAAGATACGCAAAAAAAAGTAACAATGATAAAAGAAACAGGTCATTGTTCGTTGTAGCAAGATTAAAACGAAAAGCTAGTGTGACCTGGGTGGGGGAGGGATGGAGAGAGAGGGAATGCAGGGGTTACTTGAAGTTAGAGTAATCAATATTAATATCCCTGGGTTGTAAGCTGCCCTCGTGAAATAAGAGATGTTGTTGCTCGAATTTGTGTTTAGCCTCACTCTGACAATGGAGGAGGCCTAGGACTGAAAGGTCAGTGTGGGAATGGGAAGGGCAATTAAAGTGTTTAGCAACCGGGAAATCGGATACAGTGCCCTCCATAATGTTTGTGACAAAGACCCATCATTTATTTATTTGCCTCTGTACTCCACAATTTGAGATTAGTAATAGAAAAAAAAAAATCATATGTCGTTAAAGTGCACATTTTCAGATTTTATTAAAAGCTATTTTTATACATTTTGGTTTCAACCATGTAGAAATTACAGCTGTGTTTATACATTTCAGGGCACCATAATGTTTGGGTCACATGGTTTCACAAGTGTTTGTAATTGCTCAGGTGTTTAATTGCCTCCTTAATGCAGGTATAAGAGAGCTCTCAGCACCTTGTATTTCCTCCAGTCTTTCCATCACCTTTGGAAACTTTTATTGCTGTTTATCAACATGAGGACCAAAGTTGTGCCAATGAAAGTCAAAGAAGCCATTATGAAACTGAGAAACAAGAATAAAACTGTTGGAGACATCAGCCAAACCGTAGGCTTACCAAAATCAACTGTTTGGAACATCATTAAGAAGAAAGAGAGCACTAGTGAGCTTTCTAATCGCAAAGGGACTGGCAGGCCAAGGAAGACCTCTGCAGCTGATGACAGAAGAATTCTCTTGACAACAAAGAAAAATCCCCAAACACTTGTCCGACAGATCAGAAACACTCTTCAGGAGTCAGGTGTTTATTTGTCAATGACCACTCTCTGCAGAAGACTTCATGAACAGAAATACAGAGGCTACACTGCAAGATGCAAACCACTGGTTTACCGCAAAAATAGGATGGCCAGGTTACAGTTTGCTAAGAAGTACTTAAAAGAGTAACCACAGTTCTGGAAAAAGGTCTTGTGGGCAGATGAGATGAAGATTAACAATGATCAGAGTGATGGCAAGAGCAAAGTATGGAGGAGAGAAGGAACTGCGTAAGATCGAAAGCATACCACCTTATCTGTGAAACACGGTGGTGGGGATACATAGATACATAGAAAATAGGTGCAGGAGTAGGCCATTCGGCCCTTCGAGCCTGCACCGCCACTCAATATGATCATGGCTGATCATCCAACTCAGTATCCCGTACCTGCCTTCTCTCCATACCCTCTGATCCCTTTAGCCACAAGGGCCACATCTAACTCCCTCTTAAATATAGCCAATGAACTGGCCTCGACTACCCTCTGTGGCAGAGAGTTCCAGAGATTCACCACTCTCTGTGTGAAAACAGTTCTTCTCATCTCGGTTTTAAAGGATTTCCCCCTTATCCTTAAGCTGTGACCCCTTGTCCTGGACTTCCCCAACATCGGGAGCAATCTTCCTGCATCTAGCCTGTCCAACCCCTTAAGAATTTTGTAAGTTTCTATAAGATCCCCTGTCAATCTCCTAAATTCTAGAGAGTATAAATCAAGTCTATCCAGTCTTTCTTCATAAGACAGTCCTGACATCCCAGGAATCAGTCTGGTGAACCTTCTCTGCACTCCCTCTATGGCAATAATGTCCTTCCTCAGACTTGGAGACAAAAACTGTATGCAATACTCCAGGTGTGGTCTCACCAAGACCCTGTACAACTGCGGTAGAACTTCCCTGCTCCTATACTCAAATCCTTTTGCTATTAAAGCTAACGTACCATTTGCTTTCTTCACTGCCTGCTGCACCTGCATGCCTACTTTCAATGACTGGTGTACCATGACACCCAGGTCTCGCTGCATCTCCCCTTTTCCTAGTCGGCCACCATTTAGATAATAGTCTGCTTTCCTGTTTTTGCCACCAAAATGGATAACCTCACATTTATCCACATTATACTGCATCTGCCAAACATTTGCCCACTCACCCAACCTATCCAAGTCACCTTGCAGTCTCCTAGCATCCTCCTCACAGCTAACACTGCCCCCCAGCTTAGTGTCATCCGCAAACTTGGAGATGTTGCCTTCAATTCCCTCATCCAGATCATTAATAAATATTGTAAATAGCTGGGGTCCCAGCACTGAGCCTTGCGGTACACCACTAGTCACTGCCTGCCATTGTGAAAAGGAACCGTTTACTCCTACTCTTTGCTTCCTGTTTGCCAGCCAGTTCTCTATCCACATCAATACTGAACCCCCAATGCCATGTGCTTTAAGTTTATATACTAATCTCTTATGTGGGACCTTGTCGAAAGCCTCCTGTATATTGAATATCCCTGGATGTTCAGCTCCCAGCCTTGGTCACCCTGGAGCCATGTCTCCGTGATCCCAACTATATCATAATCATTAATAGCTATCTGCACGTTCAACTCATCCACCTTATTACGAATGCTCCTTGTATTGAGACACAAAGCCTTCAGGCTTGTTTTTACAACGCTCTTACCCCTTATACAATTATGTTGAAAAGTGGCCCTTTTTGATTTCTGCCCTGGATTTGTCTGCCTGCCCCTTTTACTTTTCACTTTGCTACCTATTGCTTCCGCCCGCATTTTACACCCCTGTTTCTCTGCTCACCCATTTAAGAACCCCACCACCCCTTATTCTCTGTTTATTATTGTTTTCTTCTTTCCCCCCTACATGTTGGGTCTGAGTGCTTTCCTTCTCTGCCTCCTGCCTCACACACTGTCTAATAGCTTTCTCTATTTGAGTCCCTCCCCCCAACCATTCTAGTTTAAAGTCTCCCCAGTAGCCTTTGCAGATCTCCCCGCCAGGATATCGGTCCCCCTCAGGTTCAAGTGCAACCCATCCTTTTTGTACAGGTCGCACCTTCCACAAAAGAGGTCCCAATGATCCAGAAATTTGAATCCATGCCCTCTGCACCAGTCCTTCAGCCACGCATTTATCCTCCACCTCTCTCCATTCCTACTCTCACTGTCGCGTGGCACAGGCAGTAATCCCAAGATTGTTACCTTTGCTGTCCTTCTCTTTAACTACCCTCCTAACTCCCTAAATTCTCCTTTCAGGACCACTTCTCTTTTTTTACCTATGTCATTGATACCTATATGTACCACGACCTCGGGCTCCTCTCCCTCCCCTTTCAGGATATCTTGGACACGCTGAGACACATCACAGACCCTGGCACCAGGGAGGCAAACTACCATCCGGGTCTCCCGACTGCGTCCACAGAATCGCCTGTCTGACCCCCTAACTATAGAGTCCCCTATTAGTATTGCCCTCCTCTTCTTTTCCTTACCATTCTGAGCAACAGGACCGGTCTCTGTACCGGAGGCCCGGCCGCTGTCGCTATCTCCAGATAGGCTGTCCCCCCCAACAGTGCTCAAACAGGAGTACTTATTGTCAAGGTGTACAGCCACCGGGGTACTCTAGTCCCTGCCTGTGCCCCTTGCCTCTCCCAACCGTGATCCACTTGCCTGCCTCCTGTGGTCTTGGAGTGACCTCCTCCCTGTAACTCCTCTCAATGACTTCCTCGCTCTCCCTGACCAGACGGAGGTCATCGAGCTGCTGCTCCAGGTTCCTAATACGGTCCCTTAGGAGCCCCATCTCGATACACCTGGCGCAGATGTGGACGTCTGGAGGGCTATCAGACTCCATGACTTCCCACATCTGACATCCAGAACAGTAAACTGCCCTGGCCCTCATACTCCCCTTACCTAGGATACAATACAAAACAAACTGCTACAATACAAAACAAACTGCTACAATACAGTACAATCAGCAGTTGGAGTATTATGTTTTGTATGCGACGGCTGTCCCTGTAGCGACTAGCGGGAGGGGGAGCAAGGGGGGAGCTGTGGAGCACCAAGGATACACATTTGAGGGCCTCATCTATGATGGAAGAGAGGAGCCCCCATTAGCTAAAAAATGAGGATGTGGAATGCCTCCCAATGTGGAATACCTCATCTTGGGCCCAGATGCGGCGTAGATGGAGGAATTGAGATTATGGGATAGAGTCTTTGCAGGAGGCAGGGTGGGAAGAAGTGTGGTCGAGTTAGTTGTGGGAGTCAGTGGGTTTGTAATAGACATCAGTCAATATCAGAACCAGGGGCCACAGTCTTAGAATAAAGGGGAGGCCATTTAGGATTGAGGTGAGAAAACACTTTTTCAACAAGAGAGTTGTGAATTTGTGGAATTACCTGCCACAGAGGGCAATGGAGGCCAAATCACTGGATGGATTTATGAGAGAGTTAGATAGAGCTCTATGGGCTGGTGGAATCAAGGGATATGGGGGGAAGGCATGCACGGGTTATTGATTGGGGATGATCAGCCATGATCACAATGAATGGTGGTGCTGGCCCAAAGGGCCGAATGGCCTCCTCCTGCACCTAATGTCTATGATAGCCTATCTCCTGTGATGGCGATGGTGAGATCAAGGTGAGGGAGGTGTCGGGAGTGTCTACATCTAAATGTTTCTTAAACATTGCGATAGTACCTGCCTCTACTACCTCTTCCGGCAGCTCTTTCCCTACACCCACCACCTTTTGTGTAAAACAGTTACCCCTCAGTCTCCCATTAAATCTCCCCTCCCCTCAACATAAACCTACGTTCTCTGGTTCTCAATTTCACTATTCTGGGCAAAACGCTGTGTGTTTACCCGATCAATTCCTCTCATGAATTTGTACACCTCTATAAGATCAACCCTCATCCTCCTGCTCTGCAAATAATAAAGCTTTAGCCTGCTCAACCTCTCCCTATAGCTTAGTCCCTAGAGCCCTGTCAACATCCTGGTAAATCTACTCTGAACCCCTTCAAGCTTGCCAATATCTTTCCTGACATGGTGAACAAACAAAACTGAACACAACACTCTAAATGTGGGCTCATCAATGTCCTACAAAACTGCAACATGACCTCCCAACTACAATACTCAATACTCCGACTTGTGAACGTCAATGTGCAGAAAGCATTCTTGCCCACTCTGTCACTAAAGGAACTATGCACCTGCACTCCCTGGTTTGTCTGCTCCACAACACTCCCTAGAGTCCTACCATTCACTGTGTAGGTCCTTCCCATGTTAGACTTCCCAAAATGCAACCCCCGCCAAATTTCTCTGTATTAAATTCCGTTAACCATTCCTCAGCCCATCTGGCCTAAAGATCAAGATCCTGCTGTAATCTGACAAACATCTTCACAATCTAAAATACCACCCACTTTAGTGTCAATTGCAAACTTGCTAATCATGCCATGTATGTTCTCATCCAAATCATTATAGATGACGTGGCAATGGGCCCAGCACCAAACACTGTGGCAGAACACGAGTCAAAGGCCACTAGCCTGAAAAACATCCTTCCACCATCACCCTCTGCTTCCTTCCAGAAGCCAAATTTCTTTCCGTTTATCTCTCTCCTTGGATTCCATGTGATCTCAGCTGATGCGAGGATCCTGCTGTGGAGAAGCCTGTTGAATGACTTACTGAAATCTATATTTACATCCACAGCTCTGCCCCACATCAACCTCTTTGGTCACATCTTCATAAAACTCATTCAGGTTCATGAGACACGACCTCCCACATATAAAATCATGCTGACTATCCCATATCAGCCTTTGCGCATAAAAATACATACAGTGCATTCAGAAAGTATTCAGACCCCTTCACTTTTTCCACATTTTGTTATGTTCCAGCCTTATCCTAAAATGGGTTAAATTCTTTTTTTTAATCATCAATCTACACACAATACCCCATAATACAAAAGTGAAAACAGGTGTTTAGAAATTTTTGCAAGGTACTTAAAAATAAATAATTGAAATATCACATTTACATAAGTATTCAGACCCTTTACTCAGTACTTAGTTGAGGCACCTTTGACAGCGATTAGTCTCAAGTCTTCTTGGGAATGACGCTACAAGCTTGGCACGCATGTACTTGGGTAATTTCTCATATTCTTCTCCGCAGATCGTCTCAAGCTCTGTCAGGTTGGATGGGGAGCGTGGATGCACAGCCATTTTCAGGTCCCTCCAGAGATGTTCGTTCGGGTTCAAGTCCGGCCTCTGGCTAGGCCACACAAGGACATTCACAGACTTGTCTCAAAGCCACTCCTGCATTGTCTTGGCTGTGCTTAGGGTCGTTGTCCTGTTGGAAAGTGAACCTCCAGGGTCTGAGGTCCAGAACTCTCTGGAGCAGGATTTCATCAAGGATCTCTCTGTACTTTGCTCCGTTCATCTTTCCCTCGATCCTGACTTGTCTCCCAGTTGCTGCCGCTGAAAAAACATCCCCACAGCATGATGCTACCACCACCATGCTTCGCCGTAGGTATGGTATTGGCCAGGTGATGAGCGGTGCCTGGTTTCCTCCAGACGTGACGCTTGGCAGAGACAAAGAGTTCAATCTTGGTTTCAGCAGACCAGAGAATCTTGTTTCTCATGGTCTGAGTCTTTTAGGTGCCTTTTGGCAAACTCCAAGCTGGCTGTCATGTGCCTTTTACTGAGGAGTGGCTTACATCTGGCCACTCTACCATAAAGGCCTGATTGGTGGAGTGCTGCACATATAGTTGTCCTTCTGGAAGGTTCTCCCATCTCCCCAGAGGAACTTTGGAGCTCTGTCAGTGACCATTGGGTTCTTGGTCACCTCCCTGACCAAGGCCCTTCTCCCCCGATTGCTCAGTTTGGCCGGGCGGCCAGGTCTTTGAAGAGTCCTGCTGGTTCCAAAGTTCTTCCATTTAAAAATCACAGAGGCCACTGTGCTCGTCGAGACCTGCAATGCTGCAGGAATTGTTTATTGCCCTTTCCCAGATCTGTGTCTCGACACAATCCTGTCTCGGAGGCCTACAGACAATTACTTTGTCTTCATGGCTTGGTTTTTGCTTTGATATGCACTATCAACTGTGGGACCTTATATAGAGCGGTATGTACCTTTGCAAATCATGTCCAATCAATTTAATTTACCACTGGTGAACTCCAAACAAGTTGTAGAAACATCTCAAAGATAATCAATGGAAACAGGATGAACCTAAGCTCAATTTTGAGTGTGATAGCAAAGGGTCTGAGCACTTATGTAAATGTGATATTTCAATTATTTATTTTTAATTATTTTGCAAAAATTTTGAAACATCTGTTTTTGCTTCTTCATTCTGGGATATTGTCTGTAGATTGATGATAATAAAAAGTGAATTTAATCCATTAAAAAAACCCGCTGTAATGTAACAACATGTGGAAAAAATGAAGGGGTCTGAATACTTGCTGAATGCACTGTATATCTTATCCCTTCGAATACTACCTAGTAACTCTCCTACCATAACATTTGCCACCCTCCAGTCTTCTGGTACATCACCTGTATTTAATGACGACTCGTAAATCACAGCAGGGCATCTACAATCTCTCTAGTTTCCCCAGTGTCCTCAAATATATCTGATCAGGCCCAGAAGATTGTTCACCATCATACATGTCAGGAGCTTTAGCACCTCCTCAATGGGGGTGGGGGCACTGTGAGACAGCTGCCCTGCCAGCAGCATGTTCATTATTTCTACTTTTTTTGGTGTGTCTAGTGTCAGTTTGGGTGTCTCTTGGTATGTCTTATGTGGGGGGTGGTGGGGAGGGGAAAGGGGGAAACCGCTTTCAGCCACCTCCTCCACGGAGAGGCGACTTTTTCCATGTCGCCTCCCTCGCAGCCTAATACCATGGATTGGAGCGGCCTTTCCCGGAGTTGGGCCCAGAGCATCGGCAGCAGGCGCAGCGTGGACTTTCCATCGCGGAGTGGGTGAACCCTTGCCGGGGGTCGCCAGAGAGGAGTGCTCCGATCACTGGCCTGGTGTCGTTGACATCATGGAACTGTGTGCTGCGGAGCTCCTAGCCGCGGGCGTGGAGTGGAGTGGACTTACCATCCGGAGCCAGGGATCACCGAAGAGCTCCGACCACCGGCCCGCGGCCGATAACATCCTGAAGCTGTGGTCTGCGGAGCTTCTAGCCACGGGCGGGGCGGGGTGTGGACTTACCATCCGGAGCCTGCGATCCCTCGCTAGGGATCGCCGGAAAAGAGCTCCGACCGCCATCCTGCGGCCTATAACATCCTGAAGCCATGGCCACCGGTAGGAAAGTGCCGATTCGGGACCTCCAAGCCGCGAAGACGTCAGAGTTTAGATCATCCCAACGAGAGGGCCTGTACATCAACGGGCCATCTGTAGCGGCGACTACGGAGGGTCCATGGCCCCGACTATGGGTGAGCAAGAGAGGAGGACTGGCTGAACTTTATTGCCTTCCACCACATTGAAGAATGCTGCGGTGGATGTTTGTGTTAAATGTTATTGTGTATTGTGTGTTCTTTTTAAGTGTATCGCTGCTGGCAAATTCATTTCATTGCATGAAATGTGCATGTGACGAATAAAATTGATTTTGACTTACACCATAATAATGACTGCTTTCATGACACTTCCACTGACTGCCACAAGTTCCCCAGTCCTCGTATTTCTCCATAGTAAAAATAGAGGAAAAATATTAATTATGGACCTTGCCCATCTCCTTATGCTGCAGAGTTGACTTCTTAGATTCCTTAGGGGACCTAAACTCTCCCCGGTTACCCTTTTTCCCTTCATGTACTTATAAAATCTCTTGGAACTATCCTTAACATTACCAACCAGAACTAACTCCTGTCCCCTTCGTGCATTCCTGATTTCTTTTTTTAGCTTGAACCTTAGTTCCTGAAACTCCATCAAGATACACTGGATCCCAGCTGCTTATACCTGCTCCATGCCCCCTTCATATGCTTGACCAGAGCCTCAATCTCCCTCACCATCAAAGCTTCCTTACGCTCACCTGCCTTGCCCTTAACTCTGACAAGAACATGCATGGCCTGGACTCTTGCTGACACACTTTTAAAAACATGCCACATTCCTGACATCCCTTTTGCTACAAAAAACTGTTCCAATCAACTTGAGCAAGTTCCTGTCTTGTCTCTTCCAAGTTGGCCTTGCCAAAATTTAGAATTTTAATTTGTGGTCCTGGCCTGTCTCTATTCATAACTAAAAGCTAGTACAACAGTGGTCGCTGGTCCCAAAACGCTCATCCACGAACAAGACTCGATCAAGCGTTGCCCTCTCCCGTGTGCGGTCATACTTTCCTGCGGTCATAAACTTTCCTGAACACATTTGACAAATTCCACCCCGTCTAAACCTTTCGCACTATGACATTCCCAGTCAATATTGGGAAACAAGTTGTACAAGACATTGATGAGGCTGCATTTGGAGTATTGTGTTCAGTTGTGGTCACCCTCCTATAAGAGAGATGTCATTAAGCTGGAAAGAATGCAGACATTTTTTACGAAAGTGTTGCCAGAACTCGAGGGCTAAGCTGCAGAAAAAGGTTGGGCAGGCTAGAACTTTATTCCTTCTAGAATAGGAGGCTGAGAGATGATCATATAGAGGTTTATAGAATCACAAGGGTAACAGATAGGGTGCATGCAATCTTTTCACCAGCGGCGGGGAATGGAGAACCAGAGGACATTGGTTTCATTTGGGAGGAGTTTAAAGTGAGAGCGGCAAGATTTAAAAGGGGCAAAGTTTAAAATAAATAAATGTGCAGGTAAGTACACAGAGACCGAGTACACAGTGTACACAGTATGGCTTCTTGGATCATACTACCAGGGCTGGTGATGGAGGCAGGCATGATCGTAGCATACAAGAGGCTTTTAGATACACACAGATTTGCAGGGAGTGGAGGGATATGGATCATGTGCAGAGAGAGATTAGTTTAAATTGGCATCCTGTTCTGCGTGGACATTGTAGGATGAAGGGCCTGTTCCTGTGCTGATCTAAGTCACGTAACACAAATATTTATGCTGTTGGATTAGTGGATTGCAAAGAAGGTTGTGTAAAGGATCCTGATCAAATGGCAAATTGGGCAAAGAAATAGCAGATGGAATATAACTTGTACGTGTGAAGTCGTGCACTGTGACAAATTATACACAGTAAAACCTGCAGGAGCCTGACGACTGTTGTAGAACAAAGTAACAAAGGAGTGAATGGTTCCCTGAAAGTGGCAACAGAGAGAAACGGGGTGATAAAGATGACGTCGGGCACCCCTGCCCTCATCGGATGGGGTACTGAATACATGAGCTGAGACATCATCTTACAGATGTGGAAAACGTAGGTGAGACCGCACTTGAAGTATTGTGTGCAGTTCTGGTCGATCGGCTGTTGGATGTGATTACCCAAGTGCCCAAGAGATTCACCGGGATGTTATAAAGATTGGAGGACTCAAGTTATTAGGAGTGGCTGGATACGTTCGACCTGGGGCATAGGAGGCTGAGGTGACTTTATAGGTTCATGAAATCATGTCGGACGTAGAGATGGAAGGTCACAGTCTTTCTCACCCAGGCTAGGTGGGCCTAAATTGGAAGGTACAAATTTAAGATGAGACAGATTTAAAGGAGACCCGAAGGGCAGGTTTTCCACACAGAGGGTTGTTGGCATGTGGAACGAGCTGCCAGAGGAGGTGTTGGAGGCGGACATATAATAACATTCAGGAGACACCCAGATAGGCTCGTGATAGAAAGGGCTTTGGAAAGATATGGGTCAAACACAAGCAGATGGGAATAGCACCGATAGGGCATCTTTAGAGGCATAGTTGCATACAGCATGGAAACTGCTCCTTCGGCCCAACATCCATGTTGACCAAGATGCCCCATTTACACTAGTCTGACCTGCCTGCATTTGGCCCACATCCCTCTAAACCTTTCATATCCATGCACCTGTTCAAATGCCTTTTAAAGGTCATGAGGGATAGGAGTAGAATTAGGCCATTCAGCCCATCTTCTCCGCCATTCAATCATGGCTGATCTATCTCTCCCTCCTAACCCCATTCTCCTGCCTTCTCTCCATAATCTCTGACACCTGTACTAATTAAGAATGTTGAATTAAATGTTGTTATAATACCTACCGCAACTACCACTTCTGGCAGCTCGTTTCAGATACTCACCACCCTCTGAGAAAACGTTGTTCATCTGGTTCCTACTAAATCTTTCCCCTCTGATCTTAAACCTATGGTTCTTGATTTCCTACTCTGGATAAAAGACTGAATTTACCCCAACTAGTTCCCTCATGATCTTACACACATATATAAGATCACCTCTCATCCTTCTACAGTCTGAGGAATAAAGCCCTAGCCTGCCTAACTTCCACCTATCGCTCAGGCCGTCAAGTCTTGGCAACATCCTTGCAAATCTTCTCCACCCTTTCCACCTTAATGACCAAAATTGAATGCAATACTCCAAATGCGGACTCACCAACGTCTTGAGTAACTGCAACATGACAGCCCATCTTCTGTACTCAACTCCTTGCCTGATGAAGGCCAATGTACCAGATGCCATTATGACTACCTCATGTATCTGTTGCGCAATTTTCAAGGAACTATGTACCTGCACACTAAGATCCCAATGCTCCACAACATATACAGGGCCCTGCCGTTCACTGTTCTTTGTCAGCCTGTTACACAGGGACAGGTTCAGGCCTTTTCTCTCCACACACATTCAACTGCATTCTGAGCTCCCCCTCCTACCTGGGTCCTGGGGATTGGGTGCCTGTCCCAGTCCGCTGAGCATGGAGTAAAGGATCCGGGTTTTGATGGCATAGCTGGCCCACATGGTCTGCAGGTCACCCACGGTGAAGGCATGGACCTACGGGTCGAAGTTCCACTCAAGGTTTTCGAAGGAGCAGTCGTGCAGAACCAGCGGATAATCCACCGCCATGCTTTAGACAGGGGAGCATCTGTCAGCAAACGCAGATAAAAATCCTGTATGTTGACAAGCAGGAGGTTGTCATCTGACTCCAGGGAAGCTCGAGGGCAGAGGAGTACAAAGGAGGATACACAACATGAATGGTAGAGTGTTGAGGAACAGAGGGACATCAAGTACAAGGGTGGACACACACCGAGAATGGTGGGGACTGCTGAGGAACATCATGGTACAAGGGTAAGTCACCCATCACGTAGGGAGTGCTGACAAACAGTGGAATATCAGGATACAAGAGGAGGACACACAATGTGAATGGTAGGGAGTTTTGAGGAACAGAGGGACCTCGAGGCACAAGGGTAGGGCCTGCAACTGTAGAGATGGGGGGGGGGGAATTCGAATGAAACTGAGCCTCCTCAACACATGTGACACAATCAGAGGAGGTAGAGGGTCAATTGTTGAGGTGTGTGGCAAGGGGTTAGGACAGTCAAGCAAGTCAAAAGCCAAATTGCTTGGGGGTCGGTGGGGTTTGGGGGGGTCGGAGAGGCAGGAAGGTCGATGGTCACAGTTTGGAGGTCAGGATGCTGGGATGGCTGGGAAGGCAGAGGTGGTGAGCAGGTGGTGTCGGGCGGATGATGGGTCGGCAGGATCGGTGGTCGCTGTGGGTTGGAGGTCAAGCGGGTTAGGGTTTGGAGGTCATGCAGCCATACCTGTACTGGGGCTTGCAGGGGTTGCTCTCCACGTCCAGGAGCCGGTCCACCACTTCCACATCCTCCAGCCCACGGCCCACAAGCAGCAGCACGGCGGCCATGCAGCGCACCTGATGGTAGAGGAAGGAGCGGGCCCGCACCTCCAGGCACCCCAGGCCGCTTCCAGCCCGCCACACCCGCACCCGCAGCACCGTGCGCACGAAGCCCATGCGGCAGAGGTTGCGGAAGTCGTGCGTGCCGCAGAGCCGGTGCCCCGCCTCCACCATGCGGCCCAGCTGCAGCCCCACCACCGGGAACAGGTAACGGTAGGTGCGGTGCTGGCAGCTGAAGCGAGCGCTGAAGCCGGTGGGTGCCGGCGCCCAGGCCAGGGCGCGTACGTCCCGCGGCAAAGACCGGTTCAGCAGCTGCGTGTACGACAGCTCGTCCCCCGGCCACTTTGCACCGTCCGGGCCCCGGGTCCGAGAGCGCAGCTCCAGGGACACCACCTGAAGGGAGGGAGGAGAGGGGTGGGGGAGGGAGGAGGTGAGGGTTAGCATGGCGAGAGGATGGCGGGTATGCGTGGCAGATAGGACGGTGAAGATGGATGGAAGGGATGGGAGAATACAGGGTTAGGAGAGGGTGGAGACAGTGAGAGGAGGGAGGGGATGAAGAGCAGAGAATGGGGAAAGGAAGGGGGAGAAAAATGGAGAAGAGGGAGGGAGGAAAGGGAGGCACAGGGATAAAGGGGGAAGAGGAAGAATGGAGAGGGACAAAATCAGGTTCACGAAATCAAATTAGCAGAAAAAAGGGACTTTTGCCGACACCAATCTTCCCCTTTTATTCCCCTTCATCTACCTGCAGATTCTCTCCCTCACCACACAAAGGGAGGCAACTCCCAATGGCCCAACAATACCCGACTGTGACCCCACTTCTATCAGGTCTCCCCTTAGCTTCGAATGCTCCAGAGAAAACAATCCAAGTTAGTCCTTTGTAAAGTGGGACAGCAAGAACGGCACACCACACTCCATATACAGACTGACCCAAGTTTTATACACCCCAACATGACTTCCTGACGCTTATGCTCAATGCTCCGACGATGAAGGCTAGTATACCATATGCCTTCTTTACCACTCTATCTAATCGTGTTACCACTTTCAGGGAACTGTAGAATCGCACCCAAAGATCCATCTGTTGACCAATGCTCCGCAGGATTCTGCCATTTACTCTCACTTTCCATTCAACGTCCTCACACTTTGCTGCATTAAACTGCATTTGAAGGTTCTCTGCCGAGCTTCCCGCTGATCTATATCCCGGCCCACACCAGTTCTTCTTCCTGCACCAAGGCTTCTCTGCTCGGGAGCAGAGAAAAGAACAGCACAAGCCCTTTGGTCCACAATGTCTGTGCCAAACACAATGCCAAGACTCACCTGCCTGCACATGATCCATACACATCTATTCCCTTCCTATCAATATGTCTAAAAGCTTCCTGGACATCACAATCATGTTGCCTCCGCCTCTATCCCTGGCAGGCATTCCAGGCACCTACACTATTCTATGTGTAAAATAAATGCCTCACACATCTCCTTTACAATTTGCCTCTTTCACCTAAAAGCTATGCCCTCCAGTCTTTGACATTCCAACCCCGGGAAAAAGATTCTGATACTCTACCTTATCAGTTTTAAAAATCAGGTTGTCCCTCAGCCTTTGAGGCTCCAGAGAAAACAATCCAAGTCTGTCATTAGGTCATAAGTACACAACAATGCTGGAGAAACTCGGTGGGTGCAGCAGCATCTATGGAGCGAAGGAAATAGGCAACGTTTCGGGCCGAAACCCTTCTTCAGACTGATGGGGGGTGGAGGGAGGCGGGGAGCAGAAAGGAAAAAGGAGGAGCTCGGGGGCTGAGGGAGAGGTAGGAAGGGTAGGAGACAGCAGGGGTTAACTGAATTGTGAGAATTCGATGTTCATGCCAAGAGGATGCAGACTACCCAAGCGGAATATGAGGTGCTGTTCCTCCAATTTCCGGTGTTGCTCACTCTGGCCATGGAGGAGGCCCAGGACAGAGAGGTCGGATTGGGAATGGGAGGGGGAGTTGAAGTGCTGAGCCACCGGGAGGTCAGGTTGGTTAATACGGACCGAGCGGAGGTGTTCGGCGAAACGATCGCCAAGCCTACGCTTGGTCTCACCAATATAGATCAGCTGACATCTAGAGCAGCGGATGCAATTTATGAGGTTGGAGGTGGTGCAGGTGAACCTCTGTAGCACCTGGAACGACTGCTTGGGTCCTTGAATGGAGTGGAGGGGGGAGATAAAGCGACAAGTGTAGCATCTCTTGCGGTTGCAAGGGAAAGTGCCCGGGGAAGGGGTGGAGCGGGAGGGAAGGGAAGAATTGACAAGGGTGTTACGGAGTTCCTTCTTAAACATTAGGTCATAAGCGATAACAGTAGAATTAGGACATTCGGCCGTGAAGTCTATCATGGCTGATCTATCTCTCCTTCCTAACCCCTTTCTCCTGCCTTCTCCTCATAACCTCTGACACCCATACTAAACAAAAATCTATCCATCTCTGCCTTAAAAAATATCCACATGACCTCTACAGCTTTCTGTAGCAAAGAATTCCACAGATTCACCACCCTCCGACTAAAGAGATTTCACCTCATCTCCTTCCTGAAAGAACGTCCTTTAATTCTGAGGCAAGACTTCCTTAGTCCCAGACTTTCCCGTTAGTGGAAACATCCTCTCCACATCCACTCTATCCAATCATTTCACTATTATGTATGTTTCGAAGAGGTTCCCCGTCATTCTTCTAAACTCCAGTGAGTACAGGCCCAGTGCAGACAAACGCTCATCATAGGTTAACCTACTCATTCCTGGAATTATTCTTGTGAACTTATTCTGGACCCTCCCCAGAGCCACCATATCCTTCCACTGATATGGTGCCCAATACTGCTCACAATATTCCAAATGCAGCCTTACCAGCGCCTTATAGAGACTCTGCATTACATCCCTGTTTTGTATACAAGCCCTCTTGAAATAAATGCTAGCATTGAGTTTGCTTTCTTTACAACCGATTCAACTTGCATATCAACTTTTTGGGAATCCTATACCAGCACTCCTAAGTACCTTTGCACCTCCGATTTCTGGATTATCTCCCCATTTAGAAAATAGTCCATGCCTTTATTCCTCCTTACAAAATGCATGATTCCACACTTTGCTGCACTATATTCCATCTGTCACTTCGCTTCCCGCTCTCCCAACCTGTCCAAGTCCTTCTGCAGAGTCCATGCCCTCTCTACACCACCTGCCCCCCACCCCCCCCATTTATCCTCTTATCATCCACAAACTTGGCCAGAAAACCTTCAATCCCCTCGTCCAAATCTGTCTGTAGCCAACACCCTCTCTAGAGCCTCCACGCCCTTCCTGTAATGTGGCGACCAGAATTGTAAGCAATACTCCAAATACATGTGCAGGAAGGAACTGCAGATGCTGGTCGACAACAAAGAGAGTCACAAAAATCTGGAGAGACTCAGCGGGTCTGACAGCGTTGCTGCAGAAAGGATAAAAAGAGGACCAGCTTCACTAGGTGGAGAACAGTCTTAGTTGAGGGAAATTGGCTGGTCCTGCGGTCAAGAAATAAACGGAGGTCTGAGGATGGGATACGACCCAAAACGTCACCTATTCCTTTTCTCCAGAGATGTTGTCTGACCCGCTGAGTTACTCCAGCTCCTTGTACTCAATGTCTCAACTGATGAATGCGTCTACCTTCGATTTAAACCAGAATCTGAAGTTCTTCCTTACACATTTATCCAGTCCACTGCGAAATATCCTCAAGGTATGTCTACCACTACCCCACCTCACGACACTGACCTACCCCCCAAGCCAGCCTTACCTGCCCAAAGGCGCTGACCCCTTTATCAGTGCGGCCGCTGCGGTGGTAGTTGGCAGTTTGTCTGCTCTCCACCAGCCGGGTCTGGAGCAGGGCCTGGAATAGTCTGGCCTCCACCGTGTTGTCTGTGTTGGCCTGGCTGGCGAAGCCCTGGTAGCCCCAGCCCAGGTAGGCCAGGCGCACAGCCACATGCCGGCGCCCATGCTGGCTGAAGTCGAAGGGGCGCTGCCGACGGGGGCGTTTGCTGGAGGTGTGGAGCCCGGGGTCTCCGGTTGCGTGTGGGTCTCCGCCGCGGGGACACCCGGTTGCTTCATCTGGGGAATCACCGCTGTGAGCTTGTCTACCCTGCGCGCCGTCGCCATGGGGACATTGGTCCATTCTCGCTGTGTCCACATCGCCCTGGGGATACGGGGTCGCCATCGTGCACTCACCGCACGCCACTTGCAATGGCCGCCATCGCCACAAGGCTTCCGCTCCTGGTCAGCGAACCGGAAGTGTTCAACGGCTGCCCCGCGGCACGCCGGGAAATGTAGTTCTTAATCGCTGCAGGAGACGGGAGTAAAAGATAAATCTTTCTCTCCAGAGATGCTGCCCGTCCCGCGGAGTTACTCCAGCATCTTGTGTCTATCTTCGGAACAAAGGAGGGACAATGAACTGCAGATGTCTGAATCTTGAGCAAAGCACAGTGCTGGAGTAATTTAGCGGGTCAGTCAACATTTGTGGAGGGAATCGGGTTCCGTTTTCAGAGTCAAAGAAAATCCAGGAACAAAGGAGCGGGGTGATATCAGGGCGCCTGCTGTTGTTGGAAGGCCAGAGCTGCAGAAGTATCCTCCCAGCTCCGACTCTCTCGTCACCACCAGAGGGGGGAGAGAGAGAGGGGGGATGTGGAGAGAAGAGGGGAGAGAGAAGGGGGAGACGGGAGCGTGGGGTTCATTTTCCCACACAAGCCATAGGTGACTGGGCAATCTGAACCCAAGCACCAAGTTGAAAGCGGCCGAAGGTGTGCATCGTTCGGGACAGCCCCCCCACTCTCCCACGGCCACCCGCTGCGGGTCGTGTGGAGCGGATGTTTGGGACAATGTTCATACCTTCACAGTGATGTGATGGACGCGGGAGTCTGAACCAATCGCTGACAAGTCCCGGCCCCCGGCAACGTCAAGTTCGTTATTGGACTTTTCTGTTGAGCGGCAGTCGGTCCGTTGGCCTTTAGGCGACGCCGCCTTTCGGGTAAGTGGCGTTTCGACAGAGCGGCCATTCTGTAAGTTTGCTTTTAGGCAACGCAGCTTTTCGGTTCCTTGGGATTTAGGCGTCCCGCACTTTCGGTTAGATTGCATTTAGGCGTCCCATCCTTTCGGTTAGTAGGCGTTTCGTCTTCGGACTCTTTCGGTTTATTGGCGTTTCGGCCTCGTTTCCATTCCGTTCTTTGGCTTCGACTTCTTTGCTTCGGCTTCGTGTCTGTCGGCGCCACGTCCGGGTACCGTCTGATCTACTGGGTTACTCCCGCACCTTATGTTTTGTTTTGTAATCCAACAACTGCAGTAACTGGTTTCCACATTAAACCAGTGGCTCAAGTATCCCGGCTGCACTTTATACTATCAGACTGTCAGGTCTGAACCTGTGACCTGATTAGATGCCTCCGGTGCACTGCAGGGAAAGCTGGGGGGGGGGGGGTCACCGTTCCTTTATCTAGTGGTTGAGAAAGAAATCGATCACGGTCTTTAGAGACTGTTTGAAGAAAGGTCTGGACACGAAACCACACCTGCCCATACACTCCACAGATGCTAGCTGACCCGCTGCGACCCCCCAGAACTTTGCTTGTTTACCCACTCACAATTCCAGCATCACAGCCCCCTGTGCCTCGCCTGTAAAGGCTACTAGCTCCTTGATATCAACTACTGTACGATTAGACGGTGTTAGCTACCAGGAGATGTTGGACTATCTACGAGCATCGGAGGCTGAGTGGAAACATAAAATAAGTTTATAAAAATACGAGAACCGAATATTGCTTAGATGGTCAGACTCATTATCCCAGGGTGCATATGTCAAAGACAGGAGACTCCAGTTTTAAGGTAAGTGGGGTAAAGGTTAAAGGATGTGCGGAACAAGTTTATTGCATATTACACATTTATGCGGGCTATCTTTCCTTCTCTACGCTAAGTCCTGATGAATAGCCAAAAAATCCTTTCTCTTTGGTCTCGAGGTATGTTTCTCGGTACTGCTGTAAATATATACGATGTGGCTCTTCCCAGTTCTGACGACAGGAGCATTAATTTGTTTAACCAGCTCATTTCCACTCACCGGTGAATTTGTAAGATTTGATTAAACCATCGTGAGACATTCAATCGCTTGTGAAACGTAACACTTTCTTAAACCTAAAACGACAGCGAAAGAAATTCTCGGACTCTCAACGCTGGAAAAATGAATATAAATTAATGATCCTCCTTGATTCCTGTAATTACACTAACCGTATCTGGAATGATTTGTGGTCAGGATGGCCGAGCGGTCTAAGGCGCTGCGTTCAGGTCGCAGTCTCCACTGGAGGCGTGGGTTCGAATCCCACTTCTGACAATTTCACATTTTGGAATTCTACCCAGAGATCCTATGGTTCTGCTGTCTTATTCCCCGGACTTTTTAACAAGTTTCACGGGTACCTGCCGTTAACGCCAAGAGTCGCTACGTTGCGTCCACGAGTTCCGATGTTCCCGCTACGTTAATTGTACGTGATTACCACGAGTTAAATTTGTTTTAAACTCGGGGTACCTCGTGGGTCAGCTCGCACAGTGAGACAGGGGTTTTACCCGATCTTCGATTTGCCATTCGCTACCATGGGCAAGGTCATGACCCATCTTTCCACATTGTACTAAGCTACTCTGTATATTGCATTGTTTAATGAACAAAGACTAAAGGAGAAAAGGATAATTGGGCAACTGCAACACTCCAACCTGGTTCTATTGCCTCTTGTTCAACTGCTTCATCCCTCCTCCACCCGGGTTAGCAAGACTCGCTACTCTCCCCATCTGACTCCATATACTCGACATACCCAAGATATACACAAAGGCTGCCGTAACTGAACGGGTCACTCAGTATCTCTGCAGAAACGGAACGCATGATGTCTCGTTTCGAGACTGTTTTCAGTCTCGGAGAAAGGGAATATGTGACGTTTCTTGTCAAGGCCTTTCTTCAGACTGGAGAAAATGAATAGGCGACGTTTCGGGACGAGACTCTTCTCCAAACATACCCATCTACATGTTTGTTTCTTCCTTCCCATCCCCTCTCCGTCATCAACCATCTGCCAAACATCCATTCCAATTCAGGCTCCGCTTGTCAACTACCAGCTTCTGTCACTACCCTCCCTCTCCCCACGCCCATCTGCTTCCATCTGACGAATCTGCCCTTAATTCGTTTCAACTACAACTTCCTAGTCTCTGTTTACTCCTCCTTCTTTCTGACCTCTCGGGGCTTCAGTGTCCAGGTCGGAAACGTCGACCAGGCTTTTATCTCCACTGATTTCCAACAGCGGTTTATAGTTAGCTCCACATTCCAACACCCGCGGTCTCCATCTTATTCAGTTCTCAGAGCAAACTGGAGAAACCGATAAACACTGCGTTCAATCGAATAAATGGAAAATACAAAGGAATGCGTTCACTTCCATGTAAAGATAACAATAACATATAACATATTCGCCTAGCGTGCTCTCACCACTCTATTCAGGATGACATACGGGTGCACAATAAACTCCAGCTGTTGGCATCTGAAACAAAAAAAAATCAAACTGCTGGAGGAACAGCACAGTTCGCAGCATCTGTGGGTAGAAAGGAATTGTCGACGATTCATCAGAACGCAGCGTAGAGAAGGGAGGAAAGCCCGCATAAATTGGAAACGGTTGAGGGTTAAGATAGTGGCTCGTAGATGACAGGTGGACAGGAATGAGCGGAGGATGATGAGCAGATGGAGCTATGTGCGGAGGGGGAATGATAAATTCGAGAGACAAAAGCAAATGAGTGACAGCAGACAGGGTAAGAAAGTAGGTGGAGCACGCTAGGCGCGGGAGATGAACGACCAAGTGCCTTTATTCTCAATGGAACGGAGAAGTTTGAGTTAAATTAATACATAAACTAATGAAGAGGTGGATAGAAAAGTAGTCATAATTATTCCCTCAGGGTAACCTAGAAAAAGAGGGCATATGTTTAAGTTGAGAGGGGAACAAGTTTAAAAGAGATCTGAGGGGTAGAAGTCACTTAGCAGAGGCGTTGGTGATGGCAGATACAACAACAACGTTTCAAAGGCAGTCGGATGAGTTCTTGAATGGAGAAGTGGAAGGAACACATCAATTGCTGGAGTAATTCAGCGGTTAGGCATCATCTCCAGAAACAACGAACTGGTGTACAAGGCAGGTGTACAAGAGAAGAAACAAACTGCGAGTGTAACAAACAGGAACTGTTTCACAAAAGAAAACACAAAGTGCTGGTTACCTGAGCACGTTGAGTCTTCTTTATCAACCAGAATACGCAGCTCCTTTCTTTTGCGTTTCCATATTACATTGGTTCTATTGGCGAGGTCGAACCCGCAAGATGTGTACGGAAATTATGAGCCATGCAAGGCTCATTGGGAGACAACGTTGGTGATAGGCACACAAGGCTTTGAGATTCAGTTGTGAGGCAGGAAGGAATGTGCGAGAGTTCCAGAGCGTGTCTCGATACCGAGTGAGGATTTCTTTCAGGTGACATTCTATGGGAACCTGGTAAGGTTATGACTATATACCGAGCCACAAATCATACAATCATATTCAAACCATACGGTGTCAGAAGTTATGGGGAGAAGGTGGGAGAGGTTATGGGGAGAAGGTGGGAGAATGGGGTGAGGAGGAAGTGATTGATCAGTCATGATTGAATGGCGGAATAGACTAGATGGGCCCAATGGCCGAATTCTGCTCCTATCACATGATCTTGTGATACTTGTGGGCGCTCCGGACAGCCCACTTCAAAGGAGCTACACAGTTTATAAATGACTCAATGGTGAGTATGGCGGCATGGAAGGGCACTTTAGCTGCAACATATGGAGGGGAAGGTCTGAGATCCAATCATACGCCTTTTTTAACCACTATATTTACTCGTGTTGCCAATTACAGGGACTGCTGGGACACAATATCCTGCTGCATACCAATGCTGTCGAGGGTCTTGCCATTACCTGTGTATATACCACTTACATTCGACCTACCAAAGGGCGTCACTTCACAATCACTCAGATTAAACCCCATCTGCCATTTCTACCCCTATTTGTGTACGTGATCTATATCTCGTTTTATACTCTTCAGCCAAATGACACGGTCCAGTTCTGACGATATGAATGCTATTAATTTGCTGTCCGCAATTCTCTCGGCGCTGCGGAAAATCAATGTCAACTCCTTGGTTGCACATGAGAGGATCAACGCTCAGTATCATTAATAATCGTAATTACTCCTACTGCCCTTCACGATCGGAGATGCTGACTTTCACAGTGTCACACACGTGCTGGACATGTTGCCCATCAGAGCCATCGATCGAATGACAAAGCACAGAAACAGGTCTTTGCCCACAACGTGGCCGCGCTCACCACCGAGCTATTTATTCTGACACACCGTCCAACCCACTTTCACACCGGGATGATGTAAAGATGTCAATGTACTTCCAGATCACATATCTGGTAGACTGGCGAGGAAACTGGGATACCCACGGGAAATTCAACAGTTGCCCGTAGTCATAAAAACAACAGAGCAGGTTATTGTTAAATCCGGAGAGAGCGGAATTAATGGATGTGTCACAGGCAAAAGTACCGGCGCAAAATCAGGCACAGATCAGCGAAATTAAAAGTAATGGGACCACTACTGAAACCCGGGATTGAACCAGGTACCTTTAGTTCTTCAGTCTAACACGCTCCCAAATGGCTAACGCCTTATACAGCCGCAGCATGACATCCCTGTTTTTTTTGTATTCTAGCCCTCTTAAAATAAATGCTATCATTCTTTTTTCCTTCCTGACTGCCGATTTGACATGCAAATTAACTTTTTAGGAATCGTGCACCAGCACTCCCAAGTCCCATTGTACCTCCGATTTCAGGATTCTCTTCCCATTTACAAAATAGTCTGCGCCTTTTTTCCGACCACCAAAATGCACGACCTCACAACTTGCAGCACTATATTCCATCTGCCACTTTTACGCGCACTCTCTCAAGGTGTCCAAGTCATTATGCAGACTCCCAGCTTTCTCTGCACTACCTGCCCCTCCACCTATTATTGTTTTATCTGCAAATCTGGCCGCAAAGCCTTCAATCCCCTCATCCAAATCATTAATATAAAACGTGAAGTAGCGGCACCAGCACCGACTCTGCGGAACTTCGCTAATCACTGGCAGCCATCCAGAAAAAAGCTTCCTTTCTTGCCACTCTGCCTCCTGCCATCCAGCCAACCTGCTATCCATGCTAGTATTTGCTCTTTGATACCGTGGGTTCTCATCTTCCTTGGCAGCCTCACATGTGGCACTTTATCAAAGGCTTTCTGAAATCTAGGTAAACACCATCCACTGCCTCTCCTTTGTCTGTCCTGCTATTTAGTTCTTCAAAGAATCCAGCAAATTTGTCAGCCAAGATCTCCCCTTCAGAAAAACCATCCTGTCTTTGGCCTATTTTATGATAAACTGCGAAGCACTCTGTAACCGCATTCTATATAATGAACTATACAATCTTACCAAACACTGAAGTCAAACTACCTGGCCTATAGTTCCCACTATTATGCTTATTTTCCCTTCTAGTACAGTGGGGTACTATTGGCAATTTTCCAATCATCTGGAACCACTCCTGACTCTAGTGATTCTTGAAATATCAATATTAATGCCAGGCCCGGCCGAAGCCTTTCAAAAAGGGGGGTGGCATGACAGGATTGCAAAAAAATTATGTAAAATAATGTGTGCGCAGCGCACACCCTCGCGGCCGGGGTCCAGGGGTTTTAGATGCTCTGGGGTTTTAGATGCTCTCTGGTGCATTATGAGCCTTATTTTGGAGCATTTTTGCACCAAATTTATGACCAATATTTCAGAAATAATTTTGGTTGAGTCAAGAGTAATGAGTGGGTGGAATGGGTGATTGGGGTCATTGTTGTATACATTTTTAAAAACAAAAATTGAAGTTGTCCTTGTTTTAATAATCAAGTTGTACTGTTGTAAAATGTTATGCAAAATGTTATAAATGAGCATGCAAAAACTGCAAATAAAATACTGTAAGTTTTTGTAGTAAAGAAAACCTTTTTTTAGAAAACGTTTCGTGTTGATTTGATTGCCTGTCACTGTTAGACTGTGTTAGTGTGTGCAGTGCATCCTTAATGGTCCTCCTGACCCAACAACTTCACATCACATCAATTTCAACATGGAATAGTTCGACTTCAACTTCCATCATGAAAATTGAAGTCAAACTAAATGGTGCATTTGCATTACTATGATCGCTTTCAAAACTAACCTATTTTACTATCATATTATTATAACAAATCCAAGTTCACAAATCAGATTTTGAATTCTCAAACACAATGTGATTGTGACTAATTGCAGAGCTAACGAGTTTTACTGAGCATTTCCATATTTTGATGGCTGAAAATCAGTATTTGACGGGGAAATCGGTATTTCTCACTTAAATGCAATAGAACGTACTACACAGAAACTGGATTTTTGAAAATCAGTACTTTGCATGCAACCTCATGTATTCTCAAATATCAGTATGGGGAATACTGAAAATTGGTACTACTGAATTGTGAAACCATTATTGAAATGTGAATTTATAATTCTTGATTTTAATTCAATCATATCATATCTCTATAATTATAAAACTTTGATCTTGGATGTGTGTGCGTGTGTGTGTGTGTTAATCACATCTGATGGAAAAAACGATGCTCTAACGGTAACATTTTACATATTCTGGTAGAGATTTATCCCGTGGACTCCGAAATCGTCTTACCTGAAAAAATAATGCTTTATTTCTCGAGTTATTAATCAAAATGTACAAAACTCTGAGAGAACTTAGAAAACAAAACCCGCCTTGCGTTGGATGATGATGTAATGACGTCAGAATGGATCTGCTTCGCGCAGCCTGGGCTATGTTCCACGCGCTGCGAGTGACGTCATCCTCGCGACCACCCCCCCCCGTACTCAGGCCCTGGAGCCTGCATCCTGGAGCCTGCATGCTGAAGCCTGCAGCCGGGAGCCGCCAGCCGGGAGCGAGGGAGCATTGCGTTCGGGAACCAGCCATCCCCTTTGACGACCCCTCCCCCCGGGCTCTGGATTGAAGCCGCTGAACACGCAGTCCTTTGGTTGACGCGCGCCCCGCTGCCCGGCTCCCACTACCCGCAGGAAGAAGCCAAAGCTTACTAATTCCCACCCTTTATTCAACTCCTTATAATTATCTTATACAAATTTAGCAGCTATAAACACCTATTTCCATATGTACTCCAAATTATTTACATTTATACACTTATAAAATATTTACAAAGTCATACACTAAAAGAGAGAGAGAAAAAACCTTCATATACTATACAGTATCTCTTAGTAATATATACAACCGATCGCCCTATAATCACCCTTCCCAAAACAATGAGTGTAACAAATATCCCATTCAAAATCACCTATCCTCATCCCAATATCCTTTAACAAATGTTTTGTACATTTAAACTGAATTATATTTGTGCTAAGTTATATCTCCTGTTCCAAACCATTCCACACATTCACCCCACAGATTGCTATGCACATACTTTTAAGAGTTGTTCTGACATTTAGTTTTTTTTAATTAAGTTCCCCTCTCAAATTATACCCACCCTGTCTTTTCATAAACAGTTTTTGTATATTTCCCGGAAGTAAATTATTTCTTGCTTTGTACATGATTTGTGCAGTCTTAAATCCAACCAGATCGGTGAGGGTCAGTGTATGTGACTTTAAGAATAATAAATTGGTATGTTCAAGATATCCAACGTTATTGATAATTCCTATTGCTCTTTTTTGTAATGTGCATAACGGCTGTAGGTTAGTTTCGTAGGCGTTACCCCATATCTCCACACAGTAACTGAGATATGGCAATATGTGTATTATACAGAGAAGTAATGATTTGTGGTCCAGAATAGATAGATAGATTAGATAGATAGATTCCTTTATTGTCATTCAGACCTTTCGGTCTGAACGAAATTATGTTGCCTGCAGTCATACCCAGAACCAATAATAACAAAACATACAATAAACACAAATTAAACATCCACCACAGTGAGTTCACCAAGCATATCCTCACTGTGATGGAGGCAAAGTCTTAGTCTCCGTCTCTTCCCTCCATGTTCTCCCTCTGCGCTGAGGCGATCGATCCAGGCAATATCCCCAATATTGCTATAGACTTTGCCAGTTTTGCTTTGACGTGGTTTATATGTGGTTTCCAGCAGATTTTGTGGTCTAACTTCACACCAATAAATTTATTTTCATATATTCTTTTTATACTTATGTAATCTATTTTCAATTGTACTTGAGGGTTTGTTTTTTGTTTTCCAAATAGCATATCTTTGTTTTGCTTAAATTTATAGAAATTGTTGAAATCAAAACAATGTTTTAATTTATTCATTTCTGATGTGATGACCTCCGAAATCTGCTTCAAATTGGCACCGGAACAAAAAAATATTCCTATCCTCGGCAAATATAATCAATTTCAGTGTATTTGATACTCTGCATATGTCGTTAATGTATATTATGAAAAGCTTTGGAACTAACACAGACCCTTGAGGTACTCCACAAATTATGTTCATGTAAGTTGATTTATGTTCACCTATTTCTACAAATTGTTGCCTGTTTCTTAAATAGCTTCTCACCCAATCCGATCCAACCCCTCTGATGCCATACCTATCCAGTTTCATGAGTAAAATGTACTGAGTTACGGTATCGAATGCTTTTTTTTTAATGTCTATGAATATTCCCACTGCAAGTTTTTTTATTATCTATGCAATTTGTGATTTCCTCGATTAGTTCCATTAGTACCATCTGTCTGTCCGGAATCCATATTGACTGTCGACCAAAAGCTTATGTTTTCAAATGAAATTGTCAAGTCATTCTGTAAAAAGTTTGTCAAGGATCTTGGAAAATTGGGAGAGTAAAGAAACAGGCCTGTCTATCCCATTATTATATAATGGTATTACTTTTGCTATTTTCAATTTGTTCGGAAATTTACCGGATTGAAAAGAGAAGTTACAGATATGAGTTAATGGTTCTGCAATTTCTTCAATAACGTTTTTTATTATAATCACATCAATATCATTCCAACCAATAGAGGATTTGCTTACAGTGTCTATGATTTATTTTCCTTCGACTGCTCAAAGGAACATAGAGCTAGTATTTCTATCCCAAAGATCAGTATCTGCCCCTTCTTTTGTTTCTGGGTCATTATTTTTTTCTGCCAAATCTGGTCCCACATTTACAAAGAATTTGTAACCATTAACCGCATCGTCCATATTATTTATTGTCTTGTCTTTCTCAATAAAATACTTAGGATAGCCTGTATTTTTTGATCCATTTCTAATAATACTATTTAGCACGTTCTATAAACCTTTCATATTGTTTTTATTATTCTCTAATATTTAATTATAGTATTCTTTCTTACATATCCTCATAATATTTATTAATTTATTCTTATTTTTTGTATAGATATTTTCTGCTTCTGAAGTTCGATATTTTATGAATTGTTTATATAGTGTGTTTACTTTTTGCAAGCATTTTTTAAACCCTTAGTGATCCATGGACTATTTGTTTGTTTTTGTGTATCACTATATCGTTTCACAGGACAGGACATAAAGTGATTTAAAAATATTTAGAAATCCATTGTATGCTTTGTCGATATCTTCACCCTCATATAGTACCCTCCAATTCTGTTTCAGTGATTTATTCTTAAATGCATTTATGTTTTCTTCCGTTCTCACCCTTTTGTATGTGAAATGACTGGTGTTCTTAGGTTTCCTATAACTGCAGTGATAAACAATAAAAACAGGTAAATGGTCACTGATGTCACTGGAGAATAGTCCGCTTACTGTAATGTTTTCCATAATGTTTGTGAAAATGCTGTCTATTAATGTGACACAATGAGAAGTAATTACTAGGTCTGGTTATTTTAGGATATAAACCCATACAGTACATGGTATTGATGCATTCTTCTGTCATTTTATGCTTTTTAAAAATTCAACAGGTCGATATTGTAATCCCCACAGATGAACATAATCTTTTGTAATGATCTTGTAAACATGTTTTCCATCCAATCTTTAAATACTTCAATACTGGATCCGGGAGCTCTGTATATACAGCTCACAATAATTGTTTTTGTATTTTCCATACAAATTTCTACTGTAATACATTCTAACAAATCGTCAACAGCTGTTGTCATTTTCTCAACCACTTTATATTTCAGTCTTTTATCCACATAGATCGCCACACCTCCTCCACTTTTTGTCCTTCTGTTTATATAATTCAATTCATAGCCATCCATGTCAAACTCCACACCTTTCTCAGTGCTGATCCGGGTCTCTGATATTGCTGTAAGGTTAAATGGGTTCTTGAACTGTCTTAAATATTCTTTTATGTTGCGCAAGTTGGCATATAGACTTCTGCGATTAAAGTGGACGATTGATACGTTATGTTCTGATTGGAAAGTTATATTGAATTGCTCATCTGTGTAATAACTGCAGCTGTTGTTGATATTGTTAAGTTACACTAAACAATCAGTATCCGATCACTATCTCTGCCAATCTTTGCCTTTGCCAGCCTCTTAGGCACAGACTTGAATGCTGCTCTCCCTTGACCCCCCCAACAGTATCAAAAGAGTCTTAATAGCTGCTGTCGAGTGGAATGGCCACATGGACCACCATGAACTCTGTGCCTACTCCCTTTCTTGGTGGTCACAGTTCTACTTTCTGCCCCTATCCCCGGTGTGACCACATCTCTGTATATTTCCCTCTCTGTATATCGCTGCTCCATTTCCCTAAGGCGGTCTGTAGGAAGCTGCAGTTAGAGGTAGGGTCTCATGTTTCAAGATTCAAGATTCAAGATTCAAGATTCAAGATTCAAGAGAGTTTATTGCCATGTGTCCCAGATAGGACAATGCAATTTTTGCTTTGCTTCAGCACAACAGAATATAGTAGGCATAAATACAGAACAGATCAGTGTGACCATATACCAATGAATATATATCTATGTATCTATATATCTATATTAGTAAAAGTCTGATCTTGGCCGCTTTTAGCTCGCTGTGGTGTGATGTCCGAGAAAACGCCGCCACCTACGGCCGTCATTTTTTGCCACCTCGCCCAGAGCCCCCCTCCGCCTTCCTGGACAAGAGGATTTTCCCAATTGATGAAAAATCAGAGATAGATTAATGTTTTTAAATAATTTACCATTCTCACTGTTGGCCCTGCTGGAGGGAGGTGGAGGGACTATAAAACCAGGAAGTGGTGTGCCTCACTCAGTCTCTGCAAGATGGAGGAAGCCAGTCACGTCTCTCTGAGCTCTGAATAGCACTGAACACATGTCTACTCAACTGTGAGTGCCCTTAATGCGGTTCTAAAATGCTTGCAAAAAGTGTCTATTGGTTCTAAAATGCTTGCAAAAAGTGTGTATTGGTTCTAAATGGTTGCAAAAAGTGTCTATTGGTTCTAAATGGTTGCAAAAACTGTCTATTGGTTCTAAATGGTTGCAAAAAGTCTCTATTGGTTCTAAATCGTTGCAGAAAGTGTCTCTATTGGGACGAAATGCTTGCAGAAAGTGTCTCTATTGGGTCTAAAATGCTTGCAGAAAGTGTCTCTATTGGGTCTAAAATGCAAATGGATGAAGTGCAATGGGTATTAATGATCAGAGTTTTGTTTGAGTTGAGTTTAATAGCCTGATGGCTGTGGGGAAGTAGCTGTTTCTGAACCTGGATGTTGCAGATTTCAGGATCCTGTACTTCTACCTGAAGACAGCGGGGAGATGAGTGAGTGGCCAGGATGGTGTGGGTGTTTGATGATGCTGGAAGCCATTTTGAGGCAGCGACTGCGATAGATCCCCTCGATGGTAGGGAGGTGAGAGCCGATGATAGACTGGGCAGTGTTTACCACTTTTTGCAGTCTTTTCCGCTCCTGGGCGCTCAAGTTGCCAAAGCAAGCCACGATGCAACCGGTCAGCATGCTCTCTACTCTCTACTGTTCGAGAGAGTCCTCCTTGTCATACCGACTCTCCATAATCTTCTCTGGAAGTAGAGGCGCTGATGTGCTTTCTTTATAATTGCATCCATGTTCTCGGACCAGGAGAGATCTTCAGAGATATGCACGCCCAGGAATTTGAAGGTCTTGACCCTCCCCACCATCGACACGTTGATATAAACGGGAATATGGGTCCCCATCCTGCCCCTTCCAAAGTCCACAATGATTTCCTTGGTTTTGCTGGTGTTGAGAGCCAGGTTATTGTGCTGGCTCCATTTGGTCAAACGGTCGATCTTATTTCTATACTCTGACTCATCTCCATCAGTGATAGGTCCCACAATAGTGGAGTCGTCAGAGAACTTGATGATGAAGTTCGCACTATGACCAGCTACGCAGTCATGAGTATAGAGTGAGTACAGCAGGGGGCTGGGCACGTAGCCTTGAGGTGCTCCCGTGTTGATTGTTATCGAGGCTGACACATTTCCACCAATACGGACAGACTGTGGTCTGTGAATGAGGAAGTCGAGGATCCAATTGCAGAGGGATGCGCAGAGACGCAGTTCTGAGAGTTTGGTAACCAGCTTGGAGGGAATGATTGTGTTAAATGCCGAGCTGTAGTCAATAAATAACAGCCTGACATATGAGTTTTTGTTGTCCAAGTGGTCCAGAGCGGAGTGGAGAGCCAGCGAGATCGCATCCACCGTTGATCTGTTGTGGCGGTAGGCGAACTGCAGTAGATCCAGATTTTTGTCGAGGTAGGAGTTGATTTGCGCCATGATCAACCTCTCAAAGCACTTCATCACCACCGACGTTAGTGCCATTGGTCGATAGTCATTGAGGCATGTCACCTTGCTCTTCTTGGGCACCGGTATAATTGATGCTCTCTTGAAGCAGGTGGGAACCTCAGACCTCAGAAGTGAGAGGTTGAAAATGTCCGTAAAAACTCCAGCCAGTTGGCCCGCACGGGTTTTTAGAACACGACCGGGTTACCATTAGGTCAGGCGCTTTTCGAGGGTTCACCCCTCTGAAGGATTTTCTGACGTCGACCTCAGTGACCGTGACCGAAATACCATCACAGCGAATGGGGGCTCGAGAAGGCACATCGGTGTTCTCCATATCAAAGCGTGCATAAAACGCATTGAGCTCGTCCGGGAGTGATGCTACGCCGACATTCGAGCTACCTCATGATTTCGCCTTGTGGGAGGTGATTGCATTCAGGCTCCGCCACAGCTGCCGAACATCCGTCTCATCCTCCAGCTTGGAGCAGAAGTCCATTTTGGCCTTTTTAATGGCCTTACTAGGGTCGTATCTTGTCTTCTTGTAGTCCTATGTATCTTCAGACATGAATGCCCGGTGTCTGGACTTCAGAAGAGTGCGGATCTCATAGTTTGTCCAAGGCTTCTGATTGGGAAACACTTGGATGGTTTTTGTTGGGATACAGTTCTTTATGACACAATTCTTTCTGAAGTCTTTTTTTATTTTAATTATTTTTTTTATTTTATTGAACATGTTAAAAAAAATACAAACACAAATAAACTTATAAGCAATAAAAAAGAAAATAAAACACAAAGGAAAACAAACAAATAAGTAACTCAAATAATACAAATAATATCGTTCATGTTCAAAAGGGGTAAGAAGAATTTCGAAAACTTTTCTGGTCCTACCCCTTCTTATTTTCTATACATTTTCATGGAAAACAAAATAATGGGAACAAATGGACCCAAAATCTGTTGAACAGTCCACAAACAAGAAATAACCAAACAGAAAAGAAAATCACTGGTCCAGCTCATAACCATTCAATCTTTTGTTTCTGAAGAGTGTTTTTAGTTAGAATAGAGTCTTACATTTTTTCAGCTCATCATGGCAGTTATTCTAGAGACTAACACCCTTTGCTGTAACACAATGGAGATTTGCATTCGTTCTTATTGCCGGTTTTTCGAATATATAGGTTCCTCTCAAGTTGTGTTTGCTTTCTCTCCGTTGGAACAACCCCTGGATATTACAAGGCAATTGCTGATTTGCTGCTTTGAACATAATTTGGATAGTTTTATAATCTGTCAGATCTTGAAATTTTGAAATAAATAATGGTTTTGTTGATTGTCTGTAGGTGGTTTTACGTATAATTCAGTATTGCTCTTTTTTGGAGGATGAAGATTGGATGTGTATTTGTTTTGTATGTGTCTCCCCATACTTCCACACGGTAGATCATGTATGGGAGTATGAGGGAGCAGTACAACATATACAGGGAGGCTTGATTTAGTAGGTCTCTGGCTTTATTCAGTATTGCAACTGATTTGGATATTTTGGCTTTCATATAATTTATGTGAGATTTCCAAGTTAATTTGTTGTCAATTAACACTCCAAGAAATTTTATTTCAGATACTCTTTCTATTTCTGTGCCATTTATCATGAGCTTTTTCTCTGTGTTGGTTGATCGATTTCCAAATATTATGAATTTTGTTTTACTTAAGTTCAATGTGAGTTTATTTTCGTCAAACCAGATCTTCATCCCGCTCAATTCCTTTCCATACTATCCAGGAGCTGTTCCAAGTTGTCTCCACAGCAGAGTAAGTTAGTATCATCAGCGAAGAGAATAGTTTCAAGAGTTTTTGACACATCACATATATTATTGATATACAAAATGAATAATAATGGCCCTAACACTGAGCCCTGAGGCACCCCACACGTAACCTGCAGTAATTGTGATTTATGGTTTTGTATTTCGACATATTGTTCCCGGTTCTGTAGGTAGCTGAATAGCCATGATAGTGCGATGCCTCTAATGCCATAGCTTTGTAGTTTCTTTATTAATAACTCGTGGTCTACGGTGTGAAATGCTTTTTTTAAGTCCAAAAATATCCCTACTGCATACTCTTTATTTTCTATTGCCTTAGTAATTTTTTCTATAAATTCAATAATTGCAAATGAAGTTGTTCTGTTAGCTCTAAAACCATATTGTTGTTCGTACAGTATGTTATGTTTGGTGATAAATTCGTCCAGTCTTGTGTAAAATATTTTTTCCAATATTTTGGAGAACTGTGGAAGCAATGAAATGTGTCTGTAATTTGAAAGTACATGTTTGTCTCCAGTTTTATATATTGTTATGACTTTTGCTGTTTTCATTTTGTTGGGAAATACACCGGTTTGAAGGGACTGATTACATATGTGAGTCAGAGGTCTTGCTATGCATTCTATAATGTTTTTAACTGTAAACATGTCAATATCATGACAGTCTGTGGATTTCTTACTCTTGAGTTTTTTTACAGTGTCAATAATTTCTTTTTCTTCAGTCCCTCTTATAAATATTGTATCCTTTACATATATCTCTTTACTTTCTACACCATCGCTGCTACCCGTCTTTGCAATTTTTCCGGCCAAATCAGGACCAACACCAACAAAGAATTTGTTGAATTCGTTTGCAGCTGAGGCCATATCAGTGATTATTGTGTTGTTTTTAGACAGGAAATGGTTTGGGTATTGTGCCTTTCTATTTCATTTTTTAAGTGTGGCATTTAATACATTCCATGTATTTTTAATATTGTTTTTGTTGTTCTCCAGTAACTTACTATAGTGATCGATTTTGCTGCATCTCATGATTTTTGTTAGTTTGTTTTTATATGTCTTATATTTTTCTTCAGCTTCTGCTGTTCTATTCTTTAAAAAAATGTTGTACAATAATTGTTTTCCTTACATGCATTTAATATTCCTTTCGTTATCCATGGTTTATCAGCATATGTTAGTTTCACTATTTTCTTTACTAGAGGACAATTTTGTTCGTACAGTCCTGATACAATTGACAGAAATGATTCGTAGGCTACATTTACATCTTTTACATAAACTTTGTTCCAATCTTGTTTCGATAGGTCTTCTTTGAAGGAATTAACAGCATCTTTTGTTTTGTGTCTGGTTATTTTGATTGTTTTGGTGCCTTTTTTGATCCTGGTACAGCTCTGTATATTTGCAAAGACTGGCAGGTGATCACTTGTGTCATTTATTACTAAGACACTCACAACTTTTCTATCCATGACGTTTGTGAATATATTGTCGATAAGTGTAGTACTGTGTGTTGTTATTCTGGTTGGTCGTGTGATTGTGGGGTATAAGCTGCTGCTATACATTGCATTAATAAATTCTGTGGTTGAGTTGTGTTTTTGTGGGTTTAGCAAATCAATGTTGAAATCTCCACAGACAAAAACCATTTTCTTGTTATTTATATTGTTGTAAAGTTCCACTAATGTTTCCTTAAACCTATCAATACAAGATCCTGGTTTTCTATACACGCAGCTTACCAAAATATTTTTTGATTTCTCAATCTCAATTTCTACTGTGATGCATTCCATGACGTTGTCTATAGCAAAAGACATATTACTAGCACATTTACTTTTGTAACTTTTATCGATGTATAATGCAGCCCCCCCCCACCTTTAGAGTGATTCCTATCAATATTGAACATTTCATATCCCTCAATCCCAACCATGTTGGTTTGCTCCTCATTAAGCCAAGTCTCAGATATTGCTATTACTGTGAAAGTTCTGTCCATTTGCCTTAAACAGTGTTTGATCTTTGAGACATTTGCATTTAGACTCCTGCTATTAAAATGTATCACTGATATAGAACCATCCATTATTACATTCCTTTTGAATTGTTCATCTGTGTAGTACTCACAATAGCTGTGTGTGTTATTGTAGAAATTATTTTCAGGGTCAATGTCATTTTCAATGTCTTGTGATTTATGTTCAGTGTATTTAAAACAACCCAAGTCCAGTCTTTCATATTCAGTAGATGGGTGGTTTCTGTCCGAGATTGTCATGGGTGTTCTTGGTGTATTCAATTCAGTGTATTCAGTTATCTTGTGTGCGTTTTTTTTTAATACATGTCTGTAACGACTGTGGCGTATTCGTTCAGGTCCTTTGCCGAGTCCCTGAACATTGTCCAGTCTACAGACTCCAAACAGTCCTGGAGTTGTTCCTTTGACCACTCCGACCAGCTCTGAACAGTCCTCGCCTCTGGGGGGTGCGCTATTTACTTGCTGCCTGTAGGCAGGAAAAAGCAGCACCACGGAATGGTCGGATTTACCGAAGCGAGGGCGAGGGCGAGGGATAGAGAGATAGGCATCCCTAATAATGGTGTAGCGGTGGTGGAGGGTGTTTGGTCCTCTGATGCAGCAGGAGACATGTTGGTGGAAGTTAGGGAGCGATTTCTTGAGGTTTGCTTTGTTGAAGTCCCCAGCTATGGTGGTAAACGCCTCGGGGTAAGACGTCTGGTGTTTGTTGACCAAGGCGTGCAGCTCCTCCAGCGCCAGACGGACGTCTGCTTGGGGTGGGATATAGACCGTGGTCAGGATGGTGGAGGTGATTTCCCTCGGAAGGTGGAAGGGACGGCACTTCACCGCCAGATGTTCGAGGTGTGGAGAGCAGGAGTTGAATAGGACTGCCACGTCTGAGCATCACGCAGAGTTGACCATGATGCAGACGCCCCCTCCCCTCCCTTTCCCAGATGCCTGCGTAAGGTGCATACGGTGGATGGAGAACCTTTCAGGCTGGACCGCTGAGTCTGGGGAGCTGGGGGTGAGCCATGTCTCTGTGAAACAGAACACAGAGCATTCCCTCAGCTCCCTTTGATAAAGCAGCCTTGCCCTTAATTCCTCCACTTTAATTTCTAGGGACTGTACGTTGGCCAGTAGGATAGTAGGGAGATGTGGCTGGTCCCCTCCGCTTGAGTCTGATCTGTAGTCCTGCCCGACGGCTACGTTTCTGTACTCCATGGAGCCCTCCTCGGTGTTTAAAGGTACAATACTTACGGGTCTCCGCAAGGTCGGGGATTCCTCTGAGATCGGGAATTCCCATAGAATCTGCACCACCAGCTCCGTTGTTGCTGAGGGATCCTGCCCGACGTCCTCGATTCCGGACTCCATGAGGGGCTCCCCGCTGATTGCAGGTAAGGTCCTTGCTATACCTGCGCTCTTCCGCGAGGTTGGGGAATCGCCTCTGTTCGGATATTCACTTACCGGCGCTAACATCGGGAGTTCTCAATAGCGCTAAAGCAGCTCGCTACTTACGGCGTTGATTCCAGTGGATTTTCTGATGCAGGTGCTTTCATAAATGCTGTATTTCATAAATGCTGTATTTAACTATTTGTCTTTGTGCCGTTCGCAAAATGTCGCCGAATGTAGGTGCCATCCCTGACTTTCCACATTCTACATGAGGAGCATACAACCGCCCTCACTGTCATATTTACTGCACGAGACCAAGAAATGTTGGCGAAAGAAAATATAACACGTTTGCCATCACCCTCTTTTCCCCTCAGAATTGATTTTCACAGAATAATGCAGAAATATTCGAAGACGTCGTGCTTTACATTATCGGCAGAACATTTAACTACCCAGTCTGTATGGGTGTGTGAAATGCGGTGAAACACGGCGGGGCATCCACTATGTGTGCAGGAAGAAATTGCAGATGCCGGTTTAAACCAAAGATAGACACAGAAGCTGGAGTAACAGCCGGACAGGCAACATCTCTGGAGAGAATTAACTGGTGACGTTTCGGGTCGAGACCCTTCTTCAGACTATGTGTGTATCCACTCCCAAAGCAGACGTCGTAATTAGGGTCTTCATTCTTTGTTCCAAATTCAATATTTTGTCATCACTTCCAAAGAAAAATATATTCCTCCACAGGATCCATCAAAAGAAGATAGCACTAAACCAAACTAAACTAATGACTGACATTGAAACCCCGATGGTCACGGTAAACCTACGACAATACGAAGCTGTACTACCTGCTCTCTCGAGCGAATGAACCTTCAGTCCAGATGAAATCTTGAACCCACTTTCCAGCCATATGTTCGCGGTGAAGTAGTGGTGTTCAGGTCAAGTATTTCCTTACAGGGCCAGTTTAACAAACTGGGTTCGTTCACTTCCTTTGGATGAAAAATGATAGATAAGAGAATTGAAGATTTATACTTTCGTGATTTGTATTGCTTCGGTTTGTGAGATCGATTAAGTGCACGATATTGGGGCTTCTGGACATCAGTTCTACGAATGGTATATATTTTTCTGAATGGAGTAAACATAGAAACATAGGAAATAGGTGCAGGGAGAGGCCATTCGGCCCTTCGAGCCAGCACCGCCATTCATTGTGATCATGGCTGATCGTCCCCAATCAATAACCCGTGCTTGCCTTCTCCCCATATCCCCTGATTCCACTGCCCCTAGAGATCTATCTAACTCTCTCTTAAATCCACCCAGTGACTCGGCCTCCACTGCCCTCTGTGGCAGAGAATTCCACAAATTCACAACTCTCTGGATGATAAGTTTTTTCTCACCTCAGTCTTGAATGGTTCTAAGACTGTCGCCCCTGTCACCCAACATTTTTCCTGCATCTAGCTTGTCCAGTCCTTTTTATAATTGTATATGTTTCTATAAGATCCCCCTCATCCTTCTAAACTCCAGAGAATACAAGCCTAGTCTTTTCAATCTTTCCTCATATGACAGCCCCGCCATTCGAGGGATCAATCTCGTGAACCTACGCTACACTGCCTCAATCACAAGTAACAAAGGGTGAACCCCATGGATGTTATTGGAAACGACGCTAAGTCTTCAGAGATATTGGAGCCGAAACACAGTTCGGTATTATCAACTTAACATATAATTACCTTTCAAAGGAAATCGAGGGGAACCTTCCGTTGTGTGAAGAAGCAGAATATGGTGAATTACTTTCAACATATTTCCACCGGTTGCGAACGGGCAAACTCTGGCGAACGTGTTCATCACCGTACTGCGGAATCTAGCGATGGTACTAACGGTGGCAAGAGGGAGCGGATCAGAGCACACCGCACTCGGGATATTTTGGGAGTCAGTTTAGACACAGTTGGCTGGCGATTGACGTTGTTGCGTTTAGACGAGGGAATTAAATGTAACATCTCCAAGTTTGCGGATGACACAAACCTGGGTGGCAGTGTGAGCTGCGAGGAGGATGCTATGTGATTGCAGGGTGACTTAGATAGGTTAGGTGAGTGGGAAGATGCAGGCAGATGCCGTTGAATGTGGATAAATGTAAAGCCATCCACTTTGGTGGCAAGAACAGGAATGCAGATTATTATATGAATGGTAAACACAAAATGCTGGAGTAACTCAGTGGGACGGGCAGCATGTCTGGAGAGAAGGAATGGGCGATGTTTCGGGTCGAGACCCTTCTTCAGACTGATGTCAGGGTAGTGGGCAGGACATAGATAGGTATTCGGACGCAGTAAGAATGGTGGGAGTACTGGGGAGGGGAGGGAATGGAGAGGGAAGAAAGCAAGTGCGATTTGAAGTTACAGAAGTCAATGTTAATACCGCTGGGGTGTAAGCTACCCAAGCGAAATATGAGGTCCAGTTTACGCTGGGCTCACTCTGATAACGGAGGAAGCCCAGGACAGAAAGGTCAGATTGGGAATGGGAGGCGAAGTTGAACTGCTGAACAATCGGGTGATCAGGAAGGTTAAGGCGGACTGAGCGGACGTGTTCAGCAAAACGATCGCCGAGTCTGCGCTTGGTCACGCCGATGTACGGATGTTGGCACCTGGAACAGCGTATACAGTAGGTGAGGATGGAGGAGCTGCAAATAAATTCTGCCTCAGCTGGATAGACTGTTGTGGTCCTTGGATGGAGTCGAGGTAGGAGGTAAAGGGACAGGAATTGCATAGTTCGCGGTTGCAGGAGAAATAACCTAGGGAGCGGGTGGTTTGGGTGGGAAGGGATGAGCTGACCAGGGAGTTGCAGAGGGAACGGTGTCTGCGGTAAGCAGAAAGTGATGGAGATGGGAAGATTTGACCCGTAGTGGATTCCGTTGGAGGTGGCCAAAGTTGTTAGGAAACGGGGTTCATCCATAGATGAGGCTCTCACTAGGCTCCACGATAGCCCGCAGCTCAGCATTTGCTTCCCATTCCCCTATACGCAACAATGATAGTCCCCCTTGCTCTCACCTTCCACCCTATCAGCCGTCGCATACACCTTTTAATCCTCTAACACTTTCGCCACCTCCATTGTGTTCTCACCACTGGCCACATCTTTCCATCTCCACCACTTTCTGATTTCTGCAGAGACCGTACACTCCGCAACACCCTGGTCAACTCTTCCCTTCCCTTCCCAGCCGAACCACCCCCTCGCCGGGTACCTTTCCCTGCATCCGCAGGGGATGCAACAACGGTCCCTTTACCTACCCTTTCGACCCCATCCAAGGACACCAATAACCTTTCCATGTGAGGCAAAGGTTCACGTACCTCCTCCAAACTCATCTACTGTATCCGCTGTTCAAGGTGTCTACTTCTGTACATCGGAGTGATCAAGCAAAGGATCGCCGATCATTTCGCTGAACACCTCCGCTCAGTCCGCTTTAACCTACCTGATCTCCCGGTTGATCAGCACTTCAACTCCCCCTCCATTTCCCAATCTGTCCTGGGCCTCCTCTATTATCAGAGTGAGGCCCAGCGCAAACTGGAGGAACAGCACCTCAAATTTCGCTGGGGTAGCTTAGACCCAATGGTATGAACATTGATTCTCTAACTTCAAATGCCCCTTGCTTTCGCTCTCTTTCCATCCCCTCCCCCTTCCAAGTTCTCCCACTAGTCTTACTGTCTCCGACTACATTCTATCTTTGTCCCCCCCTCTCCCCTGACATCAGTCTGAAGAAGGATCTCGACCCGAAACGTCGCCCATTACGTCTCTACATAGATGGTGTCTGTCCCGCTGAGTTACTCCAAGATGTTGTGTCTACCTTCGATTTAAACCAGCATCTGCAGTTCTTTCCTACACACATTATCTTAATGGTGCCAGCATCGGAAAATGGGAGGTTGAAAAAGACCTGGGTGTCCTTGTATATTAGTCACTGAGTGTAAGCTTACAGGCACAACAGGCAGTGACGGGAGCAAGATAACTTGAGTTTAGGAGCAAGGAGGTCCTACTCCAGTTGTACAGGGCCCTGGTGAAACCACACCTGGCGTATTGTGTGCAGTTTGGGTATCCTTATTTGAAGAAGGACATTCTTGCTATTGAGGGAGTGCAGCGTAGGTTAATTTCCGGATGGCGGATTGAAATATGATGAAATGATTGGTCGGCTGGGCTCTTAGGGCTATCGGAACCGAGGGATATGGGGAAAAGCTGGAACACGGTACTGATTTTGGAAGATGAGACATGATCATATTGAATGGCGGTGCTGGATCGGAGGGCCAAATGGCCTACTCCTGCAACCACGTTCTATATTTCTATGTGAATGCCAGGCCCGGGAAATATAAACAGCCGCCATACTGCAAACCGGAACTCTGTGATTCAGTATGAATAAAGTACTGAGCGGACAGACGGAAACGACGAAAGTTTGGAATAAATCCAACTCAGTGAATGTAATGAAGACACCAATGAAGCAGGCTGTGCGGAAACTGTGTGCGCTGACCGAGACTGAATCAGTGAAGATAAAGTAGCTCCCAGGCGCGGCTCACACAGGGAATGGCAGTTCTCCGCCTGAGCCTAGCCTGTGATCCGCACCATACCAATGACATCGGAGATATCCTTCACACATGATCAATGTTGTCTGGCTCATCTCTCACAATCCGCCGACGCAGCCTCATTATTTCCACCGCTTAAATATGTGCATCAGACCTCGTGGCGCAGCGGTAGCGCGTCTGACTCCAGATCAGAAGGCTGCGTGTTCGAATCACGTCGAGGTCACAAAGGCTTTAATGAGTTTTGGGAACTCGGTCCTTTCGACAAACTCAGTATTCATGACAGATCCGCGCATGCTGCCGCTTTAAATAACAATATTTATAATGTAATTTCGTCATGTTTTCAAAATACAAGACAAAATTCATTTATTATTTAGAAAGATGGGGGTGATGGAAATTTGAGATAAAAAATAGAAGATACAGAATACACTCACCGGGCGAGGCCGCATCTTTGGAAGGAAATAATTAACGTTCCCACACATACGGTGTGAACTCTCTCTTTATTATTATTATTCTTTACTATCAGTCTCCGGAAAGAACATGCCCGCTGAATATTGGCAACGTTCTCGATGCTCACATTTCACAAAGTTGAACAGATATAAGCGGTCGTTACAGGAGAGCATTCGGAGAAAACGGAACGGAACCCGTTTCCTTCTTATGCATGCTCCTCGAAATCATGCACTCCTCCGGGGATACATGCGATCCTGGCTGTGTATACCTGATCCATGCCTCCTTTTCCCTATACAGACCCTCAATTTATTTCGTAATCCAATGCCTCGGACTCTCACTGTAGAACTTTTAATATCATTCTACTTTCAAGATGTCCATTTGCATGTAAACCACCCACCCAATCAACTTTTACAATCTTCCATCTAATACCATTAAATTTCCCCCCAATTTAGAGCACCTATGCGTGGAGAAGCACTGATCTTATATGTCTTATTATGTTTTTTAATTCGAACAGGACTGTAGTCACTGATCCCGGAACGATGGCCAACTCGTACTTCAGTTACTTGTTCAATTGACGAAACAAAGATGAAAAAGTAATCTCTCTCTTGTAGAACCCTTTAAATATTTTTTCGAGGAAACTTTCCTGACTACACTTGACACAATGCCATCCTATCTAATCCTTTGGCACAACGGCAAACCCAGTCTGTAACGGGTACGTTAAAATTTCCTCCACTGGCAAACCTGCCATCTGGTTTGAAGCTGCCTGCAATCTCCCAGCAAATCTTGTTCCTTGGCTATTTGGGGTCCACAGTACAATAAAAAAAGGCAACCTTCCTTTGTTTCTCTGCTCCATGCACATCATCTCAGTTGAATAAGTGTGTGGGAAGGAACTGTCGAAGCTGGTTTAAACCGAATATAGACTCAAAGAGCTGGAATAACTCAGCAGGACAGGCAAAATATATGGAGAGAAGGAATAGGGGACGGTTCGGGTCGAGACCCTTCTTCACACGTCTGAAGTATCTCAACCCGAAACATCACCCATTCGTTCTCTCCAGAGATACTGCCTGTCCCGCTGAGTTACTCCAGTTTTTTGGATCTAATCTCAGTGGACGATTGTTTAATCGTGTCATCTCGGACCAACGGCGCGAATCGTTAAACTGTAAAACAACCCCCACTCCTCTATTCCCGCCTCCAATTCGCTTGTTTTACCTGTACCCTGGATCATTAAGTTGCTTGTTATGATTCCACCTTACCCAACTTTCCGTAGTGGTAATAAGTTTCAGGCCGTACATATCAATCCACACCCTGAATTCACCTCATTAATGATGGACTGTCTCATAGTTTTGGTCCCACAAACATAACAAGGATAGAGTTTCACTTTTGCTTACATTTATTCCGCCAGCCTCCGCATCCGAGAAATCGTCGTCCAACATTTCCATCACCGCCAATATGATCCCAAAACAGTTGCATCTTCCCATAACCAGCTCCTAAGAGAACATAGAACGCTCCATACGCAACTCCAGTTCTCACACAACCACTCCTTTCCAAGGTGTTTCCCCTGCAAACGCTGACGATGCTCCACCTGTTACTATACCTCCTCTCGCACATCCAGCCAGGGACGCCAGCTGTCTTTCCTGGTGAAACAGAGGCTCACATGCACCTCTTCTAACCTCATCTATTATATTTGCTGGTTGATATAGCTCAAACCCTAGAGTCCTGTAAACGCCCTCGTAAATCTTCTATGCACCCTTTCCAGCTTCACAACATCCTTCCTATAACACAACGAGCAAAACTGAACACAATACTCCAACTGTGGCCTCATAAATGTATCTATATAACTAAAACTCTCATCTCATCATTCTGTCTGAAGAAGGGTTTTGGGCCGAAACGTTGCCTATTTCCTTCGCTCCATAGATGCTGCTGCACCCGCTGAGTTTCTCCAGCACTTTTGTCTACCTTCGATTTTCCAGCATCTGCAGTTCCTTCTTAAACACTCTCATCTTGTTTGTGTGTATGTATATGTGCGTGTGGGTGTGTGTCATCTGGGCAAATCGGCTTGATTCTAATTTCCTTACTAACGCTAGTCAGACTGTACTTTCGTGTCTTGTTCAATTGCCCCCACCCCCCCATTCCAGAATGTGAACGTAGTTTTATGCTTAACACGATACAAGCTCCCTTCGTCATCTTCCCTCTGAAATGTTTCCCTACAGAATCTATCTTGAGAAGAACCCACCAACTAGGTATTACTTATTCGGCTAGAATTCGTGCCACGGTACCCGCTGTTATATCCGGACATGGGAGAACTTTGACCGAACGCGTAAAACGATAAATTGCCACTAACCATATAACCATATAACCATATAACAATTACAGCACGGAAACAGGCCATCTCGACCGTTCTAGTCCGTGCCGAACACGTATTCACCCCTAGTCCCATATACCTGCGCTCAGACCACAACCCTCCATTCCTTTCCCGTCCATATGACTATCCAATTGATTTTTAATTGATAAAAACGAACCTGCCTCCACCACATTCACTGGAAGCTCATTCCACACAGCCACCACTCTCTGAGTAAAGAAGTTCCCCCTCATGTTACCCCTAAACCTCTGTCCCTTAATTCTCAAGTCATGTCCCCTTGTTTGAATCTTCCCTACTCTCAGTGGGAAAAGCTTATCCACGTCAACTCTGTCTATCCCTCTCATCATTTTAAAGACCTCTATCAAGTCCCCCCTTAACCTTCTGCGCTCCAAAGAATAAAGCCCTAACTTGTTCAACCTTTCTCTGTAACTTAGCTGCTGAAACCCAGGCAACATTCTAGTAAATCTCCTCTGTACTCTCTCTATTTTGTTGACATCCTTCGTATAATTAGGCGACCACAATTGTACACCATACTCGAGAATTGGCCTCACCAATGCCTTGTACATTTTTAACATTACATCCCAACTTCTATACTGAATGCTCTGATTTATAAAAGCCAGCACACCAAACAATACATCCTATTTTCTGGCTGTGGCAAGGGTCCACTGAAATCTATCTGTATATATTCCCTTAGTCCGTTTACTTGAGGTTCATATCCTTTTGTATTTTCGGTATTTGCCCGGTTCGTATTGTGCAATGGTTATGCACCGCTTAATGAATACCTATATCTCTGCCCATCCTTTCCACCACCACCAACGAATCACCAGATCTGCATGCTATCTATCTATCTATCTATCTATCTATCTATCTATCTATCTATCTATCTATCTATCTATCTATCTATCTATCTATCTATCTATCTATCTATCTATCTATCTATCTATCTATCTATCTATCTTTCTATCTATCTAGCTATCTATCTATCTATCTATCTATCTATCTATCTATCTATTTATCTATCTATCTATCTATCTATCTATCTATCTATCTACCTGTCTATCTATCTATCTATCTATCTATCTATCTATCTATCTATCTATCTATCTATCTATCTATCTATCTATCTATCTATCTATCTATCTATCTATCTATCTATCTATCTATCTATCTATCTATCTATCTTTATCTATCTATCTATCTATCTATCTATCTATCTATTTATCTATCTATCTATCTATCTACTTTTAAAACTCTGTGTGTGTGTGTGTGTGTGTGTGTGTGTGTGTGTGTGTGTGTGTGTGTGTGTGTGTGTGTGTCGGAGTGTGTGTGTGTGTTTGTGGGTGTCAGATTTGGCCTTTGATTCCTTGGTCCGCCAAAACCACACGCGAAAACTCCGATATTTTTCCCATTTCGCTAGACATTACACTTTTACATACCCTAATTCACTCCTCATTAGATTTAGACATTTTTATGTACACATTTTTAAAAATAACCCCCCCCCCTCCCACTCACTAATTTTGTCGCCTCCTGCTCTGCTCCAAAAACGCCGACATTTTAAATCTTTCGCAGGCGATTTTCGCTGCTGCCGCCCGCCTCTCCTCCACTACCCGCCCCCGGCCGGCTCTCTCACGCTGGCTCAAGCACCCGGCTCTGCTCCAAAAACGCCAACATTTTACTTCTTTCGCTAGCTAATTTCGCTGCTGCCGTCCGGCTCTCCTCCACTAACCACCCCCCCGGGCCGGCTCTCTCACGCTGGCTCAAGCCAAACACCCGCCTCTTCCCCTTCTGCTTTTAGCCGTACTCTGTCCGAGGACGCCGAAAAGCAGCGGCGGAACAACTCATCTTTGCCTTCAGCCAGCGTGATAGAGCCGGCGCGTCAACGGCCTGTCGGCCCGCAGCCCAATTGAGGGCGTACGCAGCGTCTCGACGGCCGTACGTAGCGTCTCGACGTCGTACGCAACGCCTTGACGTCGTACGCCGCCGACGCCCTCAACACGCTGCATACGCCGTCAAGACGCTGCGTACGACGTCAAGACGCTGAAGCACGTTCGGGAACCAGACCCCAGGGTCTGAAGCACGTTCGGGGACCAGACCCAACGGGTCTGTACTTACTTTTAAAACTCTGTGTGTTTGTGTGTGTGTGTCTGTGTGTGTGTGTGGGTGTGTGTGTGTGTGTGTGTGGGGGGGGGGTGTACAGAATGTTGCCTTTGCTACATATCTCCTCGAAAGCCAGACGCAAAAACGCGGAGATTTTTACAACTTCGGTTGGAATTTATCTTATGTGTTCCGAAATGCACTCCTTGGTCAATTATTTCCCCAGATTTTGAACAAAATTGATCACAAAACTAAATTGTTATAATATAAACGGCGCTCAGCTGCTGCTGCCGTCACAATGCCCACATGCCGACCAATCCAGGGCCACCTGCGTCCTGGCCCCGCCCTCGCCCCCCCCCCCCCCCGCCGCTGTGGATTGAAGGCGCAGAAATATCGAGAAAGTTCCGCTGTAGCTTCTTTGTTCTATAGATCTCGGGGCAGCGACTCCTCACGCGCTGAATTTCTCCTCATAAGTTCTACAGCACCGTTCCGCTACCGCTGAACTTTCTCCTCACAGCCGGCGCAGCTCGCGAAGCCCCGCTCGCCTGCGCGCCCCTCCCACCCCCCTGCGCGCTCATTCCAGCTGTGGGTTTCCAGACAGTCAGAAGCCGGTGCTTCTTTGCTGTGAACGCTCGCTCCTGGGCGAACGCGTTTTGCCTTAGAGGCTTTAAACGCTGTTGTCAGCTGACAGTTATCAACGGCTGCGGGCGTCGCGAAGACCAGGTTACGTCAACACCACCCCCCTCACGCGCGCTGGCATTTGGCTCTCTGACTCCTCCCTGTTCTGTGTTGCTCTCTGTGAACGAGCAAGTTCTGCAGATCCGGAGGACAGGCGAGATCCTGGGGAGGTGAAGAGGGGGAGTGGGGGGATTGAGGGAGAGTAGGGAGTAGGGAATGAGAGAGGGAAATGGGGGAGGTGAGGAAGGAGAGTGTGGGAATAGAGGGAGAGGAGTGGGGGTGATAGGGAGTGGGGAATAGATGGACTACCCCCACCCCTCTCCCTCTCCCTCTCCCCCTCCATTCACACTCTTCCCCTCTCTCCCCTAGCCCATCTCCTGCACTCCCTCTTCCCCTCCACCCCTCCCTGCCCCTTCCCTCCACCCCATCCCTCCCCCCCCTCCCTTCCCCACCTCTGCCCCTCCCTTCTCCCTCTCCTCCCGTTCCCTTCC